>CM065805.1:58614143-59214143 GCA_033398695.1 Orobanche coerulescens | reverse complement strand
CTTTATTGTCGAGAAGTATTGTGTTGCATACTTGATATACTTGCAGTAGCTATTCGACGGCTAACCCCTTTTTGGGGGAAATACGTTTTATGTATTTCAGGTTACAGGAGAGCGGACAGGCGGGTATCGGGTCGGCATGAAGATGATGGGCAAGTGTGATACTGTGTCTTGTCTCCGGTTATCTTTTTGGATTCCTCCATTCAGTGTTGTTGTACTGGAATGGATTTTAAATACTCGAGTATTGTATTTCAGTTTCCTTGATGTTCCGGCCTGTGTTGCCGAGGTATTGTTTTATGTAGTGATGTATATGGTTTCATTGGTTATGGTTGTGAATACCATTTGTATCGTCTTTCTTTCCATTGTATGTAGACCTTCTCGGTCAAGTTTTATAGTTCCGCGTATGTTTAGCCTTGTGCGTCCCACGGCGGGGCTCACGGCGCTGTAATATACCCTGAATAGCTTGGGGGTGTTACATGCTAATCGGGGCGGAGCAGATCGTTGGCTCCAAGATGTTATCAAGATGCATCCTCCTCAGTTTTCGGGAGCTTCAGACCCGATTGGCTGGGAAGGGTGGATCAAGGAGATATCTAAGGTCTTCGTTGCCACTAACTGTCCCGAGGAACGTAAAGTCCCTATTGCCCAATACTTTCTCACAGGGACGCTACGACCGGGTGGGAGGCCGTTGGGCCCAAAGATCATGCCGTCGTGGGCTGAGTTTCAAGAATTGATGGAGATCGAATATTGCCCGTGGCCGCCGATGTGCTCGGGTACATGCTTTTTATGATGCTCAACCGCGGGATATCCCCGTATCTCAAGCCATTGCTGATTTTAACAAGGAGTTGGGTTATGTGAAGACCCAAGTTGTCGAGGAGAGCGACAAAATTTTCCATTTCTCCAGACGGATGAAGTTGCCGATTCGGGACTATATGTCGGGGCTTGTATGCACTACCTTGAAAGATTACCAGAGCAAGGCCCTTGCTTACGATATGTCTGTGACGGCGAGTGAGGCGGCCCGCGAGAGTAAGAAGCAGAAGTCCGCCGGGAATTTTTCGGGCCACAAAGGTGGGGGTCAGCCGAATTTCACCGCTAACTTTTCATTGGTGGTGGCCCAGCTCGATCTACTGGGTTTCCCCGTAGGGCTGCCAGTGCCCCTCCTCGAGAGGTGAAATGCTTTAACTGTGGCCAGCAGGGCCACATCAGTCGTATTTGTCCGAACCCTTTGCTGACGTGTAATCAGTGTGGCCAGTCGGGTCACAAGGCTGCTCTCTGTGCTGAGAGGGAGAAAATCCTTGGTGCCCGGGCTTTCATTCCGGCGCCTAGGGAACCAAGTGTGAATCAGGGATCGTTTGCTCCTCAATCTCCGCCGAGTGCTAGTCGGGGGAGAGGTCGGGGTCAGCCCTCTAAGGGGGGAGCTTCCAGCGTCGGCTCAGCCCACCCGCGTGTCTATGAGATGCGGAGAGCCGATGATCTAGCGGCTACCGTGGCGACAGGTACCGTTTATATTCTTTCTCATCCGGTCAGTGTACTTTTCGATTCCGGTGTTATGCATTCGTTCATATCTCTGGATTGTGTGCGCCGTTTGAGTCTCGACCGTTTGACGCCTTGTGAGCCCTTCATTGTTAAGCTTCCTAGCGGTGATAGGATCGTTGGTGATCAGGAGGTACGAGACTATTCTGTGTTTATTTGTGAGAGGGCTTGGCCCTCTAATATTATTGTTGTGGGTATTGAGGGTGAGGACTTAATTCTCGGGGATGATTGGCTCGAGCGGCATGGTGCAATCATGAACTACCGCACGAGAATCATCACCATGTTAGCCGATGATGGCACCGAGCACTCTTTCGCCGGGCGAAAGAGGGGGAACCAGAAACTCGTTATTAACGCCTTGAAGGCGATGAGACTCCTGCGAAAGGGGTGTACCGGCTATTGGTGCTACGCCTTGAAGACGGAGAGTGGTGGAGTCGAGCTTTCGTCGATTCCAATCGTTAATGAATTTCCTGATGTTTTTCCTGACGAGTTACCGGGATTGCCACCGGATCGTGAGGTCGAGTTCGCTATAGAGTTAGAGCCGGGTGCGGCTCCTATTTCGAAGGCACCCTATCGCATGGCACCTTCAGAGATGTCCGAGTTGAAGAAGCAGTTGAGTGAGCTTCTTGAGTCGGGGTATGTTCGACCGAGCGCCTCGCCTTGGGGCGCACCGGTCCTGTTTGTGCGGAAGAAGGATGGTTCACTACGTTTGTGTATCGACTATCGCGAACTAAACAAAGTGACCATCAAAAACAAGTATCCTTTGCCGAGAATTGACGACTTATTCGACCAGTTGCAGGGAGCTGCGGTATTCTCGAAGATTGATTTGAAATCGGGATACTATCACTCCGGTGAGAGAGTTCGATGTGCCAAGACAATTTTTCTGACGAGATACGGGCATTATGAGTTTGTAGTTATGCCTTTCGGGTTAACTAATGCGCCGGCGGTGTTCATGCAATTGATGAACAAAGTCTTTATCGAGTATTTGGATAAGTGTGTCGTCGTCTTCATTGACGATATTCTTATTTATTCGAGGAACGAGGAAGAGCATGCCCATCATTTGCGGATAGTGTTAGACATCTTGAGGGCCGAGCAACTCTATGCGAAGTTCTCGAAATGTGAGTTCTGGCTGACGGAAGTGATGTTTTTGGGTCACGTGATTTCAGCCGAGGGGGTTCGTGTAGATCCGCAGAATATCGAGGCGGTATGGGATTGGGCACCGCCCAAAACGTGAGAGAGCTCCGTAGTTTCTTGGGTTTGGTGGCTACTACCGTAGGTTCGTCGAGGGTTTCGAAACCGGCTCGACCACTTACACGCTTGCTCCGTAAATCCGAGAAGTTCGCCTGGAATGACGAGAGCGATTGATTTTGAGGAGTCAAGAAGCGTTTGACTTCATCTCCGGTTTTGGCATTACCATGTGGCAACGAGGATTCGCCGTTTATAGCGATGCTTGGTCGTGGTCTTGGGTGCGTATTAATGCAAAGACGGCAAGACCATTGCCTTTGCGTCGAGACAGTTGAGGCCGTATGAGCTTAACTACCCTACTCATGATTTGGAGTTAGCGGCAGTCGTATTTGCGCTCAAGATTTGGCGTCACTATCTTTTCGGCTCTACATGTCAGATTTTTACCGATCATAAAAGTCTGAAATACATATTTACTCAACAGGAGTTGAATATGAGACAGAGGAGGTGGTTAGAGCTGATTAAGGATTATGATCTCGAAATCCTTTATCATCCGGGCAAGGCGAACGTCGTGGCCGACGCCTTGAGTCGGAAACCGATTGCATTGCGATCGCTTGAGATCCTTACATCTCAGTCCGAGCTTCGGCGAGCTTTAATCGAGTTAGATGTTGAGGTTCTCGTCGGAATCGCTTGACAATTTCGTGCTTTCAAATTTCGCTGCCTTTGATCGATGAGATTAAGTCAAGCGATTAGAGGACCCGATGATTACTCAAATCCGAGAGAACGTTCTTAAAGGAAAGTCTCCTGGATTTGTGATTCACGAAGATGGTGTTTTGAGGTTTCGGGGTCGGCTTTGTGTGCCGAACGACTCAGAGTTGAGACAGAGTATTTTGCGGGAGGCCCATGCTACACCTTACTTCGTTCATCCTGGTTCGAGTAAGATGTACAAGGACTTGAGAAGGAACTTCTGGTGGAATGACATGAAGGAGGAGGTCGCGCAGTTTGTCGCAAGGTGTTTGACTTGCCAGCAAGTCAAAATCGAGCATCAGCGATCGGCTGGGCTTTTGCAGTCACTTCCCGTTCCGGAATGGAAATGGAAAGATATATCGATGGATTTCATTACGAGTCTGCCGAGATCGAGGTCGGGCATGAATATGGTATGGGTGATAGTCGATCGTCTGACCAAGTCGGCACATTTTCTGGGCATCAAGGACACTTGGGGCCCGGAGAAGTTAGCTCGTGTGTTTATCGCGCAGATCGTGAGACTTCATGGTACCCCGAAGTCTATTGTTTCGGATCGTGATGGCCGTTTTGTATCGCACTTCTGGCAGGCGGTGCATAAGGCGTTGGGTACCCGGTTGCGTTTGAGTACCTCTTTTCATCCCCAGTCAGATGGACAGTCGGAACGCACTATCCAGACGTTCGAGGACTTGTTGCGTGCCTGTGCTCTCGATTGGAGTAGTGACTGGGAGGAACATTTGCCGCTGATCGAATTCACGTACAACAACAGTTGGCACGCGTCGATTCGGATGGCACCGTATGAGGCACTTTATGGGCGGCGATGTCGATCACCGATTTGTTGGAATGAGGCGTCCGATTTGGTCGGGACTGAGCCGGATGTCGTTCTAGAGACGAGGCGGAAGATAGAATTAATTCGGGAACGGATGTTGACTGCCCAGAGTCGACAGAAGTCGTATGCCGATGTCCGTCGTCGACCTTTGGAATTCGAGGTAGGAGACCACGTTTTGCTAAAGGTGTCGCCGACGAAAGGAGTTTTTCGTTTTGGGAAGAAAGGAAAGTTGAGTCCGAGATTTATCGGCCCCTTTGAGATCCTCGAGCGAGTCGGTGGGTTGGCATACCGTTTGGCGTTACCTCCAGCCTTGAGTCATGTTCATAGCGTTTTTCATGTTTCCCAGTTGAGGAAATATGTCCCGGATCCTAGTCACGTCATCGATTATGGTGAGATTGATGTCGCCGAGGATATTACTTTCGAAGAGCGTCCTTTGAAGATTTTGGAGCATCGTGAGAAACGATTGAGGCATAAAACCATCCCTTTGGTCACAGTGCAGTGGTCGAGACACGGTGTCGAGGAGGCAACTTGGGAAACCGAGGATAGCATGCGTGCTAGGTACCCGGAGTTGTTTGTTTCTTAAGTTTCAGGACGAAACTTATTTTTAGAGGGGTAGAATGTAATATCCGTATTTTTCTTTTCCTTGTATTTTTGTTTTTGGTGTATTTCTCGATCGTAGTGACCCTCGTGTATCTTTCAGTGTGTCCTTCCTGTCAACTGTTGAACTGTATTCTTGTTATTGTTGTGCGAAACCGCCGTTTCGGGGTTGCCGTGGATCCATTTCGTGTTATTAGTCCCCAAATATTGATTCCTATCGTTTTATTCTCTTTCCGGATCATTTTTATCATTTTGGGACCCAAAAGGGGGTGTGGGCCGCAAGATAAGGTGTGTGCGCCGGCACACAAATTCCTTCGCTTGTTGGTCGAAAATCAGATGTGCATGCCGCAGACCCATCCGGTGCCGCGGCACGCTGCCAAAGCCGCGGCACACTGTCGTGCCGCGGCACACTCGTGTGTCTTCTGCGACCAAAACCCAACTGTACCGGGTGCCGCGGCACACGCAGGCTGTGCCGCGGCACAATGCCGAAACCTGGGAGTAATTTTTGGCTTGTGCCGCGACACACTTAGGCTGTGCCGCGGCACACAAAGCGGTCAACTGTGCAATCTCGTCCTTATTAGACGAGATCGGTCGTCTTCTCCTTCATTTCACCTGCGAGAGAGAGAGAGAGAGAGCTAAGGGGGGAAGAACTTCTCAAGCATTCTTCATTCGGGAGTCGATTTTCATCATCTTCCTTCGGTTGTGAGGCTCGGATAATCAATCTAACGCATGTTCTATGGATCTTAGTTCTTGAATCTCCAAAGGTAATATTTCTAGAACCCTATTTTCGATTAATTTGGGGGTTTTGGGTTTTTCTTCCGATTCGTTCTATTTTGTTGGTGGATTCATGATGAATACGATTAATATTATTAGTATCTTTAGTTTTCCTACGGATTCATGGATATTTTGTGGATTTTTACGGAATCGAGAGGGTTTGGTTGTGGTCCGCCCTCGTTGTTATTTTTGGTACGAATATACATGAATCGTAGGTGGGATTCTGGGTGTATTCCATTTCCATAATCGTTTAGAAGTGGTTGTGATTGTGCTATTCGAATCGTTAGGTTCATTTTCGTCGGTTCCTCGCGGTTGTGCTTGATTCTTTCGTTCCGTTTGTGTTATCGTCTATTTAATCGAGGCAAGTATCCTTATGAACTTACGATCTTGACATAGTAGTTTTGTATGAGAAATTGTGTGTGTGTGTGTATGCTCACTACAGGTTAGATCCGACGGGGTCTCGGTAGGGCTCCACGAAGCTGTGGAACCGCGAGCTTGCTTTTAACCACTGTGGGTTAGATCCGACGGGGTCTCGGAAGGGATCCACGAAGCTGTGGGTCCGCGGTTAATTGTGGTGCATTTTTACAAATGTGGTTTGATCATTAGCATTTCCGGAAATGAGTGTTTTGGAACTATGTTTTCTTGAATTGCATGCATTACTATATGTGTAAGATGTAAGTCGTTCATCTGGTTACTTGTACTAGCGTAATTGCTAACCCCTCTGGGGACCCGTTTTGGGGAAATTCGTTTTATGAATTTCAGGTCAGGTTCATCGAGACGAGCGGGTGCTGGACCAGTATGCGGAAGATCGCCGTGCGTGATGATTGTGCACAAGTGGTGTCTTGTTGCTTTTTATCTTTTACCTTTGTGGTCTTTCAACTAATAGAAGTACTCGAGTACTTAAGAACTTTTACTTGTCGGGATTGTATTGTTGTTTATTATGTTCTGATGGATTATGGTGTCATGTTTGACCGGTTAAACCGGGTGAATTATTTTGTTGGGCGTCTTTATGACGAGGTATTTTTCTGTTGTCTCTATGAGTCGATGAGTATGATGCTTGTTCAGCCTGGTGGGTCCCATGTAGGGATTCACGGCGCTGTAATATACCTCGGATATCCTGGGGGTGTTACATAATGAATCCTTGCCTCGATCTAGATAGATCGCCCTTCCTTCAGCCGAATGGTCAAAGGCAATTATCTAGTATTCGGGGTGAGTGATCCGATCTCCCTTCCGATGCTTTGATTTCATTGAGATTTGCAATGGGAGCAGTCCTTTTTCCAGCATCTTTGCAAATTCTTCCACAACGTCCGCCAATGTCTTGTATTTGTTTAATATGGTGGACTCCCTGATGAGCTTGACGAAGTACCTCATCAGTTCATTCTTCCTCCATTGCTTCACTTCATGAGCTGTAGGCTGACGATTGGCGGGCAGACGAATCTACGTTGGCTTCTGCACATTATTCTTCCAAGGAAAGTTGGGGTTGTGGAACTCTTGGCGAGAACCAGTTACCCTGTAACTTTGTGCAGGAGTAGCCAAGCGGTTGATTGTAGCAGTGACGCTGTCTTCTAAATCAGCATCAAATTCTCTTTCTCTCTCTTTCCTCCATTGCCTAGCAGCCTCTCTGGACTCTTCCCCCTTTTTGGCCTCATCAAGATAGGAGACCTTGGCATCAATGCATTCCAGGACTTTCATTGCATTGTCCTCTTTGGTCTCTATGCTTGATATTTTGGCCACCAGGGAACTGAGCAGCACAGACATGTCATTGATCTTTTGGTCATGTCCTGTGAGCCTGAAGCTAGTATCCTGTAGGGCGGCGACAGTCTTGCTTTCAAAAATGCGGAGCTTTGCCTGTTCTTCTTTGAGGATTTGTTCCTGGCACTGTTGGAGTTGTGAGAGAGCTTGCTTAAATGCACTCGCAGAATGCAGAAAGCTTCTTCAACCTTCATAATTTCTCGCTTCAGGCCAGTCATCTCATCGATGGCAGTCTCATGCAGCCAATCGAGCCGTTTGCCAACATTTTACAGGGCATCTACAGCATCCTGTATAAACACTGTTTGCGACCGATTGCGTGCAATTGCTCAATCTTTGCTTATGTATGGGGAGAGTTGGGTCACACTAGTTCTTATTCAGCTCCATTAAGCTGGCGCATGACCACATGAGTTTGCGGCTCTTGTGGTCTATCATTGAGTAGAAAACCGTAATCGGATTCCACAGGTGCGAGCATGGCTATAGGTTGTTCAGCCTGTTCATTCTCGGTGACAGGGGGTAGATTCCACCTGTTCTGGTTATGCTTCTGCAGACAGGGGTACAGGAGGGACTGAATCCTCCTGTTGTCTCTTAGCATCCGCCTTCTACGGCAGAGGGACTGATTCCTCGTGCGGGATGGCGCAGGCGTCTTCTTGTTTGGCGGTAGGCTCGGGTGCCTGTTCAGAAACTATCGCTTCTTCAGGGACAGGAGGGACTGATTCCTCCTGGTCTTGGGCAGCTTCTTGTTGACGGGGCGGGGACTGCTGTCGGTTTGAGGTCCCCTGACCCTGTTGGTTCTGCATCAGAGAGAGTTCCTGTTCGCTTGCTTCCTTGCGACTCATTCTCATACCTGCCTGAAAGGCATCGTCGTCGTCGTCTGAGCCATGGTCGGATTTGGGACAGATGGGAATAGTGTCTTCGGACTTGGATTTTTCTTTCAATCGGGCTTGCTCTTTTACCAGAAAGTAGCTCTTGATCAGCTCTTGGCAAAAGTTGTTGTCCCATTGAATAAAGACTTCGATATTCTGAGAATCGGTCACCTCCAGAAAAAAAATTTCTTCTTCTTTCCAGTTCTCCCAATTGTACAGAATGTCATAAGGTGCGACCCTGTATGACTTCCATTGGACAAACCTTTCAAATACTTGCTCAATTTGCACTTGAAGGAGGGTTTCCGTAATGATAGTAGAGTGGGAGGGGCTCCATACCGTACATGGGTCTACTACAGGAATGGGATCCGCGACAGGTGTGGGTGCCTGTTTCGGAGATGGATCCCGAACAGGGGTTGTACCCTGATGGGAGAGGGATCCTTTAAGGGTGTGGAATCCCTTATAGGAGATGTGGCTTTGGGCTCCGAAGGGGAAGCCGACTTGCCAGAGCCTTCTAAGTTGGCAAATAGTTGTCTATCCGTCATTGCCGCCAAAAGCTCGGGATATACTGTATGAAAAGTAGTACCTATTTCTTCCTCAGGGGTTGCGCGCTATGGGTGATGTACAGCGGGTTGCGTCGTAGCTTTGGCTTTGGAAGCCTTCTTCTATTTCTTCTTCGGTTTCTCAATAGCAAAGGAGTTTTGCTGTGAGAAGCGTTTCTTTTCCTTTGCTTAGTCTGGCTAGCAGCCCTGTCAGTAACATCCCTTGGATTGTCAGATATGGGCATGGTGGTGACATGGGGTCTGGTAGAGATCAATCCGTATTTGTTGAAGACTATGGGCTTCCTCCCACCGATGAATTTTCTGGGGCCGATTTTCTTGGCGTCTTGAGATTGCTGTATGCCACAGTGAGTGAGAATGTGGTTGAGGATAAGCCCAAAGAATTTCTTCTGGGTTCTGGGCTTGGCAACCTCTTCTTGTAGGCGCTTGAGAACAATCTGGCACCAATTGACACGTTCGCCTGACATGATGGCGACCATCATTCTAAAGCGCAGATTGGTGCACATCTCGAATGCACTAGTTCTGTTCTCAATGACACGGCAACATAAATCATGTAAGTACATGTAGGGCAAGCAAAATCTTCTTTTGTGACAAGATGGATGGACATTCTTGTCCGAACCATCACCTGTAAATAATCCCCAATAGGCGATTAGCAATTTTTCTGACATGAAGGTCTCCCGCTCTTCCATTTTTAGGCTATCGGATGGCAGCCTGTAAATGTTCTTCAGCAGCTCTCGGTCAATGCAGATCTAAACCGAGGATAGTAGCAGTAATGTCGGAAATGTCTCCTCATCTTTTCATAGAAAGAAACTTGATGGAGGCGTCAAGGTAGAACTCCTCCACAATGCTTTCATCATAAGCTTCAGCATGTTGACTACCAAGGCAGTAGAGGGCTTGTTGTTTAATCCTGGAGACGACACGTTCCATGTCGTCAAGGTCCTCGACCTCAGCTTGGATCCTTTCCATGACAACAGATCGAACGAAGAGACGTCCATCAATGATGTTGTCCCTTTTCTTCATTGTCTGAGAAGAAGTCTGAGAAGATGCCATTGTTTTGCAAAGAAAATGAAATAACAAATTATGCACTGATTTGCATAAAAACTGTGTAGGCTGTATGCTCTTGGACTCGTTTAATATGCGGAAAGCGTAAAGAGTCGATGTGAGCAAGATATAGTCCTTTTATACTGGGCAGGGAAGATTAGGGTTTACGGACAGTGAACGGCAAATTTAACGGATGGGAACCGTCTTTTTAAATGAACGAACAGGATGAATCGAGCGTAACTGGTACATCTTATCCATCCAATTTTGAAATGATAACTGGTCCCACATCTGACGTTTCGACTTCCCTTATTGCCCGAATTGGCGGTTTGAAATATTTAATTAATTGATAAATCGCGGCGTTTGAGACAATACAATCCAGATGCCGTCTAAAGCGTTTAATGTAAAGACGTTTGAATTTTAAAACAGGGCATGTGGACTCAAAATAGTTTTAAAATGAATAAGATATTAATATAATATTAATTGATGTCCTATAGTATGTACTGTATCCGCGAAAATACAACGTTCCCCCTTAAAAGGTACATACAGGCTTCAATTCTTATAGCAATATTTGGATTAATACTGTATTCATGGGTCATACTGTATTCCCCCTTAATTGATGCACACGTCAGCTGTAGGAAGGTTTCATGTCTTCTTAGTCCTACAGTGCTGTCTGACTGTCTGAGTGTACAGTTAATTAAGGTGGATACTGTATTCTTGGGTCTTACAGCATTCCCCCTCAATTGATGAGTAAAAGCATTAAAAAACACTTACAGGGAGTCAGGCTGTAGCATTCCTAATTCTTGTCGAAGCATACAGAATCTGGCAGTGCTGATAGGTTTGGTAAAGATGTCGATTAACTGAATATCTGTATGAACTTTCTCGAGTCGAACATCCTTATTCTCAACATGATTCCATATGAAGTGATGCTTCATATTAATATGCTTAGTACGTGAGTGGAATACAGGATTGTGCGTTATTGCAATTGCACTCATGCTATCGCACAAAATTGGTGTTTTCTTGGCAATAATTCCATAGTCTACAAGCTGTTGTTGCATCCAAAGGATCTGCATACAGCAACTACCAGCAGCATAGTATTCTGATTCAGCTGTGGAAAGCGAGTTTGCCAATTGTTTCTTACTAAACCACGACACAAGTATAGGTCCAAGAAAGTGACAAGTACCACTTGTACTCTTCCTATCTAGCTTGCAACCTCCGAGATCCGAGTCGTTGTATCCAACCAAATCGAATCCACCTTCTTTAGGATACCATAGTCTTGCATCGACTGTTCCTTTGACGTACTTCAGGATTCGTTTGGCTGTTGTGAAGTGTGACTCTTTAGGTTCTACATGATACCGAGCACACACTCCTACAACAAACTGGATATCGAGCCTGCTAGATATTAGGTACAGGAGTGAGCCAATTAGCTTCCTGTAGAGTGATTGATCAACCGGCTTTCCAGCTTTGTCAGCACTAATTTGCACAGAAGTGCTCATGAGGGTTAACGAGGATTTGTAGTTGTTCATCCCAAACTTGTTGAGAAGCTCCTTGCTGTACTTTTCCTGGTTGATGAAGATTCCTGTAGGCAACTGCTTTACCTTCAATCCTAGGAAATAACTAAGTTCCACTATCATACTCATTTTAAATTTACTTTGCATGAGATGAGAGAACCTTTGGCATAAAGCAAGGTTAGTGGAACCAAATATAATATCATCTACGTATATTTGAACCATCAGGAGGTCATCACCTTCCTGTATTTTAAATAGGGTCTTGTCCGCAACAACTTTCTCGAATTCATTATTGGTAAGGTACAGGGACAAAGTTTTATACCACGCCCTAGGTGCTTGCTTAAGTCCATACAGTGGTTTCCGTAGCCTGTATACAAGGTCTCCGCCTTCTGTGTTGACAAACCCT
Organism: Orobanche coerulescens; assembly: GCA_033398695.1. Classification (NCBI taxonomy): domain Eukaryota; kingdom Viridiplantae; phylum Streptophyta; class Magnoliopsida; order Lamiales; family Orobanchaceae; genus Orobanche; species Orobanche coerulescens. The sequence goes on along the minus strand of CM065805.1, from coordinate 59,202,372 downwards.
GGTGATTGTTCAACATAGACTTCTTCGGCAAGGTCTCCATTTAGGAATGTGCTCTTGACGTCCATTTGATATACAATAAAGCTCTTATGGGCGGAAAAGTCTAGAAATATCCTAATGGCTTCTAGCCTGGCTACAGGGGCAAATGTTTCATCGTAGTCTATGCCTTCTTCCTGTCTATAGCCTTGTGAGTCTAGACGGGATTTGTTTCTGATAACAAGTCCATTCTCATCCTTCTTGTTTCTAAATATCCATTTAGTTCCAATTACGGCTTAATGCTCAGGTCTGGGTACTAGATACCATACGTTGTTTCTTTCGAAACCATTAAGTTCTTCTTCCATAGATGTGATCCAGTGAGAATTGTCTAGAGCCTCTTTGGTAGAAACAGGTTCAGATTGAGCTAGGAATATAGCTAGGGTGCACATATTAAGTCTTCTAAGTTCTGCTTGAAATCTACATACAGGAAATGAAGACTTCTCAGATTCAGGTTCTTCTTGCGCAGACAGTACATTTCCTTATGTATGCTGTATTCTCCTACGGGTAGATACTCCAGCATCAATGTTTCCTATGATCAACTCCTATGGGTGATCTCTCAACCATCTTCTGTCGGGTTCTAATTCGGCGTCCTGTACTATATCTTGAGTTTTTGTAGTTTCAGCTTCAGCTTGTACATCATCAGCTTCATCTACATCTGTTCTTACAGCTGCGGGGTTGATTTCTAAGTCAACGACAGGCTCTATTGGAGTTGGAGGGTCATTAATGGAGAGTTGTTGGATATGATGAGTAAGATCTTCTACTCCTGTAGGATCATGGTGAGGTTCGTCGAACATTACATGTACCGATTCCTCGACTGTCAGCTTCCGTTTGTTAAAGATCCTGAAAGCTTTGCTGACAGAGGAATATCCTACAAATATCCTTTCATCCAACTTCTCATCGAAGGTTCTAAGTCGATCCTTCCCGTTATTCAAAACATAACACCTACATCTAACTATGTGAAAGTACGAAACTAATGAAGTTTTGTTGTTTCATACCTCATATGCTATTTTGTTGTGATGTTTGTTGATGATACAGTGGTTTTATGTATAGCACGCTGTATTTGTTGCTTCACCCCAGAAACGCTGCGGCAATCATGGTCCTTGTTGCTTCCTTGAGCGTCCTGTTCTTTCGCTCGGCAACACCATTTTGTTGATGTGTTCGGGCAGCTGAGTATTCGTGATGTATCCCATTATCCGAACAGTATTGCTCTATAAAATGGTTAGTGAATTCAGTACCTCTATCGGAACTAATGGACACGATACTCAACCCTTTCTCATTTTGATGCTTTCTTAGGTGCTTGGGCAGCTTTGATGTGATTTCCTTCTTCTTGCTAAGGAAGATTGTCCAAGCATACCTAGACTAATCATCAACAACCACGAGACAATACTTCTTACCTCCCAAACTTACCGAGTCTACAGGACCGTAGAGATCCATGTGTAGCATTTCTAGAACTCTGAGAGTGGAAAGGTAGGATTTACTTTTCAGGGTGGTCTTGATTTGTTTGCCTTTCTGACAGGGTCCACAGACTCTTGTGCAAACCTCTAACCATTCTCTGTCTAACGAGCTTGTTGATCGTCTTGAAGTTAACGTGATACATCCTCTTGTGCCATAGCCAGCTTTGATCTGCAGTGACTTTGGCAACGAAACAAGGAATTGTAGAGCTCATAGGCATCCAGTCAACAATATACATGTTGATCTGCTTCCTGTGAGCACAACTTCTTTGGTCAGCATGTTCTTGACTCTACAGTGATCTATATAGAATTTCACCGAGAACTGTTTGTCACAGAACTGGCTAATACTAAGTAGATTATACTGTAAGCCTTCAATATATGCTACATCAGTGACTTTGAATTTTCCTACAAGCGGGGTTCCCTTCCCTCTTGTTCTTCCTTTGGATTTATCACCGAAGCGCACTTTTGGACCGCGACCTTCTACATAATCTGACAGCTTGCTTCTATCTCCTGTCATGTGCCGAGAACATCCGCTGTTGAAGTACTAGATGTCCTTCTCTAAAATGTCCTCATCATCGCTATCTTCATCGTCTTCAATATCTTTAGCCATAAAGCACCTATATGCTTTATCCTCAAGCTCATCATCAAACGAGTCACTGTCAGTAACTGCCTGAAGACATTTCTCAGTTTTAGTTTGAGCGGCGAGGCTTCTGATTCCCCGATCAGGGCCTTGAGCATGTTCTTCGAAGCATGCCTTCTTTTGTCTTTTTCTTGTTGCTCGGCTTCCGGAAACTTTTGGACTTTAGGATGCGGACATTTATTTGCATAATGTCCCGTTTTCCTACAATTATAACATAGATTAGAATCACCGGATGAGGAAGATTTAGAACTTAAGTTGTGAAAAGGCTTGGGCTTGTATGCAGTCTTTCCAGGCTGTTTGATGAATTTCTTAAATTTGTGCATGAGCAGGGCCATTTCATCTTGTGACAGGATATCGTCATCACTGTTAGCATTCTTGTAGGCAGAGTTGGATGTGCTGGGCATGATGTGTCTCCTGTTGGATACAGCGGCTAACGCTGTAGTCCTAGCAGGTGACTCTTCGGTTTTCTCTCTCCTGTCAATTTCATACTCGAAAGCTTTTAGCTCAGAGAAGAGGTCAAAAGTAGAAATGTCATTGAGATTACATGACACATGCATAGCTGTGGTTTTTATGTCCCATCGGGCAGGGAGAGATCTGAAAATTTTTAAATTCTTCTCCTTTTGTATATAAACTTTGCCCAACACTTCAAGTTCACCAACAATGCCAGTGAATCTGACGTCAAGTTCCTCAAGAGTTTCAGATGGTTTCATTTCAAATGATTCAAATTGCTGAGTGAGTTTTAAAATTTTGTTTTCTTTTGAGAGCTCAGTTCCCTCACAAATCATCTTGAGTTTATCCCAGATTTCCTTGGTTGTCTTACAGCTCTTTACCTTTGAGAATGTGCCTTTGTCGAGAGTGACAAATAGCGCATTCTTAGCTACGTTATCGAGGTTTGCGCGCTTGCGCTTGTCAGTTTTCCATTGCTCACGCTCCTTCTCGAGCATCTCTAAATGGGGTTGTCCTTATATCTTTGCGGTAGGATTAACCTTCATAATCTTTATGGGGCCATCTTGAATGACAAAAATCATTTCTTTGTGCATGGCTGCAAGGTGTGCTTCCATCCTAATTCTCCAATCATCAAATTCATTAATCGAGAACATAGGAATATGACTGATTCTTTTTAGATCTGATTCGGTTAAAAATACGACTGATTCTTTTTAGAATCAACCGCTATGATACCACTTGTAGGCCACTAAGTATACAGAATACAGCTTGCAAAAGTGTTAGTACAACAAGCTGTACATTTTTCAAATAAGAATGCATAGCGGAAGTTCATTTTAAGTGAGTTGTTGTAAATAAAGCAACTAGGTTTTCTCCTGGTAGCTTGATGCATATAGGGTATGCAATGTATACTTATAAATAATCATAGTAATGAAAACAATAGAGGCAGAAGGTAAACAACACAGTATTTAAAGTGGTTCGAGGTAAACCCCTCTACGTCTACTGGTCCTCCACACAGGAGTGAAAACGTTTATTATAATCACTACGTACACAACTACATGACTATAACCAAACATATCCTTGTATCGTTCACACAGATTGATACAAAGACTGTTGCTTTCAATCATTCACATAGATTGGTTTGTTGGCGTCTCTTGACTTGCTTCTTCTCACACAGATTGAAGGTTCGTCCTATTCGTCCCACACAGGTCAGCATATCTTTCTTAGTCCACAAAGGGCTAAGTTTTACACAAAGGTAAAATGGTAAAATAACAGGTTTAGAACACCAGCTTGAACACGATGATCTTGAGCTGATGATGTGCTGTTCTTGGTGACTGAGTATATTTCTTCTCTTCAGATGTAGATAGATACTTGAAGAAATATACTTGCTCTTGTAATCTTTGATTTGACGGTAATGAATATTCAGTCGTTATCTCTTAGATTGTAATTCGTATTGCGTTCGTTCATATATATATATATATATATATCCTTGCAGTGACCTCTTGTATGGACTATTTATAATATTGGAATAGATCCGTTATAAATATGTCCGTTGGCTGGGTTGGTGAGCTGGGATCCATTCTGATTGGTTGAAAGACTTTCAAGAACATGATCCGAATTTTGCTCCTTGTCTGAAGATCCTTGTCGGTTGGTATTTAAATACTTTATCCAGTTAACATTTAAATACTTCTGTTAAACGGTGTTCTAACTTTAGCGTATAAAGTAGATTCCTTCTTAACGGACTTCTGTTCTGTTGGATAGGTGTTCATTATCCTAACACTTTCAGCCTTTATGTTGTATCCAACATAATACGTCTTATCGCTGTTAGATGTAGACTTCAACGCTGTAGGCTATCTCCCAGCATGTATGGCAGGCGCTGTATAAAGATTCAGGACAGCTTCCATACTTAGCAGTATAGAGTCTTTCGCTGTATGATGGAAAATATTCTTGAGATAGCTTGCTGTATATTGACTATATGACTTGCTGTATGATGGCAGTGCGGAATTTGCTTTATGTTGGCACTTATCAAAACTTAGTACAGGATTGTTTATCCCAACAGGAAGAGTATCAAGTAACTACGATCTGATCATGGTGGCGAGTACCTTAGTGGAGAGTTTTTGGATTTCTTAGCGAATGAGGGGATTTCGTCCCAGCTCATTGCGCCGGGAACTCCACAACAAAACGGTGTTGCTTAAAGAAGGAACAAAACTCTTTCAGAAATGGTTAGGTCAATGATGAGTTATTCGGCTTTACCTATTTCATTCTGGGATATGCCTTAGAAATAGCGGTGTACATTCTAAACCTGGTGCCTGTTAGGATTATGCCCTCGAATGCCACTCAGGGGATGTTAGAGTGAGGGCATTGTACTTGTTATTATATAATTCATTATCTAAAGACAATATTAAGATTATGTTTCCCATCAGCAAAATTAGTGCCATCAAGTTTTTTTTTCTTTGAGAATTACAGCAATTGGATTGAAAGACATCTGAGATAAAATTAAAAATATTCATCACATAATGCATAGCAAAATATATTGAAAAACCTCAAAACACTATATATATATATATATATATATAAACTATTCCGTGTATTTGAGAGCAAAATATTCCACTCCTTGTTGGATAAGGGGATCGACACTGGAAAGGTTTATGGCTTAAATACTTAATCGTTCGCAAGTCGATGAAACTCGACTGGGCGTTAAGTTTATGTGAAGACTTGTATGACGTGTTTTTTGACTTGAAGAGTGCGTGTCGAACACTAATGGTTAGTGGGAGCATACATTATAGGTATGCTAATGAGATTAGTATACTCGAACCGACTCACCCTCGATTCGTCACACAAATTTCACTCTGGGACAGTCAATGATGAAATCGAAAGGTTGTGATAGGTATTCTTGAACCTTATACTTGAGGATTTAGTAGGGATGTGCTTGTGAGGTTAAGATTTTCAATAGAGTAGTTCAACCCAGAAAACCAGAAGGTTGGGGTCAACCTCGACGTGCGTCTTGACGGGCAAGTAGCAGGTTCTACTGAATACCAAGATAGAATTCTTTCTCCAGTTAGTGAACGGGTTATATGTCCTATGCGGTTATTGGTAAATGAGACCATAAGTCTTTGGACAAAGCATTGGATCTAGTTGTATTGGATACACGAGAGCTCAGTGATCTCGATTTGCATTAACTCATGCATAGCGTCAAGTACAGATGGGGTTTGACAGACCGTGACCCTATAACTTGATCGGGACATTTGAAAGAAGGGCTTATACGTATATTGGTATTCACGACAGAGAGGTTTTTGAATGATCCCAATCATTCATTCTCAGTTGGGGTACAGTGTAGGCCACCAGGCTGGCTAGGTGGTGCTACCACTCTTTGGTTCCTCCCATTGCTAACTGAGACACACCTACCGAGTCATGCAATAGGATTGACGACGGAATAAATCGAGATTATTCACTCTTTATAAATATTAGATATTGGATATCTAATTTATTAGACATTGGAGGTCCCATTCTGCGGACCGCGTTCTGGCCCTGTGCCGGCCATGCTCGGCCGCCTGTCGGCCGCCTGCCGAGCAGTCCCATTCTGAGGACCGCTGTCCGGTCATGCGGTCCGGCCCTACTGGCAGGGTGCTGGGCAGTGCCGGGCTTGGTCCGACCGTGTGTTTTTCGGATCCAGTTTTTAAATTTCGTTCGGTAATTAATTTCCTACAAATTAAATTCGAATTTAATTTGACTAAGATATAATTATGGTAAATTTATTCTTAGGGGAATTAATTTAATGAAATATTTTCTCGTTCGGAACAAGATAAAATTAATGGTTGTGTGAATTAATTGGATTTAATTCATGTGGATGGATTAATTTATATTGATTGGATCAATACTTAGATTAATTTTGAAAGCCATTTATTTTAATGTGTTTGATGCATTATATTTGAATGGTAATGTGGTTCATGGACCTAGTTTTGAATCGTTCAGTTTTATTCGATTGGGTTGTAAAGGCCATTTTGAGCCTATTTATTTTACTAGAAAAAATTGTATAGGATGCAATTTTTCAAATGTAAAATTTATATGTAATGACGAAGATAGGAGGAAGATCCATTCGAGAATACGAAGATTCAAGACCGAAGAGATGTAATTAGATTCAACGTTTTTATTCTAGGAAAAGTCCATAAACTACATGTTGGTAGCAACTAGGTTGTGAATGTTTATTCATATGGTATGAATGCTTCAAACGTGCTTAAATGAATTAATGTGCAAAGTGTAACATTAATCGCGAAAATTCTACCACGACAAATTATTAAGTTTAAAAGGTTTCAAGGTTTTCCTCCTCTATCGAGCTTTCGGAAAATTGAAATCTAAACCGAATGTGCTATGCTTCCGAGTTATTGGGGTAGTCGTTCGGGAAGGATCGATAAATTACCGAGAGCGCATTGGATGCCTTCGGTTGGAGCAAATTTTATCCCTAGAAACCTGTTCGGTTGGCGAATAAGATTCAATTGTGAAACTGATTTGCATCGATGTTATAAACTTAACTTATTCACAAACTATAGAAACCGTATAGGTTGAGGGGAGTGAACAAGGGGGAAAAGAAGATCGAATCATCCATTAGATGGGTTGGTGTTGGACACAACTTTATGAAAATTAATAGACTAGAAACCTATTCAGTTGCCCTCTATTAAAATTTATAAAGAACTCGATCACCACTATGAAGTAATGCGAACAATAATTCCGGGTTTCACATGGGAGTGTGTTATTCCGATAAAAATAGTGAGAGCTGGGTAAAAGAATAGAAAAGACCTTAATTCTATACTCAGATCATAATTAAATGAGTCACTAATAAATGTCGTACTTAATGCAGACAAACATCAACTCTCAATATGACAATGAACCCACTCGCGATACTACTAAAAAAGAACACCTTAATTGGTCCTAACTTTGTGGACTGGCTCCGCAACCTGATGATATTCCTTAATATAGAGGCACTGGGATACATCTTCGAGACAGACATTCTGGCACCTCCGGTGCGGACTAGAGCTAATCAGGAAGAAATTGAAAACCACGAAAAGTGGGTTAAGGATGACATAAAGTCCATGTCTATATGATGGCTTCTATGTCTAATGAGCTTCAGAGAGCTCATGAGAAAATGACTTCTGCTAGGCATATTTTATCTCACATCACTGATATTTATGTTGAGCACAGTCGAACTGCTATATATGAGATATCCAAGTAACTCCTCAGTGCTAGGATGAAAGAAAGTGAGAAGGTTGGGGACCATGTCCTCAAAATGATCTCTATGATCGAGAGATTGGAGGCTCTTTATTTTAAGATGGATACTTCTCTCTAGACCGACCTTATCCTACAGTCTCTTCATGATTCCTTCTCACAGTTTGTTATGACTTTCAACTGCAATAAGATTGCTTGCAATTTAGCAGGGTTGATGAACAAACTTGTAACCTCTTAGTCTCAGATGAAGACTCTGCGGATGAAGCAGTCTGCCCTTGCGATTTCTTCTGGACCTCGAAGGTCTAAGAACAAAAAGAAAAAGACCAAGAAGCAGATGGGACCACAAATCAAGGACCTCAAAGGTAAGGGCAAGGCCCCAAATGGTTCAAAAGAGCAAGAAGAAGAAGGACGCATGACTCAAATGTGGTGAGCTGGGATACTGGGTTAAAGACTGTCCGATCTTCATGGCACTTTAGGTACAAAACTTTTAGTTTTGGAAACAAATTGTTCTGCTACTGTTTTTTCTACTTCTTGGATACTGGATTCAGGTGCTAGTTCTCATATTTGTACCGTGAATCAGGATATGGAACAAAGTAAGAAGCTTGGAGCTGGGGAAGCGATGATTAATGTCGGAAACGGGCATAGTGTCGAAGCAACTGATCGAATCCGGCTTTGTTTTGACATTAGATGATGTACTTGTTTTGCCCAAGGGGCATAAAAATATTGTATCCATTCTGGTCATGGATCGAAAAGGCTTTTCATTTTTCATTGGTGATGGTTCTTGCAAAATTTATTTTAGAATAAACTAGTAGGCACTTCCACATTGTTAAATGGACTGTATCATCTAAACCTTAGTAACAAAGTCATTGTGAATACTATAACTAGAAAGCGTGGTAGGGATGAAATTAATCAAGTTTTGAAATGGCATCTTAGACTTGGTCATGTTGGTCATACCAAGATTTACAAAATGGAAAAGGATGGACTTATTGGTCCATTTGGATTGGATCCCTTTCCAACTTGTGAATCTTGCCTTAAAGGAAAAATGACTAAGTCCCCCTTCACATGGACTTTTGAAATAGCTGCTAATAAACTTGGATTAGTCCATACCTATGTATGTGGTGCTTTAGAAGCAGCACGTGACGGATATCAGTATTTCATTACGTTTACAAATGATCATACTAGGTATGATTATGTATACTTAATGAAACATAAATCCGAGGCCTTTAAGAAATTCCAGGAATTTAAGGCCCTACTCGAAAAACAAACTGGTAATCATATCAAAGCACTTCGATCGGATCGAGGTGGCGATTATATGTGTACAGAGTTTGACGAGTTCCTTAAGGAGCATGGAATAGTATCACAACTTACACCTCTAGGAACTCCTCAGAAAAATGGTGTGTCAGAAAGAAGGAACCGAACTGTTGGGATAAACAATCATATACCTTGTTTTGATAAAGTGCCAACATATAGCAAGATGACAAAGGTCAATCATACAGCAAAAGGATAATTGCCCATCATACATCAAGAAGTTCATAAGTCGATATGACACCAAGTATGAAAGCCGTCCGAAAACATTCATACAACACCTTCCATACAGCAGCACTAAGAGAGCATACAACGTTGGAACCTTCAGCTACAACATTAAAGATGCAACATGTTGGATACATCAAATAAGTTGTAAAGTGTTAGGATAATCAACACTCATCTAACAGACTGAAGACCGTTGAAACAGAATCTACTTTGCTCATTAAAAGTCTAGCCACCATTTGAAAAGAAGTATTTAAATACTGACTGGATAAAGTATTTAAATACCAGCCGATAAGGATCTTCAGTCAAGGAGCAAAATCCGTATCTTGTATTTTGCAAGTCAATCAACACGTTGGAACAGAATCTTTGCTCAACGGATCTATTCACAACGGATCTATTCCAAAGGCTATATATACCCCGAAGTTTGAAGATCAGACACATACATACAAGATCATCAAGAACTGAAAACTGAGCAAACTGAATATACTGAGATACACGTGAAACATCACAAGAACAGTATATAAAGAGCAATCATATTTCTTCATGCATACTGCCATTCTTGAGAGAAGAAATATATATAAGTTCTCAACCTTGAACAACACATCATCCGCTCAAGCTCAAGAAGTCAAGTTGTTTTTGAAACCCGTGTTCTTACATTTGAAGAAAACCATCAGCCTTGTTTGGACTGAAGAAAGCTTTGCTTTTCCCGAACTGTGTGTGACGGATCTGCATTGTAGACGAAGATTTAGAACTATGTGTGAAGAAGCAAGTCAAGTGAAAGCTTTAGCCAATCTGTGTGAATGGTTGAAAGCGATAGTCTTTGTATCAATCTATGTGAACGATACACGGATAGCTTTTATTGTAGTCACGTAGTTGTGTACGTAGTGATTATAATAAATGATTTACTTCTCTATAGAGGACTAGTAGACGTAGAGGGTTTACCTCGAACCACTTTAAATATCGTGTCATTTACCTTCTGCATCTATTGTTTTCATAAACTGTGATTTGTTTAAGTATACTCTAAAAACCCTGTACGCACCAAGATAATAGGAGACAAGCCTAGTTCCTGTATTTACAGCAACTTACTTTAACAGACCTCCGCTACGCACTCTTATTTGAAAAATGTACAGCGTGTTGTACTAACACCTTTCCAAGCTGTATTTTGTATACTTAGTGGCCAATACGAACCTTGTTGAACATGGTCCGCTCTATGCTTAGCTATACTAACTTACCAATTTACCTGTGAGGGTATGCATTCCTGACTGCTGCTTATGTATTGAACAGATGTCCTTCCAAGTCCGTTCCTAAAACTCCACATGAGATGTGGGAGGGCAGGAAACCAAGTTTTAATCACATTAGGATTTGGGGATGTCCAGCCTATGTCAGGAAGACTAAGGTGAAGAAATTGGAAGCAAGGTCTGTGAAGGGATGTTTTATTGGATTCCTATCTGGGATGATCAGTTATATATTCTACATGCCCGAAGATCGAAAGATCATTGTTGCTTTGCAAGCACACTTCCTAGAAGATAAGTTCATTCAGGAAGGCGGAGCAGGTAGAAATATTTCTTTGGAAGAAAATAATAGAACTCCTCAGGAGATACCTATGCAAGAAATTGGAACCGAACCTTCTGAAACACTAGTACAGCCACCTCGTAGGTCTAGTAGGGTATCTCAATTACCTGAGAGGTATGGCCTTGTGCACCTGGAGGAGCTAGGTCTCCATGAGGTTCCAGGCGATAGCCAAGAGACCGACCCCACGACCTATGACCAAGCGATGGTGGATGTAGACTCCGCAAAATGGCAAGAAGCTATAGAAGCTGAGATAGACTCGATGAATGCCAATCAGGTGTGGACTATAGTAGACCTCCCCAAGGATATAGTGCCCATTGGGAACAAGTGGATCTACAAGAGAAAGACTGATGGGGATGGCAAAGTTGACACCTATAAGGCCAGGCTTGTGGCAAAGGGTTACACCTAAACAAAAGGGATAGATTACCACTTTGCCTTCTCGCACGTAGCTATGATCAAGTCTATTCAAATGATGCTCGCTATAATTGCCTACCACGATTATGAGATATGGAAGATGGACGTGAAGACGGATTTCCTTAATGGATTCCTCGAGGAGGAGATCTATATGGAGCAGCCTAAAGGCTTTGTGTATGAGGTCGATATTCAGAAAGTATGCAAGCTTCAGCGGTCCATTTATGGACTAAAGTAAGCTTCGCGTACTTGGAACCTTCGTTTTGATGAGGCAGTCAAAGAGTTTGACTTCGTGCAAAATGAAGAGGAACATTGTGTATACAATTGGGTTAGTGGGAGGAAGATTGCATTCTTATTACTATATCTAGATGGCATTATACTAATAGGAAATGATGTGGGAATGCTCAGTTCTGTGAAAGCTTGGCTTTCGAGTAGTTTCTCCATGAAAGACTTGGTAGAAGCCACCAATTTCTTGGAATTAGGCTCTACCGGGATAGAGCGAAGAGAATGATAGGTCTTTACCAAGCCCTCTATATAGATAAAATCTTAAAGCGATTTAAGATGGATGATTCTAAAAGAGGGTTCCTACCGATGCGATATGGAATAAAACTCTCCTCAAAGATGTGTCCTCAAAGTGAGGAACAACGAAAGGAAATGAGTAATATACCATATGCTTCGGCCGTGGGTAGCCTTATGAAAGAACGTTCTAAAGTACTTGAGAAGGACTAGAGATCTGGTTCTTATGTATGGCGGTGGAGAACTTAATGTGATGAGCTTCACTAATTCAGACTTCCAAGGACAGAAAGACAATTCGATGTCTACTTCTGGCTACATATTTACTCTTAATGGAGGAGCAGTATCTTGACGTAGCGCCAAGCAAAGCGCGACTACTGATTACACCAGTCAGGCTGAGTATCAAGTAGCCTCGGAGGCTTTTAAGGAAGGGTTCTAGATTAAGAAGTTTCTGGGAGAACTTCAAGTGATTCCATGTGCTGAGCTGCCTGTTCTGCTTTTCTGCGACAACGACGGAGCTGTAGCATAGACCAAGGAGCCAAGGTTTCACAACAGTACCAAACACATTGAGAGGAAGTATCATCTCGTGAGAGAATTTGTTCGCAAGGGATATATTGTGCTGCATAGAGTAGACTTAGCCAACGACGTCGCTGATCTACTGACCAAGCCACATTCTCAAATTAGCTTGGAGCGTCATATGGAGAACATAGATATTAGATACCATAGTGTGTGGCATTGAGTGCAAGTAGGAGATTGTTAGGAGTATGCCCTCGAATGCCACTCAGGGGATGTTAGAGTGAGGGCATTGTACTTGTTATTATGTAATTCATTATCTAAAGGCAATTGTCTATTTCTTTATTTACTGATAGTCACTGGAATTCCTAACTCGTAAATATATATATAAAAACTAGTCCGTGTATTTAAGAGCAAAACATTCCACTCCGTGTTGGATAAGTGGATCGGCACTGGAAAGGTTTATGGCTCAAATACTTAATCGTTCACAAGTCGATGAAACTTGATTGGGCGTTCAGTTTATGTGAAGACTGTTAGGAGTATGCCCTCGAATGCCACTCAGAGGATGTTGAGTGAGGGCATTGTACTTGTTATTATGTAAATCATTATCATAAGGCAATGAATGTTTCTTTATTTACTGGTAGTTACTGGCATTTCTAACTCATAAATATACATATAGAACCAACTTCATGTATTTGAGAGCAAAACGTTCCACTCCTTATTGGAAAAGGGGGTCGGCACTGGAAAGGTTTTTAGCTCAAATACTTAATCGTTCGCAAGTCGATGAAACTTGACTGGGCGTTAAGTTTATGTGAAGACTTGTATGACGTGTTCTTTGACATAGAGAGTGCCTGTCGAACACTAATGGTTAGTGGGAGCATACGTTATAGGTATACTAATTGGATTAGTATACTCGAACCGACTCACCCTTGATTCGTCACACGGATTTCACTCCGGGAAAGTTAATGACGGAGTCGAAAGGTTTTGATAGGTATTCGTGAACCTTCAACTTGAGGATTTAGTAGGGATGTGCTTGTGACGTCAAGATTTTCATTAGAGTAGTTCGACCCTGTAAACCGGAAGGCGGGGGTCAACCTCGATGTGCATCTTGATGGCCAAATAGTAGGTCTTACTGAATACCAAGATAGAATTCTTTCTCTTGTTAGTGAACGGGTTATATGTCCTATGCGGTTATTGGCGGATGAGATCATAAGTCTTTGACCAAAGCATTGGAGCTAGTTGTATTGGATACACGAGAGGTCGATGATCTCGATTTGCATTAATGCATGCATAGCGTCAAGTACATATAAGGTTTGACTGACCGTGACCCTATATCTTGATCGGGACATTTGAAAGAAGGGTTTATACATATACTGGTATTCACGACAGAATGGTTCTTGAATGATCCAAATCATTCGTTCTCAGTTGGGGTACAGTGTAGGCCACCAGGCTGGCTAGGTGGTGCTACTACTCTTTGGTTCCTCCCATTTCTGACTGAGACGGACCTACCGAGTCGCGCAATAGGATTGACGACGGAATGAATCAAGCTTATTCTCTCATTATGAATATTAGATATTGGATATCTATGTAATTGGGACATTGGATATCAAAATTGATTTATTGGATAAATTAATTTACGGCCTAATGAATTAAATAAATTACTGGGTGATTAATTTAATTCATGAATATAATTATTTCTTGGAGAAATTAATTATGTTATCATGTATTTGATATGATTAATTAATTGGATTGATTAATTGATATAAATACATCGGAATAGAATCGGAGTTTTATCTATTTGGACTCACGGGAGTCTGGAACGAACCGAACTCATCCGATTTTTTCATGATGGCCGCCCCCCTTTCCACCCACCTTCCACTTAATCTTTTGTTTCCATTTTATAATGGATGACAATGACATTGTGGAATCTCTCATGTGATATGAGATTTTTTGTGGGTTGTTGGTGTATAAAGAATGAATAAAGGGAGAAGACTTGAAGACTCATCTTACACACAAGGTGTACCATACGGTTGAAAGAGAGAGAGAGAGAAAGAACTTATAGTTCATTTCCATGGTCTTCAACTTCATCTTCATCTTCTTTATTCTTTTCTTCAATTTTCTTAGAGAAAGATTGAGAGAAAAAAAGAGAGAAAATAGATTAAACACTTAGAGTGTAATAATCTTTATATTCAAGCTCCTATAATCTTGTTCTAGCCGTATCCTTGGAGGATAAGGAGGTTTAGTCGTTCCGGTCAATTCTCCGGCGCGTGGCAAGTAAAGGCATTGTATTTTCGACGTTGGATCATCCAAGGGCTTGGAGCACATTGGATCGTAGGGATATACAACTAAAGCTTGGGGGATAGCACAAGAGAAGGAATCCATTTAATCAAAGGACTACAAGGGTGAGTTTCTTACTTCTCTTGTGTTTTCATTTATATATTCGTATATACGTAGCTCGATCGATCCTCGTAGGGATTCAGATCGAATTAATTTTCATTTTACCGCTTCCACTGGGCCTTCGATTTTAGGCACCGAATCCCAACAGTGGTATCGGAGCGTAGGTCTTGCGATCGTATATAAGATATTGGAATTTGGAATGCTCGATTTGATGGTGAATGATTTGGAATCATTTTAGTCATAATTGTGGTATATGTTTTACGTTCGTTATAGTTAGATTTTTCGTAAGTTTATGTCTAAATATAAATCTTAAATTTTTGGGAAATATGATTTATATTGAAGATATGAAAGTCGGAAAATATTGATATTGGATATCCGTTCGAAAATCTAGCTTTGAATCGTCGTCGGACGACTTTTCGGACAAAGTGAAGGAAGCTGCCAGGGTGACTCGGACGTGTCATGTTTGACACGGGCCGTGTTTGGCAGTCCCCAGGCCACTTCCAGGTAGACCCGGCCGTGTCTGGCAACACGGGCCGTGCCAGGCAGAACGACCCGAGCGTGTCAGGCGACACGGGCCGTGCCTGGCCGGCAGGCTGCCGAGCGTGACTCGACCCTGCCTTTCGGGACAATGCGTGTCTACCGGCAGACTGCCGAAGGTGACTCGGCCTGGCAGGCCAGTTTTCGCCCGGCTCGATTTTTTCATGTATTCCGGAAAATTAATCTTCCACATGTTAAAATGGATTTAATATGATTAAAATGATTTATGGAATTTCATTTTACAATGAAAATTTGATTAATTGGAATATTTATGGGTGACCGAATTATTTGAACGTTTTTCATATTACCGGTTGTGTGAATTGATTGGATCAGTTCGTATTGTTGATTGGATCAATGTATCTCTACGCTTTATATTTATATAGTATTTATTGGATGAATGCTTTTGAATGGGGATGTGGTTCGTGGACTTAGTTTTTGAATCGTTTGTCTTATTCGATTGGGTTGTAATGGCCGTCTTGAGCCTACTTATTTTTCTAGAAACATTTGTATTTAGGATGCAACTTTTAATGTAAAATTTATATGTAATGACGGAGACCGGAGCAAAGATCCATTTCGCGAAGACGAAGATTCAAGACGAAGACTTGTAATTAGATTACGGATTTTTATTTTCTAGGAACGGTCTATGAACCACATGTTGGTAGCAAATAGGTTGTGAATGGTTGTTTCATATTATATGAATGCCACAAACGCGCTTAACTGAATTAATGTGCAGACTGTAACATTAATCGCGATAATTCTCCCACAACAATTATTAAGTTTATAAGGTTTCAAGGTTTTCTTTCCCTCCATCGAGCTTTCGGGAAATTGAAATCTAAACCGGATGTGCTATGCTTCTGAGTTATCGGGGTAGTCGTTCGGGGTGGACAGATAAATTACCGGGAGCGCATTGGATGCCTTCGGTTGGAGCAAATTTTATCCCTAGAAACCTGATAGGTTGCCGGATAAGATTAAATTGTGAAACTGATTTGCATTGATGGTATAAACTTAACTTGTTCACGAACCATAGAAATCGTATAGGTTGAGGGGAGTGAACAAGGGAAAAAAAATATCGAATCATTCATTATATGGGTTGGTGTTGGACACCACTTTATTAAAATTAATAGACTAGAAACCTGTTCGGTTGCCCTCTATTAAGATTTATAAAGATCTCGATCGCCACTATGAAATAGAGAGAATGATACTTTCGGATTTCACATGGGAGTGTGTTATTCCGATAAAAATAGTGGGAGCTGGGTAACAAGAATAGAAAAGATCTTAGTTCTATACTCAGAACATAATTAAACGAGTCACTAATTAATCTATCGTACTTAATGCAGTCGTAACTCTCAATATGACAATGAATCCACTCGTAATTCTACTCGAAAAGAACACCTTGAACGGACCTAACTTTTTGGATTGGCTCTGCAATCCGATGAAAGTCCTCAGTATAGAGGCACCGGGATACGTCTTGGAAACGGATATTCCGGCGCCTCAGGTGCGGACAAGAGCTAATCAGGAAGAGATTGAAAACCACAAAAAGTGGGTTAAGGATGACGTAAAAGCCCGTGCTTACATGATGGCTTCTATGTCTAATGAGCTTCAGAGAGCTCATGCGAAAATGACTTCTGCTAGGCAGATTCTATCTCACTTAACCGAGCTTTATGGTGAGCACAGCAGACCTGCTAGATATGAGATATCCAAGCAACTGTTCGGTGCAAGGATGAAGGAAGGTGAGAAGGTTGGGGAAAACGTCCTCAAAATGATATCCATGATCGAGAGATTGGAGGCTCTTGATTTTAAAATGGATGCTTCTTTTCAAACCGACCTTATCCTACAGTCTCTCCCTGATTCCTTCTCACAGTTTGTTATGAACTTCAACTGCAATGAGATTGCGTGTAACTTAGTTGGGGTAATTAACAAACTGGTGACCGCTCAGTCTCAGATGAAGACTCCGCGGATGAAGGAGTCTGCCCTTGTGATTTCTTCTGGACCTCGGAGGTCTAAGAATAAGAAGAAAAAGACCAAGAAGCATACGGGACCACAAGTCAAGGACCTTAAGGGTAAGGGCAAGGCCCCGATGGTTCCAAAGAGTAAGGAGAAGGACGCTTGTCTTAAATGCGGTGAGCTGGGCCACTGGGCTAGAGACTGTCCAATTCTTCCTGGCACCTCAGGTACAAAACTTTTAGTTTTGGAAACAAATTGTTCTGCTACTATATTTATACTTCTTGGATACTGGATTCTGGTGCTAGTTCTCATATTTGTACCGTGAATCAGGATATGGAACAAAGTAGGAAGCTTGGAGATGGAGAAGTTATGATCTCTGTCGGAAGCAGGCATAGTGTCGAGGCCACTGACATATGATAATTTCTTTTTGGTTTAAAATCCGGTTCTTGTTTTGATTTTAGAAGATGTACTTGTTTTGCACAAGGGGCACAATAAATTTGTATCTATTCCGGTCATGGACTGAAAAGGCTTTTCATTTTTCATTGGTAATGGTTCCTGCAAAATTTATTTCACAAAAAAACTAGTGGGCACTGCTACATTGTTAAATGGACTGTATCATCTAAACCTCAGTAACAAAGTCGTTGTGAATATTATGACTAGGAAGCGTGGTAGGGATGAAACCAATCAAGTTTTGAAATGGCATCTTAGACTTGGTCATGTTGATCAGACCAAGGTTTACAAAATGGAAATATATGGACTTACGGGTCCATTGGGATCGGATCCCTTTCCTACTTGTGAATCTTGCCTTAAAGGTAAAATGACTAAGTCCCCCTTCGCAAGGACTTTTGAAAGAGCCACTGATAAACTGGGATTATTCCATACCGACGTTTGTGGTGCTTTGGAAGCAGCACATGACGGATATCAATATTTTATTACATTTACAGATGATCACACTAGGTATGGTTATGTATACTTAATGAAACATAAATCCGAGGCCTTTGAGAAATTCCAGGAATTCAAGGCCCTAGTCGAGAAACAAACTGGAAATCATATCAAAGCACTTCGGTCGGACTGAGGTGGCGAGTATATAAGTATGGAGTTTGACGAGTTCCTAAAATAACATGGAATAGTATCA
This sequence comes from Orobanche coerulescens, assembly GCA_033398695.1. Lineage (NCBI taxonomy): Eukaryota > Viridiplantae > Streptophyta > Magnoliopsida > Lamiales > Orobanchaceae > Orobanche > Orobanche coerulescens. Next base: position 59,184,041 of record CM065805.1, on the reverse strand, counting down.
CAACTTACACCTCCAGGTACTCCTCAGTTAAATGGTGTGTCAGAAAGAAGGAACCGAACTGTTGGGATAAACAATCCTGTACCTTGTTTTGATAAAGTGCCAACATACAGAAAGATGACAAATGTCAATCATACAGCAAAAGGATAATTTCCCATCGCACAACAAGAAGTTCATAAGTCGATATGACACCAAGTATGAAAGTTGTCCGAAAACTTTCATACAACACCTTCCATACAACAGCACTAAGAGAGCGTACAACGTTGGAACCTTCAGCTACAACATTAAAGATGCAACATGTTGGATACAACAAACAAGTTGTGAAGTGTTAGGATAATCAACACTCATCCAACAGACTGAAGACTGTTGAAACAGAATCTACTTTACTCATTAAAAGTCTAGCCACAGTTTGAAAAGAAGTATTTAAATACTGACTGGATAAAGTATTTAAATACCAGCCGATAAGGATCTTCAGTCAAGGAGCAAAATTCGGATCTTGTATTTTGCAAGTCAATCAACACGTTGGAACAGAATCTTTGCTCAACCGATCTATTCACAACGGACCTATTCCAAAGGCTATATATACCCCGAAGTTTGAAGATCAGACACATACATACAAGATCATCAAGAACTGAAAACTGAGCAAACTGAATATACTGAGATACACGTGAAACATCACAAGAACAGTATATAAAGAGCAATCATATTTCTTCATGCATATTGCCATTCTTGAGAGAAGAAATATATAAGTTCTCAACCTTGAACAACACATCATCCGCTCAAGCTCAAGAAGTCAAGTTGTTTTTGAAACCCGTGTTCTTACATTTGAAGAAAACCATCAGCCCTGTGTGGACTGAAGAAAGCTTTGCTTTTCCCAAACTGTGTGTGACGGATCTGCATTATAGACAAAGATTTGGAACTGTGTGTGAAGAAGCAAGTCAAGTGAAAGCTTTAGCCAATCTGTGTGAATGGTTGAAAGCGACAGTCTTTGTATCAATCTATGTGAACGATACACGGATAGCTTTTATTGTAGTCACGTAGTTGTGTACGTAGTGACTATAATAAATGATTTACTTCTCTATAGAGGACTAGTAGACGTAGAGGGTTTACCTCGAACCACTTTAAATATCGTGTCATTTACCTTCTGCATCTATTGTTTTCATAAACTGTGATTTGTTTAAGTATACTCTAAAAACCCTGTACGCACCAAGCTAATAGGAGACAAGCCTAGTTCCTGTATTTACAGCAACTTGCTTTAACAGACCTCCGCTACGCACTCTTATTTAAAAAATGTACAGCTTGTTGTACTAACACCTTTCCAAGCTGTATTTTGTATACTTAGTGGCCAATACGAACCTTGTTGAACATGGTCCGCTCTATGCTTAGCTATACTTACTTACCAATTTACCTGTGAGGGTATGCACTCCTAACTGCTGCTTATGTCTTGAACAGATGTCCTTCCAAGTCCATTCCTAAGACTCCACATGAGATGTGGTAGGGCAGGAAACCAAGTTTTAATCACATTAGGATTTGGGGATGTCCAGCCTATGTGAGGAAGACTAAGGTGGAGAAATTGGAAGCAAGGTCTGTGAAGGGATGTTTTATTGGATTCCGATCTGGGATGATCGGTTATATATTCTACATGCCCGAAGATCGAAAGATCATTATTGCTTTGCAAGCACACTTCCTAGAAGATAAGTTCATTCAGGAAGGCGGAGCAGGTAGAAATATTTCTTTGGAAGAAAATAATAGAACTCATCAGGAGACACCTATGCAAGAAATTGGAACCGAACCTTCTGAAACACTAGTACAGCCACCTTGTAGGTCTAGTAGGGTGTCTCAATTACCTGAGAGGTATGGCCTTGTGCACCTGGAGGAGCTAGGTATCCATGAGGTTCCAAGCGATAGCCAAGAGACCGACCCCACGACCTATGACCAAGCGATGGTGGATGTAGACTCCGCAAAATGGCAAGAATCTATAGAAGCTAAGATAGACTCGATGCATGCCAATCAGGTGTGGACTCTAGTAGACCTCCCCAAGGACATAGTGCCCATTAGGAACAAGTGGATCTACAAGAGAAAGACTGATGGGGATGGCAAAGTTGACACCTATAAGGCCAGGCTTGTGGCAAAAGGTTACACCTAAAAAGAAGGGATCGATTACCATGATACCTTATCGCACGTAGCTATGATCAAGTCTATTCGATTGATGCTTCCTATAATTGCCTACCACGATTATGAGATATGGCAGATGGACGTGAAAACGGATTTCCTTAATAGATTCCTCGAGGAGGAGATCTATATGAAGCAGCCTAAAGGCTTTGTGTCTGAGGTCAATATTCAGAAAGTATGCAAGCTTCAGCTGTCCATTTATGGACTAAAGCAAGCTTCGCGTACTGGAAACCTTCGTTTTGACGAGGCAGTCAAAGAGTTTGACTTCGTGCAAAATGAAGAGGAACCTTGTGTATACAATAGGGTTAGTGGGAGCAAGATTGCATTCTTAGTACTATATCTAGATGACATTCTACTAATAGGAAATGATGTGGGAATGCTCAGTTCTGTGAAAGCTTGGCTTTCGAGTAGTTTTTCCATGAAAGACTTGGTAGAAGCCACCTATTTCTTGGAATTAGGCTCTACCGGGATAGAGCGAAGAGAATGATAGGTCTTTCCCAAGCCCTATATATAGATAAAATCTTAAAGCGATTTAAGATGGATGATACTAAAAGAGGGTTCCTACCGATGCGATATGGAATAAAACTCTCCTCGAAGATGTGTCCTCAAAGTGAGGAACAACGAAAGGAAATGAGTAATATACCATATGCTTCGGCCGTGGGTAGCCTTATGTATGCAATGTTGTGTACGAGACCGGACATTGCGCACGCTGTGACCGTGATAAGTAGGTTTCAGGCAAACCCAGGTAGGGAACATTGGACTGCTGTAAAGAACGTTCTAAAGTACTTGAGAAGGACTAGAGATCTGGTTCTTATGTATGGCGGTGGAGAACTTAATGTGATGGGCTTCACTGATTCAGACTTCCAAGGACAGAAAGACAATTCGATGTCTACTTCTGGCTACATATTTACTCTTAGTGGAGTACCAGTATCTTGATGTAGCGCCAATCAAAGCGCGACTGCTGATTCCACCAGTCAGGCTGAGTATCAAGCAGCCTCGTAGGCTTTTAAGGAAGGGTTCTGGATTAAGAAGTTTCTGGGAGAGCTTCAAGTGATTCCATGTGTTGAGCTGCCTGTTCTGCTTTTCTGCGACAACGACGGAGCTGTAGCATAGACCAAGGAGCCAAGGTTTCACAACAGTACCAAACACATTGAGAGGAAGTATCATCTCGTGAGAGAATTTGTTCGCAAGGGATATATTGTGCTGCATAGAGTAGACTTAGCCGACGACGTCGCTGATCTACTTACCAAGCCACTTCATCAGATTAGCTTGGAGCATCATATGGAGAACATGGGTATTAGATACCATAGTGTGTGACATTGAGTGCAAGTAGGAGATTGTTAGAAGTATGCCCTCGAATGCCACTCAAGGGATGTTAGAGTGAGGGCATTGTACTTGTTATTATGTAATTCATTATCTAAAGGCAATTGTATGTTTCTTTATTTACTGATAGTCACTGGAATTCCTAACTCGTAAATATATATATAAAAACTAGTCCGTGTATTTAAGAGCAAAACATTCCACTCCGTGTTGGATAAGTGGATCGGCACTGAAAAGGTTTATGGCTCAAATACTTAATCGTTCGCAAGTCGATGAAACTTGATTGGGCGTTCAGTTTATGTGAAGACTGTTAGGAGTATGCCCTCGAATTCCACTCAGAGGATGTTGAGTGAGGGCATTGTAGTTGTTATTATGTAAATCATTATCATAAGGCAATGAATGTTTCTTTATTTACTGGTAGTTACTGGCATTCCTAACTCGTAAATATACATATAGAACCAAGTCCGTGTATTTGAGAGCAAAACGTTCCACTCCTTATTGGATAAGGGGGTCGGCATTGGAAAGGTTTATAGCTCAAATACTTAATCGTTCACAAGTCGATGAAACTTGACTGGGCGTTAAGTTTATGTGAAGACTTGTATGACGTGTTCTTTGACATGGAGATTGCCTGTCGAACACTAATGGTTAGTGGGAGCATACGTTATAGGTATACTAATTGGATTAGTATACTCGAATCGACTCACCCTCGATTCGTCACATGGATTTCACTCCGGGACAGTCAATGACGGAGTCGAAAGGTTGTGATAGGTATTCGTGGACCTTCAACTTGAGGATTTAGTAGGGATGTGCTTGTGACGTCAAGATTTTCATTAGAGTAGTTCGACCCTGTAAACCGGAAGGCGGGGGTCAACCTCGATGTGCATCTTGATGGCCAAATAGTAGGTCTTACTGAATACCAAGATAGAATTCTTTCTCTTGTTAGTGAACGGATTATATGTCCTATGCGGTTATTGGCGGATGAGATCATAAGTCTTTGACCAAAGCATTGGAGCTAGTTGTATTGGATACACGAGAGGTCGATGATCTCGATTTGCATTAATGCATGCATAGCGTCAAGTACATATAAGGTTTGACTGACCGTGACCCTATATCTTGATCGGGACATTTGAAAGAAGGGTTTATACATATACTGGTATTCACGACAGAATGGTTCTTGAATGATCCAAATCATTCGTTCTCAGTTGGGGTACAGTGTAGGCCACCAGGCTGGCTAGGTGGTGCTACTACTCTTTGGTTCCTCCCATTTCTGACTGAGACGGACCTACCGAGTCGCGCAATAGGATTGACGATGGAATGAATCGAGCTTATTCTCTCATTATGAATATTAGATATTGGATATCTAAGTAATTGGGACATTGTATGTCTAAATTGATTTATTGGATAAATTAATTTACGGCCTAATGAATTATATAAATTACTGGGTGATTAATTTAATTCATGAATATAATTATTTCTTGGAGAAATTAATTATGTTATTATGTATTTGATATGATTAATTAATTGGATTAATTAATTGATATAAATACATCGGAATGGAATCGGAGTTTTATTTGTTTGGATTCACGGGAGTCCAGAACGAACCGAATTCGTCCTATTTCTTCATGATGGCCGCCCCCCCTTTCCACCCACCTTCCACTTAATCTTTTGTTTCCATTTTATAATGCATGACAATGACATTATGGAATCTCTCATGTGATATGAGATTTTTTGTGGGTTGTTGGTGTATAAAGAATGAATAAAGGGAGAAGACTTGAAGACTCATCTTACACACAAGGTGTACCATACGGTTGAAAGAGAGAGAGAAAGAACTTAGAGTTCATTTCCATGGTCTTCAACTTCATCTTCATCTTCTTTATTCTTTTCTTCAATTTTCTTAGAGAAAGATTGAGAGAAAAAAAGAGAGAAAATAGATTAAACACTTAGAGTGTAATAATCTTTATATTCAAGCTCCTATAATCTTGTTCTATCTGTATCCTTGGAGGATAACGAGGTTTAGTCGTTCTGGTCAATTCTCCGGCGCGTGGCAAGTAAAGGCATTGTATTTTCGATGTTGGATCATCCAAGGGCTTGGAGCACATTGGATCGTAGGGATATACAACTAAAGCTTGGGGGATAGCACAAGAGAAGGAATCCATTTAATCAAAGGACTACAAGGGTGAGTTTCTTACATCTCTTGTGTTTTCGTTTATATATTCGTATATACGTAGCTCGATCGATCCTCGTAGGGATTCAGATCGAATTAATTTTCATTTTACCGCTTCCGCTGGGCCTTCGATTTTAGGCACCGAATCCCAACAGTGGTATCGGAGTGTAGGTCTTGCGATCGTATATAAGATATTGGCCTTTGGAATGCTCGATTTGATGGTGAATGATTTGGAATCATTTTAGTCATAATCGTGGTATATGTTTTATGTTCGTTATAGTTAGATTTTTCGTAAGTTTATGTCTAAATATAAATCTTAAATTTCTTGGAAATATGATTTATATTGAAGATATGAAAGTTGAAAAATATTGATATTGGATATCCGTTCGAAAATCTAGCTCCGAATCGTCGTCGGACGACTTTTCGGACAAAGTGCAGGAAGCTGCCAGGGTGACTCGGTCGTGTCTTGTTTGACACGGGCCGTGTTTGGTAGTCCCCAGGCCACTGCCAGGCAGACCCGGTCGTGTCTGGCAACACGGGCCGTGCCAGGCAGAATGACCCGAGCGTGTCAGGCGACACGCGCCGTGCCTGGCCGGCAGGCTGCCGAGCGTGACTCGACCCTGCCTTTCGGGACAAGGCGTGTCTGCCGTGGGCCGAAGGTGACTTTGCAGCCGATTTTCAACCGGCTCGATTTTTTCATGTATTCCGGAAAATTAATCTTCCACATGTAAAATTGGGTTTAATATGATTAAAATGATTTATGGTATTTCATTTTACAATTGAAATTTGATTAATTGGAATATTTATGGGTGACGGAATTATTTGAAAATTTTTCATATTACCGATTGTGTGAATCGATTGGATCGGTTCGTATTGTTGATTGGATAAATGTATCTCTACGCTTTACATTTATATAGTATTTATTGGATGAATGCTTTTGAATGGGGATGTGGTTCGTGGACTTAGTTTTTGAATCGTTTCTTTTATTCGATTGGGTTGTAATGGCCGTCTTGAGCCTACTTATTTTTCTAGAAACATTTGTATCTAGGATGCAACTTTCAATGTAAAATTTATATGTAATGACGAAGACCGGAGCAAAGATCCATTTTGTGAAGACGAAGATTCAAGACGAAGACTTGTAATTAGATTACGGAGTTTTTGTTTTCTAGGAACGGTCTATGAACCACATGTTGGTAGCAACTAGGTTGTGAATGGTTGTTTTATATTATATGAATGCCACAAACACGCTTAACTGAATTAATGTGCAGACTGTAACATTAATCGCGATAATTCTCCCACAACAATTATTAAGTTTATAAGGTTTCAAGGTTTTCCTTCCCTCCATCGAGCTTTCGGGAAATTGAAATCCAAATCGGATGTGCTATGCTTCCGAGTTATCGGGGTAGTCGTTCGGGGAGGATAGATAAATTACTGGGAGCGCATTGGATGCCTTCGGTTGGAGCAAATTTTATTCCTAGAAACCTGATAGGTTTCCGGATAAGATTCAATTGTGAAACTGATTTGCGTTGATGGTATAAACTTAACTTGTTCACGAACCATAGAAATCGTATAGGTTGAGGGGATTGAACAAGGGAAAAAATATAGAATCATCCATTATATGGGTTGGTGTTGGACACCACTTTATTAAAATTAATAGACTAGAAACCTGTTCGGTTGCCCTCTATTAAGATTTATAAAGAACTCGATCGCCACTATGAAGTAGAGCGAATAATACTTTCGGATTTCACATGGGAGTGTGTTATTCCGATAAAAATAGTGGGAGCTGGGTAACAAGAATAGAAAAGACCTTAATTCTATACTCAGAACATAATTAAACGAGTCACTAATTAATCTGTCGTACTTAATGCAGTCATAACTCTCAATATGACAATGAATCCACTCGCAATTCTACTCGAAAAGAACACCTTAAACGGACCTAACTTTTTGGATTGGCTCCGCAATCCGATGATAGTCCTCAGTATAGAGGCACTGGGATACGTCTTGGAAATGGATATTCCGGCGCCTCCGGTGCGGACAAGAGCCAATCAGGAAGAGATTGAAAACCACGAAAAGTGGGTTAAGGATGACGTAAAATACCGTGCTTACATGATGGCTTCTATGTCTAATGAGCTTCAGAGAGCTCATACGAAAATGACTTCTGGTAGGCAGATTCTATCTCACTTAACCGAGCTTTATGGTGAGCACAGCAGAACTGCTAGATATGAGATATCCAAGCAACTGTTCGGTGCAAGGATGAAGGAAGGTGAGAAGGTTGGGGAATACGTCCTCAAAATGATATCCATGATCGAGATATTGGAGGCTCTTGATTTTAAAATGGATGCTTCTCTTCAAACCGACCTTCTCCTACAGTCTCTCCCTGATTCCTTCTCACAGTTTGTTATGAACTTCAGCTGCAATGAGATTGCATGTAACTTAGTTGGGGTAATTAACAAACTGGTGACAGCTCAGTCTCAGATGAAGACTCCGCGAATGAAGGAGTCTGCCCTTGTGATTTCTTCTGGACCTCGGAGGTCTAAGAATAAGAAGAAAAAGACCAAGAAGCATACGGGACCACAAGTCAAGGACCTTAAGGGTAAGGGCAAGGCCCCGATGGTTCCAAAGAGTAAGGAGAAGGACGCTTGTCTTAAATGCGGTGAGCTGGGCCACTGGGCTAGAGACTGTCCAATTCTTCATGGCACCTCAGGTACATAACTTTTAGTTTTGGAAACAAATTGTTCTGCTACTGTATTTTATACTTCTTGGATACTGGATTCTGGTGCTAGTTCTCATATTTATACCGTGAATCAGGATATGGAACAAAGTAGGAAGCTTGGAGATGGATAAGTTATGATCTCTATCGGAAGCACGCATAGTGTCGAGGCAACTGACATATGATAATTTCTTTTTGGTTTAGAATCCGGTTTTTGTTTTCATTTTAGAAGATGTACTTGTTTTGCACAAGGGGCACAAAAACTTTGTATTCATTCCGGTCATGGACCGAAAAGGCTTTTCATTTTTCATTGGTAATGGTTCCTGCAAAATTTATTTCACAAATAAACTAGTGGGCACTGCTACATTGTTAAATGGACTGTATCATCTAAACCTCAGTAACAAAGTCGTTGTGAATACTATGACTAGGAAGCGTGGTAGGGATGAAACCAATCAAGTTTTGAAATGGCATCTTAGACTTGGTCATGTTGGTCAGACCAAGGTTTACAAAATGGAAATATATGGACTTACGGGTCCATTGGGATCGGATCCCTTTCCTACTTGTGAATCTTGCCTTAAAGGCAAAATGACTAAGTCCTCCTTCGCAAGGACTTTTGAAAGAGCTGCTAATAAACTGGGATTAATACATACCGACGTTTGTGGTGCTTTGGAAGCAGCACGTAACGGATATCAATATTTCATTACATTTACAGATGAGCATACTAGGTATGGTTATGTATACTTAATGAAACATAAATCCGAGGCCTCTGAGAAATTCCAGGAATTCAAGGCCCTAGTCGAGAAACAAACTGGAAATCAAATCAAAGCACTTCGGTCGGACTGAGGTGGCGAGTATATGAGTATGGAGTTTGCCGAGTTCCTAAAAGAACATGGAATAGTATCACAACTTACACCTCCATGTACTCCTCAGTTAAATGGTGTGTCAGAAAGAAGGAACCAGACCTTGTTAGACATGGTCCATTCTATGCTAGGCTATACTGACTTACCGATTTACCTATGGGGTATACACTCCTGACTGCTGCATATATCTTGAACAGATGTCCTTTCAAATCCGTTCCTAAAACTCCACATGAGATGTGGGAGGGTAGGAAACCAAGTCTTAATCACATTAGGATTTGGGGATGTCCCGCCTATGTCAAGAAGACTAAGGTGGACAAGTTGGAAGCGAGGTCCGTGAAGGAATGTTTTCATTGGATTCCCATTTGGGACAATGGGTTATCTATTCTACATGCCCAAAGATCGAAAGATTGTTGTTGCTTTACATGCACACTCCTTGGAAGATGAGTTCATTCAGAAAGGCGGAGCAGGTAGAAGTATTTCTTTGGAAGAATAAATGAAACTCCTCAGGAGACACCTATGCAAGAAATTGGAACCAAACCTTCTGAAACACAAATACAACCACCTCGTAGGTCTAGTAAAGTGTCTCAATTACCCAAGAGGTATAGTTTTATGCACTTGGAGGAACTGGGTTTCCATGAGGTTCTAGGTGATAAACAATAGACCGACCCGCGACCAATGACCTAGCAATGGTGGATGTAGACTCCATGAAATATACTGTAGCAGTCTTCATATAGTTGGGACCTTCGTTTTGACGAGGCAGTCAAAGAGTTTGACTTCGTGAAAAATGAAGAGGAAACTTGTGTATACAAGAGGGTTAGTGGGAGATAGATCGCATTCTTAGTACTATATGTAGATGACATTCTACTAATAGGAAATGATGTGGGAATGCTCAGTTCTGTGAACGCTTGGTATTCGAGTAATTTCTCCATAAAAGACTTGGGAGAAGAAACCTATATTCATGAGATTCGAATCTACTGGGATAGATCGAAGAGAATGATAAGTTTTTCCCAAGCCCTCTATATAGATAAAATCTTAAAGCAATTTAAGATGGATTATTCTAAAAGAGGGTTCCTATCAATGCGACATGGAATAAAACTCACCTTGAATATGTGTCCTCATAGTGAGGAACAATGAAAGGAAATGGCTAATATACCATATGCTTCGGAAAATGGGTAGCCTAATATATACTTTATTGTGTACGAGACCTGACATTGCGCATGCTGGGAGCGTGGTAAGTAGGTTTTGAGATAACCCAGTTAGGGAACATTATACCGCCGTAACGAACATTCTCAAGTACTTTAGAAGGACTAGAGATCTGGTTCTTAAATATGGTGGTGGATAACTGAATGTGGTGGTATTCACTGAATTGGACTTCCAAGGACAGAAAGACGATTCAATGTCTACTTCTGGCTACATATTTACTCTTAATGGGGGAGCAATATCTTGGCATAGTGCCAAGTATAGCGCGACTTCTAATTCCACCTGTTAGGCTGAGTATAAAGCAGACTCGGAGGCCTCCAAAGGAAGGATTTAAAAGTTACTAGGAAAACTTCACATGACACCTTGTGTTGCGCTGCCAGAGTGGTATCACGGGCCTAGGAGCCGAGGTTTCATAACAGTACCAAACATATTGAGAGAGAGTATCATCTCGTTAGAGAATTTGTTCGCATAGAGATATATTGTGCTGCATAGAGTAGAGTCAGCCGACTACGTCGCTGATCCACTGACCAAGCCACTTTCTCAAATTAGCTTGAAGCGTCATCTGGAGAACATGGGTATTAGATACCATAATGTGTGATATTGAGTACAAGTGGGAGATTGTTAGAAGTATGCCCTCGAATTCCACTCAGAGGATAATGAGTGAGGGCATTGTACTTGTTATTATGTAAATCATTATAATAAGGCAATGAATGTTTCTTTATTTACTGGTAGTTACTGGCATTCCTAACTCGCAAATATACATATAGAACCAAGTCCGTGTATTTGAGAGCAAAACACTCCACTCCTTATTGGATAAGGGGGTCGGCACTGGAAAGGTTTATAGCTCAAATACTTAATCATTCGCAAGTCGATGAAACTTGACTGGGCGTTAAGTTTATGTGAATACTTGTATGACGTGTTCTTTGACATGGAGAGTGCCTGTCGAACACTAATGGTTAGTGGGAGCACACGTTATAGGTATACTAATTGGATTAGTATACTCGAACCGACTCACCCTCGATTCGTCACACGGATTTCACTCCGGGACAGTCAATGACGGAGTCGAAAGGTTGTGATAGGTATTCGTGAACCTTCGACTTGAGGATTTAGTAGGGATGTGCTTGTGACGTCAAGATTTTCATTAGAGTAGATCGACCCTGTAAACCGGAAGGCGGGGGTCAACCTTGACGTGCATCTTAATGGGCAAGTAGCAGGTCCTACTGAATACCAAGATAGAATTCTTTCTCCTGTTAGTGAACGGGTTATATGTCCTATGCGGTTATTGGCGGATGAGATCATAAGTCTTTGGCCAAAGCATTGGAGCTAGTTGTATTGGATACACGAGAGCTCGATGATCTCGATTTGCATTAACACATGCATATCATCAAGTACAGACGAGGTTTGGCTGACCGTGACCCTATATCTTGATCGGGACATTTGAAAGAAGGGTTTATACGTATACCGGTATTCACAACAGAATGGTTCTTGAATGATCCCAATCATTCGTTCTCAGTTGGGGTACAGTGTAGGCCGGCAAGCTGGCTAGGTGGTGCTACTACTCTTTGGTTCCTCCCATTGCTGACTGAGACGGACCTACCGAGTCGCGCAATAGGATTGACGACGGAATGAATCGATCTTATTCTCTCATTATGAATATTAGATATTGGATATCTAATTAATTGGGACATTGGATGTCTAAATTGATTTATTGGATAAATTAATTTACTTCCTAATGAATTAAATAAATCACTGGGTGATTAATTTAATTCATGAATATAATTATTTCTTGGAGAAATTAATTATGTTATTATGTATTTGATATGATTAATTAATTGGATTAATTAATTGATATAAATACATCGGAACAGAATCAGAGTTTTATCTGTTTGGGCTCACAGGATTCCGGAACGAACCGAACTTGTCCGATTTCTTCATGATGGCCGCCCCCCTTTCCACACACCTTCCACTTAGTCTTTTGTTTCCATTTTATAATGGATGACAATGACATTGTGGAATCTCTCATGTGATATGAGATTTTTTGTGGGTTATTGGTGTATAAAGAATGAATAAAGGGAGAAGACTTGAAGACTCATCTTACACACAAGGTGTACCATACGGTTGAAAGAGAAAGAAAAAGAACTTAGAGTTCATTTTCATGGTCTTCAACTTCATCTTCATCTTCTTCATTCTTTTCATCAATTTTCTTAGAGAAAGATTGAGAGAAAAAAAGAGAGAAAATAGATTAAACACTTAGAGTGTAATAATCTTTATATTCAAGCTCCTATAATCTTGTTCTAGCCGTATCCTTGGAGGATAACGAGGTTTAGTCGTTTCGGTCAATTCTCCGATGCGTGGCAAGTAGAGGCATTGTATTTTCGACGTTTGATCATCCAAGGGCTTGGAGTACATTGGATTGTAGGGATATACAACTGAAGCTTGGGGAATAGCTCAAGAGAAGGAATCCATTTAATCAACGGACTACAAGGGTTAGTGGGAGCACACGTTATAGGTATGCTAATGAGATTAGTATACTCGAACCGACTCACCCTCGATTCGTCTCACGGATTTCACTCTGGGACAGTCAATGACAGAATCGAAAGTCTGTGATAGGTATTCGTGAACCTTCGACTTGAGGATTTAGTAGGGATCTTCTTGTGACGTTAAGATTTTTATTAGAGTAGTTCGACCCAGAAAACCGGAAGGTGGGGGTCAACCTCGACGTGTGTCTTGACGGGCAAGTAGCAGGTTCTAATGAATACCAAGATAAAATTCTTTCTCCTGTTAGTGAACGGGTTATATGTCCTATGCGGTTATTGGAAAATGAGACCATAAGTCTTTGGCCAAAGTATTGGAGATAGTTGTATTGGATACACCAGAGCTCAGTGGTCTTGATTTGCATTAACTCATGCATAGCGTCAAGTACAGATGGGGTTTGATAGATCGTGACCTTATAACTTGATCGGGACATTTGAAATAAGGGTTTATACGTATACTGGTATTCACGACAAAGAGGTTTTTGAATGATCCCAATCATTCGTTCTCAGTTGGGGTACAATGTAGGCCACCAGGATGGCAAGGTGGTGCTACCACTCTTTGGTTCCTCCCATTGCTAACTGAGACGGACCTACTGAGTCGCGCAATAGGATTGTCGACGGAATAAATCGAGCTTATTCTCTCTTTACAAATATTAGATATTGGATATCTAATTTATTGGATATTGGATGTCTAATTAATTTAGGGACATTGGATGTCAATTTATTTGATAAATTAATTTATGGCCTAATGAATTAAATAAATTACTAGGTGATTAATTTAATTCATAGATATAATTATTTCTTGGAGAAATTAATTATGTTATTTTGTATTTGATGTGATTAATTAATTAGATTAATTAATTGATATAAATACAACGGAATTGGAGTTTATGTGTTTGGACTCACGAGAGTCCGAAACGGACCAAACTCATCCATTTCCTTCTAGATGGCCGCCCACTCTCCTACCACCTTCTTTGGTCTTGGTCTTCATCTTGATGGGTGGAAGATTAATGACCACCAAGGGGACAAAATCTCATTTGGTGATGAGGTTGGTGATTTTGTCTAAAGTAGAAAGAATAAAAGAGGTGAAGAATTCACTCCCTCGGACACTTTTTGGACTTCACTTTTTGGAGAAAAATTGAGAGATAATTGAGAGATTGTGAGTTATACACTTGGAGTGTTATAATCACATTAGAAAGCTTCTACCACTTTATTCTAGCCGTAACCTTGGAGGTTAATAGGGTGGTTGTAGTTCTGGTCATTTCTCCACCGCATGGCAAGTAGAGATGCGATGTTTTCGGCGTTGGATCATCCAAGATCTTGACGAATCAAATTCGTGGGGAAGATCACCTAAAGCTTGGGGAATCTCATACGTGTAGTACACCATTTAATCAACGGACTACAAAGGTACAATTTTGAATCTTACTTTGTTTCGTTTTTATATTCGTATATACGTAGCTTGATCGATCCTCTTAAGGGATTCGGATCGAATTAGATTCATATATTGCTTCCGCTGTGCCTTTTTTTAGGCACCGAATCCCAATAATGCCTTCGAAATCAGTTCCAAAAACACCCACTGAACTGTGGAGTGGCGAAAGCCCAGTCTACGACATGTTCGGATTTGGGGTACTCCAGCACATGCGCTGAATAAGGAAGCTGATAAGCTGGAATCTCGTACAGAAGTACGAGGGTTTGTAGGATATCCTAAGGAAATGAAAGGTGGCTTGTTCTATAGTCCACAGGATCGGAAGGTCATTGTTAGCACTAATGCCCAATTCCTGGAAAAGGATTATATGATTAGTCACAAGTCCATGAGCGCAATAATTCTGGAAGAGTTGAGGGGTGAGACTCCGTCTATACCAATCGTACAAGCACCGACTAACACTGCACCACGTATCGATTTTGAGACTTTTACACCAACTCAGGATTTGCCTCGTCGTAGTGGGAGGATTGTTCGTCAACCAGAACGATTCATAGGTATGGGACAGTCTTCGGACTCAATCCCAGGTGAAGATGAATCAGATCCCTAGACCTACTAGGAGGAAATCCAAGATAAACATGCTGACTCCTGGCAAGTAGCAATGGAATCAGAAATGGGACCTATGGATTCCAATAAAGTGTGGGAGCTAGTAGAACTACCTGATCGGGTATAAGACATTGGGAGTAAGTTGGTCTACAAGCAAAAGAAATGAGGTGACGGGAAGGTTGAAACCTTCAAAACGAGGCTTGTTGCGAAAGGTTACACTCAGAAAGAGGGTATCGATTATGATAAAACCTTTTCGCCAGTAGCCATGCTTAAGTCAATCCGGATTCTTTTAGCTAAGCTGCGCAATTAGATCTGGATATTTGGCAAATGGATGTCAAGACTGCATTCTTGAATGGAAGTCTACACAAGGAATTCTACATGTGCCAACCAGAGGGATTCATTGTTGAAGGAGAAGAGCACTTAGTGCGCAAGCTCAAGAGATCTATTTATAGACTTAAGCAAGCATCTAGATCTTGGGACACTCGATTTGACGAGGTTGTCCAGTCATATGGATTCGTCCAATATCCGAGTGAGAGTTGTGTGTATAAGAAATGCAATGGAAATGTGTTGGTGTTTCTTGTACTATATGTAGATAATATCCTTCTGATTGGAAACAACGTGAAGGAATTATCGGACGTACGGGTATGGCTATCTGAGCAGTTCGATATGAAGGATTTGGGAGAAGCAGGACACACCTTGGAATCAGGATCTTTCGTGATCGGAACAAAATAATGTTGTGCTTATCTCAGGCATCCTATATCGATACAATGCCAAAAACGGTTTATCATGGAGAATTCCAAGAAAGGTTTTCTACCTTACAGACATGGAATTCAACTATATAAGGATATGTGTCCCAAGACACAAAAGGAGATAGATGACATGAACCTGATCCCTTCTGCGTCAGTTGTGGAAAGCCTCATGTATGTTGTGCATTGCACTAGACCAAATATCTGTCATGCTGTAGGCATGGGTGCTCGATATCAGTCGAACCTAGGACCAGGACACTGGGTTGCTGTAAAGCACATACTCAAGTACCTGAGAAGGACAAGGGAGTATATGTTAGTATATCAATCAGACGACCTGTGTCCAGTGGGTTATACTGACTCAGATTTTTCATCAAACAAATAAAAGTCGAAGTCTACTTCAGGTTATGTGTTTAGCCTGGGAGGTGGAGCCATTAGTTGGAGGAGTGTGAAGCAGAAATGCATCTAGACTCTACCATGGAAGCTGAGTATGTGGCAGCCTCTGAGACAGCCAAGGAGGCGGTATGGCTCAAGTACTTCCTGCAGGACTTAGATGTGATTCTGGATTTGCCAAAGGGTATTACACTTTATTGTGATAATACCGGTGCAGTCGCAAATTCTATGGAACCACAAGACCACAAGGCAAGTAAACATATCAACTGCAAGTACCACATCATACAATACTTCGCAAAGGAAGGAAACATAGTTGTAGAAGGAATGGGATTATGGTGTATGGCAGCATTGCTTTAGGTATAAGTGGGAGAAATGAGACTGTGAGATAGAGTAGTATACTTAAAAGCATGCTTTGAGTATAAGTGGGAGATTTTTAGGGATGTATACTGCAAATCATTCTTTATACTTGTATTACATTATTTCCATGTAACTACCTATGAGAATATTAATTACACTTAATCACATGTTTTGCATATTTATTCACGTTATGGTTATGCAAATGAAATGTCAAATTATTTTATATTGTAGATAATGTGGTGTGTTGGTGTCATACAGAAGATCACATTATCATTGAATTATAAAATAATAGAATAGTGCACAACCTATATGTTGGGATAACAATCCCTGTATCGAGATTGTCAGGATAAACAATCCCTGTATCGAAAGTGTTGACAGAATGTTTTGACAATATGCCAATCCAGCATACAGCAAGTAACTGTATCGAAAAGTTGATCAAAAAGATATCAACCTGTATCGAAGACTTCTCAGCATACAGAATCAATCAAACAGCAAAGGACTCTTATAAATACTAAGTATGGAAGCTGTCTCGAATAGTCAATACAGTTATCATTCCATACAGCATCCAAACAGGACAAGAAGGAATCTGTGTTATTCACTAAAGTCAAAGTCCCATTTGAGAAGATATATTTAAACACTAAAGGATAAAGTATTTAAATATCAAGTCATCAGAGATCTTCAAACTAGCGCAAAATTCGGATCGTGTTTTATTCAAAGACATCATCCCGTTGGAATGGAATCTTGCTCAACGGATCTATCTCAATGGATATACCTCAGAAGGCTATATATATCCCTAGACTTTGAAGATCTACAAACAACTAAACTATTGATACACGACAAAACCAAACGAATTTATCATCATATACATCTGAGCAAACATATCTCCCAAAGCATACTGCTATTCTGAAAGAAGAGATATACAAGTGCTCAAAACTGTGAACAACACATCATCAGCTAAAAGCTCAAAAAGTCAAGATGTTGTTCAATCATTGTTCTACCCTTGAACAAACCCATCAGCCCTGTGTGGACTGAGAAACCTTGCTCTTCCCGAACTGTGTGTGACGGACTTGCATTGAAGAGATGAAGCTTCAGAACTGTGTGTGAAGAAGCCAGTCAAGTGAAAGCTCAAACCAATCTGTGTGAACGGTTGAAGGCTAAGATCATTATATCAATCTGTGTGAACGATATATTGATTAGGTTTGATTATAACTATGTAGTTGTGTACGTAGTATTTATAATAAACATTTTCACTCCTGTGTGGAGGACCAGTGGATGTAGAGGGGTTTACCTTGAACCACTTTAATTACCGTGTCTTTTACCTTCTGCATTTACTGTTTTAATATTTGTGATTATCTTTAAGTATACACTTCATTTCTAGTTGCTGTATTTACAGCAACTTACTTTAACAAGACTTCCGCTACGCACTCAGATTTGAAAATCGTACAGTTTGTTGTCTAAAACACTTTCCAAGCTATATACTGTATACTTAGTGGCCAACAAGTGGTATCAGAGCAGTTGATTCTAAAAATAATCAGTTGTATTTTTTATTGAATCAAATCCTTAAATCACTTATTTTTGAAAAACAGTCTTTTTCGTCCTTATACGCTCATATGGATTCATCATTGATCAATAAAGTTCCTATGTTTTCTATTAACGAATTTGATGATTGGAGAATTAGAATGGAGGCTCAACATGCAGCAATGCACGAAGAGATGATTTTTGTCATACAGAATGGCCCCATAAAGATCATGAAGGTAAATCTGGCCCCTAGAATCGAAGGACAGGCTCATGCAGAGATGCTCGAGAAAGAGCACGAACAATGGACTTCTGACGAAAGAAAGTGCGCCAGCCTCGATAATGTCGCGAAGAATGCGCTATTTGTCACTCTTGACAAAGGCACGTTCTCTAAGGTAAAGAGCTATAAATCAACCAAAGATATCTGGGATAAACTCAAGTTAATTTGTGAGGGAACTGAGCTCTCAAAAGAAAATAAGATTTCAAAAATAATTCAGCAATTCGAATCTTTTGAAATGAAACCAACTGAAACACTTGAGGAACTTGACCTCAGATTCACTAGCATTGTTGGTGAACTTGAACCATTAGGCAAGATTTATACTAAAAAAAACTAAAGATTTTCAGATCTCTCCCTGCCCGATGGGACATTAAGACCACATCTATGCGTGTGTCGTGCAATCTTAGTGAAATATCTACTTTTGATCTCTTTTCTGACCTTAAAGCATTTGAGTACGATATAGACAGGAGAGAGAAAGCTAAAGAATCTCCCTCCAGGACTACAGCATTAGCCACTGTATCCAACCGAAGACACAGCATGCCGAGCTCATCAAATCCCATTCATAAGAATGCTTACAGTGACGACGACTTCCTGTCGCAAGATGAAATGACGCTCCTCATGCATAAGTTCAAGAAGTTTATCAAACAGTCTGGAAAGACTCCATACAGGCCCAAGCTTGTACACAATGTAAGTGCTAAAACTTCATCTGGTGATGCTAACCTGTGTTATAATTGTAGAAAACCAGGGAATTATGCAAATAAATGTCCTCATCCCAAAGTTCAAAGGTTGCCGGAAGCCGAGCAACAAGAAAAGGATGAAAGAAGACGTGCTTGAAAAAACAAGCTCAAGGCCAAGGACATTCCGGAAGATGAAGATAGCAATGATCAATGAGTTTAAGACCATTCAAATGCATCTCATACTTTTGCAAACATGATGAATGAGTTTAAGACCATTCAAATGAGTTATTCCATACTTTCAGCTATTCCCTCCAATGCATCTCATACTTTTGCAAACATGATGAATGAGTTTAAGACCATTCAAATGGCCCATGAGACATTTAAAAATGAAAACATACAACTCCAACTTTCTAACTTAGAGCTGAAAGAAGAAAACGACTTCCTGAAAGTAAATTACGAAAATATGTCTATTGATTGTGAAAACAGCAAAGTCGAGTATGAAAAACTCATAGAGAGCAATCATAAACTTGCTCATGAACTAAGTGAGACTATATCTCAAGGGGAAAGCAATACAAATGATTTTGTTCTGCTTCAAGCCAAAGTAAAAACTCTCGAAAAACGAGAAGGAGAACTTGAGACCATTCTGAAATCTTTCGAGAAATCATCCAAGAGAATGGAAGAAATTCTAAGCACTGGACAACATCCTCATGACAAAAGTGGCTTAGGATACAGCTCATTTTCCAATAAAGGGAAAAATAGTACTATGTTCGCCAGGGGTGTGGAACCCATTCCTGTATCGGAAGAAGTTCCGAGTCCTGTGAAGGAACCCGTTCCTCAATCATATTCCAGACAGCAGAAGCACCAGCCATTTAGACATGTAAGGCATATCCAACAGCATGCTCCCCGAGCATATCAGCAGCGCCAACAGCCGTTCAGAAGGAAAGCCGTATCCAAATATCAAAGGCCCGCACGGCAGTACTTTCAGTACAGCACGCCTAGGTATTGGATACAGGGGCCCCATCATTTCTCGCGACAATAAGTTTTCGCATAGTATCAACAACAGCATTGGGTATCCAACTGGAGACCCAGAAGGCAAGCTGTTAGGCCGAAGAAAATGGCTCCACCTCCTAGACGGCATTTGTACTAGAATAATAATAACCCTGAATTTTACATGCATAATAACTATCATGGTTATAGCAACTACGTATATGCTCCGTGTAAAAATCCCAACTTTGGACCTAAACCATCCTACAGTAAACCTATTGTTGTCAGGAAAATCTGGGTACCTAAAGGCACTAACATCCATGGACCCAACAATCAAAGGGGACCTAAATTTACCTAATCTGTTTTGCTACAGGACATTTTGGAGAAGGACATATGGTACTTCAACAGCGGATGTTCCCGGCACATGACAGGAGATAAAAGCAAGCTTTCAGATTACGTAGAAGGCCGCGGTCTAAAAGTGCGCTTTGGTGATAAATCTAAAGGAAGAACAAGAGGGAAAGGAACCCTACTTGTAGTGTTGGGTACAAGATCGGATATTGTGCCGTGTTGCGGAAGCATAAAATAAAATGCGGAAATTAAATTACGCACGGATTTATAGAAGTTCAGCTATAAACGAGCCTACATCCTCTCTCGGTATCTTTTTTTATAAGTTCAAGATAAAAACCTTTGCACCTCTCTTCTATCGGTCGAGGGATAACCATTACAATCACGTCTTCTATTGGTCCGTGATATACCACTCGTACTTGTCTTTGTGGTTTTCTTTTCGTAGGACAATGAATCAACCTCTCTAGCTTTCTATGGGTACTAGATAAACCTCACTCGATAGTGATTGCGATTCTAGTAATGCCGGATCCTTGATCCTAATAACACGAATCCAATCGTATCTTTTCTTTTACCACTCGTGTATGATTTTGTGTATAACACTCAATCACTCAATGTAAGATCAATATTATAGCAAAAATAATATCAATATGAATATCAGATGATTATCTCGTATGCTTGAAGTTGTTGTGCTTGAAACAATACCATAGAATGGTATTTATAGGCTCCATCATCAAACTAGCCGTTAGCTGCCAGAACCATCATTACGTACGCTATCTCCTCCACAATACGTACGTAAGCTTCATTACGTACGTTAACCTTGACAGGTTACGTACGTAAGCCTCTTCACAAATCAGTCCAAGGAGTTTCGTCATTTTGGTTACGTACGTTAACATATCATCTATAATGTACGTTAAGGCTTATGTCATTGCTGACGTCATATATCCGTTGCATGCTTTTCTGACTTTGACTCCTCCAACGTTCACTTGGTTTGAACATGTTACGTACGTTAATAACACTTTGTTACGTACGTAATATTCAATCATTTACTTACTTTATGCACTCTTGTTTACGTACGTTAGCTATGTCCAGAATGCCTTTTTGCAACTCCGTTTTCTTCGATTCTTTGCTTCGCCACTTCGTTGTTTTGTTTTGTTTATCGACTTTAATCATCAAAACACTTTTAGTTTATGTATGGAACAAAATATTCCAACAATCTCCCCCTTTTTGATGATTACAAAACAAAACTTCGTCAATGGGATTTATCTGCAAAAATACAAATATATGTATATGTGTACAGACCAAAGTTTTCGACTTTGTCCGTTTCGTTAGTTCTTCTCCCATTTATTTTTCGACTCCTTCTTTCTTTTCTACTTTTCTTATCATTTTCAAATTTTTCATCGTCTTTTTCGACGTCTCCTCATTTTTCTTTTCCTGTTATTTTCGACTTCTCCTTTTTATTTTTCAACTCCTTCATTTTTCCAATTCTTTTTGTATGCTTTCGATTTTATTCGATTTTTCTCCCCCTTTCAAGGTTAATCCCATTTTCGACTTATTTCTCCATTCTCCTATCTCTCCCCCTTTTTGTATTCATCAAAAACTGCAATAAAATACCAATTGAATAAAAATATGCAATAAATGTAAAATATGCATGATACTAATTTATGATAAATAAATACATGAGTAAAATGGATTTTATACCTGTTATTCAAAAAAAATATACTCCCCCTGAAAGTATTATCTCCCCCTTTGTAAAATATCAAAATTAATTTTTGGGGATCCAACCGATAGTTGGTTTTTGTTTCGAGACGTAAACGATATTTGAAATAATTGTTCCTTTAGGAACCCAAATTTTCTTAATTTTAATCGTTCGTCTAGGGCTTTTACAATTTTAAATATGATGCCCGATTTTTAAACACTTTTCGCAATGGGGTATTTTGAAATTAACGGATTCATTTTTGCGCCGTGTTTTGAATCCTAACCCCTCTTTATTCAAAGTAAACTTTTGAACACCAAGCATTTGTTCAAATTAATCGTTTCCGCACGAGAATTTCTTTGTCAAAGATTTAAGCTCCGTTTGAATTTTAGCGAGATTATCCTTCAAAATATTTTCATTTTTAATACACTTTGAATGATCGATTTCAACAAATTTTCCCTTCTCGATAATTTTGGAATTTTCAATTTGCAAAGATTTAATTTTAGGCTTAAGGGATTTGATTTCGGATAAAGCGTTTTGAAAATCCGTATGCAATAATTCAAATGCATCAAATAACTCGTTACGAGAGGATGTACTTACTTGGCTTTCGACGTCGTTGTCGTCGAACGAACTTCGGGTCATGAGAGCGAGATTATTTTGATCGATAAATTCGTCATCTTCGTCTTCATCGCTCCATGTTGCCACGAGGACCTCCTTTTTGGGTTTAGCACGGCAATGTTTAGCGATGTGGCCTGGTTTTCCACATTGACGACAGGAGTTGTCGAATTTCTTTGTTTCGCTCGAGATATCCTTCTTCCTCTGGTTTAATAAGGTTTGGAATTTATTAATAATCTTGGCATAATATGCCGCCTCTTCGTCGCTTTCTTCCACCAGGATTTCTTCTTTCTTTTTCGACATCTTAGCCTTCATGGCTAACGATCGTTCCTTCGGCTTTGGCTTGACACTTTGTGATTTTAACACGATCTCATAATTAATTAGCGAACCAACGAGGGCGCTAAAATCAAGCGTGTTGAGATCTTTAGATTCCATAATCGCGGTCACAGTGCCGTCCCATTCGCTAGGTAGTGATCGTAATATTTTCTTGACTTTTTCACTACTAGACAATGGTTTTCCGAACGAAGCAAGTCCATTAGTGATAACCGAGAATCGGTCGAGCATATTGGTGATGGACCTGTCACCTTTCATCATAAATAACTCGTAGTCATGGAGAAGCATATTGATTTTCGTCTCTTTGACTTGAGTTGTCCCTTCGTGTGTGATTTCGAGAATTTTCTATATTTCTTTCGCACTCTCACACGACGAAACACGATTGATTTCTTCCGGATTTAAGGCACAAAATAAAAATTGAGTAGCCTTACAAATTAGGTGGTCATTCTTCCAATCCTCGTCATTATACTCTTCGAAACTCTTAAAAGATCCGTCAGATTTGATTGGAACATTTGGGCCAAGGCATTTCACTTTCCAAAGCTCGATGTCATATGCTCGGATGAATATGGACATCTTCTTCTTCCAAGTCATGAAATTTGTACCATCAAAAAATGGTAATCGGTTAAGAGCGAGGCCTTCGACTGGAGAGAATTGAAATGCCATTTTTGGATCTTCTCCTCAGATGTTAAGTCGCGTATTGGAGTACTGTCTCCGATACTAATTGTTGGGTACAAGATCGGATATTGCGCCGTGTTGCGGAAGCATAAAATAAAATGCGGAAATTAAATGACGCACGGATTTATAGAGGTTCGGCTATAAACGAGCCTACGTCCTCTCTCGGTATCTTTTTTTATAGGTTCAAGATAAAAACCTTTGCACCTCTCTTCTATCGGTCGAGGGATAACCGTTACAATCACGTCTTCTATTAGTCCGTGATAAACCACTCGTACTTGTATTTGTGTCGGTCCAAGTTAAACCGTTTTCCTTTTCGTAGGACAAGTAATCAACCTCTATAGCTTTCTATGGATACTAGATAAACCTCACTCGATAGCGATTGCGATTCTAATAATGCCGGATCCTTGATCCTAATAACACCGAATCCAATCGTATCTTTTCTTTTACCACTCGTGTATGATTTTGTGTATAACACCCAATCACTCAATGTAAGCTCATTATTACAACAACAATAATATCAATATGAATATCAGATGATTATCTCATATGCTTGAAGTTGTTGTGCTTGAAACAATACCATAGAATGGTATTTATAGGCTCCATTATCAAACTAGCTGTTAGCTGCCAGAACCATCATTACGTATGCTATCTCCTCCACATTACGTACGTAATCTTCATTACGTACGTTAACCTTGACAGGTTACGTACGTAAGCCTCTTCACAAATCAGTCCAGGGAGTTTCATCATTTTGGTTACGTACGTTAACATACCATCTATTATATACGTTAAAGCTTATGTCATTATTGACGTCATATATCCGTTGCATGCTTTTCTGACTTTGACTCCTCCAACGTTCACTTGGTTTGAACATGTTATGTCCGCTAATAACACTTTGTTACGTACGTAATATTCAATCATTTACGTACGTTATGCACTCTTGTTTACGTACGTTAGCTATGTCCAGAATGCCTTTTTGCAACTCCGTTTTCTTCGATTCTTTGCTTCGCCTCTTCGTTGTTTGTTTATCGACTTTAATCATCAAAACACTTTTAATTTTTGTATGGAACAAAATGTTCCAACATGTACGAAAATTCAAAGTCACCGATGTATCTTATGTTGAAGGCTTACAGTACAATCTACTTAGTATTAGCCAGTTCTGTGACAAACGGTTCTCGCTGAAGTTCTATATAGATCACTATAGAGTCAAGAACATCCTAACCAAAGAAGTTGTGCTCACAGCAAGCAGATCAAGTAATTTATATATTGGTGACTGGATGCCTACGAGCTCCACAATTCCTTGTTTTATTGCCAAAGGCACTGCAGATCTAAGCTGGCTATGGCACAAGAGGATGTCACACATCAACTTCAAGACTATCAACAAACTCTCCATACAGGGAATGGTTAGAGGATTGCCAAATGTTTCATTCCAAATAGACAGTGTATGTGGACCCTGTCAAAAAGGCAAGCAAATTAAGTCCACCCTGAAAAGCAAATCCTACCTTTCAACCCACAGAGTGCTGGAAATGTTATATATGGATTTCTATGGTCCTGTAGACCTGGTAAGTTTGGGAGGTAAGAAATACTGTCTCGTTATTATTGATGATTATTCAAGGTATGCTTGGATAATTTTCCTAAGCAAGAAGAAGGAAACAACATCACAGCTGCCTCCGAGCACCTGAGAAAGCTTCAAAATGAAAAAGGGTCGAGTATCATGTCCATTCGTTCCGACAGAGGTATAGAATTCACTAACCGCTTTATAGAGCAATACTGTTCGGAAAATGGATACAACACGAATACTCAGCCACCCGTACACCTCAACAAAATGGTGTTGCCAAGCGAAAGAACAGGACGCTGAAGGAAGCAACAAGGACAATGATTGCCGCAAGCAAGTTGCCACAGCGTTTCTGGGGCGAAGCCTCCAATACAGCGCGCTACACACAAAACCGATGTATCGTCAACAAGCATCACAACAAAACTGCATACGAGGTATGGAACAACAAAACTCTGTTAGTTTCGTACTTTCACATATTTGGATGCAGATGTCATGTTTTGAACAATGGTAAGGATCAACTTTGAACCTTCGATGAGAAATCGGATGAAGGGATATTCGTAGGATATTCCTCTGTTAGCAAAGCTTATAGGATCTTCAATAAAAAGAAGCTAACAATTGAGGAATCAATTCATGTAGTGTTCGATGAAGCTCACCATGACCCTACAGGAGTAGAAGACAAGTCTCAGAACATCCAACAACTTTGCATCGATGATCCACCAACTCCCATAGAACCTGTCGTTAACCTAGAAAGCAACCCCGCAGCTGTAAGATCTGACGTAGATAAAGCCGATGTTGTACAAGCTGAAGCCGAAACTATAGCAACTCAAGATATAGTACGGGACCCCGAATTAGAACCCAACCGAAGATGTTTGAGAGATCACCCGCAAGAGCTGATCATTGGAAACATTGATGCTGGTGTTTCTACCCGTTGGAGAATACAGAGTACACAAGGAAATGTACTATGTTTGCAAGAAGAACCCAATACTGAGATATCACCATTTCCTGAATGGAAATCTCTATCCGAGCTTAGAAGACTTAATATGTGCACCATTGCTGTATTCTTAGCCAATCCGAACCTGTTTCTACCAAAGAAGCTCTCAACAATTCTCATTGAATTACATCTATGGAAGAAGAGCTTAACGGTTTTGAAAGAAACAATGTATGGTATCTTGTACCCAGACCTACTCATCAGTCCGTAATTGGAACCAAATGGGTATTTAGAAATAAGAAGGATCGAAATGGACTCATTATCAGGAATAAATCCCGACTAGTCGCTCAAGGCTACAGATAGGAAGAAGGCATAGACTACGATGAGACATTTGCCCCTGTAGCCAGACTAGAAGCCATTAGAATATTTTTAGCCTTTGCCGCCCATAAGAGCTTCATTGTATACCAAATGTACGTCAAAAGTGCATTCCTAAATGGAGACCTTGCTGAAGAAGTATATGTTGAACAACCACCAGGGTTTGTCAATCTAGAAGGCGAAGACCTAGTATACAGGCTAAAAAAAGCACTGTATGGACTTAAGCAAGCCCCTAGAGCATGGTATGAGACTCTGTCCCAGTATCTGAATGATAATAGATTCGAGAAAGGTGCTGTGGACAAGACCTTGTTCAAAATACAGGAAGGTGATGACCTTCTAATGGTTCAAATATATGTAGACGATATAATTTTTGGTTCAACTAACCTTGCCTTGTGTCAAAGGTTCTCTCATCTCATGCAAAGTAAATTTGAAATGAGTATGATGGGAGAACTTAGTTATTTCCTAGGTTTGCAGGTTAAGCAGTTGCCTACAGGGATTTTCATCAACCAGGAAAAATACAGCAAGGAGCTTCTCAACAAGTTTGGAATGAATACTTCCAAATCATCGTCAACTCCCATGAGCACTTCCGTGCAAATTAGTGCTGATGAAGCTGGAAAGCTGGTTGATCAATCACTCTATAGGAAGCTTATTGGCTCACTCCTGTACCTAATGGCTAGCAGGCCCGATATCCAGTTTGCTGTGGGAGTATGTGGATTGTGGTATCCTAAAGAAGGCGGATTCGATTTAGTTGGCTACAGCGACTCGGATCTCGGAGGTTGAAAGCTAGATAGGAAGAGTACAAGCGGTACTTGTCACTTTCTTGGACCTAGACTTGTGTCTTGGTTTAGCTAGAAACAATTGGCAAACTCGCTTTCCACAGCTGAATCAGAATACTATGATGTTGGTAGTTGCTGTATGCAGATCCTTTGGATGCAACAACAGCTGTCAGATTATGGATGCCAAAGAAACGCCGATTATGTGCGATAGCTCGAGTGCAATTGCTATCACTCACAATCCTGTATTGCACTCTCGCAACAAGCATATCAACATGAAGCATCACTTCATTAGGAATCATGTTGAGAACAAGGATGTCCGGCTGGAAAAAATTCATACAGATATCCAGTTAGCCGACATCTTCACCAAACCTCTCAACACATCAAGATTTTGCATGCTTCGACATGAATTGGGATTTCTACAGCCTACCTCCTTGTAAGTTTTTAATGCTTTTACTCAGCAAATTGAGGGGGAATGCTGTAAGACTCAAGAATACAGTATGCACCGTTAGTTATCTGTACACTCAGTCTATCAGAACAGCACTGTAGGAACCAAGCGATATAAATTATCCTACAGCTAACGTGTGCAATAGTTAAGGAGGAATACAGTACGACCCTAGAATACAACATTAATCTAAAAGCTGCTGTATCGAATTGAAACCCGTATGTAACTTTTAAGGGGGAACGCTGTATTTTCGCGGATACAACACCTACAATGAGAAATCAATTACCATGCTATTTATTTAAAACAATATTTTATGTCCACATGCCCTGTTATCATTACAAATCGTTTGCATTAATGCTTTACACGACATCTGGACATTGGTATCTTCAAAGCCGCGATGTTTCAAATTTTATATTAATTTTACACCGTCGTTTCAGGCAATAAGGGTAATTTAATAAGTCATAAGTGGGACCCGCTCCTATTTTAAATTAGATGGATAAGTTGTACCGGTTACACTCAGTCCATTGTGATCGTTCATTTCAAACAACGGTTCCCATCCCTTAAATCTGACCGTTTAGTCTCTAAAAACCCTTCTTTGCCGCCCACTATAAAAGGACTGTAAATGCCATTCGAGACTCTTTACGCTTTCTGCATATTATAAGAGTTCTTAAGCAAACAGCCTACAAGTTTTCTGTGTTTACTGCATTCTCTTTGAATCCTTTTAACTTTTCTTCGAGAATCATCAATGGCATCTTCCCAGACCTCTTCCATCTCTCTCAAGAAAACATCCAACATCATCGACAGACGGATCTTCTCCAGATCTGTCGTGCTTGAACATGTACATGCCGAAGCAGATGATGTCGAATCGATGGAGTACGTCATCACTAGGATTTGTCAACAAGGCCTCTATCGCCTTGGAAGCCACTCTGCTGAACGATTTGATGTTAATCTGGTTGAGGAGTTCAACCTCAATGCTGTTGTTCGTTTCCTTTCACTTGCCCAGGGAGGACATGTTGCTGACATCACATCCGTCGTTCGCGGAGTCGAAATCCGTGTTGACTAAGAGCTACTCCAGAATATCTACAGGCTTCCTGCTGATGGCCTGTCAATGGAAGATCTTGAGACCTTTGGGTCCCAAGAACTGTAATCGCTTACTATGCCTTGTTCACCGGCTCAGCCTCGGTGGAAACGGTTCACACCTCTTGCCATAAGAAAAACTTTTGTTTACCCTTCGTCTATTTACATGATTTCTGTTGTCGTATTATTGAGAACAGAACGGGTGCTTTTGAGATGTGCACCAATCTTAGGTATAGGATGATGGTTGCAATAATAACCTGTTGAGAAGCCGAAAAGAAAGCTAAGGAGGCTTTCAAAAGTTAAGGCTACAGAAACCTCCAAGGATGCTTCTTCCGTGACTCAACCCACTGAACAACTCCCCCAGGGCCCAACCCCTGTGGAAGAGATGCCTGCTACTATCAATACAGTAGATCCCGAGCTTTTGGCGGCTATGACGGATGCTCAGACATCTGCCAACATACAAGACTCTGGCGAGTCGGCTTCCACTTTGGAGCCTAAAGCTACTTCTCCTATACGAGATTCCACACCCGTTAAGGATCCATCTCCCATCAGGGTACCAACCCCTGTAAGGGATCCCTCTCCGATACAGGATCCCATACCTGTAGAGGAACCCATGCCTACAGTGGACTCAGGTGTTGTACGCAGCCCCTCCCCGGACATAATTATTAACAAAACCCTACTTTCTGTGAAAATTGAACAGGCTTACGAACGGTTTGTCCAATGGAAGAATTACAGACTTGCTCCGTACGACAATCTGTACAATTGGAGCGAATGGAGCAACAAAGAAAGATTTGTTTTGGAAGTGACGGACGCTCAAGATGTTGCTGTCATGATCCAATGGGACAACCTATGCGTTATAGAGCTAATTGAGAGCCACCTTTTGGATAAATTTGAAGCAAGAAAGAGATGAAAAGCTAAGTCCGTGGAATCTCCCAAAAGTCCAAAATCAGACCATGACTTAGACGACGACGATGATGCCTTTCAGGCAGGTCTAAGGATGAGTCATGAGGAAGCTAGCGAAAAAGAATTCTCCCAGCGTCAACAACAAAATGGTGAGGGGACATCAACTCACAATCAGTCCCCTTCGCAGCAACAAAACATTATTCCCGACAATGAGGATTCAGCCCCTCATGTCACAGAGGAACAATCAATTTCGCAACAGGCACCCGAGCCTGTCAACAAGGAACAATCGGCTACCCAACAGGCAACCGAGCATGTCGCCACCCAAGCCAAAGAAGAATCCAGCGCCATCCCGCACGAGGAATCAGTCCCTCTGCAGGAGCAGGCGGAAGCTGAGAGACAGCAGGAGGAATTGGTCCCTCCTGTATCCATGTCTTTAGAACCCTCTTCAGCACAGGAGGATGCAGCAATCCCTGTCGCCGAGCCCAAATCTGAAACTCCCGCACCCTCAACCGCCTTGGAATCCGACGACGGTATAATACCTGAGGATGTCCAACTCAATTTATGTTCTAATGTGAATTTGAGTGTAATACCCGGTTGTAATTCAGTCATTATCATTCAGTAATTTCATTCGGTGATTGTCACTCAGTAGATTTTCACTCATTTATAATCATTCATCAATCATATTCATTCACCGTGTTCACCGTTCGGAAAAACTTCGAGTTGTGTATCATTATTGTTCATTGTTTTAACTTTCCTCATACGAGTTCGACTTTGTTAGATCACCATTAATTTTTGGTAACTCCAAAAATTCTAAATCTTTGCAATATTATAGAGCATCGAGTTAGCTTTCCAATGGTTCAAACGGTGAGTCAATCGGAGTCCGGACGAGAGAGTTATGGTCGTTTTAGCTCACCCGCTCATTTTTCAGATTTTGGCCGATCACGGCCGACCGGACTCGGTCGTGTCGTCCGACACGGCCCGTGCATTTCGTCCGGATAATGCCGAAGTGTTCGCCTCAGACCCGACCGTGTCGCTCGCACGGCCGAGTCGCACCTTCCGGATAGGCCGTAACTGTCGCCGAGAGGCCCGACCGTGTGCCGGGACACGGTCGAGTCAATGCCGAGCGCCGCGGACGGGTCACTGTCGGTAGGCCCCTTCGCGCCGCGACCGTGTCAAGCAGACACGGTCGAGTCCTCGCGGCCAGATGCGCCGCGACCGTGTCAGCGGGCACGGTCGAACTGCCGCCGAGTCAACCCCTATAAATTCATTTTTGAGCATTTTGAGCTCATTTCTTCCATTTTTTCCATCTTCTTCACCGCAACCGAGAGAGAATAACTTGAGGGAGAGATTTCTTCATCAATTATCATTTGAGTGTGTATTTTCATCACCTTCAATCATTTGGGAAGCTTGGATAGTCGTTTTTACACGTTTTCATCGGATCGAATTGGTTGGATCTTCAAGAGGTAAATTCTTCAACACTTTGGACTTCGATTTTGTGTTGAGATATGATGTTTTGGACGTTATAATCATGTTATATGAAGGGATATGTATATGATTATGAGTTTGTATAAGGATTCATTGGATCATTGAGGAATTATTCAAGAACACGTTGAAAATCGAGTTGGAATTGAGGATTTTCGACTAATTGTTGTTATAATCACATTTTTGGATATTCATAACGGATTATTGATCGTATTGGAGATGTTTTGTTGGTTTGAAACACTTCTTGGGGATTTTGATATTGGTATATTGAGGTTTGATTGTAAACAATCGGAGTTTGGACACAACGTGTTTGATTTAATGTCTCTATAGACTTGGTTTAGTCGTATCGACGTTTGGAATTCGTTATATTCGTGTTTAATTCGTGTATTGATCGGATTGTTGGTAATTGTATTGAATTAAGGTTGTTCGTATGACCGACACTTCATTTAGGGCGTTGTTCGTGGAAGGATAATTTTCACGGTATTGTGTAAGTTAATTCTTACTCGGTTAAAAGGATATTCATACCTTTTGTTGTTGTTCATTCATAATCATAACTCATTCATCATCATATTAACCGTATCAAATCTTGTTGTTATCAATTAATCATTTCATCATAAGGAACGACGGTTCCAATCTTTTCATTGAGCTGTCATTTATTTCGTTACCATTCCACCTCGGTGAGTCATTATTCATTTTCGATGTCACTTTTGTTATATCGTGGCATTCCGGGTCATACTGGCGTGCCGGTTGGTATGTGTTGGATTTTCATGTCGGGCACATTATAGTCGTGTGTTGGTTGGTGACCTCACATTGGACTGTGCACACGATTCATATTGTCTCGTGAGACTGATTAGGTACAAGACCACACGTGTATTCGATCGATACTCGTTGGTGGCTTGTGCACGGACACATTTCCATCCCGGGCGTAGTGTGGTGCCATTTCCTTTGAGCCGTACTGTTAGTTGGTTCATATAGCATGTTTGATTGCGTATGTTTCGACAGGATATTTCATAACTTCAGATATAATCATGATTGTGTATTTTCAACTCTTGAGGATTGTTGTTCTTTGTAACTGACCCCGTTTGGGGATTTTGTTTTTCGTGTCATGGCAAGGCAAACATACGGGAAAAGCATGAAGATGTCGAGGAGTCATAGTGAGACTACTAGTGGGCCCCGATCTTTCATTATTCATGTTATTGTCCTTTATTTTCCGCAGACTTTCATTTGAATACTCCGTTTCATTCGGTGTTGTGTATTTTATCTTCATATAAAATACACTAGTATTCTATTGTCTGGTGTGTTGTAATTAAACTCCTCATCGGAGTAATTATTGTTGTAATGTAGTTCGGTACTACATTTATCTTGTGTAATTCATTCATTTTCATTTGCCTGGTGGGTCCCAGTTGGGGATCTACGGCACTGTAATATCCGCCTAGTTTGGGGTGTTACAGAGTTGGTATCGGAGCGTGGTTTTGAATACTACCTTCCGAGTCATGTCTTATTTGAAATCATCGTCATCAGACTAGTATCATTGGACTTTCGCGTCACGTGTGACCTGTGCAAATGCCGAGCCAATCAGACCGGAAGAACTGTAAGATTTCTAACGCCATGGTATAATTTCTGGCAATTATCATTCATTCATAATTCATCAATTAACAATCCTCAAACATCATCATTCATTGTGATTAAGACGATCATGTTAACTCATTAATCACTTAATCCATTTCATTACTCAGTTAATAATCAGGACGATCACGTTAACTCATTAATTACTCAATTCATTTCATTACTCAGTTGTCAATCTGGAAGATCATATTATCAATCTTGTTAAGTTATTCAAGATAATCATTTTAAGAATTTCATCATATAATCATGTAACTTCAGTAAATCATTCATATAATCACTAAGTTAGAGCATATATACTCATTTTCATCATCTCATGATATAATCATAACGTGTTAATCATGCGGGAAATATAATCATTATGCGACCTTCCTACTTCAGTATGGAGAGAGTGTCGAGGATGCACGGGAGAGGCGCGGTGCGGACCGAAACCCGAGAAATAATCACTCGGCCGGAAATCGTGCCTGTGACTCGGCTCAATCAGAAGATATTCGGGTTGATCCACTCACTTTTATGCAGGCCATGATGACCCATGTGCAGTTGCTCAATCATCATTGCGCCACTCTGACCGGATTAATCGAGAGAACTCTCCCGTATGAGCCAGCTGCTAAAGAAAGTGATGAACAACAACCTTCATTTGTCAGCAAGAAATCAACGAAGCGTAATCAATCCGAAGGCGGTCAGTCAACCTTCAAGAAGCCTCGTGTGATTCCTATCGTTTCTGAGCGACCTCCTACGGCGCATAATCGTGCGGGATCTCATTCCCGAGCGGCTAGTTCGGCCATCACCTGTTTCAATTGTGGAACGCCGGGTCATTTCAGCACTGAGTGTTTGAAACCGTCTATCACGTGCTATAATTGTGGGAATTTTGGGCATAAGGCCCGTTTTTGCCGAAAGGACTCCAAGTCAGCTCCGGTGGCATCTCAGGCCCCGAAGCAACCAGCGTTTGTAATCGGCGCTTTGTCATCGTCGTTTAAGGCAATGGAAGCAAATAGAGTTGGAGCTCGTATTTATCAGACGGGAGCGTCCGGTTCGGGGACCAGCAAGTTCCAGATTCATATGATGAGGAGGATCGACGATCCGGTGGTCCGAACGATTTCAGGTATACTCGTAATTTTATTTCAACTTGTGTGTACCTTTTGATGCTGGTACACCGCATTCATTCATTTTCGAATCATGCTTGAATAGACTTATTTCGGGATAGTCCTATTGCTTGTGGACATCATACCATCGGTCTACCTGACGATGGAAGAATTTTCGGAATCATACCTAAGTAAGCTTAGTAACCGCGATTGGTTGGTGGACCTAATCGTGGTGAATTTATCTTAGACGATGTAATTTCGGTATTAGCTGGTTTAACCGTCTTAATACTATCCTCGGTTAATACGTTAGCGTTTGGTCGCTATCTTCCGTCGTTAGTTGTCGAATGTGTGCTTCAGGGAAGTAATCCCCGTTGTTCCAATAGAAATTCTATTATGGCGGAAGCAGAGAAATTCCGCAATCGAGCTATCCAATCATTCATTGTATCATTTTCATCGATTGACCTTTCTAAGGTAATCGAGTTATTCAATCATTCCTTGTATCATTTCCATCGATTGGCTTTTCTAAGACAATCGAGTTCTTCAATCATTCATTGTATCATTTTCATCGATTGGCCTTTCAAAGGCAATCGAGTTTTCAAACATTCCTTGTATCATCTTCATCGATTGGTCTTTCTAAGACAATCGAGTTTTTCAATCATTATTGGTATCTCTTTTTATCGATTGACCATTCTAGGGCAATCGAAATGTTCAATCATTCGTGGTATCATTGTCATCGATTGACGATGTATTTCCAGACGAGTTATCTGGTTGCCTTCACATAGAGTAGGGGAATTCAGGAGTGAGTTGGAGCCGGTACGTCCCATTTATCGAAGGCACCGTATCGGATGGCCCCGACCAGAATGCAGGAGTTGAAGACTCAACTTGAGGAGTAGTTCGAGAAAGGTTATCTCCGACCGATTGCGTTCCCGTGAGGAGCACCAGTGTGATCTGTCAAGGAGAAGGATGGCTCGTCTCATGTGTGTATTAATTACTAGGAGTTGAACAGGGTGATGATCAAGAGTAGTATCCTTTACCTCGTATTGATGATCTTTTAGATCAACTTCAGGGAGCTTCAGTATTTTCCAAGATCGACTTAAGATCTGAATATCACCAGTTGCGGATTCGAGAGTCGGATATCGCGAGGACAGCGTTTCATACACGCTATGGTCATTATGAGTTCGTAGTTATGCCGTTCGGGCTAATTATTGCACCTGTGGTATTCATGGGGGTTAATGAATCGGGTTTTCATCGACTTTTTGGATCAGTTTGTTGTTTTCTTCATCGACGACATTTTGATTTATTCTCGTAGCCGAGAGGAATACGAGGTTCATCTTC
This sequence comes from Orobanche coerulescens, assembly GCA_033398695.1. Classification (NCBI taxonomy): domain Eukaryota; kingdom Viridiplantae; phylum Streptophyta; class Magnoliopsida; order Lamiales; family Orobanchaceae; genus Orobanche; species Orobanche coerulescens. The sequence continues at coordinate 59,148,876 of CM065805.1, read as the reverse complement.
ATCAGATTCTCGACGTGTTGATACGAGAGCAACTTTATGGAAAGTTTTCCAAATTGAGTTCTGGAGGTCCGAAGTGACTTTCTCGGACATGTAATTTCATCTGACAGAGTTCGTGTCGACCCTCAGAAGACGGAGGCTATCCGAGATTGGCAACCTCCGAAAGATATTAAGTAAATCCGATGTTTCCTCGGATTAGTTGGTCAATTATCCAACCCACGATCTGGAGCTAGCAACCGTTGTTTTCGCGTTGGAAATTTGGCATCATTATCTGTATGGCGTTACCTGTCAGATATTCACCAATCATAAGAGTTTAAAGTATATATTTACTCAGAAGGAGTTAAATATGCGACAGAGGCGGTGGTTAGAACTAATCAAGGATTATGATATTGAGATCCTTTACCACCCGGGCAAGGCGAACGTTGTCGCCGACGCCTTGAGTCGTAAGTCCGTGCAGGAGCAGATGCTTGCTCGTTTAACAGATTCGAAGAAGCTTCAACAGAATTCCTTAGACCCGAGATCGAGGTCTGGCTTCAGCGAGTTCAGGGACAACTTTGTATGTTAGAGATATCATCGTCACTTGAGGAGGTAATCAGAGAGAATCAGAGTTCAGACCCAGCATTGATGCGCATCCGTGAAGATGTGGCTCGGGGGAAATCCCCTGGATTCGTGGTCCACGAGGATGGACTTTTGAGGTTTAAGAACCGGTTGTGCGTACCGGCGAATGACGAGTTGAAAAACTCTATTTTGAGAGAAGCTCATGCTACCCCTTATTCTGTTCATCTGGGGTCCAGCAAGATGTACAAAGACTTAAAACAAAATTACTGGTGGAGTAATATGAAGCGAGAAGTCGCGGAATTTGTTTCGAGATGCTTAACTTGCCAACAAGTCAAGATTGAACATCAGCGACCGGCGGGTATGCTGAAAACTCTTCCTATTCCAGAGTGGAAGTGGGAAGACATTTCTATGGATTTCATCATCAGTTTGCCGATGAGTCGTCGTGGCATGAATACAATCTGGGTGATTGTGGACCGCTTAACTAAATCAACTCATTTTCTTGAGATTAAGGATACTTGGGGTCCCGAGAGACTTGCCCAGTTATTCATCAAAGAGATAGTGAGACTGCACGGTACTCCTAAAAGTATCGTTTCCGATCGTGACGGACGGGTTGTGTCACATTTTTGGAAATCAGTTCATCGTGCTATGGGAACTCAGCTTAATCTCAGTACTGCCTTTCATCCTCAGTCCGACGGACAATCAGAGAGAACTATTCAGACATTAGAGGACATGTTGAGGGCATACGTCCTCGATTGGAAGGACGATTGGGAAGCCCAACTACCGTTGATCCAGTTCACGTATAATAATAGTTGGCATGCTTCCATTAAGATGGCACCTTGCGAGGCCTTGTACGGTCGTCGTTGTCGATCTCCCTTGTGTTGGGATGACTTGTCAGAATCAATCGGCACCAAACCCGTTATGCTTATAGCCGCCCGGGAGAAGGTAGCTTTGATCAAGAGTCGTATGTTGACAACTCAGAGTCGACAGAAATCATATGCAGATAATCGTCGTCGACCACTAGAGTTCGAGACGGGTGACCATATTTTGGTCAAGGTAACCCCGAGTCGAGGTATTTTTCCATTTCGGAAAACGGGGGAAGTTGAGCCCAAGATTCATTGGACCGTTTGAAATTTTGGATCGAGTAGGCGAGTTAGCTTATCGATTGGCTTTACCTCCGGCTTTGAGCAGGATTCATAATGTGTTTCACGTCTCGATTGCGGAAGTATGTTGCCGACCCGAGTCACATACTTCAGTTCGACGAAATCGAGATCGCGGATGATCATTCGTACGAGGAGCGTCCTGTACGAGTGTTAGAGCGGCGAATCAAACAGTTGAGGAACAAGACGATCCCTTTGGTCAAGATTCAGTGGTCTATACACGGAGTCGAATAGGCCACTTGGGAAACCGAGGAGAATATGCGGGAGTGTTATCCCGAGTTGTTTGACCCTTAGTTTCGGGGACGAAACTCTTTTAAGGGGGGGTGTATGTAATACCCGGTTGTAATTCAGTCATTATCATTCAGTAATTTCATTCGGTGATTGTCACTCAGTAGATTTTCACTCATTTATAATCATTCATCAATCATATTCATTCACCGTGTTCACCGTTCGGAAAAACTTCGAGTTGTGTATCATTATTGTTCATTGTTTTAACTTTCCTCATACGAGTTCGACTTTGTTAGATCACCATTAATTTTTGGTAACTCCAAAAATTCTAAATCTTTGCAATATTATAGAGCATCGAGTTAGCTTTCCAATGGTTCAAACGGTGAGTCAATCGGAGTCCGGACGAGAGAGTTATGGTCGTTTTAGCTCACCCGCTCATTTTTCAGATTTTGGCCGATCACGGCCGACCGGACTTCGGTCGTCCGACACGCCCGTGCTGCATTTCGTCGGATAATGCCGAAGTGTACGCCTCAGACCCGACCGTCGCCCAGCACGGCCGAGTCGCACCTTCCGGATAGGCGTAACTGTCACGGAGGCCCGACCGTGTGCCGTGACACGGTCGAGTCAATGCCGAAGCGCCGCGACGGGTCCTTGTCGGTAGGCCTTCGCGCCGCGACCGTGTCAAGCGGGACACGGTCGAGTCCTCGCTGCCGAGATGCGCGCCGCGACCGTGTCGAGCGGGCACGGTCGAGTCCGGGCCGCGAGTCAACCCCTATAAATTCATTTTTTGAGCATTTTGAGCTCATTTCTTCCATTTTTTCCATCTTCTTCACCTGCAACCGAGAGAGAATAACTTGAGGGAGAGATTTCTTCATCAATTATCATTTGAGTGTGTATTTTCATCACCTTCAATCATTTGGGAAGCTTGGATAGTCGTTTTTACACGTTTTCATCGAATCGAATTGGTTGGATCTTCAAGAGGTAAATTCTTCAACACTTTGGACTTCGATTTTGTGTTGAGATATGATGTTTTGGACGTTATAATCATGTTATATGAAGGGATATGTATATGATTATGAGTTTGTATAAGGATTCATTGGATCATTGAGGAATTATTCAAGAACACGTTGAAAATCGAGTTGGAATTGAGGATTTTCGACTAATTGTTGTTATAATCACATTTTTGGATATTCATAACGGATTATTGATCGTATTGGAGATGTTTTGTTGGTTTGAAACACTTCTTGGGGATTTTGATATTGGTATATTGAGGTTTGATTGTAAACAATCGGAGTTTGGACACAACGTGTTTGATTTAATGTCTCTATAGACTTGGTTTAGTCGTATCGACGTTTGGAATTCGTTATATTCGTGTTTAATTCGTGTATTGATCGGATTGTTGGTAATTGTATTGAATTAAGGTTGTTCGTGCGACCGACACTTCATTTAGGACGTTGTTCGTGGAAGGATAATTTTCACCGGTATTGTGTAAGTTAATTCTTACTCGGTTAAAAGGATATTCATACCTTTTGTTGTTGTTCATTCATAATCATAACTCATTCATCATCATATTAACCGTATCAAATCTTGTTGTTATCAATTAATCATTTCAGTCATAAGGAACGACGGTTCCAATCTTTTCATTGAGCTGTCATTTATTTCGTTACCATTCCACCTCGGTGAGTCATTATTCATTTTCGATGTCACTTTTGTTATATCGTGGCATTCCGGGTCATACTGGCGTGCCGGTTGGTATGTGTTGGATTTTCATGTCGGGCACATTATAGTCGTGTGTTGGTTGGTGACCTCACATTGGACTGTGCACACGATTCATATTGTCTCGTGAGACTGATTAGGTACAAGACCACACGTGTATTCGATCGATACTCGTTGGTGGCTTGTGCACGGACACATTTCCATCCCGGGCGTAGTGTGGTGCCATTTCCTTTGAGCCGTACTGTTAGTTGGTTCATATAGCATGTTTGATTGCGTATGTTTCGGCAGGATATTTCATAACTTCAGATATAATCATGATTGTGTATTTTCAACTCTTGAGGATTGTTGTTCTTTGTAACTGACCCCGTTTGGGGATTTTGTTTTTCAGGTCATGGCAAGGCAAACGCACGGGAATAGCATGTTGATGTCGAGGAGTCCTAGTGATACTAGTAGGGGCCCCGATCTTCGATTATTCATGTTATTGTCCTTTATTTTCCGCTGCAGACTTTCATTTGAATACTCCGTTTCATTCAGTGTTGTGTATTTTATCTTCATATAAAATACACTAGTATTCGGTATTGTCCTGGTGTGTTGTAATTAAACTCCTCATCGGAGTAATTATTGTTGTAATGTAGTTCGGTACTACATTTATCTTGTGTAATTCATTCATTTTCATTTGCCTGGTGGGTCCCAGTTGGGGATCTACGGCACTGTAATATCCGCCTAGTTTGGGGTGTTACATTGAGAAGGTTGAATGGAGTTGAAGATTTCGCCCAACCAGATTCTCCTAGGACTGCCACAAGGAAAGAGCGATTACATTCATCCAGGACGCCCTCAATGCCCTGTATTCTATGGAAAAAGCTCTTGATTGGCTACACACATCTGCTGTTGAAGAGATGACAGGACTGAAGCACGAAGTCTCCCGAGTGGTAGAAGCCTTCACTGTCTTGCCACACGTCTTCAAACAGGCACTGAGCTAATCGCAAGAAAAACAGGAGCATATCCTGAGAGCAGAACAATCAAAGATATGCATATCCGAGGCCAAGACAGCATCTTCTATGATCGATACTGGTTCCTAGCTTCGAGCCCACGACAAGAAAATTCAAGATATGTCATAGATGCTCTCCTCCTTTGTTGACAAAATGATAAATATTGAGACGAAATAGGATGCTGCTTTGCAAATCCTGGAACACCTTGATGAGAAGGTGTCATACCTTGATGATGCCAAAAAGGGGGAAGAATCGAGGGAAGCTGCTTGGAGAACAAGGTTGGAGCAAGAGAAAGAAATGTTAGCTCCTTTTGAAGACTGCATCACTGCTGATATAGCCTGTATCACATCTCTAAATGTTAGGATACAGGGAGATCGACCATAATTCTAGGATCCTAAGTATCCTTGGAAAAGCCTAGTTCAAAAGCCTCAAGCTATGAACCTCCCGGCCGACTGACAGCCCACTACAACAGAGATCAAGAACTAGAGGAGAAATGAACTGCTAAGATACTTTGTTCTACTTATCAGGGATTCCTCAATTTTCAATAGATGCAGGACGGTACAGGAAGCCGCAGAGGAGTTCAAGAAGAAGTTGGAACAAGGAACGCTCCCGCTACAACTGCAGATGAAGTCTAAACATAAACAAGGTGACTTGGTTACCCATCCAGAAGATTAGATCCCAGTCTTCGATAAATCATATGAAGGACGAGCCTTATATCTGAATCGAGACAAGGATGCTCATCAAAACTGGTGGAATGGTACCAAGAATGACCCTAAAAGGCCATGGAGACACTCAGATTACAGGAGTTGAATCATGTTGTATAAATTTTGTAATTTTATTTTCAAAACAGCAAAATATTGTACTCTTTGTTTCTATATCAATAAAATATTTACCTATCTTGAAAAATTACAACTCGTAATCTACTGTGTTATTGTAAGTTTACAAACACTTAACTTATTATTGATGTATATAAGTATGAAACTTATATCTTAATATATAAGCTGTAAGAACTTGTCTGCGAACACTTCATAGTTTAAGTTGTATGTATCTAGAATACAATGTAAGATTGTGCCTGCGCGCCAATCATAAGTTTAATTCTGTATCACTATTTTGATAAAAGCTGAACTTGCCAGCGAGCAGTTCTTAGTATTAGGCTAATTGCTGAAGGACAGAACATTCGAACAGAAGACCAAGAAGTATGCCCTCCTTCAAAATGCTAAATGTCAAAGTTTTGGCATCATCAAGGATGTTTAGATAACATCAAAAGGTTTTTAAAAGGAAGACTTGGAAGGATTTGGCAAATTATCAAAAAGGGGGAAATTGTTGGGATAACAATCCCAGTATCGAGATTGTCAGGACAAACAATCCCTGTATCGAAAGTGTTGACAGAATGTTTTGACAATATGCCAATCCAGCATACAGCAAGCAGCTGTATCGAAAAGCTGATCAAAAAGATATCAACATGTATCGAAGACTTCTCAGCATACAGAATCAATCATACAGCAAAGTAGTCTTATAAAGACTAAGTATGGAAGCTGTCTCGAATCGACAATACAGTTATCATTCCATACACCATCCAAACAGGACAAGAAGGAATCTATGTTATTCACTAAAGTCAAAGTCCCGTTTGAGAAGATATATTTAAATACTAAAGGATAAAGTATTTAAATATCAAATCGTCAGAGATCTTCAAAGTAGCGCAAAATTCGGATCGTGTTTTATTCAAACACATCATCCCATTGGAACGGAATCTTGCTCAACGGATCTATCTCAACGGATATATCTCAGAAGGCTATATATATCTACAGACTTTGAAGATCTACAAACAAATGAACAACTGATACACGACGAAAGAAAACGAAGTTATCATCATATACATCTGAGAAAACATATTGACACGATTTTAGTGTAACTATCGCAAGTGCACGATATCGTATCAAGTAGTAAAGTGGACTTTTTGAGTCCGGTTTACCGATCCCACAAGGAAGTTTTGTTATAATTTGAATTATACACTATTAGTCTATTTTTATAGATACTTAAGATGAGTGAAACACACAATTAAAAAGTTTGGTTTAATAATTGCAAAGAAATTGCAATAATAGTTCTAATATTATAAGGAAATAAAAAGATTGCAATATTAATAGATTGATTAATGATAAAATGAAATAGTTGGGATTACAAACTTAGTTCGTCATTAGTTATAAAAGATGTATTGGAGATCATAAGATGAATTTACTTATTATGTTGTGTAGATTCGATTTTCCTTAAAAAGACGGTTTCTCTTCGAACTATAAACGCCCTTACATATTGAATCAATCCACTATATTTCTATGTTGATTGGCTTCAATACATAGCATTAGGATTTGTGAAAATAACTCAATGAATCATCTAAGGACTAGGGGTATATTTCTATCCCCTAGAACAACTTAGAGTGAAGATCATTTGATCTAATCAAACATATTTTCTTTCAAACATATGAAGACCATAAATATCTTCATTAATTGGCCAAATAAATAAAGATTGTTAAAACAATGAAAATCACACACAATAATAAGTAATTCACAATAGATCTTTTATACAAACATAAATAACATGACTAACCTTGTTTATAATCCCAACTTAAAGAACTTAGCCCATAAAGGGTTTATTACACATATTACAAGCTTTGGTGGTCATGTTTAGTTGAATCAAGAGAAAGAATTGATCCTAACTCCCTTAGTAGATAAAGGAGATAGAAACAATAAACTCTCTGAACAACATATGTTGTACCACACTAACAAAGATCACTCAAGAACACAAGTGTGTTCTTCACACAAAAAGAAAAGTTTACAAGAAAATGGAAAATTATAAGATGAATGATGAATGATGAAGGATCTAAGGGGTCTATTTATACACCTAAAGTCATCTAATAGCTCCAAAACTCCAGCATTATTACATTATATCGGATCAATGCCAGCCATCCCCTCAATAATACACAAAAAGTATAAAAATTAGACAAATCATAGCAATCTGTCAAGAGTTACGGCCGTAACATTCAGGAGTTATGGCCGTAACTAAGGTGACTTACGGCCGTAACTCCTTAATGTTACGGCCGTAACGTGGCTTCGTAAATTTGCTCATTTGACGCTTTGATAGTTACGTTTTCAGCCCAGAATTCTTCAGACTTTGCGTTTTTGCCCCAGATCTTCTTCGGATGATAACTTTTGATATATAACTCTGATTTTGAATCCGGAAAGACTGCCGAATTTGTCTCGGAAAGCCCTACAACATGAATATATCAAAATTCAATAAAGAGAATATTTATTAAACATTTTTTTTCTTGAGTAATTCAGTTATTTAATCCGATCATCATCCGATAAAAATAAAATTATTAAAACTAATAAATTAAAAGCAAAAAACGAGTAAACTAGCTCAATTATGGGTGAATTTTATCGATACAAACCATGGATAAGTGTACAAAACTGACACTTATCACACCCCCAAACTTGAATTCTTGCTAGTCCCGAGCAAGACTCTTTATTATTCACACTCCAAAAATAAAAATAAAAATAAAAAAAATAAGAAAATTAATACACACATAAATTAAAATATAAAAAGAGAAAAGGAGATCAAAATGCCATTAATAAACAACAACCAACTTTATACAGTAGATAGAAATGAATCAAGATTCAAAATAAATCTACTAATATTTTTGAAGTTAAAACACAGTTTTTATTTTGTAATTCCAAAATGTAAGGTTTCCCCCCAATAGGTTGATTATTTCTTTCCCACTCGTGATACACACGACTCCCTTTAATGGTTGCTCTCGATCACTCGTTTATTTTTCGACTCAATATGAAGAAGAATTTCATTGGCGTCATCAAATATTGTGATTTTCACAAAATTGAGTGTATTGAAATTCACTGCTAATTAATTCAAATCTGCTCATAAACTACATCCCTTTTAGTGATAGCTTTCACACCGTTATTTGCTAACGCGTAGCTCTTTTCACTAACACAATTTCTATCTCATTATTTTTCTTTCGTAAAAAGGTGATAGCTTTCACACCGTTATTTGCTAACGTGTAGCTCTTTTCACCAATTTTTCTCGAGACTACAGCCTACGCACCAACAATGGTTAGTCCTTTATTTTTCGCAAAATTTAAGACTTCCAAAATTAGGCAGTTGTTGCTGCTCAACACTTCTCCTTTTCGTCATTTATTTTTTTAGGTGATAGCTTTTACACCGTTATTTGCTAACGTGTAGCTCTTTTCACCAATGACTCCTTTTTTTAGGGAATAGAATTTTTACAGAAAATCATTTTTTAGTTAAGCATGAAAAATCAAAAACTCCACAAATTAAGTAAATTTCAGTTTTATTTTTCATCAACCAATTGATTCTTCTTTTCTCAAGGTAACGAATGACTCGATTTTATAAAATAATTACAAGGCTTGGAAAGAGAGATTAAGGCTCAAAAAATTTTGGAATATACAATTTTTTTACCGGTTAAAACGATTTTAGAAGTTTGTAAATAGCTAATTTATTGGTGTTATGGACATATCTAAAAATCTCAAAAATCAAAATACTATATATATATATATAATAAAAAAAAATTAAGGCAAATAACCAAATCAATCAAAACACACCAAAATTATTAAACAAACCACACCAAAATTACAACACACCAAAATACTAAAACAAACCACCCCCAAACTTGAAAATAAAACTGTCCTCAGTTTAAAAATAAAAAAAATATATATATATATATAAAATAAAAATCAATGCGTAAAGCTAATACTCCGTTAAGAAAGTTGATGTCTGAGCCTAACGCCTTTTAGAATCTGCAAGAGAATAAATACACGAGGCACACACAAAAGAAAATAAAATATACTCGTAAGTATAACATAATTTTTTTGATGCGCATCAAGAAAGTCCGAAGAGTCGCCTTACGCTGCCATCAAAGTTTTTATAAAAGCAAAACACGAAATAAAAATTACAAAGAATACATAAATCGCGAATAGATGCGTCAAGAGATCAAGAAGAAACTCCTTAAGTGACATCATTTAGCACGATTATTACACACGTAAAGTAAAAATACAAGAGGTCCGTCATGGGTTATCAAAGGGAGAGGAATGAATCCACTTTTCGCTTTCTCACCGTAAAATCTTCTACCTGCATAATTTTAGCTAGAGCTGGATCTGGTTGAGGAACAAATTCATTGAGTTTTTATTAGTTCTTCTCGGTGTTGTTGCAACGACTATGATTCGCTTTGCACGCTCGGAAATAAATCCCTTTTCGGCGAGTAGTCGATGAAAGATAGTAAACCATCAAAGAAACCATTGACATTAAGCACTCCTATTGGTTTTGATAAACATTTAGCCGGGCTCGTAACCACATGAAAAAGTTCCTCAAGGGTGCCAAAACCACCGGAAGGGCGATAAAGGCGCCTTAATTATTTATCATGTGAGTTATGCGATCTTGCATATTCACAGATCTAAACTCATCTCCAATAGTTGACCGGTAATTTTACTTTCACTAGAGGTTTTGGGATTACTCCCAACACTCTTACTCCTTCCATATAGGCGTAAGCACTCGTCCCATTAATCCTAGACTTCCTCCTCCGTAAACTACATGAATGCATTTTTCCTAAGGTACGACCCAAGTTGTGGGCCGCTGAAGCATGCCTCTTTTCCGTAACTAGATCCACCAAAAATGCAGATCGTGTAAAATTTTTTTGTTGAAGATGATGACTCCATTTTTGAAAAGAAAAAAAAAATTTAGAGAGAAACAGAGAAAAGTGCAAGTTTGAGGGATGAATGAAAGAAACCAGTAGAAAGTTTATTTATAGAAGAAAAAGAAGGTAAAAATTGTTTAACAAGTTTGTGATTGCGTTTGATTGTGCTTCAACTACTCAATAGAATAATGAAAGCTTTTATCGCGTATCACATTTTTTTATTCTGAAAATCTCACCACACGACAAAAATAAAAGATACGCGTATGTACAGTAGTTGTGATTTTGGCTCACATCTTCCTCTGATTTTACGTTCAGAAACGGCCTAAATGCCTTCTATGAGTCGGGGAGAAGCTTCCCATCCAATTTTCTTACAAATTGGCAAACAGGGTCTTTTAACGTCAGATTCCCAAGACGTTGTTCATATTCTGGTTTGAATTTATTCCACAAACATTGAATTCCGTAATACACAAGTCCACTAGGATGCGTGTCAAGAGAAATTTCGATATTATCTAAATTCTCCTTATTCAGACCATCATTAATGAACTGAATTTTATCTTCTCTGTTTGTAGATGGAATTCCTAAAGATCGACATTTTGCATTACAGCCCATCTAGCACATTTATAGCAAACGGCTAGAATCTTTGCTCGTCGTTTCTTGGCATATGAACTTTTTCCAAGCCCTGGTAAAAATCTAGTTGGTGTTTCTGTGAATTCACCTTCTATTCTTACTTTGGCTTCGATAATGAATCTTATGTCAAAAGGTATGCTTTTATTCGTAAGCAACCTCATCCTTTCAAGCCTTGTCTTGTAAATTTTTAAAATTGCATTTTTGCTTAGAAAGGGAAATCTTTTTTCAATTTTAAACAATGTTTCATCCATGATAAAAAAAAACAAAAATAAAAAGACAATGAAAATAATTAAAAAAAATATATATATACAAATATCAGTTGTTGTGGGAAACTGAAAAATCCGACTTTAATAGTCACGGAGTACCGTTATCCGCCACTTGACCGGACAACCACAATTTAGTATTAAGTTACAACGTCGAGAAATTTGTACCTACAAAAATAGTTTATAATGTAAGATTTCAAATATAACTTATACTTCCCCGGCAACGGCGCCAAAAACTTGACACGATTTTAGTGTAACTATCGCAAGTGCACGATATCGTATCAAGTAGTAAAGTGGACTTTTTGAGTCCGGTTTATCGATCCCACAAGGAAGTTTTGTTATAATTTGAATTATACACTATTAGTCTATTTTTATAAATACTTAAGATGAGTGAAACACACAATTAAAAAGTTTGGTTTAATAATTGCAAAGAAATTGCAATAATAGTTCTAATATTATAAGGAAATAAAAAGATTGCAATATTAATAGATTGATTAATGATAAAATGAAATAGTTGGGATTACAAACTTAGTTCGTCATTAGTTATAAAAGATGTACTGGAGATCGTAAGATGAATTTACTTATTATGTTGTGTAGATTCGATTTTCCTTAAAAAGACGGTTTCTCTTTCGAACTATAAAACGCCCCTTACATATTGAATCAATCCACTATATTTCTATGTTGATTGGCTTCAATACATAGCATTAGGATTTGTGAAAATAACTCAATGAATCATCTAAGGACTAGGGGTATATTTCTATCCCCTAGAACAACTTAGAGTGAAGATCATTTGATCCAATCAAACATATTTTCTTTCGAAACATATGAAGACCATAAATATCTTCATTAATTGGCCAAATAAATAAAGATTGTTAAAACAATGAAAATCACACACAATAATAAGTAATTCACAATAGATCTTTTATACAAACATAAATAACATGACTAACCTTGTTTATAATCCCAACTTAAAGAACTTAGCCCATAAAGGGTTTATTACACATATTACAAGCTTTGGTGGTCATGTTTAGTTGAATCAAAAGAAAGAATTGATCCTAACTCCCTTAATAGATAAAGGAGATAGAAACAATAAACTCTCTGAACAACATATGTTGTACCACACTAACAAAGATCACTCAAGAACACAAGTGTGTTCTTCACACAAAAAGAAAAGTTTACAAGAAAATGGAAAATTATAAGATGAATGATGAATGATGAAGGATCTAAGGGGTCTATTTATACACCTAAAGTCATCTAATAGCTCCAAAAATCCAGCATTATTACATTATATCGGATCAATGCCAGCTATCCCCTCAATAATACACAAAAAGTATAAAAAATTAGACAAATCATAGCAATCTGTCAAGAGTTACGGCCGTAACATTCAGGAGTTACGGCCGTAACTAAGGTGACTTACGGCCGAAACTCCTGAAAGTAACGGCCGTAACGTGGCTTCGTAAATTTGCTCATTTGAAGCTTTGATAGTTACGTTTCAGCCTGCATTCTTCAGACTGTGCGTTTTTGCCCCAGATCTTCTTTGGATGATAACTTTTGATATATAACTCTGATTTTGAATCTGGAAAGACTGCCGAATTTGTCTCGGAAAGCCCTACAACATGAATATATCAAAATTCAATAAAGAGAATATTTATTAAACATGTTGTTTCTTGAGTAATTCAGTTATTTAATCCGATCATCATCCGATAAAAATAAAATTATTAAAACTAATAAATTAAAAGCAAAAAACGAGTAAACTAGCTCAATTATGGGTGAATTTTATCGATACAAAATATGGATAAGTGTACAAAACTGACACTTATCACATATCTCCCAAATCATACTGCTATTCTGAAAGAAGAGATATACAAGTGCTCAAAACTGTGAACAATACATCATCAGCTAAAAGCTCAGAAAGTCAAAGTTGTTCTTCGATCATTGTTCCACCCTTGAACAAACCCATCAGCCCTGTGTGGACTGAGAAACCTTGCTCTTCCCGAACTATGTGTGACGGACTTGCATTGAAGAGACGAAGCTTCGGAACTATGTGTGATGAAGCCAGTCAAGTGAAAGCTCAAACCAATCTATGTGAACGGTTGAAGGCTAAGATCATTATATCAATCTGTGTGAACGATATATTGATTAGGTTTGATTATAAATACATAGTTGTGTACGTAGTATTTATAATAAACATTTTCACTCCTGTGTGGAGGACTAGTGGACGTAGATGGGTTTACCTCGAACCACTTTAATGCGTGTCTTTTACCTTCTGCATTTACTGTTTTAATATTTGTGATTATCTTTAAGTATACACTTCATTTCTAGTTACTATATTTACAACAACTTACTTTAACAAGACTTCCGCTACGCAGTCAGATTTGAAAACCGTACAGTTTGTTGTTTAAAACACTTTCCAAGTAGTATCATGTATACTTAGTGGCCAACACTATATAATTATTAGACAAATTATATGAAAGGTTGTAGTGTATGCTTGAGATTAGTTGATCTTGACTATTAGCATGCATACGTTGAACTGGATCGAAGTGAGATAGTGTCTTCTATACTGACTGTAAGAAGAATGTAAATCTCGAATAATTATTATTTCTTAATCTAAGTATATAATATTTAATTGTGTATTTATAATATTTATTGCTTTGATTTACCATGGGTGAGAGTAAAAAAGATTGACACAATACGCTTCGTATCTTGGTCAATAATATCATTTATATGAAAATTATTATTATTACTAGAAATCGTGTCCCGACTCATGCGGGATGATGATGTCCTCTTGAGGAGCTCGATAATGATTATTATGTTAAACCTTGTAGGTGGATTTAATTATGATATAATAATAAGGTTCGAGTGGTACTATGCTTGGATAAGATATTAATTAATTAAAGTTATCAGTAGCTTAAATTAATTAATGGACATTCAATATCTTAAACACGGGAAATAATATATTGAAATAAGGAGCCCGATTTCATAAATTAGGATTTGGGTAGGAAGTGCAATATTAACTCTCTAGTGGACTGAGTTGATATTAATAGACTCAATAAATTAGGAAAGTCCTAATATGGAAATTTGAGGTCTATTAGGTGTTAAGAATATACCCTCGAATGCCACTCAGAGGATGAGAGAGAAGGGGCATTGTACTTGTAATTATGGAATTATCAATATGATTCATTCATTATTTATTGTATTTCAAATGCATTCTTGATTTGGTAAAGATTGAAGTGAAGTCCATGTAAATAAGAGCGAACATTCCACTCTCGTTATCGGATAAGTGAAAATGCACTAGAAGTGTTTAAAAGCTTATTTACGTAAACAGTTCGCAAGTCGATAAACTTAGTTGGGCATTAAGTTTTGAGTAAGACTTGTATAACTGATGCTAGGACATGTGCATATCTTGATAGCATAGTTATAAGTATATTGGTAGGACGAGTGTACTCGAACACGACTCATACTTAATTCTGTCACACGGTGTTCACTCTTGGAGAGTCGATGACGAATTGAAAGGTTGTGATAGTATACGTGGAATTTTGACTTGCGGGTTCAGTAAGAGATGCGCCCGTGACATTTAGTTTGTAATTAGAGTAGTTAGACTCATTTTCTTAATCGCTGGGTCAACCTCGAAGTGCGGACTATATGAGCAGGTAGCAGTCTTTATTGCATGCCAAGAAAGGATTATATCTCCTATTAGTGAGCACGTGAATGTCCTATACGGTTAATGGTAAATAATATCATGAGTCTTTGGCTAAAGCATTCTGATCTAGTCGTATTGGATATACTAGTAATCAGTCGGTCTTGATTTGCATCAACACATGTATAGTGTCTAGTCAACATTAGGGTTTGACTTTACCGTGACCCGAAGACTTGACCGGGACATCTGATGAAGGGTCTATACGTATATGGTATTCACGGCATAATGGTTCTGGAATGATCCCTTCATTCGTTCTTAGTCGGGGTTTACAGTGCGGCCCGCTAGGCTGGCTAAGTGCTGCCCACACTCATTGGTTCCTCCCAATGCCGGCTGAGACGGGCCTACAGAGTCGCGCATCAGGATCATTGACGGATAAATATGAATTAATTATCTCTCTATTAATATAATATATTGGATATCTAATTATGATTTATTGGATAAATCAAATAGCGGTCTTATGAATTAAAATTAAGTTACTGGTAATTAATTTATTTCATAAATTATATTTCTTAGAGAAATATATTTGTATTTGATATAATTAATTACTTGGATTAATTAACTAGTATAAATACATTAGAAATAAAACGGGGTGCATTTAACGGATTCGTTTGACGAACGTCCGGTACACGAGATGAGTGACTCAGCCCATTTCTTAGAATATTCCTTATGGCCACCCCCTCCCCCTCTCTCCACATGAGTTGTCTTTTTGTTGTTGGTGGATGGTGATGATTTTCCACATGGTTCCAAAGTTTAAGATGTGGATATGTTTTTTATATTAACATCTTATCTCATATATCATGTGAGGTGTATAAGAGTTGGATTTTTCAACACCACTCGAGATATACAACTTACCATTCGGCGAGAGCTCATTAAAAGAGATGGGAGAATTTTTTATTCAAGTGTTCTTCATCTTTGAGATAAGAAATAAGCAAAAAAAAAAATTAAATAGAAAATTCTTACGGTTACTTCCTAGCCGTGTTCTTGAAGATCGGAGTTTCGTTGAATTTTTTCGGGCAACAGCCGACGCATGTGAAGTAGAGACATCGTAATCTCGGTGTTTGGGACGAAGGAATTTCGTGCTCATGCTCGAGTTCGTGATCATCATCATATTGCGAAGATATTATCAAAGGCTTCAAAGGTATGGGACTTTAATCATTTATCTTCGTCAATTTATTTTTCGTATATACGTTACTTGATCGATCCTGTTTGGGATTCTTTTATTGAGTTTTATTATTCCACTGCATACTAGTTTTTGTATCCGGAATGCCAACATTGGTATCGAAGCTAGGTCTTGCGATCGTATATACGTAGCATTTGGAATGCTTGATTTGATGTTTTATGATTTGGAATCATATGATAATCGTATATATTTTATTGTTCGTCGTAGTAATATTTTTTTTGTGATTTTATGTTATGATATAAATCAGGTTTTTCTTGAAAATATGATTTATATAAATAATATGAAGATCAGAAATAACAAGATTTTAGAAATCTTCCCAAAAACAAGTTGTATGCCATCATTGGACGATTAATCATACATCGTCCGAGAGCCGCATACAAAGATCAGAAGCCGCTGAAAGGCCACTGCATACAAGACCGCATGGTGCCGGCTATATCCTACAAATGCCTGCTCGACACCGCGGCACAGTCTCGTTTTCACTATATTTTTGAAAATTGATTTTCCCAATATTATATCATTAAATTTGGAAGTTTTGATGAAGAGAAAATTAAAAGAAAATATTTTAAGGGTTTACTACGAACGGAAATTAATTGTTGATTATTGTTGTATTAATTGGATTATTACCATTAGAATTGAATAGATTAATTTTTATATTAATTTAATTTATATATTAATTGATTGTTTAATTTTAATGCCACATTAATATTGTAGAAATTGAATGGATTAATTTCATTGTCGTCACGAAGAATCGAGACTGTAATTTTTATTTTTGTTATTGGGTCATTTGATTGGCCCAATGCTTAGGAAAAAGGTCCATGAGCTATATGTTGGTAGTAACTAGGTTGCTATTTACTGTTTTTCATTTTGAATGATTGACAAACACAAATGCGCTTATAATTGAATTAATGTGCAAAGTGTAACGCGAAATTCTCCCGACAACAAACAAACTAAGTTTGAAAAGGTTACGAGGCTTCCTACCCTCCATCAAACTCGTAGAAAATTGATACCCGATCCGGTGTGCTATGCTTCTGAGTTATCGGGGTATTACATTTGGTAGAGGTTGATAAATTATTGATTACATTAGATGACTTTGGTTAGTGATAAATTTCGTCCCTAGAAACCTGATAGGTTTCTGGGTGAGATTCAATAGTCAGACTGATAGACGTTGATTGGTCAACAGCTTAGATAGTCCAGATTACCAAGAAACCTGATAGGTTGAGGGCATGAAAACTAGGGGTAAAAGAGGATCGAATCACCCGTTGGACGGATTGGTGTTGGACACCACTTTACAAAAAATAATAGGCAAGAAACTTGACAGGTTGCGGCTGTTAAAATTTGTAAAGATCTCGATCACCACTAAGAAGTCGATCTAACCATGGCTTCCGGATTATAACATGGGAGTGTGTAATTCCGATAAAATTAGTGGGAGCCGAGATAAGAAATATACAAGCCCTTAAATTCTATACTCGGTCATAATCAAACAAGTCACTAATTCAATCTTGTCTAAATCAATGCAGAGAAACGAAACAACATCTCTCGAAAATGGCAAAGAACCCACTTGCAATACTACTTGAAAATAATCTCCTAACTGGCCCCAACTTTGTTGCCTGGTCGCGGAATCTGATGATTGTACTCAGCATGGAGTCTCTGGGATACGCCTTAGAGACGTACATTCCATCGACTCCAGTCCGGACTAGGGGTAATCAGAAAGAAATTGACGTCCATGAAAAATGGGTCAAGGATGATGTGCTGGTCTGTGGCTTTATGATGGGCTCAATGACTAATGAGCTATAGAGAGCGCACGAGAAAATAACTTTTTCTAGGCAGATTCTCGCACACTTGACCGAGCTTTATGGAGAGCACAGTAGGACTGCTAGATATGAGATATCGAAGTAGTTATTCAGTGCTAGGATAAAGGAAGGGGAGAAAGTGGGAGACCATGTCCTCAAGATGATCTTTATGATTGAGAGGCTCGAGGTGCTCAACTTTCACATGGATTTATCCCTCCAAACTGATCTCATCCTTCAATCTCTACCTGACTCTTTCACTCAGTTTGTAATGAATTTCAACTGTAATGAAATTTCGTGTACGTTAGCTGGGCTAATGAACAAACTGGTGACGGCACAGTCTAACATGATTAAGCCGAGGGAGACTGCTCTTGTGATTTCATCTGGGCCTCGGAGATCCAAGAACAAATAGAAAAAGACCTATGAGCAGTAAAAACCCAAGAAAGGGGTGCAGAAAAACAAGGGCAAGGCCCTAAAGGTTCAAAAGGTAAGCGGTCCCAAACCTACGGACAAATGTTTTGAATGCGATGAGCTGGGCCATTGGCGTAGGATTTGTCCCGAGATCAATGGCGCATCAGGTACGGAACTTTTTGTTTTTGAAACTATTTGTTCCGCTACTGTATATTCTGCTTTATGGATTCTGGATTCAGGTGCTACTTCCCATATTTGTAATAGATACACAACTTACCATTTGGCCGAGAGCTCATTAAGAGAGAGGGTAGAATTTTTTCTTCAAGTGTTCTTCATCTTTGAGATAATAAATAAGCAAAAAAAATAGAGAGAAAATTCCTACGATAACTTCCTAGCCGTGTTCTTGAAGAACGGAGTTTCATCGAAATTTTTCGGGCAACATCCGATGCGTGTGAAGTAGAGACATCATAATTTTGGTGTTTAGGACAAAGGGATTTCGTGCTCGTGCTCGGGTTCGTGATCATCATCATATTGCGAAGATATTATCAAAGGCTTCAAAGGTATGAGACTTTAATCCTTTATCTTCGTCAATTTATTTTTCGTATATACGTTATTTGATCGATCCTGTTTGGGATTCTTTTATTGAGTTTTATTATTCTGCTGCATACGCAATTTTGTATCCGGAATCCCAACATTAGGAGTCCTTCCCTAATCCTTCTTAAGATCCCTAGAGTAGTTCATAACACCTATAAAATACAACAAGGGGGTTCGGCCGAAATTACACATCAAGCTTGAGAGTTCGATTTTTTCTTGTGTTTAATTGTGGATCTTGACTTGTGTCTTTGATTCCACAATTTAGATAACACATTAATTTTCTATGAGTGTTTACTAATACTAGAAAATAAAGGGAAAGAAATCGAGTGACATTAAGCCACAAAGGAGGTTCGGCCGATCCAAATCTTTTTTCAAGGAAGTCCGATAGATTGTTGCCCACACGATATCCGGATATAGGCGGGATATACTGAAACAAATCTTGTATCGAGACTAAGCGGAAGCAGTATTCGTGAATGCCAATCGAACAGTAATCAGTCAAATGGACTCAAAACAGCAACGACCCTTCGCTACAGCAGTAGCGAATAGCAATAATCAACAACTAATCGCAATCACCCT
Source organism: Orobanche coerulescens (assembly GCA_033398695.1). Classification (NCBI taxonomy): domain Eukaryota; kingdom Viridiplantae; phylum Streptophyta; class Magnoliopsida; order Lamiales; family Orobanchaceae; genus Orobanche; species Orobanche coerulescens. The sequence continues at coordinate 59,129,384 of CM065805.1, read as the reverse complement.
TCGCTACAGCAGTAGCGAACAACAATAACTCTCAACCAAACAATGATCGGTTGGCGATGAACAAACAGCAACGAAGAATCACAAACAACAGTATCGAACAGCGAATTGTGATCGGATGTGGTGGAAACAGGAACCAGACTCGGACACCGAACAGTAACTTCGAACAAGTCAATCCAAACATATGAGGATAGATATGATATGAATCACCCTCAGTCGTGAATCACGATTGATACGAACAACAACCGGCGAACTGATATGAATCTCGATCAGCGATGACGATTGTAATTTGACGAGACGGAAGTAAGCTTCACGAACAAGAAACTGGACAACACTTCGATGAACAACACCACGAATGAATCCAAAGATTCCATCCAAACAAGAACAACTTCCGATCGGACGAACTGAAAACAATAAAAGATTTTAACGAGTTAGACCTATAACTCGTCAAAGATGATCTCTTCCCAAGACCTATGGAGAATTGATCGTATTATAGTTCGAAAACGCGTCAAACAATAACCAAGAATTTGTGTTTGAGACATGTCAAACAAATAGAACTCAAAAGAGAGCAAAATATCAAGTGTATTCAATGATCAAATTGGCCGAGCTATATGATGTATATATAGCCGCCAAACCCTAGCAACATCAATAAAGGTTACTCCCTAAAACACCCTTGAACAAGTTTGGGCTACTACCGATTAAGGAAAACACTAAAACGAGTAATATTTCCTATAGGCCTGCACATGTCGCATCCTTATGAATAATATTTCCTACTACGTAAATAAATAAATAAAACGAACAATTACGTAATCCCGAGTCCGACCACCAAAGTCACTCCAAGTTCCGAGCTCATCGTCTCGCCTAGGTACGTGATTCGACGTGCATGTGCCTGGTGTGCATGGTCTTTTATGTCGATCACCAAATCGTCTCCTCCACTAGCCCATATCGTATCATCTCCTCCCCCTTTAAAGGGAATTGTCCTCAATTCCAAAATTCTGTCATGATCATCAAGATAAGGAGAGAGATCTCCTAAACTAAAAGTATCGTGCACTCTATAATCCCCCGGAAGTTCTACCTTGTATGCATTATCGTTCACTTTAGTAACTATCTTGAAAGGACCCTCAGCTCACGGCATTAACTTCTTCTTATGCTTACTCGGACATCGTTCCTTCCTCAAATGTACCCAAACCAAATCGCCAACTTCAAATAATCTCGGCTTCCTTTGTTTGTTAGACTTTCGCTTGTAAGCCTCATTTACTTCCTTAGCTCGAGCACGTACTTGCTCATGTAAATTCATCATCGACTTCAGCTTAGATTCGGCATCCTTGTGTACTAACTCATCGCTCGGCAAGGGTATAAGATCTAATGGCATGTACGAATTCAGCCCGTAAAAGACTTCAAAAGGAGAGTGAGCCGTGGCATGAGTAGGTGAGCGATTATACGCAAATTCAGCATGTGCAAGCTTCAAATCCCAATCCTTTTGCGTCTTGCTCACAAGACCGCGTAATAAGGTTCACAAAGTTCGATTGGTTACCTCAGTTTGGCTATCGATTTGAGGATGATGCGAAGTACTAAACAAAAGCTTGGTTCCCACCTTCCTCCACAATGTGTTCCAAAAGTAGCTAAGAAACTTCGAGTCCCGGTCCGAAACAATAGTCTATGGAACTCCATGCAAACGTACCACCTCTCGGAAATACAAATCAGCAACATTACTTGCATCATCGGTCTTGTGACAAGCAACAAAATGAGCCATCTTCGAAAAGTGATTGACAACAACCATAATCGCATCCTTACCTCGTTGGGTACGAGGCAAAGCAACAATGAAATCCATTGAGACATCTTCCCACGGCCATTTCGGAATCGGTAGGGGCATATATTCGCCCGATTTGAATAAGCTTTTCGCAATATGACATGTTACACACTTTCCAACGATGTCAATCACGTCCCCTTGCATCTTCGACCAATAAAAATGTTCCTGGAGTACCCCCATGGTCTTAGCCGCGCCAAAGTGACCAGCCAAGCCCCCTCCATGAGCCTCTCGAACCAACTACTCCTGAACGGCATGTTTGGGCAAACAAAGCTGATTCCCCTTAAAGAGAAACCCCTCTTGTCCCACAAACTCCCCAAATGGACCATATTTACAACGGCCAAAAATCTCCCCAAAATCAGCATCATCAACATAATAATCTTTCAACGTTTTGAATCCCAACAAACGAACATCAAGAGTAAAGAGTAAATCATACCTCCTAAACAGCGCATCAGCCACCACATTACTCTTACCATCCTTATACTTCGATGAGAAGTGGAACGATTGCAAGAACTCCACCCACTTAGCATGTCTCGGACTCAACTTCTGTTGCCCATTAATATACTTCAAAGACTCATTATCCAAATATAGAATATAGTGTTTCGGCCGAAGGTAATGGCTCCAATGATCAAGAGCTCTCAAAGTCTTTCCATGAAGGGATATGAAAGGGCCAAAAACATAGACAGAAGTCAGCCCTTTCTCTTTCTACATTAATGGCATAGAATTCTTTGTCATAAGTACAATAGTTGAGTCGAGCCCCACTCAATTTCTCCGAGAAGTATGCGATCGGCCGTCTCCCTTGGACGAGAACTGCCCCAATACCCACTCCACTCGCATCACATTCTACCTCGAACGGTTTCGAAAAATCGGGTAACGCCAAGATAGGTGCCTCACACAATTTTGTTTTCAACTTTTCAAACGCCTCTTGGGCAGCCCCACTCCACACAAATGGACCCTTCTTCAAACACTCCGTTATCGGATTCGTAATGGTGCTAAAGTCTCGAATAAACCTCCAATAAAAAGAGGCCTGCCCGTGGAATGATCTAACCTCCATCACGGACTTATGCGTCGGCCATGCCTTTATCGCTTCGATTTTGGTTTGATCAACCGACACTCCATCCCTTGAAACAACATAGCCAATAAAAGTTATGCTCTCGGCTATAAACGCACACTTTTCTTTCTTTCCATAAAGCCTTTGAGACCTAAGAGTCTCGAATACTTGCCGTAGATGACTGAGATGCTCCTCCACCGACCGACTATAACCCAAAATATCATCCAAGTAAACCACTACAAATCGTCCCAAAAATGGCTTAAGTACCTCGTTCATCAACGCATAAAGGTACTCGGGGCATTTGTAAGGTCGAATGGCATGACGACCCATTCGTATAATCCGTACGGAATATTTGGTCCCGTTGTTCTGAGTCACTAGGAACTGACTTAGCTTGCAAAGTGCGAAGGACCAAGGTTGTATCATAATTCGGAGCATCGTAAGCCTCACAATCTTCCTCTTCTTCGCCTCCCAGTTCAAATACATCTCCCAACCTCTCTATTTCTTCCTCGTCTAACAATTCCTCTCGGGCCGTGAGAGCCTCTCTCAACGTCAAGACTCGCTTATTTGGACAAGCATTTTGATAATGGCCAAAACCTTGACATTTAAAACAGCGCACCATCGATAGACTCGTCTCCTTATTCACGTTGGGAGCCTTAGGAACTGGATTAGGGGCTGGAGTTGGCACGGTTTTGGTAGCCGAATTAGAGCCGCTACTCGTGGTCCCGAATTTTGAGGGAAACTTGGGTTTAGCCCACCCGCCTGACTTGTTATGCTCAATATTCGAACCTCCAAACTTTGGTCTATTTTGAGCCTCAACCTTCAAACACAATCCACACAAGGTGTCAAAATCGGCCTATGGATATAGCTCCACCATATTAGCCATGTTTCGATTCAAACCACGCAAAAAACGTGCCATCTTCTGTTCTTCATTCTCCTCCAATCGTAGATCTTGCGATACAAGGTCAGCCTATGTGACGTGGGTACATATCTCTTGCGAAGTTTCCATTTCAATGAATCCCAAGAATTAATCTTTGTTTTTCCATCATGAGCTCTTTTTGATTTAACTCCTTCGAACCAAGGAGAAGCGCCCTTACTTAGTTTTAGGATCGCATATTTGTACCTATTCTCATCATAAAGATCCTTGAAATCGAACATGCGATCAATTTTCGGTTTCCACTCCAAGTATGCTTCTGGATCGGTACCCCCAACGAACTCCAGAAGTTCGTTCACCTTGAACTCGTCGGATTGACGTGTAGGACGATCGTAATCTCCTCGTCTCGGGTGCCAGCGCTGATCGCGTTTCTCCTGGAAGTCCCGTAACGCATCGCGTAGTTTGGCCAAAAAATCACCGTTGAACTCCATCCCGCTGAAGGATAAAAAATATAGCTCCGATACCACTAATGATATGAATCCTGTATCGAGGCTAAGCGGAAGCAGTATTCGCGAATGCCAATCGAACAGTAATTAGCCAAATGGACTCGAAACAGCAACTACCCTTCGCTACAGCAACAACCCTTCGCTACAGCAGTAGTGAACAGCAACAATCAACAACTAACCGCAATCACCCTTCGCTACAGCAGTAGCGAACAGCAATAACTCTCAACCAAACAGCGTTTGGTCGGCCGTGAACATACAGCAATGAAGAATCACAAACAACAGTAGTGAACAGCGAATTGTGATCAGATGCGGTGGAAACAGGAACCACGCTCGGACACCAAACAGTAACTTCGAACAAGTCAATCCAAACATATAAGGACAAATATGATATGAACCACCCTCAGTCGTGAATCACGATTTATACGAACAACAACCAGTGAACTGATATGAATCTCGATCAATGATTAGGATTGTAATTTAACGAGACGGCAGTAAGCTTTACGAACAAGAAACTGGACAACACTCCGATGAACAACACTACGAACGGATCCAAAGATTCCGTCCAAACAAGAACAGGTTCCGATCGGACGAACAACAAACAATAAAAGATTTTAACGAGTTAGACCGATAAATCGTCAAAGATGATCTCTTCCCAAGACCTATTGAGAATTGATCGGATTATAGTTCGAAAACGCGTCGAACAATAACCAAGAATTTATGTTTGAGACACGTCAAACAAATAGAACTCAAAAGAGAGCAAAATATCAAGTGTATTCAATGATCAAATCGGCCGAGCTATATGATGTATATATAGCCGCCAAACCCTAGCAACATCAATAAAGGTTACTCCCTAAAACGCCCATGAACAAGTTTGGGCTACTACCGATTAAGGAAAATACTAAAACGAGTAAAGTAAAATAGGCACGCACATGTCGCATCCTTATGAATAATATTTCGTACTATGTAAATAAATAAATAAAACGAATAATTACGTAATCCCGAGTCCGACCACCAAAGTCACTCCAAGTTCCGAGCTCGTCTTCTCGCCTAGGTACGTGATTCGACGTGCATGTGTAACACCCTAATTCACAAAATGGGACATTACACGCCGTAGAACCCTCGTGAGGTCTACCAGGCTAACACAAGACCAGTAGCCGACATGTCAACTCTAAGGATTGCCCTGGGCAAATCGCTCCAAATCGCTCAAGGAACTCACGTCTCACACAAAGGGATGAGAAGGAACGAAATAACGCGACTGAGGATAAGTCAGGAATTAAAAGGCCTGACAGCGCGTTACGTACGTTAACGCGAGTTGTTAACGTAAGTTATGAAGTTTACGTACGCAACCTCTCACAGGTTAACGTACGTAACGAACAATATGTACTCAACTGCGGAAACCAATATGTAACAGCCTAATTCACAAAATGGGACATTACACGCCGTAGAACCCTCGTGAGGTCTACCAGGCTAACACAACACCAGTAGCCGACATGTCAACTCTAAGGATTGCCCTGGGCAAATCGCTCCAAATCGCTCAAGGAACTCACGTCTCACACAAAGGGATGAGAAGGAACGAAATAACGCGACTGAGGATAAGTCAGGAATTAAAAGGCCTGACAGCGCGTTACGTACGTTAACGCGAGTTGTTAACGTAAGTTATGAAGTTTACGTACGCAACCTCTCACAGGTTAACGTACGTAACGAACAATATGTACTCAACTGCGGAAACCATAATATACGTTACCAATGGGGTATAGCGTACGTTATGATGCCTCTATAACGTACGTAAGGTAGCATGCATAACGTACGTTATGCATGCAGCAGTTCAGCGCTGCTAAACACTTAGCTCTGCACAGTCGATACAACGACGAAATGCAATGCAAGGATAGATTCAAAAGTGTAAACATGAGGTATCCATAACAACGAAGCTGAGTTTTGAAAGAAAATACACTACCAACTTCCGGGGAATCCAAAATACGACAAGGAGGATAAAAGCACCCTAAACTTCTAGGAAATTACAAAACGGCCCAAACATCCGAAAATCGCGATACAACGTCGGATTAACAATCCGAAACTCACAACATGCTCCACTCAACCATACGAACTCATGGAAATAGGTAAATGACGAAATCGAACGAGTTTAACGAGAATCAAATACACATGCGATAAAATATAACTCAAGATGAAATTACGCAAAAACATCATCGAGACTCGTCCAAACGGAGAAACTCCAAGAACAAAATAAATTCAGAATTCCAAAACAGTATTAAGCGAGTTGCCCAAAACAAACATACACCAAAAATAGAAATTACCAAAAATAGAAAACATGGATATTACATTCTCCCCCCCTAAAAATAAGTTTCATCTGGAAACTTACAATGCGAATAACTCGGGGTATCTCGACCTCATACTCTCTTCCGTCTCCCATGTGGCTTCCTTGGATCCATGCCTCGACCATCACACTTTGACCAAAGGAATGGTTTTGTGCCTGAGTTGTTTCACTCGACGCTCTAAGATCTGAATCGGCCTCTCCTCGAAGGTAATGTCGGGCCCCAACTCGATCTCTCCAAAATCGATAATATGGCTAGGGTCCGATACGTACTTCCTAAGATGGGAAACATGAAATACGTTATGCACGTGACTCAAAACGGCGGCAAGCCTAACCGATAGGCAAGCTCTCCAACCCTCTCTAAAATCTCAAACGGTCCAATATATCTCGGACTAAGTTTACCCTTCCGGCCAAAGCGGTAAACTCCCCGTGTCGGCGACACCTTAAGCAAAACATGATCCCCCACTTCAAACTCCAACGTCCGGCGACGCGTATAGGCATAAGACTTCTGCCGACTCTGGGCCGTCAATAATCTATCGCGAATCAGAGCAATCTTCTCTCTCGTCTCAACTACCATATCGGGCTCGGTACCAATCAGCTCAGACGCATCGTCCCAACACAATGGGTCGCTGATGCTCAATCTTAACCTGCTGACAGGTCAAACATCTCGACACAAAATCGCTAACGTCTGTCTTCAAATTACTCCACCAGTAGTTACTCCTCACATCCTTGTACATTTTACTCGTACCAGGATGTATGGAGTACGGTGTGGTATGAGCTTCGCTCAAGATCTTCTGTCTCAGCTCAATAACATTCGGTACACATAGTCTGCCGCGAAATCTCAAAACTCCGTCATCCTAAACCACAAATCCAGGGGCTTTCCCCTTCCTCACATCTTCCCTCAGCTGGACCAAAAACGAATCATCATACTATTTCGCCTTGATATCGTCAATCAAGGACGAAGTGATCTCCAACGCACATAACTAACCCTGAACTCTCTGAACCCAAACCTCGATATTCTGACAAATAAAATCCCGCCGGATCCTAATCTATGGCGTAAGTACCTCTAACATCTGTAACGTCATCGGTTTCCGGCTCAACGCATCAGCCACTACGTTAGCCTTACCCGGATGATAGAGTATCTCGAGGTCGTAATCTTTAATTAGCTCCAACCACCTACGCTGTCTCATATTCAACTCTTTCTGACTGAAGATATACTTCAAACTCTTGTGATCCGTAAATATCTTACACGACGATCCATAGAGATAATGCCTCCAGATCTTTAAGGCGAAAACGACCGCAGCTAACTCCAAATCGTGCGTGGGGTAATTCGCCTCATACGGTTTCAACTGGCGGGATGCATAAGCAATAACCCTATCTCTCTGCATCAAAACGCATCCGAGCCCGAGGCCCGAAGCATCACTACATACCACGAAATCTTTGTTCCCCTGAGGCAACGCTAACACGGGTGCGGTAGTTAGTCATCTCTTCAGCTCGTCAAAACTACTCTGTCTATCTGCGGTCCACTCGAACTTCTGAGTTTTCTGGAGTAACTGAGTGAGCGGTCTAGCGATCTTAGAGAATCCCTCAATGAATCTACTATAATAGCCTGCAAGTCCCAGAAAACTCCTCACTTCTTTCACGTTCTTGGGCGGTTCCCAAGCCATCACCGCCTCTATCTTCTGTGGATCTACCCAAACTCCCTCCGCTGAGACCACGTGTCCGAGGAACATCACTTCTTTGAGCCAAAACTCACACTTAGAGAACTTCGCGTACAACTGCTCAGCTCTCAAAATGTCTAATACAATCCTGAGATGTAAGGCGTGCTCCTCCCGACTCCGTGAATAGATAAGAATGTCGTCGATAAAGACGACTGCGAATTTGTCCAGATACTCAATAAAAACTTTGTTCATCAACTGCATGAACACTGCCGGGGCATTGGTTAGCCCGAAAGGCATAACCACAAACTCGTAATGGCCATATCTCGTCCAAAAGGCAGCTTTCGGTATATCGGTGTCCCGAATCCTCAACTGGTAGTAGCCCGATCGCAAATCAATCTTCGAAAAGACTGTCGCCCCCTGAAGCTGATCAAACAAGTCGTCAATCCGTGGCAAAGGGTATTTATTTTTGATGGTTAACTTGTTTAATTCTCGATAGTCGATGCATAAACGAAGCGATCCATCCTTCTTCTTAACAAAGAGTACGGGCGCACCCCAAGGCGATGCGCTCGGTCGAATATACCCTTTATCTAACAACTCTCCAAACTGATTCTTCAACTCTAACATCTCCGACGGTGCCATACGGTACGGTGCTCGAGAAATAGGGGCCGCATTCGGCTCAAGATCAATAGGAAACTCCACCTCTCGCTGTGGTGGTAATCCTGGCAAGTCATCCGGAAATACGTTGGGATATTCGCTAACAACTGGGATCGACGACATGTCAACCCCACCATCTTCCGCCTGCAGAGCACAACACCAGTAGCCGACACAACCCTGGTTCAGAAGTTTCATCGCCTTCATGGCACTAATCACACTCCCCGATCTACCCGGCTTACAATCGATGAGGGTATGCTCGGTGCTGTCCTCGGCAACTATCGAGATGGTATGAGTTCGATAGTTCATGATAGCACCGTGACGATCCAACCATTCGAGGGCCAATCTCGGCTCCCGATCCTCACTGGGCAATCCCTAACTTCCCGATCCCCGCTGGGCGTACTCACTACAAACGGCTCACACTCAAACAAGCAGTCAAAACCAATACGACTCACACAATCCGATGCAATAAAGGAATGGGTAGCACCCGAATCAAAAAGCACTGAAACTGGATGAGTAAGGATCTGAGTGGTACCTGACGCCACCGGAACGTCTGCCTCCTCTGTGCGCCTCATCTGATATAATCGGGGGTGAACTGAACCCAAACTCGATGCTGCGCGACGATCCCGCTGACCCCATCCCCTACCACGACCCGAACTCTGCGGAACATGAGTAGCTGGAGTGCTGTGATCCCTCTGATCAGCAGTGATAGACGGAACTCTAACAGCCCTGGCGGCCCTCTCACAATGAGCTTCCCGATGCCCGGTCTGCCCGCAAGTAAAGCAAGTAACTGGAGGAAAAGGGCAATCCTTCATCAAATGCTCATATTGGTTGCAGTTAAAACAAACCCTGCCACCAGAAGCAACGGACCGATCAACGATTACCCCGAGATCCCCCACCTGATGAAACGGTCTCTTCCAGTGTAGCGCATCGTGCTCGAAAATCGAACACTATTGCCGGCTGAAAAGCTACCAACCGTTTTCTGTTTCTTGGCCTCGGTACCCAATTCTGATTCCGGTGCGGCCATCTCGATTGCTAGAGCACGATCCTGATACTCTTTCAAAGTGGCACACATGAGCGGTGCCATACTCTGCCTAATATGTGGCTTCATGCGCATATTGAAGTAACGGATTTTATTAGCCTCCGTTCTCACTTGATCTCTCACGAAACCCAACTGCTGATTGTAAGTAATGATGGCCTGAGAAAATAGGCACATCCTGAGGTGTAGCGGTAAAGAACTCCACAATTCTGCGCTCCGTAACTGGCGGTGGACAATATTCTGTTTCCATAGCAGCCTTGAATTCCTCCCATGTAGCTCAACGGTCTCTGGGCGCAACGACCTCCCACCATTCCGCGGCTTCCTTATCCAGGAGGTACTGGGCAATATGTACCCTCCTGTCCTCGGGACAAGCTACGGCATCGAAGGTCCTGGACAACTGAAAGAGCCAATTCTCCCAACCGAGTGAGTCAGAAGATCCGGAGAAACGAGGTGGATGCATCTTAGTCACCGTCTGAAGCCACTTACTAGCTTCCTCTTCAGGTGTCTGGGGCGGATTCTGGCGTCCACCCAGAGCTATCTGAGTAAGTTGGGCTACTAATCGCCAAGTACGGCAAGAGCCCCCTGGCGGCATTATTACCCGACGGCACTGAGTGAGAGGCTGAGTCCGCAGAGGACTGAGAAAGTGAGCCCTCCTCATTATCAGCACCCCGACCACGTCCTCAGCCGCATCCCCTAGTTGGTCTACCACGACCTCTCAACATACTGAAGGAAAAATGAAAAGAACAAGATCAGGAAGATTCACAATTGACAACGTTAGTATCACAATTCGCAATTCCGAACAACGCAAGAAAATGAATTACAGAAATATAAGAGTTCGAGGAGACTTACAGCCACGGGTCGCACGAAAAGACAGTAGCATGATGATATGAGGCTCAACGACTGACTCTAACGACTCAACTGACAGACCCAAAAATTTACCGACAGCCTAGGCATTCAAAACCTAAGCTCTGATACCATAAATGTAACACCCTAATTCACAAAATGGGACATTACACGCCGTAGAACCCTCGTGAGGTCTACCAGGCTAACACAAGACACATAACCACAATGAAATCCCAAAAGATGCACTCGAAAAGTAAATAGGGCCGTGGCCTCGGCCAAAACATTTCAACGGAGTACATGAAACATAATGTAAACATCAATTCATTGCCCACGCAGGGGACTTAAACCAAGTTTAGAAGTAAACAGTCTACTCCATTACTCGACAAATGCAATGACAAATCATAAAAATACAGACTCGAGCCACATCATCAAGCCAGCCCATCCTTTGCGTGCACGTCCCGTGCCTGCTCCTCAGCTCTCCCGGTACCTGAAATGCATAAGATGCATTTCCCCCATTTAAGGGGTTAGCATTCGAATAGATAGTGCAAGTACACAATTACACAACATTATATACAAAATACGGTTTTACACAATCATTTCAATCAGAAATCATTTGCCATAAATATTCCGGAATACTACATTGGCATTCAACTCAGTTACGATAATCCCGATGTCACAAAATCACAACTGGTATCCCGTGACCGTACCCCTTAGTATCGACCCCCAGACATCCCGTCGAACGCTCCGGGTGGGATACCACTTCCGCGGCCGTACCCCTTAGTATCGACCCCCAGACATCCCTTCGGACACTCCGGGTGGAAGTTCAATCACACACGCACCCAAGTTCACTTCCGCGGCCGTACCCCTTAGTATCGACCCCCAGATATCCCATCGGACACTCCGGGTGGAAGGAACACAACTCACGCAACCGAAAATCACAATTCATCATTCATTTCGAAAATCACAACATACATAACGAAATGTAATACATGTACTTGCCTTGAATAAGACGAAACGAAGGAAACGACGAAGGAATAGGTTTCGGTCCGAACAATTCTCCCAAATCCGTTCCTAACACAATAATGGTATACAACAAGTCTCAATAATGCGGAAAGGTAAGAATTCATCCTAATTCTACCCGTTGGAACAATTTGTCGGTCATACAAGGTCACAACCAAATCCAAACTATCAACGGGGGAAAACATCGAGTTTAATCCGCAAAACCACAAGAGAAACAAGGGATGGTGATTATGCTATCGAAATCTAATAATCATAAGGGGCAAATCGGACTAGAAGGGTGAAACCTAAAACAAAACCCCAAAATCCCTAAATGTTAGGGTTCTAAGGAAATATACCTCGATTCGGACGGATGGAGGATGATTATGATGATGATAAACCTTGCTTGAAGCACAACAATCGATCTCCAAAGGAACTCTAAGGATTGCCCTGGGCAAATCGCTCCAAATCGCTCAAGGAACTCACGTCTCACACAAAGGGATGAGAAGCAATGAAATAACGTGACTGAGGATAAGTCAGGAATTAAAAGGCCTGACAGCGCGTTACGTACGTTAACTCGAGTTGTTAACTTACGTTATGAAGTTTACGTACGTAACCTCTCACAGGTTAACGTACGTAACGAACAATCTGTACTCAACTGCGGAAACCATAACGTACGTTACCAATGGGGTATAGCATACGTTATGATGCCTCTTTAACGTACGTAATGGAGCATGCATAACGTACGTTATGCATCCAAATAGCTCAAGCTAAACACTTAGCTCGCATACCGATACAACGACGAAATGCAACGCAAGGATAGATTCAAAAGTGTAAACATGAGGTATCCATAACAACGAAGCTGAGTTTTGAAAGAAAATACACTACCAACTTCCGGGGAATCCAAAATACGACAAGGTGGATAAAAGCACCCTAAACTTCTAGGAAATTACAAAACGGCCCAAACGTCCGAAAATCATGATACAACGTCAGATTAACAATCCGAAACTCACAACATGCTCCACTCAACCATACGAACTCATGGAAATAGGTAAATGACGAAATCGAACGAGTTTAACGAGAATCGAATACACATGCGACAAAATATAACTCAAGATGAAATTATGCAAAAACATCATCGAGACTCGTCCAAACGGAGAAACTCCAAGAACAAAATAAATTCAGAATTCCAAAACAGTATTAAGCGAGTTGTCCGAAACAAACATACACCAAAAATAGAAATTACCAAAAATAGAAAACATGGATATTACAGCATGTGCCTGGTGTGCATGGTCTTCTACGTCGATCACCAAATCGTCTCCTCCACTAGCCCAGATCGTATCATATACTCTAGAAGATATGAAGGTAGAAATACAATGATATCTAGGAGAAATTCGAAGACTTTGCTTCAAAGGTGATGTATTCTTTGATCTATTAGATCTAGATAAGAATACTACGAATTATCATGGTTAGACATGTACATTAATATTGTTCATTTAAATCGTTTAAATTGCTTATTAATCTGTTTAGTTAATTATTTGACGAGCCTAAATAGATCCGATTCTTGAGGGACAATTTTAGTAAATCCAAACCCGACGCTTCCGCTGCGTTTTATTTCCAACAGAACCTCCGCTATTCCGTGTTTTGTTTCCAAGGGCACTGCAGATCAAAGCTGGATATGGCACAAGAGGATGTCTCACATAAACTTCAAGACGATCAATAAACTCGCTAGATAGGGAATGGTTAGAGGTTTGACCGATGTGTCATTCCATAAAGACAGCGTCTATGGATCCTGTCAGAAAGGCAAACAAGTCAAAACCACCCTGAAAAGCAAATCATACATGTCCACCCACAGGGTTCTGGACATGCTACACATAGACCTCTACGGTCCTGTAAACTCTGTAAGTTTGGGAGGTAAGAAATACTGTCTCGTTATTGTTGATGATTTTTCCAGGTATGCTTGGACAATTTTTATATGCAAGAAGAAAGAAACCACAATGAAGTTGCCAAAGCACCTGAGAAAGCTTCAGAATGAGAAAGGGTTGAGTATCGTGTCCATTCGTTCTGATGGAGGTACTGAATTCACAAATCGCTTTATAGAGCAATACTGTTCGGACAGTGGAATACAACACGAATGCTCAGCAACCCGGACTCCTCAACAAAATGGTGTTTCCGAGCGAAAGAATAGAACACTCAAGGAAGCATCAAGAACCATGATTGCAGCAAGCAAGTTGCCACAGTGATTCTGGGGCGAAGCAACAAATACAGCATGCTATACACAAAACTGATGTATCATCGACAAGCATCATAACAAAATAGCCTATGACTTATGGAACAACAGAACTACATTAGTTGCATATTTTCGCATCTTTGGACGCAGATGTTATGTTCTGAATAATTGTAAAGACCAACTCAAGACCTTCGACAAAAGGTCGGATGAAGGAATATTTGTAGGATATTCCTCTATCAGCAGAGCTTTTAGGATCTTTAACAAAAGGAAGCTGACCATAGAGGAATCTATTCATGTAGTGTTCGATGAACCTCATTATGATCCTACAGGAGTAGAAGATAACCCAGAATATCCGAACACTCTCCATCAATGACCCTCAAACTCCAATAGAGCATATCATAGACTTAGAAATAAATCCCATAGCTGTAAGATCAGAAGTAGTCGAAGCTGATGCTGTACAAGCTGAATTCAAGACTACAATACCACAAGATACAGTACGGGATTCTGAATTAGAACCCGACAGGAGATGGTTCAGCAATCACCCATAGGAGTTGATTATAGGAGATATTGATGCTGGTGTATCTACCCGAAGAAGAATATAGAGTACACAAATAATTGTACTGTGTGCACAAGAAGAGACAGATTCTGAGAAATCTCCATTTCGTGTATGGAAATCTCAAGCTTAACTTAGGAGACTATCTATGTGCACCCTAGCTGTATACTTAACTCAATCTGAACCTGTTTTGACCAATGAAGCTTCGAATAATTCTCACTGGATCACTTCTATGAAAGAAGAGCTTAATGGTTTTGAAAGAAACAATGTATGGTATCTAGTACCCAAGCCATAACATCAAGCTGTAATTGGAACCAAATGGGTATTTAGAACAAGAAGGAGGAGAATGGACTTGTTATCAGGAACAAATTTCGTCTACTCGCACAGGGCTACAAACAGGAAGAAGGAACAGATTACGATGAGACATTTGCCCCTGTAGCCAGACTAGAAGCCATCAGGATATTCCTAGCTTTTGCCGCCCATAAGAGCTTTATAGTATATCAAAAGGACGTTAAGAGCGCATTCCTGAATGGAGATCTTTCCAAAGAAGTCTATGTTGAACAACCACCAGGGTTTGTCAAGACTGAAGGTGGAGACCTAGTATACAGATTACAGAAAGCTCTGTATAGACTTAAGCAAGCACCTAGAGCTTGGTACGAAACACTGTCCCCGTACTTACCAATTATGGATTTGAGAAAGATTCTGTGGACAAGACCCTATTTAAGATACAAGAGGGACATGACCTGTTAATGGTACAAATATATGTCGATGATATTATATTTGGTTCTACTAACCTTGCTTTATGTCAAAGGTTCTCTCATCTCATGCAAAGTAAATTTGAAATGAGTATGATGGGAGAATTAAGTTATTTTCTAAGATTGCATGTGAAGCAACTACCTACGAGAATCTTCATCAACCAGGAGACGTACAGTAAGGAGCTTCTCAACAAGTTTGGGATGGACAACTCCAATGTAATACCTGATTGTAAATTCATTCATTATCATTCAGTAAATTGTCACTCAGTAAAAATTTTCACTCATTAATAGTCTTTCATCATTCATGTTCGTTCATTGTTTTCACCGTTTGGCATGTTTGGAACCTTGGGTCAGTTATCATTTGCCTTTCATCATTGTTTGAGATTCGAGTCGAGAATATTATCATTATTGTCATTGTTGGCAGCCCGTGTGTGTTGAGTAGCGCATGCTACATACTATTGAGAGAGAGCGCAAATTGTGTACTGGTAGCACACACTATCGGACTTCATTAGCACACGCTACTAGTGTATTTGTGGCAAGCAGTCCAGTAGGCACTGGACTGAATTGGATAATTGTAGCGCACGCTATGAGTGGGAATTATCGTACACTAGTTGTGGGTTGTAGTGCACGCTATCGCTTCATCAGCAAACGCTAACATTTTGGAGACAGGCAGTCCAGTAAATTGTTAGCGCACGCTAAGCAATCAGTGTAGCGCGCGCTAAGGCACGATCAGACTTTGGACAATAGGTTCTGGACTCCAGTTGTTGGGTATCAAACATCATTTAGCGCACGCTAATTATTTTGGGTAACGCACGCTAAGGAGAAGGCGTTAGCGCACGCTACCAAGTTCGTATCGCATGCTAACGGAGCAGTCAGAACTCATTGGACTGGCCGGTGAACCCGCAAGCGAATGCTAATATCAGGAGCTAGCGCGCGCTAAGCTGGGTTTAGTATAAATAGGACAGTTTAGCCCCATTTCGTCATTTCTTCATCTTTCGTCCTTCCTTGGGCGATTTTGGGCGATTTTGGACGATTTGAGAAGATCTATTCAAGCTGCAATCATCTAGCATCATCTTCAAGCTTCTAGTCTGGATTAATCATCATTTAATCCTCTCCAACTCACTAAATCAAGGTAAACATTTCTTGAATCTAGAATTTCAGGATTTGAGTGTTTTCCTTCTGATGTCTTCAAGTTAGCTTGCTATTATGTTGGAATATGATGAATATGGGTTATCTACATTAGATATATATGATTCCACGGATATGTTGGTATTTTTCGAAATTGTTGAGTATTTGGGGAATTATTCAAGAACCCTTGATGGTTGACTTTGGTAATTTTGGGGGTTTCTGATTTGATGTTGTTGTAATCCTGAGTCGTGCATTCCTATTGGATCATAGATGTCATTGAAGATGTTTTGTTAGATTAAATCACTCGCTGGGGGGTTGGTGTTAGATATAATTGAGATTATTCGTAAACAATTGGGGGTTGTTTACAACGTATTTGTTAGAATGCCCCAATGAGTTTGGATAATGTTGTATCGACTTTTGTGTTGGTTGTAATCATGATTGATTCGTATATTAATCGAATTGTGGTAATTGTGTTATTCAAGGTTATTCGAGCGACCAATAATTCCACTTAGGACGTTTGTTCGAGGAAGGACTTTTTCTTCACCGGTATTTGTGTAAGTTAATTCTTACTCGGTTAAAAGGATACTCATTCCTTTCGTTGTTGTTCATTCATATTCATAATTCATTCATGGTATATTAATCATGTTGAGACTTGTAATTATCAAACTAATCATTCAATTCATGAGGAACGACGGTTCCAATCATTTTAGTGAGCTATCATTCATTTCATTATTATATCATCTCGGTGAGTCATTCTTGACCCTTGTCGGATTGTTATTCATTAATATTCATCATGGTCACTTTTTTTCTTGTGACCTTCTGGGATCATATTGCGTGGTCGGGTGGTTATGTGTGGAATTTTTAGTCGGGCACACGATAGTCATGTGATGCGGGTTCACCGACACAATGGACTATGCACACGGTAACATGCCTCTGTGAGACTAATTAGGTACAAGTGCGGGTGTGTCCGGACACTCTTCTTGTGCACTTGACCGTCCCATTATGGGTGTACTATGATGCTCCTCTTCAGCTTGTTCAACTCTTGAGGATTGTTGTTCTGTGTAACTGACCCCGTTGGGGGATGTTGTTTTCAGGTCATGTCAAGGCAAAGGCACGGGAAAAGAACGTTGATGGCGAGGAGTCCCAGTGATACTAGTAGGGGGGCCCAGTCTCTCCATTTATTCTTGTGTCTTTGATGTGTAATTTCCGCTGCATTTCCGTTTGGATTTTCATTTTATTCAGTATTGTATATTTTGTCTTCATATGAAATATACATGTATTCTGTATTTCCTAGGTGTGTTGTACTTGAAACTCCTCATCGGAGTAATTAATGATATAATGTGGTTCGGTTCTATAATTATATTATTTAATTCATTAATGTTCATTTACCTGGTGGGTCCTAGTGGGGGAGTCCACGGCACTGTAATATCCGCCTAGTTTGGGGTGTTACAGAGTTCGTAACGGAGCGTGGTTTTGAATACTATCTTCCGAGTCATGTCTCATTGAAATCATCATTCATAAGACTAGTATCATTGGACTTTCACATCACGTGTGACCTGTGCAAGCGCCGAGCCCCTCAGACCAAAGAAACAGTAAGATTTCTGACGCCATGGTATAATTTATGGCAGTAAGAATCATTCATTCATCATTCATCAGTCAACAGTCCCCATTCATCATTTTCTTGTGGATCTTGCCGATTCATGTTAATTCATTAATCACTCAGTTAATCTCATTATTCAGTTGTCGATCTTGTGGATCGTATTATCAATCTTGTTAACTTGTTCAAGATGATCATTTCAATAATTTTATCAGATAATCATGTCACCTCAGTTGATCCTTCATGTAATCATTGTGTTAGAGCGCGTATGCTCATTATTATCATTTCATAACGTAATCATAATGCGATATTCATGCGAAATCTATAATTATCATGTGAATTTCCTACTTCAGCATGTATAGAGCTGTCAGAGGACGTATGGGAAGAGGCCGCGGTGCGGGCCGAAATCCGAGAGCACGAGTTAATACCCGGGCGAATGCGAGGAACAATGTCAATTCAACGAGCAGCGACGCTTCCATTCATTCACCTGGAAATAATCATTCACCGTTAGGAAGCCATACCCGAGATACAGCTCAATCAGAAGCTGTTCGGGTTGATCCACTCGCTTTTATGCAGTGCATGATGGCCCAAATGACTCAGATGGCACGTCTGATGGAGACGATGTAGAACTCAGCCACTCAGGCTCAGTAGGCCCCTCCGCCGCCACCCAGGGTCAAGAGAGGGGTGTGAGCAGCATTATCGGCGACATCTCTCGCCAGAGGCCACCTACTTTCGAGGGCTCATCTGAGCCGGTGGATATTATTCACTGGCTTGAACATTTCGAGAAATTATTTGCTATGGTGGAGTGTCCCGAAGGGCACAAAGTTTCAGTCGCGGCTTATTATCTGGGTAAGAGCGCTCACTCTTGGTGGCTATCTCTGAAGCCCACCGATGGATCTTGTACTTAGGACCAGTTCGACACCCGCATAAGTGTATGGTCAATATCATTTCAGACGATGGAGTCGAGTGTGTATTTCAGGAGGGTAACCCCATCCGTTCCGGAAAAGTTATTAATATGATGAAGGCAGTGAAGTTACTCAATCAGGGGTATGTAGGTTATTGGTGCTATATGACCAAGACCGAGAAATCATCAGTGATGTTGGCGAATATTCCAGTAGTGAGAGAATATGCCGATGTATTTCCAAACGAGTTACCTGGTTTACCTCCGCAGAGAGATATGGAATTCACGATTGAGTTAAAGCCTGGTACATCTCCAATATCGAAAGCACCATATCGTATGTCCCCGACTGAAATGCAGGAATTGAAGAATCAACTGGAGGAATTGACCGAGAAGGGTTATATCCGACCGAGTGCGTCTCCGTGGGGAGCACTAGTATTATTTGTCAAGAAGAATGATGGCTCTTTTCGCTTGTACATTGATTATCGAGAGATGAATAGGGTGACGATCAAGAATAAATATCCCCTACCCCGCATCGATGATCTCTTGGATCAACTTTAGGGAGCTTCAGTATTTTGCAAGATCGATTTCAGATCTGGGTATCATCAGTTGAAAATTCGAGAGTCGGATATCGCTAGAAACGGCGTTTCGAACACGCAATGGACATTACGAGTTTGTGGTGATGCCGTTTAGGTTAACTAATGCACCTGCTATATTCATGGAGTTGATGAACCAAGTTTTCATCAACTATTTAGACCGGTTCGTGGTTGTTTTCATAGACGACATTTTGATTTATTCTCATGACCGAGAGGAGCACGAACTTCACCTTCATCAGGTTCTCGACATGTTGAGACGAGAGCAACTCTATGGAAAATTTTCCAAATGTGAGTTCTGGATGTCCGAGGTGACGTTTCTCGGGTATGTGATTTCATCATATGGAGTACATGTCAAACCTTAGAAGACGGAGGCTATCCGAGATTGGCAACCTTTAAAGAACATTAAGGAAATCCGAAGCTTTCTTGGATTAGCTGGCTATTATCGGCGATTTGTGGAAGGATTTTCCAAAATCGCTCAACCTATGACGAACCTTTTGCGGAAGGATAATAAATACACATGGTCTGACGCATGTCAACAGAGTTTTGAGGAGCTCAAGAGTCGTTTAATTTCAGCGCCTGTCCTTTCTTTACCACAAGGGACAGAAGGATTCGTGGTTTATAGTGATGCGTCCGGACAAGGTCTCGGATGTGTATTAATGCAGAATGGTAAAGTGATTGCCTATGATTCACGACAAATGAGACCTTATGAGGTCAACTATCCGACCCTGACCTGGAGCTAGCGGCCATGGTATTCGCGTTGAAGATTTGGCGTCATTATCTTTATGGCGTCACCTGTCATATTTTCACCGATCATAAGAGTTTGAAGTATATATTTACTCAGAATGAGTTAAACATGCGATAGAGACGGTGGTTGGAAATGATTAAAGATTATGATATTGAGATACAATATCACCCGGGTAAGGCGAATGTTGTTGCCGATGCCCTGAGCCGTAAGTCCGTCCAGGAGAAAATACTTGCTCGTTTAACTTTTTAGAAGGAACTTCAGTAGGAATTCCTAATGCATGAGATCGAGGTTTGGTTACAGCGTGTACAAGGGCAGCTTTGTATGCTGGAGATTTCATCGCCACTTGAAGAGGCGATCAGAGTGAAAAGGGTGCAGACCCATTTTTGTTGCGCCTTCGAGATGATGTGACTCAGGGGAAAGCCCTTGGATTTATAGTCCACGAGGATGGACTTTTACGATTGATGAACCGGTTATGCGTACCGGAGGATGACGAGTTGAAAAGCTCGATTTTGAGAAAGGCCCATGCTACCCCTTATTCTATTCATCCGGGGTCTAGCAAGATGTACAAGGACTTGAAACAAAATTATTGGTGGAGCAATATGAAGCGAGAAGTCGCAGAATTTGTTTCGAGATGTTTAACCTGTTAACAAGTCAAGATAGAACATCAGCGTCCGGCGGGTATGCTGAAACCGCTTCCCATCCCAAAATGGAATTGGGAGGATATTTCAATGGACTTCATCACGAGTTTGCCGACGAGTTTTCATGGCATGAATACAATTTGGGTTATTGTGGACCATTTAACTAAGTCAGCTCATTTCCTTGAGATTAAGGATACGTGGGATCCTGAGAGACTTACCTAGTTATTCATTAAGGAGATCGTGAGATTGCACGGTACCCCTAAGAGTATCATTTCTGATCATGACGGACGATTCGTGTCACATTTTTGGAAATCTGTTCATCGTGACATGGGAACCCAGCTCAATTTCAGCACAGCCTTTCACCCTCAGTCCGGCATGTAGAACCCCCTAAATTCGATAGCTCACTATATGTATGGTTTATTATATCATGATGTAATTTTAATAACATTTGTTATAATAAAATATAACCTATATCTAGTTTCATTTTATTTTACTTGATTGTTCCATAAATAATAAATTAATTGAAAGTTAAAGTAGAACATTGATTCACCTAATGGGCTATGTGTACCAACATTTACTAATATAAACTCAATAATGGACTCAAACCCAACTTAATAAAATTTCCAAGTCTTGAAATTATGATTGAAAGCCCAACCCAACTACTTAATCCATTTACAAATAAACAAATACCCAACTAACTATATTAATATTCTATACACATAAAATACAAAAAAAAATATACACACACACACACACCAAATGGGAGGCCAAGTGGAGAGGGGGAGGACACCTAGAGTCTTCACGTCCTCCCCATGCAAGACATAATCTTGTGTCTTGTGTTCCCTTGTCCCATGCTTTGACCACCTCTTTTTAAAACCCTTAAAATATACATACTCTTATACTTCACAAAAAAAATCTGCAATTGAGAGACTAGAGAGAGAGGGGGCTGAACCAAAGAAGAAGAGAGAAGGAAGAAGAGGGTTCAACAAGAAATATGTAATTTTCTTTCCTACTTTTTTTTTCTATAAGTATAAAAAATAACCTTCCTAATCTAACTCAAATATCTAGACATGCAAACAAAATATGCATCATGGATGCATGGAGATTTGAATCGGCCGAACCATGTAGTTCAAGGAGGGAGATCATTTTCTTCCACTTCCGAGATCTAGAACCATTTACTTCCGACAAGAAATCGAGGTGGGTAAAAAAGTTGTTTCTTTCTTTCTCTTATTCAAAATTTATACAAGTTAAAAATATGGTGCATGCAAGTATTAAACTCTAGATATCTATACTTGATTAACATTCATTACCATGCATGTAATGGTCTTGATATTTGTTGAATTTTATTTGTCATATTTTAATCATATGTGCAAATTAATTTATTGATAGAAATATTGGTTGAGTATGACAAATCTGACCTTTGGGGTTTAAAATCCCAAAAATATATGAGTATATATATTGGACTATGGTAAGAGGATAATTAGTAACCGGAAGACTTGATAATTCGAACCTAAGTTCGAAGGATAAACTAAAATAGTTTAAATAAGATAAATTTATGGTAAAATTGTTAAGATCCATAATTCTGGTCCTATGTCTTAAAATTAAGTCTTAAAATATCAAAAATAAGTTCTCTATAAAATTTTACCTAAATCAAAATTTACTAAAATAGAAAATTGGGGCAAAAATGTAAATTTCAAGAATGCGGGGCCAAAACTAATTTACAGAAACTTACTGTTTTGAAAATAAAATTTCCATAAAAGTTAAACTCTCTGTACTCATAATAACATAAAGAGCCTACCTCGAAAATTTGAGTTCAGTCCGACAAGAAACGAAAAAGATATGACCCGAATACTAAAATATCGATTAAGACAAAATAAAGGGGTGAAATCGCAAATTATAAAAGAATAAAAATTAAAACTGAATGTAATCTAAAATTACAAGTCGTAAGGTTCAAATGGCAACTGGATTCATAATTTTCGGAGTTTAAATGAATCCAAACGAATTAATCAAAATTATAAGATAAAACTAAATAAAAATAATAATAATAGTACTATAATTTCGAAAGGGCAGAATTATAATTTATGGGAGGAAAAACCTCCATGCAACTTCTGATCTCAGAACCTTATATTATAACGGACTTTTCGCAATAAAGTTCGTAATTTTTGGGCTTATAATCAACCCGTACCGAATTATCCAAATTTATAAAATTTAGTTAAAATAATGATACTACTTAAAAGACGAAAGGGCAGAACTGTAATTTCTGAAAGGTAAAACTTTCATGCAACTTCTGACCTTCAATGCTCATATCATAACGGACTTTTAGCAATAAAGTTCGTAATTTTCGGACTTATAATCAACTCGTACCGAATTATCCAAATTTATAAAATTTAGTAAAAATAATGATAGTACTTAAAAGACGAAAGGGCAGAACTGTAATTTTCGAAAGGTAAAACTTTCATGCAATTTCTGACCTTCAATCCTCGTATCATAACGGACTTTTCGCAATAAAGTTCGTAATTTTCGGACGTATAATCAATCAGTACCGAACTATTCAAGTTTATAAGTTTATTATAAGATTATGCTAAGACTCACACAATAGCAATCTAATCATCAACCGGTTGAACTAATTCCTCTAGTTTATCCAAGTCCATTTACTATCAAATAATCATATTGATATCTTATAATATGCATAATCGTTGTTAATCACGATAATAATTGTTATTCAATTGAAATCGGGAGTAAGTGATGTGCGGAGCTAAGTGCTACGACCTTCGGGCTGAAGCCACCGCTAGAGTCCGTACGAGTACCTCTCGAGTCCCTTTTTCTATTTATATGCATAAGGGGCGGTTAGTCTAAGTCATGAATCGAGCAGTGAGGCTGCGGTTCTAGGCAAAGCTACCGTCGTATCCTATTCCCTTGAAGCCGAAGGACGGAGTGATCCTAAGGTGACTGGGTTGTAGAATTCGAGTATAGTCGCGATTATGATATGATCTGGGCATAGACCCAAGCTAAGGACATATCGAACCCAGAAAAGAGATAAGGCAGCACGTCACCAAGCGTGAGAGCGATAAAGCTCAAAGGCCAATGTTATAGTGATTGTCCGACAAACGCCCAAGGCTACGGTTATCAAACCAAAGGTCGTGGCGATAGTCAAAGGCCAAACACTGATAACGGTCTAAGACGTTATAAGGAGGCTAAGGTTTTAGTCATGTAGACGACCTCCCAAAGCTAAATACTCATTGGGCGCTCAACGCCGTACATTCTTCATACTCAACAGCAATCTACGGAGATTGACTGTACATTCATGTCATAATTCATAATATTCTTCTTCAAAACTTGCACCAACTTTTAAACAACACTGTTTTTTAAAAGCGGGAGAAACATAATATTTATTAAATAATAAACTCATTAAATACCCAAACCCAACTCACTAAGAATCCATTATTCTCACCCCATTTTGAATTTGTTTTTCTAAAACCCCACTAGATGAAGAGAACCAAGAAGAAGAAGAGGCAGATGCTGACGACCTCTGAAGACCGTCCTCAAAGTATTACCAAGACATAGGAATTAGGATGCTGCTTTAACGCTTCTTTTATTCCTGTGTCATAATGTATTTTGGTTTCCGATGTACTCTTTTGCACTTGATGTAATAATTTCGCTGTACTCTTGAATATTTCTTTTCTATGAAATAACCAGTCTTAGTTCACCGGGCTGAGATCTGGCATATGTATGCTTTACTAGAATGTATTATCACAAACGTTATTTATTACGTTTACTGTCGCATTCTCGTCCAACCCCGGTGTGGGGGCGTGACATGGCGGACAATCAGAGAGAACTATTTAGACATTAGAGGACATGTTGAGAGCATGCGTTCTTGATTGGAAAGATGATTGGGAAGCCCAAGTACCATTGATCGAGTTCACGTATAATAACAGTTGGCATGCTTCGATTCAGATGGCACTTTACGAGGCCTTATAAGGTCGTCGTTGTTGATCTCCGTTGTGTTGGGATGACTTATCAGAATCAATTGACACCAAGCCTGATATGCTTATAGCCGCTCGCGAGGAAGGTAGCTTTGATCATGAGACGTTTGTTGACCGCTCAGAGTCGACAAAAATCATATGCAGATAATCGGCGTCGACCATTAGAGTTCGAGATAGGTGACCACGTTTTGTTCAAGGTATCCCCGAGCCGAGGTATTTTCCGTTTCGAAAAGAGAGGAAATTTGAATCCGAGATTCATTAGACCATTTGAGATTTTGGATCGAGTAGGCGATCTGGCTTATCGATTGGATTTACCTCTAGCCTTGAGCCGAATTCATAACGTATTTCATGTCTCTCAGTTGCAGAAGTATGTTGCCGACCCTAGTCACATACTTCAGTTCGATGAAATCGAGATCGCGGATGATCATACGTACGAGGAGCGTCCTGTATGAATCTTAGATCGGCGAATCAAACAGTTGAGGAACAAGATGATTCCTTTGGTTAAGGTTCAGTGGTCTAGACATGGAGTCGAAGAGGCTACTTGGGAAACCGAGGATAGTATGCGGGAGAGTTATCGTGATTTGTTTGACCCTTAGTTTCGAGGACGAAACTCTTTTTAAGGGGGGAAGTATGTAATAACCGATTGTGAATTCATTCATTATCATTCAGTAAATTGTCACTTGGTAAAAATTTTCACTCATTGATAGTCTTTCATCATTCATGTTCGTTCGTTGTTTTCACCGTTTGGCATATTTGGAACCTTGGGTCAGTTATCATTCGCCTTTCATCATCAGCGCACGCTAACGTTTCATTAGCGCACGCTAACGTTATGGAGACAGGTAGTCCAGTAGGTACTGGACTGAAATGAGAAATTGTTAGTGCACGCTAAGCAATCAGTGTAGCGCACGCTAAGGCTCGATCAGACTTTGGACAGTAGGTTCTTGACTCCAGTTGTTGGGTATCAAACGACAGTTAGCGCACGCTAATTATTTTGGGTAACGCACGCTAAGAAGAAGGCATTAGCGCACGCTACCAAGTTCGTAGCGCACACTAACGAAGCAGTCAAAACTCACTGGACTAGCTGGTGAACCCGCTAGCGCACACTAATATCAGGATCTAGCGTACGCTAAGCTGGGTTTAGTATAAATAGGACAATTTAGCCCCATTTCGTCATTTCTTCATCTCTCCTCCTTCCTTGGGTGATTTTGGGCGATTTTGGACGATTTGAGAAGATTTTTTCAAGATGCAATCATCTAGCATCATCTTCAAGCTTCTAGTCTGGATTAATCATCATTTAATCCTCTCCAACTCACCAAATCAAGGTAAACATTTCTTGAATCTAGAATTTCGGGATTTGAGTGTTTTCCTTCCGATCTCTTCAAGTTACCTTGCTATTATGTTGGAATATGATGAATATGGGTTATCTACCTTAGATACATTTAATTCCACGAATTTGTTGGTCTTTTTTGGAATTGTTGAGTATTTGGGGAATTATTCAAGAACCCTTGATGGTTGACTTTGGTAATTTTAGGGGTTTCCAATTTGATGTTGCCGTAATCCCGAGTTGTGCATTCCTATTGGATCATTGATGTCATTGAAGATGTTCTGTTGGATTAAATCACTCGTTGGGAGGTTGGTGTGAGATATAATTGAGATTAGTCGTAAATAATTGGGGGTTGTTTACAACGTATCTGTTAGAATGCCCCAATGAGTTTGGATAATGTTGTATCAACTTTTGTGTTGGTTGTAATCATGCTTGATTCGTATATTAAGTGAATTGTGGTAATTATATTATTCAAGGTTATTTGAGCGATCGATAATTCCACTTAGGACGTTTGTTCGAGGAATGACTTTTTCTTCACCGGTATTTGTGTAAGTTAATTCTTACTCGGTTAAAAGGATACTCATTAATCTCGTTGTTGTTCATTCATATTCATAATTCATTCATGGTATATTAATCATGTTGAGACTTGTAATTATCAAACTAATCATTCAATTCACGAGGAGCGACGGTTCCAATCATTTCAGTGAGCTATCATTCATTTCATTATTATTTCATCTCGGTGAGTCATTCTTGACCCTTGTCGGATTGTTATTTATTAATATTCATCATGGTCACTTTTGTTCTTGTGACCTTATGGGATCATATTACGTGGCCGGGTGGTTATGTGTGGAATTTTTAGTCGGGCACACGATAGTCATGCGATGCGGGTTCACCGACACAATGGACTGTGCACACGGTAACGTGCTTCCGTGAGACTAATTAGGTACAAGTGCGGGTGTGTCCGGACACTCGTCTTGTGCACTTGCACGTCACATTACGGGCGTACTATGATGCTCCTCTTCACCTTGATTTCATCTAAGATATGTAATGTTTGTGCTTGTTCAACTCTTGAGGATTGTTGTTCTGTGTAACTGACCCCGTTGGGGGATGTTTTTTTCAGGTCATGGCAAGGCAAAGGCACGGGAAGAGAACATTGACGGCGAGGAGTTCCGTGATACTAGTAGGGGGCCCTAGTCTCTCCATTTATTCTTGTGTCTTTGATGTGTAGTTTCCGCTGTATTTCCATTTGGATTTTCATTTTATTCAGTGTTGTATATTTTATTTTCATATGAAATATACATGTATTCTGTATTTCCTGGGTGTGTTGTACTTGAAACTCCTCATCGGAGTAATTAATGATATAATGTGGTTCGGTACTGCAATTATATTATTTAATTCATTAATGTTCATTTGCCTGGTGGGTCCCAGTTAGGGGTCCACGACACTGTAATATCCGCCTAGTTTGGGGTGTTACATCCAAATCCTCGTCAACCCCCATGAGCACTTCCACGCAAATTAGTGCTGGCGAAGCTGGAAAGCCGGTTGATCAATCACTCTACAGGAAGCTTATAGGCTCACTCCTATACCTAATGGCTAGCAGGCCTGATATCCAGTTTGTTGTAGGACTGTGTGCTCGGTATTAAGTAGCACCTAAGGAATCAAACTTCACAACAGACAAATGAATCCTTAAGTACGTGTAAGGAACAATTGATGTAGGATTGTGGTATCTTAAGAAAGGAGGATTCGATTTGGTTGGCTACAGCGACTCAGATCACGGAGGCTGTAAGTTGGATAGGAAGAGTACAAGCGGTACTTTTCACTTTCTTGGACCTAGACTTGTGTCATGGTTCAGTAAGAAATAAATGGCCAACTCGCTTTCTACAGCTGAGTCGGAATACTATGCCGCTGGAAGTTGTTGTAAGCAGATTCTCTGGATGCAACAATAATTACAAGATTATAGAACTAGTGCCAGAGAGACGCCAATCATGTGTGATAGCACGAGTGTAATTGCAATAAGTACAACCCTATTTTGCACTCGCGAACTAAGCATATTGATATAAAGCATCATTTCATCAGGAATCATGTTGAGAATAAAGATGTTCGTATCGAGAAGATTTATACAGACATTCAGTTGGCTGACATCTTTACGAACCCTCTCATCACAACCAGATTTTGTATGCTTCGTCAAGAATTAGGAATGCTACAGCCTCACTCCCTGTAAGTTTTTACATTATTACTCATCAATTGAGGGAGAATGCTGTAAGACCCAAGAATACATTATCCACTTTAATTAGTTGTACACTCTGAACAAGTCAGACACTACTGTAGGGAAAAGGAGGCATAAAACCTTCCTACAGCTGATGTGTGCATTAATTAAGGGGGGATACAGTACGACTCATGAATACATTATTAATCCAAAAATTGCTGTAAGAATTGAATCATGTATGTACCTTTTAAGGGGGAACACTGTATTGTTCGCGGATACAGCACATACACTGTAAGATGTCAAATAATATTATAATACTATTCTATTCGTACAGACAATGCTTTAAGTCCACGTGGCCTGTTTATATTTTAAATGTCTTATCCAGTAATAGTTTTAAAGACACCTGGACTTCATTGCCTCAACTACCGCGATTTTAATAATTTCAAACCGCCATTTCGTACAATAAGGGAAGACGAACTGTCAGAAGTGGGACCAGTCATCATTTCAAAAACAGATGGATCATACGTACAAGTTACTCTGAATTCATCTTGTACGTTCTTTGAAAGATGGTTCCCATCCCTTAAATCTGACCGTTCACTGTATATACCTAATCTTCGATGCACCCTATAAACGGACTGTATTTTGCTCCCTTAGACTCTTTATGCTTTCAGCAAATTAAACGAGTCTTAAGCAAAGAGCCTACATACTCTCTGCATTTTTTTGCATTTCTATGTGAATTTCCCAGTTACTTCAAACCTCTATTATGCAAAATGTCAACTTCAAAGACATCTTCACTTCCCATGAAGAAGAAGGAATTAGTGATAGATGGGCTTATCTTTGCCAGATCCATGGTGATGGAGAGAATAAACTTTAAAGGAGAAGACTATGTCCGGATGGAAATGGTTGTTTCCAGGGTGAAACAGCAAGGTTTGTACCACCTTGCTAGCCACATGCTGAGTTGTATGATGAACAAATCGTGGAAGAGTTCTACGTAGACGCCTCGTTCAAGTACTCATCTCAGAGGAGAGGAGGTGATGTTTCTAACATCTCTGTGACTATTCAAGGGATTGAGATCTCTATGAATAGAGATCTGTTGGAAAAGTTGTACAGGCTACCGCCGATAGCCTGAAAATGGAAGAGTTGGAGACCTCGGGTCGGAAAGCCTACTGAAAGCCTACTGGAGGTTGTTCACTGTAATCAGAGGGCTAAAAATGTCCACCCCTCTTGCCGAAAGAAAAACTTTACACTACCATACGTCTATCTGTACGACTTCTATTGTCGAGTGGTTGAGAATCAGACAGGAGCCTTTGAAGTATACACCAACCTCCACTTCAGAATGATGGTGTCCATCATGTCTGGAGAGAAGGTGAACTGGTGTCAAATTCTACTGAAAATAATTCAGGAAGAGGCTACTAAATCTTAAACTGCCAAGAAATCCTTAGGCCTCATCCTGAACTACATCCTCACTCATTGAAGAGTGAAGCAGTCTGCAGATGCCAAGAAAGTTGGCACTGGAAAGTTTATTGGTGGGATGAAACCCATCGCGTTCAACAAGTGCCAACTGAGCTACAAACAGAACTAAAGAAGTTAACGTCTTCTACTTCGTACCCGAACCAACATGAGTGCACAGGCAATGGGATAGAGGCTCCGATTTCGAGTGACCTGAGAGACAGCACTGTAAGGATATCGAGCAAGGAGAAGAAAAGGAAGAGAAGTGTTTCCGACAGCCGTTCGCCTCATGATGTCGAGTAGAAGAACAAGAAGACCAAAAGGATTTCTAAGGTTGAGCCTACAGTGACTGCAGCGGTCACTGTAGAGGCCCCCTTTGTTCCTGTAGCTGAACCAATTGTTGCTAAAACAGCAAATCCTGAGCGTGTGGCGGCTATGACAGATGACCAACCGCTTGCCAAGTTGGAAGGTTCCAACGAGTCGGCTGTCCCTTAGGAGCCAACATCCATTACTCATAACAGGGTACCTACCCCTGTACGGAGTCCCTCTCCCCACAGGGTACCATCCCCTATTCGGGATCCCTCTCCACAATAGGCTCCCATACCTGTTGAGGATCCCATCCAGATATTAGACCAACTACTGTACAGAGTCCCTCCCCAACTGACATTATAAATAGTACCCTCCTCCAGGTTCAAATCGAGGAAGCTTACGAACACTTCAAAATCTGGAAGTCCTACTAGGTCGCCCCGTACGACACCCTGTGCCACTGGGACATCTGGAAGGATGAGCAATTATTTGCTCTGGAGGTCACGGACACCCATAACGTCGAAGTCATGATCCGCTGGGAGGATAACTTTTGCCACGAGCTAATCCCTCACTACTACATGGAAAAAGAGAAGGCTAGACTCAAAGGGAAGTAACAGTCCAGTGACAAATCTCCATCGACCAGCCACCACTCCGATCCTGACTCGGACGACGACGATGATGCCCTACAGGCCGGTCTAAGGATCAGTCGTGAAGAGGCTAGGGAAGGTGAGATGGTCAAACTACAATCACAACAGGGTCAGGGGATATCTGACAAACAACAGTCCCCTCCCACGCAATAGGAAGCTGCCCACGAACAGCAACAGGAGGATTCAGTACCTCCTGTCATCTCTGAAGATCAAGCTTCTCCCGAACATGTCGCCCAGCCTATTCCCCAATCTAAAGATGCCGCCCGCGCCATCTGCCAAGAGGATTCAGTCCCTCTTCTGAATCAGGCGGAAGCTGAGAGTCGGCTGGATGATTCAGTCCCTCCTTTGCTTCAGACTACAGATGAGCAACCCGGACAGGAGGAATCAGTCCCTTCTGTATCCGAGACTAAACTTATAGCACTACCTTTCGAATCCCCTGCTTCTGAAGTTCCTGCTTCAGATGTCCCTGCATCTCCCATCTCTGTTAGCTCAAAATCAGATTCTGATGATGGTTTCCTACCAGAAGACAGACCACGGAGACCACATAACCTTGTGGTTCTTCCTCAACTTGGAGAACCTGAGGATTCAAAAATTGCGCACCCTGGCTCCCCGCGCACCGAAACCCGCATCGAGCAACTCCACGCCATTGGTCGACAGACAGTGTTCTTGCAGGACGCCGTAAAGGCCCTGTATGATGTCAGAAAATAACTCAATTGGATGTGCGAGACTGCACAAGATGAGCTCCCCAAGCTGAAATCTGTGATCAATAATGTTGAAGAGGCGTTTCTCCTGATGCCTACAGCATTGTGGCAAGCACTCAACCAACTCAAGCAGCATCAAGAGAAAATCCTAAGGCAAGAACAGGAAAAGCTCAGAGTTGCCGAGGCCAAAACAGTTGCCACCCTCCACCATACCAGCACCACGCTGACTGAGCACGATCACAAGATCAATGATATGTCTCTGGTACTTGGTACACTGGTTGCAGGCATCAATGATCTGAAGACACAACAGGCCGAATCTATGAAGATCCTTCCGGATATTCAAGGCAATGTGACAAATGTTGATGATGCCAAAAGGGGGAAGAGTCCATAGAGGCTGCCCGGAAATGGAGAATGGAGAAAGAGAGAGACATAGGTGCAGCGCTGGAAGAGAGTGTTGCTACTGCCATTGGACAACTGGCCTCACACGGGTATAGTCAAGCTACAGAAGGATACAGGGTGACTGGCTCTCAACCTGAGTTCCAGGATCCCAACATCCCATGGAAAAATAATGTGCGTAAGCCCACCGATATTTTGCTGCCCACTGACCGACAGCCTTCAACTGATGAAATGAAGAATTGGAAGAAGAATGAATTGATGAGATACTTTTGTACGCTCATCAGGGAGTCTTCCATGTTCAACAGATTCAAGACCCTGGAGGATGTCGCCAATGAATTCTCAAGGCTACTGGCAGAAGAAAGGCTCCCCTACAACTGATGTTGAAATCCAAGCACCAGAAAGGTGAATGGCTCACCCACCCGAAAGATAGGATCATTGCTTATGATCAATACCCTAAAGGAATAAGTTCTGTAGGGATATAGGCAAGGACTCCCTAGTTAATTGGTGTAAAGGAACTATTAATGATCCTGATCGGATGCCTTGGAAGCACTCTCAATATAGGAGCTAGCCTTTTAGCCTTTACGCTGTATTTATTTTTCCTGTAGGCTTACCGATGCAGTATATATATCTGTTTGTATGTTTATCTTTCAAGACTTCTAATTTTCCCATATTCTCAATAAAATTTGATTTCTTGAAAGATATCAGCTCTTGATCGTTTACAGTTTTTACTGTTTGATTACGAAGTTTTGCTATATTTGAACAAGTACAAAGTTGTTAATTCACAAATATGTAAGAACTTGTCTGCGAATAGTTCATAGATTAAGTTGTATTCAACCTAGACTACACTATGTAAGATTGTTCCTATGTGCCAATCATAAGTTCAGTTGTAATACACTTAGTCATGTAGGATTTTTTATTTTAGAACTTGCCTGCGAGCAGTTCATATTTGTAGACTAAGTATTAAAGATCAGATCAATCATACAGAAGATTTGAAGACAGCCTCTCTGTATCTAGAAGAAGGCATCTAGAGGAAGTTTTGGCATTATCAAAAAGGGGGAAATTGTTGGGATAAACATTCCTATTTTGATAATTGCCAACATACAGCAAAGAAGTCTCAAAAAAGTCAGTATGTCATTAAGTATGGAAGCTGTTCGAATTCTTCATACAGCCCATCCATACAGCAAAGAGATCTTCTACACAGTTCATCATACATAGCCTACTTCATACAGCAAAGAGTTATAGTGCGTTGTATACGGCATTCAGATTGTAGGTGTTTTACTTAGAAAAAGTAAGAAACATCCAACAGGACGGAATAGAAAAAGCCTTAAACCGTTGTGAGATAAACATTGTTTATTCATAAAGTATTCACGGTTAAAGCAGCATTTATTGCTGACAAAACAGCATTTAATGCGCTGGAGAAAGACAAGTCTGAATGCTCTGAAGAGCATTTAATGCGAAGTCAAAAAGAATGTCCGAAGCATTAAATGTCATCTGCTTTAATTCAAACATTCAGCAGCCGCCAATCAGAGACGTCAACGTCTCACCAACCAGCCAACGACCATATTTATAACAGATCTATTTCCAAGGTTATAAATAGCCACAAGCAAGAGGACATTATAACACACTGAATATTATTCATTCTCGCGTGTACTCTGACAGATTACTCTAACAATCTATCTATACAGGAGCAATATATTTCGTGAGCATACAACAGTATTCAAGCGAAGAAATATACTAAGTCCTCAATGCAAATAACATAGCATACTGTGAACGTTCATCAAAGACATATTGTTTGGAATTGTTATACCCTTACCGTTGAGATTATCATTAGCCCTGTGTGGACTAAGGATCCTTGCATATTTCGACCTGTGTGGGAAGAATTGCATTTAATATGAAGCTTCAATCTGTGTGAGAATAAGCGAGTCAGAAAGAGCTTGAAGTCAATCTGTGTGAATGGCAAAAGCTACAATCCCTGTATCAATATGTGTGAACGATATAGAGACATGTTTAGTTAAAGTAACGTAGTTGTGTACGCAGTGATTTTAATAAACTCGTTACTCCTTGTAATATCCTAGAATTTTGCTATGATTTTTCGCATTATTTTATCTGAGTTGTACTGTACATAGTGGGACCGATACATTATGGGTGGATAATTTTGGGAACTGTGACAGTCGTGCCAGTATATCTATCGAGGTTATTTTAATTCTAGGATATTACATGCTTGATGTGTTTTTCGATGTCGGATATACTGTATGAGTATTTGTACAATTGCCGTACTTGGTCGACAGTTGTATTTGAGGATATCGTGCATCAGATGTATAGTATGATAATGTTATCAGAATGAGTATATGTATGCCATATGTTCGTATCCAGTATGTCGAGACGGACGGGAACAGTTGGATTTTGGCCAAGTATAGAAGGCCATTACATACGCTAGCATTGAGGACTTACGTACATTAAATTACATGTTTTACGTACGTTATGCGTAAGGCATTACGTACGTAACAAAGGGAATCAGACAGGACCAAGCTATGATAGGCAGGTCGGGCCCGGTGTAGGCAGCTTTCGGCGTGGATGTGGATAGGCGAGTCAACCTCGAGCATTACGTACGCTATGCGGGTTGTATTACGTACGTTAAGAGGGTAAGTTACTGTAGCAAGTCAACGGCTATATTACGTACGCTACGGAGAAAGGATTACGTACGTAAGCAAGTGAACAAAACCGGTCAGTGAGTTCTAGAATGATGTTACGTCTGCTATGTTGGATGTGTAGCATAGGCTAGAGAGCATTACGTACGTTAACGTTGAGCGATAACGTACGTAATGAAGAGTGCAGTTTATAAAATGAAGTGTGAACTTTCATTTCCTCACGAACCAAAGAGATGTTCCTCTCCATATCCATCCTTCTTCACTTCTAAGTGTGTTCTAGACACTTTTAATTTGGTTATGAGCTTGGGAGCATGGATTTGAGGCTTGGATATGAAGATGTTAATGATTTTTGAAGTGTTTGATGGTATTATTCATCTTCAAGAGGTATGTTGGATAATCCCTCTCTTCTATTTCGGATTATGATGTTGTTGTTGATGTCTTCCTCATATGATGATGGTTATAGTATTATGGTTATACTTCTTGATGATATATGAGGTGTATATTGAAGAAGATGATGATTATGATGAGTATATGTTT
The DNA here is from genome assembly GCA_033398695.1 of Orobanche coerulescens. NCBI lineage: Eukaryota > Viridiplantae > Streptophyta > Magnoliopsida > Lamiales > Orobanchaceae > Orobanche > Orobanche coerulescens. The sequence goes on along the minus strand of CM065805.1, from coordinate 59,094,296 downwards.
CAAGTGTTTATGTTTTAGATATGAACATGGAATGTTGATATTTAGAACAAGTGATGATGATTATGGATGTTAAGGGACAAGTTATGTGAATGGTGATTTGATCTTCCGTATAGTCTTGATGATATACGAATCGTGATTATGAATTTGACAAGAACATTATCTTTCTTTGAGGATATATGTTCATATGAGTCGAATGATTCTAAGTGTAATTTGGCATGAGATTGATATATATGAACAATGGATAATCATATCACGTTGAATTTAAGTTTGAATTCGGAATTGAATACGTTGATTTAACTTGCTTCATGCTCGAATCAACCATTATTTAGATCACCGGATTATTAGGTTGAATTGAAGGTATGAATTCAAATTTGTTGGGTAAAAGAACATTTGATCCGTACATAGTTGAAATCGAGTATGTTATGAAATCCTTAATATCGAGATGAATTGATTGTTGATATGATCATAGGTATATGGAATCGTAGTATGGCTATGGATTCGTGATTGATTGATGTAGGTTGTTTGGATATGTATTTATTCGAGATATTGTGGAACCGTTAAGTTGATTGGACGGTTATATCGGTTGTTGATTGTTATCAAACATATTGTTAATTGATCATTGCACTAGGTTGCGTTAAGTGATCGTTGATGATTAACCGTTGTGCTGCGATTGGAATTGAAGGACGCATGAATCGCCTTGGACGGGGCTGCGGAGCTTGTAGATGAAGATGATGCGATTGGTCACAACTTCATCGTATCGGTATCGAGGCAAGTTATGCTTGCTCAGTTCATAATGTTTAATAAATGATTTCATTTTCATTTCATTTATGATTCATATAGCAATGGTATCATGGAATATGAATTGTCGGGATAATGGTATGCATATTATGCTTGGATTAAGATAAATCATAATGTATATGATTTTAAAAATGTCTAGTGGAAATGGAGACGTGAATTATATTTTGTCTATTGTGTGAGAGATTAAATATCAAGGCTAGTTATCATGCAGACATTGAACTCAAGGTGGTGCTTTGGTATTAGTTATGGACTGTACTTCATTTTGGATTATTGAGATAACTGTGTATTCGTTCAGGGATGTTGGTCGAAGAAAGGTTAGCGTCTCCAGCTTGAGGTAAAGTAGTATTGCTAGATTATGATAATCATCATGTTTCATTATTGCATGTGTGTGTTGATATTTCACGTGGTGAGTGTGCATCATTGTTTGTTACGTTTTGTGTTGTGCTCTTTCTTTGAGCTATAATCTATTGGTCTGATGTGTTAGGGGATAAGACCTAAATGGCACCTATGTCCGGAGTATTCCTGAGTAGATGCTTCCGTGACCCTTGGCTGCTGCCTTGGGAGTTTATGTGATATTGACCGAAGTATTCCTGAGTAGATACTTCCGTGACCCTTGGTTGCTGCCTTGGGAGTTTATGTGCTATTATCATATGCATTGTTGAGCATGCTATGAACTGTTGTCTGACGGAATACGACATTGTGGTCATGTCGGTCTTTCATGATCGAGTTATTGTTGCTCTCTTAGAAAGTCTTCTGATCCTTGTGGGATATGCGTTTCTTCGAGACTCATTGTCATGTTGTATCATGACATATCTGGAGTCAGATACGTTCTGATCGGTCATGTGTATGATTTTCAGGGCGGGCACGTGTAGCATATGTTGGTTTCGACCTCATATTGAACCATGCGCACGAGACGTACTTCGTGAGGCTGATTAGGTATGAGACCAGACGTGTACGTGATCAATTCCTGTGGTTGGCTTGTATTCGGACACATGTCCGGATTGGGCATATCGTGATGTCCATCTTGAGTCTTATTGATTAGTCTTTCACAGTCCATGTATAATCGGATCTGTTCGATAGTCGGGTTGTCTCATAAATCCCGTATATATGATTTGTATATGGTTGACAATTTTATTCTCTCGTGTATCTGTCACCGTTGACCATTTACTAATCTCGTTTGGAGTCACCATATCGACGGTCAACTCATTTGTTATCGACCCTTTATTAATCTCATTTGGAGTTCACCCTATCATTGGTAATCTCGTTCGTTATTGATCCTTATTGATTCTGTTTGGGAGTTTGCCTTACCATTGGTATTCTCGGTTGTTAGTCCTTGATTAATCTTGTTGGAGTTTACTGTGTCGTCGGTATTATCGATTGTTGATCCCTTATTTCCCTTATTGGAGTTTACCATATCGTTGTTAGTCTCGGTTGTTGATCGCTCATTGCTCTTGTTGGAGTTTACCGTGTCGTCGGTATTCTCGATTGTTAATCCCTTATTGCTCTTGTTGGAGTTTACCATATTGTTGTTATTCTTGGTTGTTGGTCCTTGATTGATCCTGTTGGAGTTTACTGTATCGTCGGTATTCTCGGTTATTGATCCTTTATTGGTCTTATTGGAGTTTACCGTGCCGTTGGTATTCTCGGTTGTCGATCCTTTCTTGATCTTGTTGGAGTTTACCGTGTCGGTATTCTCGGTTGTTGATCCTTCATTGGTCTTGCTGGAGTTACCACTTCATGGTATTCTCGTTCGTGGTTGATCCTTTGTCAATCTTGTGTGGAGTTATCATGTCATTGATATTCCTGTTTTGATGTATTGGTTGTTTATCATTATTGATTGTGTGAGCATTCATGCCTTATATTGATATCCGGGACTTGCCATTGTCTCGGGACAGTTGGTTTACAGATGTGCCATGTGATATCGGTTTTATCGGGATTGGGATCCGATTGTGCGATCCAGCAGACAGAATCGGACTTGGCCATATTATTCTATATTGGAGATATGTTTATGTTTGAGAATCTTGGTATCGTTTCGGATACAGTACAGATGGTTACTTTTGAATTCATTCATCACTTAAGGACGTGAAATGTGGATCATGGTAATGATTGAATTGATATGGATTGTGATGGGTTGGTAAGGTTACTTCGGTAAGATTACGTAGGGGAATGTTCTTACTCTGTAAATTACATTGATATGTAATTGTTTATGTGATGTGATCGTTATCATTGTTGAGTATTATGGCTGACCCCATCATGGGCTTTATCTTTTAGGTACTCGGAGTTCGAGCTAGTAGCGGTCGTGAAGGGATGAGCTTTCCGGTGATACTGGTTATGGCATAGTTATTGGGATTTGAGTATTCTTTTCTGGTTGTAATGATTCCGCTGCAAATGTATTTAATCATGTCTCTATCCGATGCGTGTGTAATTTTATAATGGCTCTCAGTATTTTTCCAACTCGTGTTTACTTTCTAAATGCCCTTTTGGCGTCTTTGCCTTGTGTTTCAAATGGTATTTTCTGACGGTGATTGGGAACTATGTTTTGAAAAATATTTGAGTATTTAAAACATTACCGTCATCGGCCTTTTGGCATTTTTTAAACGTTTGCGAAAATGAATTTAGCCTTGTGGGTTCCAATGTGGGGCCCACGGCGCTGTAATATTCCCGGCTGGTTTTGGGGGTGTTACACTCCTGTGTGGAGGACCAGTGGACGTAGAGGGGCTTACCTCGAACAACTTTAAATTGTGTGTTATTTACTTTCAGTCTTTACTATCTTCATTCTACTGTGATTTATTAGTATACATTGTAAAACCTGTACGCACAAGCAAACAGGAGAACACCTAGTTGCTTTATTTACATCAACTCAATAAACAGACTTCCTCTATGTAATTAACTTTGAAAATCATACAGCTTATTGTATTTCTATCTTCTAAGTTGTTTATTGTATACTTTGTGGCCAACAATCTATATTCCATGTGATATCTATTACACATACACGAAGATCATAGGATCATCATTACAAGCACACTTCCTTGAAGATGAGTTCATTCAGGAAGGAGGCGTAGGTAGAAGTATTTCTTTGGAATAAATAAAAGAAACACTAAATGATACACCTGTACAAGATAATTCCTTGACGGACTTGCTGCTTATTCTGGTATTGTAACCAAACCTTCTGAAATACAAACACAATCTCACAGATCTAGTAGAGCTTCTCAATTACCTGAGAGGTATGTCTATCTTCATCAATAGGAACTAGGTATCCATGAGATGACAGAAAGTAGCTAAGAGAATGATCCCTCTATGTATGACCAACTGATGGTAGATGTGGACTCCACGAGATGGGGAGAAGCTATGGAAGCTGAGATAGACCATATGCATGCTAATCAGATCTGGACTTTGGTAAATCGTCCTAAGGGCATAGTGCCCATTAAGAACAAATGGATCTACAAGAGAAAGAATGGTGAAGATGGCCAGGTCGATACCTATAGGGTCAGGCTTGTGGCAAAGGTTATTCCCAAAGAGAAGAAGTCGATTACTTCGAGACCACTTATAGCCGTGATAAATTCCATTCGTATGATGCTTGTGTTGGGATTCAGGCCGTAAAGTGAATATGCACCGAAAATAAAATCTCACAAACCATGCTCATCCAAACTCCTAAAGTGGATCGATCAAGGATCATATAAACGAATAAATAAAAGAATCAAAATCATACCCTCGTAGACCCAAATTCTTTAATCTGATGATGGCGAGCACGAATCCAGACTGTGAAGCTTTTTGGAAATTCCAACACCAAAATTGCCAAACGTCTCTACGTTTCACGCATCGGAAAAACTATAGGAAAAAAATATTTATTCTAGTTCTCTAAGAACACGGCTAGAAGAAGAAACAGAGTATGCCTTAAACTCTCAAAAACAAGAATAAAACCAAAGTTCAAAACTTTATTTTTCTCTCCTGTTTTTCTCTTACTTTCTTTTCTTGATCTGTGGAGTGGTTGTTAGTATAACAAATCACATATACTAATCAAAGTCCACTCACCAGTAAAATACTCCTTCACATGCATAGTAATGACTTTAATAAAGTCATAGCCTTCCACCAATTAACATGGAGACTTAGTGGGGGTGAGAGAGGGGACGACCAAGTAAACTATTAAATGGTCCAACCATTTGGTCTGTGTTCTGGATCCCATGTATCTAGCCCGATAGATAAACTTTGTTCCGTTACAGTGTATATATATTAATTAATTAATCTAGTTCATTAATTATATCAAATACAATACAATTTAATTTTTCAAGAAATAATTATATTTGAATTAAATTAATTACCCAGTAATTTATTTAATTCATCTGGCCAAATAAATTAAATACCATAGGACATCCAATGTCCAATATTTACTATGAGAGAATAGGCTTAGTTTAATCCATCAATCTTCCTGTATGCGTGAATCTGTAGGTTCGTCTCAGTCAGCAATGGTAGGATCCAAAGAGTGTGAAGAACAGTTAGCTAGTCCATGGCTCACACTATAACCTAACTAAGAACGAATGATAAGAATCATTCCAAAACCTGTTATGAATACCATATACGTATAAACCCTTGAATCATATATCCCGATCAGATTTGAGGATCACGGTTAAGTCAAACCATGTCTATATTGACTCTATACATGTGTTAGTAAAAATCGAGATCATAGAGCTCTCGTGTATCAAATACAACCAGGTCAATTTCTTTGGCCAAAGACTTTTGATCTCATTTGCCACTAACCGCATGAGACATTATCATGTTCACTTATAGGAGAAAGAATCATTTCTTGGTATTCAGTAATGACTGCTACTTGCCCATTGAGTAGCACTTCAAGGTTGATCCCTACCAAGAGGTGACTGGGTCGAACTACTCTAATGATTAACTTAATGAAACAAGCACATCTTCTACTAAACCCTCAAGTCAAAGGTTCATCTATACATATTGTAACACCCCCAAATTCTATTGGGTTATTACAGTGCCGTGGACCCCACGCCAGGAGATCCACCAGGCGAACATGACTAAAATACATTAAATTAAACAAGGGAAAATCATAGTCCCTACCATGATATCCGACACAATATTCTGATAAGGAATTTCAATGACAACGATGGGCCTACATGGCCAAAAATAAAATACAGCAACATCCACGAGCATCTGCTCGGGTAATACATAGTGACAATGACTGACAAACTGAAGAACACTCCAACTGACTGACCAACATGAACAACTCGGACTAGTATCGCTTGAATGCCTCGTCGCCATCATCATGCCCATGTGTCTCAACTCTCTCCTTGCAAGCACCTAAAACATGAAAACATGTTCCGCCCCCACGGGGTCAGTCATCCAGATAATGAACATCAAATACATGTATAACATGATATGCATCCAAAGGCAGAATGAAACGGTACAATGATGATCATAATACGAGATGCTCACAAACCAATGTAAGAACCGAGCATTCATGAAACAATATGCCCAAGGCATACTATTAATACCTGTTCGACAGGTTAGAACGTAAATGCCTAACAGCGAATCATAATTATAGAGTACCACAATGAATTATGTTGTTGCCCAAAATATTTATCCGAAGATTAAATACTGCTGGAAGACGGACAACAAACAAGGTTGCGGGAGCACTTCCGAGAGAAGATAAATAAAACAAGATTTGCCGGGTTTGTTAGGCCCGGGCTTGAATGCTCTCGCGAGATGTTATTAATACAAATATTCGTGGATACAAGTATTAATGAGAGAAATCTAAATACAATGAGTGTAAAAAGACTCTGCTGATCCGGCTTTTGAGCGAAGCTAGGTGTTCTTCGTCCCGCCGGTAATCTGCTCGAGGAGAAAAGGCCGGGAGAAGTAAGACCGAAAGAAAGTTGTTGCCAAGAGTTGGATGTTAGCCAAGTGCTTAATGTTTGCTTCTGTATGGTATGAAGTGTGAGAATGCAGTGAGTTTAGAGAGTCAGAATCTCGGTCCCTTTTACAAGTGAAGGCTGCCTTGTATATATAGAGGCTGAGGGGCCCTGTCCCCTAGTGGGCGATCGCCTTTCAGCATTTAATGTAACGGGGCGATCGTCCCACGTGGCACGTGGCCGCCCGCCAAAAGTCCAAAGCTACACTGGTGGTCACCGTGCGGTCCAATGAGGATCCAAAGACGCGTCCTAAGCACCGCCACAGAGGTCCCACTTAGCTCCTTTCGGCGGACTTTGCCGCAGGTGCAGTCCGTAGTCACATGTCTTGTCCGCCAACTCCTTTCGCAGTGTCCAGGCCATGCCGGTAGGTGAGGTAGGTGACAGTTTGTCGCCGCCTTTTGTGGGTCTCGCACGTGGGGCCGCCTTGAGACTTGGTCTTTGCCGACCGGATGGTCATCGGTGGAGATCGCCATGATGCGGTCGATCGGCGGATGCCCAGAGGTCGGTCACCAAAGGTCGACGGCAGATGCCTGAGAGGATCGTCCGCTAGTCGATCGCCAGAGTCGGCCGCCGAGTGCCGAGTGATGATCGTATTCGAGGTCGATCGCCTGCACGGACTTGTCCCCGGGACCTTCCTTCGCCGATTTAGCCGGTCCGGGTTGAGGCTTGGTCGCCTGTCAGCCGCCGGCAGATCTGCCTCGCCGCTCGCAAGAAGCCTGGTCGCTCGCCTCGGAGGCGATCGCGGCCTAAGGTGTTAAATCTTGACACAACAATTGCCCCCGCCTTGCTCCTATGTTGAAGACATGGGGCGAGGTGGTTCTTCTTGGCGATCGCGTCTGGATGAGAACGGCGACCTTGCCGAGCCGACTTAGGACTCGGACTTGGGCTAACATAGTCGATTGGCTTAGCTATCTTTCGGTCTTGTACCGCAAAACAACATTGGCCGATCCCCATGGAAACTTGGTGGTTTCGCTTGCTTGAGGAATCGTGCAACGCGGAGATCGATGGACCGACCCCATGGCCGTGTCTTGGTGCGCGAAGACAATGAGTGCCTCGTGACTCACTTTATTATGAGGGTCCTCTGTTAGCCGCGCCGCCTTGTTTTTAAACGAAAGGCGTGCGGTCTCGGCCTAGAGGAGTCCTTGCGCTGGGCGGCTTCGGATGAATCAACCGCGGCTTGTTAGCTCTGCTTCCACCTCGGCCACCATGGAGATGGCCGACCTCGGCGGCACGTTGAGACGGGGTTGTGGAATGAGTCCACCGATTAATGTTGGAGGGCTCGACTACGCCGGCCTCGTATTTAAACGAAGGCGGGCGATCTCGGCAAAGGACCTTGCATGGCCGGCGGCCTGCCCATCGACCGACAGGGCCATGGCTTTATGATGTGCGGTGGAGGCGATCTTATGCCTTAGTCCGTCATGTTATATGCCGGATGTAGATGGCGATCGTGTCCTCCGAATCGCGGATGATGTAGCGTGATGATCGGCGACGGCCGAAGACTATCGATCGTCGCCGCCGATCGCTTTATTCGTAGGTCGATATTGGCGATCGGGCGAGATCGGCCCCGGTGCCGACGCTCCGCTCACGAGCTAAGAAGAAACCTTTGCCTGGCCGTAAAATCTGCGGCTCTAGCCCGGAAGGCTGCGTAGGTCGTAGGTTTGGTCTTTGTAAGATGCCGGAACAAAGGCGCAAAAACCAGAAAAACACCAAGGACCGCGTAGAGGGCGGTCTCATCGCTTATGGGCTCGCCATTGAGGATGATTACGTCTACCCGGTCGATGTAGTCCGAGTCGGACTCTTCTTCTCCCTGCTTGATTTGCATCATGCGAAGGGGACCTTCAGGCCGGACGACCCTGGTGGCGAAGTACTCGGTGAAGCCGTGCGCCAGCTCGTTGAAGGAGCCAATGGACCGAGGTGGCAATGAAGTGTACCACCGGTGGGCGAGGTCGTCCAGCGTCAGAGGGAACATTCGGCATCTGGTCGCGTCAGATGCCCCACACCCGGTCATGTAGATGTTGAACTTCCTCAGGTGCACTTGGGGGTCCGATCGCCCCACGTATACGGGTGTTTGCGGGGGAGCGATCCTGTGCTGCACGGGGGCGAGCTCGATGTCGATCGCGAGCGGCTCGCTTGGCCCGGCGATCGTCTTCTTGGCGCCTGCCCTGGATTCCAGGAGCGCCTTCATGTCGTTAAGTTGACGTTGCATTGCAGCCATCGCCGTGGCTTGGTCGCTTGAAGATCGGCTTTGGGAGCAGGAGCCGAGGCGATCGTGTACCGATCTCCGGGCTCCGCTACCGCCGACCTCGGCAATTTGGCGAGGGGGAGCCAGACGGCTAGGCTGCCTTCTGGGAGTCGGGTGCAGCCGAGCTCCCGGTGACGGACTCAAACTCCGTCGTCTCGTAGCCGGGGCCGGACCGCCCGTGCTGTCGGGTCACCGCCCAGCGATCGAAGACAGAGGTGCCCCGGCTGGCGAGCGCCTCTTCCTGCGGACGGAGCCTCTAGCGAACGCTCGGCCGGTGAGCCTTGAGCTTCCGCTTGATCTCCCGGCGAGAGACCGGGGGCGTAGCCGGAGGCGCGTCGAGAGCACTTCGCCGCTCCCGAAGGACGGCCAGGCCCCTTCGATCTGCTCCTTGGTTCGAACCGATCGAGCGAGAGGCTCAGCCGCCTTCCCGGACGTGGTCGAGCGCCTCCGGCCGCGGCGGCTACCTTCCACCATCGGCCGCGCTGACCGGGACGGAACAGGTGCGCCGGCCAGCGGCTTTCTTCGACGCGGAGGCGGAAGACATGTTTTCTGAAGGATTTCTTTTGAAGTGCAGTGAGTGTCACTTCAAATATCTGCCCCGAGAACAGTGAGTGTTCTTCGGGACGGTATGTGTAAAAATTCGAGGGTTGGATGCCCTTCCTCTAGCGCCAATTGTTGTTGCCCAAAATATTTATCCGAAGATTAAATACTGCTGGAAGACGGACAACAAACAAGGTTGCGGGAGCACTTCCGAGAGAAGATAAATAAAACAAGATTTGCCGGGTTTGTTAGGCCCGGGCTTGAATGCTCTCGCGAGATGTTATTAATACAAATATTCGTGGATACAAGTATTAATGAGAGAAATCTAAATACAATGAGTGTAAAAAGACTCTGCTGATCCGGCTCTTGAGCGAAGCTAGGTGTTCTTCGTCCCGCCAGAATCGCTCGAGGAGAAAAGGCCGGGAGAAGTAAGACCGAAAGAAAGTGCTGCCAAGAGTTGGATGTTAGCCAAGTGCTTAATGTTTGCTTCTGTATGGTATGAAGTGTGAGAATGCAGTGAGTTTAGAGAGTCAGAATCTCGGTCCCTTTTACAAGTGAAGGCTGTCTTGTATATATAGAGGCTGAGGGGCCCTGTCCCCTAGTGGGCGATCGCCAAAGATTTAATGTAACAGGCGATCGTCCTACAGGCACGTGGCCGCCCGCCAAAAGTCCAAAGTTACACTGGTGGTCACCGTGGCGGTCCAATGAGGATCCAAAGACGCGTCCTAAGCACCGCCACGTGAGGTCCCACTTAGCTCCTTTCGGCGGACTTTGTCGCAGGTGCAGCCGTAGTCACATGTCTTGTCCGCCAACTCCTTTCGCAGTGCAGGCCATGCTGGTAGGTGAGGTAGGTGACAGGTTTGTCAGCGCCTTTTGTGGGTCTGCACGTGGGGTCAGCTTTGAGACTTGGTCTTTGCCGACTGGATGGTCATCGGTGGAGATCGCCATGATGCGGTCGATCGGCAGATGCCCAGAGAGGTCGGTCACCAAAGGTCGATCGGCAGATGCCCAGAGAGGATCGTCCGCTAGTCGATCGCCAGGAGTCGGTCGCCGAGTGCCGAGTGATGATCGTATTCTGAGGTCGATCGCTCGGTACCGGGACTTGTCCTGGGACCTTCCTTTGGCCGATTTAGCCGTCCGGGTTGAGGCTTGGTCGCCTGGTCGCTGCTCGGCAGATCTGCCTTGGCCGCTCGGCAGTAAGTCGGTCGCTCGGCCTCGGAGGCGATCGCCGGTCGGAAGGTGTTAAATCTTGACACAACAAATTACACGACATGAACCAAACCAAAACTGAATTAATTATGAATCACAATGCCCGAAGGCTCCAATGAAATTACCAAGACAATCATAATGGCCTGAAAGCCACTCAGCCGAAGCTGTCAAATATCACAATCACATGAAACCGGAACAGCTCGAAGCTGTAGTTAATGAGGGATAATATGGTCATAACCACGACCGTGACCTATTGAGCTGTAGGTGTCGGGAAGCCAACCGCGAAGGTTCAAGCCCCAAGCTTACCCATAATAAGATCAAAAACACGACCGTGACCTACTGAGTTGTAGGTGTTGGGAAGCCAACCGCGAAGGTTCAAGCCCCAAGCTTACCCATAATGAGCACTAGCCGAGACTAGCCTCTAAAATATAATTAATTACAAACGACAACGATCCGAAGATTACCAAATTCACAAGAATGATAGTGTGTTGCCTTGAGTCGGCCAACACGATAATGATGACTCATGGATGGGCACCGTCCTCGGTGGTCCCAATTCAATACCTCGATTGCCTTAGAATGACCAACCGATAACAATGATGCAACAGATGATTCAATACCTCGATTGCCTTAAAACGACCAATCGATAACAATGATACAACGAATGATTGAGCACCTCGATTGCCTTAGAATGGACAATCGATAACAATGATACAATGAGTGATTGAGCACCTCGACTGCCTTAGAACAGCCAATCAATGACAATGAGATAATGAATTATTGAGCACCTCGATTGCCTTAGAACGGCTAATCGGTGACAATGATACAATGAATGATTAAACTCCTCCATTGCCTTAGAATGGAAAATCGATAACAATGATACAATGAATGATTTAACTCCTTGATTGCCTTAGAACGGTCAATCGATAACAATGATACAATGATTGATTGAACTCCTCGATTGCCTTAGAACGGTCAATCGATCACAATGATACAATGAATGCCTCGGCATCTTTAATCGGCTACCGACGACGAAGATGAGAACGAATCCGACAATGCTTTCAGTCGGCCAATACAACATGAATGACAGGACACCAACATTAATAACAATGATAACAACAACATCTAGATCGACATCAATATTAACAACAACCGATACATCGATACCGCGAACCGGTGATCGATAATAACATTAACAACGAATATCTCAATGCCTTACCAGCCATTAATGAATGATAATAAACATTTGGCATAATTGCCAAAGGGTATCGTATCGAACGATCCCCTAATATCAATGAACTTATGAAGAGACTAAGTCACGGAATGATACAACACATTCATACACATATATAATAACATTAATCTCATTGACTAGTACAAATATAAAACTTATCTCAATCCGACGGCGAGAAAGTCCTTCCACGAGCAACGTCCTTAAAGTGATTATCGGTCCTCGAAACAACCTTGAATAACACAATTACCAACGATTCGCTTAATATACGAATCAAGCATGATCACAACCAACTCAAAATTCGATAAAACAATACCCAAACTCATTGAAGCAATTCAACAAACACGTTGTAGACAACCTCTAATTATTTACAACCAATCTCGATTATATCGATACCAAACCAATGAATGATTAAATCCAACAAAACATCTTAATCAATATTCTCATAGGAATACACAATTCGAGATTCCAACAACATCTAATCGAAACCCCCAATTCCAAAATAAACATCCAACATGTTCTTGAATAATTCTCCAACAATCCAATGATAATTCAACAAAACTCATAATCATACATATATCCCTTCACATATCATGATTACAACATCCAAATCATCATATCCCAACTAAAAATCGAAATCCAAGATGTTGAAAAATTTACCTTAGATTTGGGATGAAGAATCCAAAAAGATGTTGTTAATCCACACCACAACTCAAGGAGGATGAAATATCTGAGATTGATGATGATAAATCGCCCAAGAATTCGCCCAAAAATTGCCCAAGGAGAGGAGAAACGAAGAGGAGGATGAAATGAGTTTCCTTCCTCCAAAAATTCGCTGAAAAAGGGTGATCTGACCCGTGTGCCGCGGCCCGGCCAGCAAGGCCCGCGGCCCGCGGTACAGCCCGCTCCAGCACCAAAAGGCACATGGTGCAGTTTTAGCTATTTCGATCATAACTCCTTCGTACAGACTCCGATTGACTCACCGTTTGAACCATTGGAAAGCTAACTTAATGCTCTATAATATTGAAAAGATTCAGAATTTTTGTAGTTTTCAATAATTGATGGTGATTTTACAAAGTCGAACTCATACATGGAAAAGTCGCTTAAGAACAACAGAACGACACCGAGACGAACTCGGATGACGAAAAGTGTAGAATTAAATATTCTCGGAATGACGAAACGGTCACAACGGAGTCTCTAAGATGGACTTCCTCCAAAAAAAGAAAATTACTGAAAAATCAAAACTGCGGATATTACATACTACCCCCTTAAAAGAAGTTTCGTCCCGAAACTTAAAATAAGTAGGGAAAAGCAATATCCCGCCAGGAAAAATCAACGAGATACACACGAACAAGAATGATCACAATGAATGATAATGAATCGAAATCCAACAAGGATCAAGATTGACTCACCGGGGTGAAATGATAACGTAATGAGTGATAGCTCAAATGAAATGATTGGAACCATTGTTCCCCGTGAAGTGAATGATTAGTTTGATAATTATAAGTCTCAACGTGATTGATATATGATGAACGAATTATATGAATGAATGAACGATAATGAAATGAATGATTATCCTATTACCGAGCAAGAATTAAGTTGCTCAAAACCGGAGATGAATGTCCTTACCTCGGGCTCTCGAAGCCTGATAGGAACCCTTGAATGAAGCACGATCTGGAGTAACAAAGTCCCTCGAGGCCCTTGATCTCTCTCGAGATCTACGGGCACTAGAACTCCTGCAGTATTTCTGAAGGTGTCAATGTCTCCCACACAGGAAACAAATAATGGCCTGCATCGAGCATCGGGTACTGCGATGTCCTATTACATCACAGTTAAAGCAAACAACGATCGAACTCGTTGCCTTAGAAGAGGATGCTCCCTCCGCACGAAGACGACTAGAAAATGACCTCTTGGATGTCGGAGCCCGATGTCCATCTGAACGTGCCGACATTCTAGTCCTCTCACCCGAAGAAACTGAAGGATGCTTCTGAGTAAGCTCCTTGATCAAAATCTCTGCTCCAAGAGACTTCCCGATGAACTCACTAAGTGAATAACAATTGTGATTGAACAACTGCATCCTCAACTGCGGATTTAGCCTCTTACTAAAATATTTGATCTTATCCGCCTCAGTATGGATAACTAACGAAGCAAACTGAAGTAGTCCCTGAAACTTCTCAGCAATGACAATAACACCCTCGTCCTCGATGGATTGGGGGTTCAAAACCTCTGACAACTTGGCTTCACGAAGTGGAGCCGGATAATACCTCTCTTACATGAGAGTCTTGAACTCACTCCAACCACAATCGCGATCGGCAGGTTTCACAGAAAGCCACCACGAATAAGCACCTTTACTCAAGTAATAAGCCGCTACTGCCACTTTACTCTCTTCCAGATACTGAACCATGTCGAAGAGTTTATCAAAATGCTCAAGCCAATGAACAATATCAGCTGGTTCCGACGAACCCTCAAAAGTAGGCGGTCTCTGGCGAGAGATATCGCCAACAATCTGATTCACTCCTCCAGTTTGTCCATGAAACGACACCTGGAATCCCTGTTGCGGTGGGCCACAAACCATCGAGGTCTGTATGGTCTCCATCATCCGCGTCATCTGAGTCATCTGGGCCATCATGCCCTGCATGCATATGAATGGGTCCACCCGATCACCTTCCGATTGAGCTGCTTCTCGGGTACGACTCCCTGACAGTGAATGATTATCTGACAGTGAATGAGTAACATAGCTAACTGATGAACACATGTTATCTCTCGCATTCTCATGGGCATTCACATGAGATCCCGGGTTTCGGCCCGCACCTCGGTCTCTTCCCCTGCGTCCTCTGACAGCTCTATCCATACTAAAGCAGGAAAGCCACATGATAATTATAGATCCCGCATGAATATCGCATTATGATTACGTTACAGAATGATGATAATGAGCATACATGCTCTAACACAATGAATGCAGTAATGATGCAATGAAATGATCGTTGACATTACATCGGAATATGATAAGATCGTATGAAAGATCAGGTGAGGTAACATGATTATCTGATAAAATTCCTGAAATGATTACCTTGAACAAGTTAACAAGGTTGAAAATTCGATCCACAAGATCAACAACTGAACCGTGAGTTGGGCTGGATGATTAATGAATCAACTAAGCAATGAGATTGACTGAGTGATGAATGAATTAACTGAGCAATGAGATTGACTGAGTGATGAATGAATTAACTGAACAATGAGATTGACTGAGTGATGAATGAATTAATATGATCGACAAGATCAAAAATGATGATTGAGGATTATTGACTAATGAATGAGTTGATTCTTATCGTTTACACAGATCACACGTGTTCTAAAACAATTAGTCATGAATCAATCGTAAAATTTATATCACATATATGTTTTAACAAGGCATGTATAATTAATGACATGATGAATGTATGAACATAAAGAGAATCAAGTCCTTACACAAGTCATACGAAGCTTCGAGGTCTTGCGATACTAGTCTTCACTGACGACTCGATGAATGAATGACTCGTGCAGTCGTACTAATATTACGACTCACAAAACCCGACTGACTAGATTGTCATAACCTGACAGTCCCACTACTACCACGTCGGTAGAGCCACATAACTCACATATCAGGGTATTTCACAACCCAAATCTCTGATACCATCTTCTGTAACACCCCCAAATTCTATTGAGTTATTACAGTGCCGTGGACCCCACGCCAGGAGATCCACCAGGCGAACATGACTGAAATACATTAAATTAAACAACAAGAGAAAATCATAGTCCCTACCATGATATCCGACACAATATTTAGATAAGGAATTTCAATGACAACGATGGGCCTACATGGCCAAAAATAAAATACAACATCCACGAGCATCTGCTCGGGTAATACATAGTGACAATGACTGACAAACTGGAGAACATTCCAACTGACTGACCAACATGAACAACTCGGACTAGTATCGCTCGAATGCCTCGTCGCCATCATCATGCCCCTATGTCTCAACTCTCTCCTCACAAGCACCTAAAACATGAAAACATGTTCCGCCCCCACGGGGTCAGTCATCCAGATAATGAACATCAATTACATGTATAACATGATATGTATCCAAAGGCAGAATGAAACGGTACAATGATGATAATAATACGAGATGCTCACAAACCAATGTAAGAACCGAGCATTCGTGAAACACTATGCCCACGACATACTATTAATACCTGTTCGACAGGTTAGAACGTAAATGCCCAACAGCGAATCATAATTATAGAGTACCACAATGAATTACGCGACATGAACCAAACCAGAACTGAATTAATTATGAATCACAATGCCCCAAGGCTCCAATGAAATTACCAAGACAATCACAATGGCACGAAGCCACTCACCAAGTCGTCAAATATCACAATCACATGAAACCGGAATAGCCCGAAGCTGTAGTTAATGAGGGATAATAAGGTCATAACCACGACCGTGACCTACTGAGCTGTAGGTGTCGGGAAGCCAACCGCGAAGGTTCAAGCCCCAAGCTTACCCATAATAAGATCATAAACACGACCGTGACCTACTGAGTTGTAGGTGTTGGAAGCCAACCGCGAAGGTTCAAGCCCCAAGTTTACCCATAATGAACACTAGCCGAGACTAGCCTCCAAAATATAATTAATTACAAACAGCAACGATCCGAAGATTACCGAATTCACGATAATGATAGTGTGCTGCCTTGAGTCGGCCAACACGATAATGATGACTCACGGATGGGCACCGTCCTTGGTGGTCCCAATTCAATACCTCGATTTCCTTAGAATGGCCAACCGATAACAATGATGCAACAGATGATTCAATACCTCGATTGCCTTAAACGGACAATCGATAACAATGATACAACGAATGATTGAGCACCTCGATTGCCTTAGAACGGACAATCGATAACAATGATACAATTAGTGATTGAGCACCTCGACTGCCTTAGAACGGCCAATCGATGACAATGAGACAATAAATGATTGAGCACCTCGATTGCCTTAGAACGGCTAATCGGTGACAATGATACAATGAATGATTGAACTCCTCGATTGCCTTAGAACGGATAATCGATGACAATGATACAATGAATGATTGAATTCCTCGATTGCCTTAGAACGGCCAATCGATAACAATGATACAATGAATGATTTAACTCCTCGATTGCCTTAGAACGGTCAAGCGATAACAATGATACAATGAATGATTGAACTCCTCGATTGCCTTAGAACGGTCAATCGATCACAATGATACAATGAATGCCTCGGCACCTTTAATCGGCTACCGACGATGAAGATGAGAACGAATACGAAAATGCCTTCAATCGGCCAATACAACATGAATGACAGGACGCCAACATTAATAACAATGATTACAACAACATCTAGATCGACATCAATATTAACAACAACAACCGATACATCGATACCGCGAACCGGTGATCGATAATAACATTAACAACGAATATAGCCATTAATGAATGATAATAAACATTTGGCATAATTGCCGAAGGGTATCGTATCGAACGATCCCCTAATATCAATGAATTTATGAAAAGACTAAGTCTCGGAATGATACAACACATTCAT
The DNA here is from genome assembly GCA_033398695.1 of Orobanche coerulescens. Lineage (NCBI taxonomy): Eukaryota > Viridiplantae > Streptophyta > Magnoliopsida > Lamiales > Orobanchaceae > Orobanche > Orobanche coerulescens. The sequence goes on along the minus strand of CM065805.1, from coordinate 59,076,730 downwards.
ACACATATATGATAACATTAATCTCATTGACTAGTACAAGTATAAAACTTGCCTCAAACCGACGGCGAGAAAATCCTTCCACAAGCAACGTCCTTAAAGTGATTATCAGTCCTCGAAACAACCTTGAATAACACAATTACCAACAATTCGCTTAATATATGAATCAAGCATGATCACAACCAACTCAAAAGTCGATACAACAATACCCAAACTCATTGAAGCAATTCAACAAACACGTTGTAGACAACCTCCAATTGTTTACAACCAATCTCGATTATATCGATACCAAACCTCCAATGAATGATTAAATCCAACAAAATATCTTATATACAATAAATATTCTCATAGCAATACACAATTCGAGATTCCAAAAACATCTAATCGAAACCCCCAATTCCAAAATCAACATCCAACATGTTCTTGAATAATCCTCCAACAATTCAATGATAATTCAACAAAATTCATAATCATACGTATATCCCTTCACATATCATGATTACAACATCCAAATCATCATATCCCAACTAAAAATCGAAATTCAAGATGTTGAAAAATTTACCTTAGATTTGGGATGAAGAATACAAAAAGATGTTAATCCACACAACTCAAGGAAGATGAAATATCTGAGATTGATGATAATAAATCGCCCAAGAATTCGCCCAAAAATTGCCCAAGGAGAGGAGAAACGAAGAGGAGGATGAAATGAGTTTCCTTCCTCCAAAAATCCGCTGAAAAAGGGTGATCTGACCCGTGTGCCGCGGCCCAGACTGAGTGTGCCGCGGCCCGCGGCTAAAAAAAATGCTCCCAGCCATCTTAGTGCCGCGGCCTGGCCAGCAGGGCCCGCGGCCCGCGGTACAGCCCGCTCCAGCACAAAAAGGCACATGGTGCAGTCTTAGCTATTTTGATCATAACTCATTCGTCCGCACTCCGATTGACTCACCGTTTGAACCATTGGAAAGCTAACTTAATGCTCTATAATATTGAATAGATTCAGAATTTTTAGAGTTTCCAATAATTGATGGTGATTTTACAAAGTCGAACTCATACATAGAAAAGTCGCTTAAGAACAACAGAACAACACCGAGATGAACTCGGATGATGAAAAGTGTAGAATTAAATATTCTCGGAATGACGAAATAGTCAAAACGGAGTCTCTAAGATGGACTTCCTCCAAAAAAAAAAATTACCGAAAAATTGAAACTGCGGATATTACACATATCATAACCTTACGATGTAGTCATTGACTATCCTAGAGTGAAATCTATGTGACCGAATCAAGGTGAGTCGTATCCGAGTATACTAATCCAATTAGTATACACATATCGAATGCTCCCACTACTCCTGAGTGAAGTCATGCACATGTCTAAGCATACGATATACATGTCTTCATTAAAAAACTTAATGCCCAATCAAGTTTCATCGACTTGCGGATAAGTTAAGCAATTTGAGCTCTAAACACTTCCAGTGCAAGACTCCTTATCTCATAAGGAGTGGAATGTTTCTACTCAAAAACAATTATTTCTATTTATTTACCAACTTAAGAACGCCAATGATATACAATAAATAAAGAAATAATCACTGCCTTTTATTAATACAACATATGTTCATAATCACATATAAATGTCCTAACTCTCTTATCTTTAGAGTGGCATTCGAGGGATACGCTAATAGTCTCCCACTTGCACTTATTGCCACCTATTATGATATCTAATACCCATACTTTCCAGATGTCGGCTTGGTAAGCGGGTCAACAAGGTTATTTGCTGAGTCTACCCTCTGCAGTTCAGTATATCTATTCTTCATATGCCTGGTCTTATGATGAGACCTAGATTCTTTAGCATGTGCAACATCTCCTTAATTGTCGCAGTAAAGCGGCACCGGCAGCTTTGCATTTGGGACCACTTGAAGTTCTTCAAGGTACTTCTTGATCGAAAATGCTTCCCTTGATGCCTCCGAGGCAGCCTAGTACTCGGCCTGGTATGCGGAATGTGTAGTCGCAGTTTGCTTGGAACTCATCCAAGAAACTGCTCGACCATTCAGGATAATTATATACCTTGAAGTAGACTTTCCTTTGTCTATATCGCTACTGGAATCTGATTCTATGAACCCATCCACTGTCAAGTCATCTCCACCAAATGTAAGAACCATATCTTTAGTCCGTTTAAGATACTTCAGAACATTGTTTACGGCTGTCCAATGTTCTTTACATGGATTTGCTTGAAACGGACTGACCACGCTCACAGCATATGAAATGTCCGGTCTTGTGCACAATATTGCATACATGAGGCTACCCACAACCGATGTGTAGGGTGCCTGTCTTATCTCCATCATCTCTTCCTCACTTTGAGGATACATAGTTTTGGAGAGTTTTAAACCATGTCGCATAGGTAAGAACACTCTTTTAGAATTTTCCATCCTAAACCTCTTTATGATCTTTTCTATATAGAGGGCTTGGAAAAGTCCTATCATCCTCTTCGTTCTATCCCTATAGATGTGAATACCTAGAATATAGGAAGCTTATCCCAAGTCTTTAAAGGAGAATATGTTCGAAAACCAAGCTTTCACAGAACTGAGCAGTCCAACATCATTTCCTATTAGAAGAATGACATCCACATATAGTACTAGGAATGCGGTCGTGCTCCCACTAACCTTTTTGTAAACACAAGGCTCATCTTCATTTTGCACGAAGTCAAACTCTTTGATTGCTTTGTAAAAATAATGATTCCAACTTCACGAAACTTGCTTCATTCTGTAATGGCACGCTGAAGTTTGCAAACTTTATGAATATCATTAGTGGAAACGAAGCCTAAAGGCTGTTCCATATAGATTTCCTCTTTGAGGTACCCATTTAGGAAAGCCGTCTTCACATCCATTTTTTATATCTCATAATCATAGTAAGCTTCTATAGCAAGCATCATGTGAATAGACTTAATCATGGCAACTGGTAAGAACGTTTCCTGATTATCGATTCCTTCCCTTTGGGTATAACCCTTAGCCACAAGCCTAGCTTTGTAGGCTTCCACGTTGCCATCCCCACCACTCTTCCTTTTGAAGATCCATTTATTGCCAATAGGCACTATACCCTCTGGTCGATCTACCAAAGTCCAGACCTGATTTGTGTGCATCGAGTCTATCTCTGTTTCCACTCACCCCACTTCAGGGAGTCCACATCTACCATCGCTTGTTCGTATGACATAGGATCATCCTCTTGGCTACCACCTATTTGGTGGAGACCCAGTTTCTCCATATGCATGTAGCCATACCTATTGATATATCCTACTCGTCCTACGCGGTGATAGTGATTGTGTTTCAAAAGATTGGTTCTTTCTTCTTGCACATGTGTCTCCTAGGGAGTTTCACTATGTTCTTCCAAGTAAACATTTATACCCGCTCCACCCCATGGATGAACTCGTCTTCCAAGAAGTGTGCTTTTAAAGAAATGACGATCCTATGATCTTCGGACATGTTAAACAGATAACAGATGGGTATCATATGAAATGTCCTTTAACAGATCTACTTCCAATTCCTCCACCTTAGTCTTTTTTACATAGGTGGGGCATCCCCAAATCTTAATATGATTAAGACTCGATTTCCTACCTCTCCACATCTCATGTGGTGTTGTCGGAGTGGATTTGGAAGGACATCTATTCAAAATGTGCGAGGCAGTAAGTAGTACATGTACCCACATATAAATTGGTAAATCAGTATAGTTAAGCATGGATCGAACCATGTCCCTACACAACATATATCTTAAGATAGCCTCTTTACACGTACATTGGTGAGCCTGATTTACAACATGTATCCTCAATTTTGAAACATAAATGGAATATCACATAGCAATCCAAGTAAAGCAATTAAAGTGATAGTGAAAATTCGCACCGGATGAAATGATGCTGCCTGAACTTGAATATGAAGATGCTAGCTCACTGTCTTAAGACCGTAAATGCTTGTTAATCTACATGTAATAATAATTTTTATAATCATTATAATTTATTGTTATTATATAATAACTGAAAATAAGATCTAATGTATATATTAAAATTGTTTATTAATATTAATTGAAGAGATAACATTATTAATGGCTTGGGTCAACATGGGGCTGGATTGGAAGATATAAAAATTGTCTGGGGTCAATTGAAGAAATTAAAAGCTGCCTTGGGTAAAATTGAAAGGTTATTAGAAATTTTGGGCTTAATTGTACTTACCTTAGAAATTATTGGGTATAGAAACCCTTCACAAAGCTGGTGTCAGCCGCATCTTCCTCATTCTCACATTTCACTCCCTTTCCTCTCGTCTCTCTATCCTCTTCTCTCTCTCTCTCTAAAATCTTCTTAGCTGAAAGCAGCTTGCATAAAAACACACACACATACACACACTCTCGGTCCGACACACACACACACACTCAAACGAACACATTAAAGTCACGCACACACACCACGCGACCGGAGGCAATCCAAATAGAAAGTGGCGGCGGAGATCCTAGGTCGTTATGTGTGCCTGCAGCGGTAGTGGTTCCCGAACGGACTGCTCATGGCGACCGATGGTGTGCAGCGTGTTGTGGGGCGGAGGTTCAAGTGGTTGGAATGGTTGCAGCGACTAATCCAGGTACGGTTCGGGCCACAATTTGCCCGATTCGGCTACTGAGATTCTGATTCAGGCTAAGGGTTCTGGGAATCTGATAATCGAGTTCAGTTCCGGGTTGAAAGGTGAGTAGAACTTGATGAATTATGGTTTGGGATAAATATTGGGTTAAGGGTTTAGGTCTGATTTCATGTGTTTCGGATATGAGATTCTTTATAGATTGTGACTGATGCTGGTAACGACGATTCGTCTAGGGATTATGACTAATACTCAGATTTGCAATTTCTAATTTAATCAAGATTTTGAAACGGAACATAAAACTATAAGGCAGAGATTTGAGGGGCTGGAGTATACCTTTGGTGAGTGAAGAAAGGTTCGGAGAATCCGTACGTGAGGCTCGCTGGTGAAGAAAAATTGAGGAGACCTGCAGATCCAAGAGTTGTTGGGACGAGCGGCAGAAAGAAGACAGTCTTCTTGTGTGTAATTTTTGTGTATTATGATTTGTGTATTGTATATTTATACTCCTTTGTTTAGGGTTGATATATGTTGTAACCTAGGAGTGAATGGTTGAGTTCAATCGATGTTAAGACAGTGTATAGGGCTTGATTATTTTGGGTCATTATAATATATTTGGGCCAAATAACAATAATATTATATCTAAAATCTATTGGGCTTTATATAATCAATAATGATATTTAATAACATAATAATAACAAAACTATTAATATTAATATTGCCCTTAATAATAGAAATGCTACTATTATTATAAATAATAATAATGTGAATAATAATAATGATAACATTAATAATGATAATGTTAAATGCCTCTTAAAATTAACTTGACTCGGGCTTAGAATCTATGATATGTTATGATAATGTTTATGATTTTATTAAATGAGATTAAATGAATTTGACGTGTACGTGAAGTGAAAGTAATTGTACACAATTACTCACTCGGTGATAAATGTAATGCAATGAGACTAAATGAAATGAAAAAGCATTTACTAATATTATTATAAATAATAATATTATATTATGAAAATGGCGGATATTACATCCTACTCCTCTTAGAGAAAATTTTCGTCCTCGAAAATAAATGACACGCCTCGATTGAAGAAATTTGGATAACGAGCTTGAAGTTCCTCTTCGTGCTCCAAAGTGGCCTCATATTTAGTGGCTACACATTGGATTTGACAAACACCTTCTCTTTTTTCCTCAACTGCCGGACTGATCGGTCAAGAATAACTTCTGGTTGTTCTTCATAAGTAATATCTTTGTCCACTTCTATAGCGGTATAGTTGATGACGTGGCCAGGATCGTGCACATACTTCCTCAAGAATGATACATGAAAAATGTTGTGCACGACCGAAAGTTATGGGGGTAAAGCCAAACGGTAAGCTAACTCTCCAATCTGTTCAAGAATTTCGAACGGTCTAATATCTCTCAACTTGCTCCTCATACCAAAACGAATAATTCCCTTAGTAGGAGATACCTTCAGGAATACCTTGTCGCCAACATAGAATTCAAGATCTTTCCTACGCTTGTCAGCATAAGACTTCTGGCGATCATGTGCTATCTTGATCCTCTCTCGAATCTTATCCACCACACCTACTGTCTGTTCAATCATCTCGGGATCCAATATTTTCCTTTCACCTACTTCGTCCCAATACAGTGGTGATCGAAACTTTCTACTGTATAAAGCTTCATACGGTGCCATACCATTCGGCGACTGATAACTATTGTTTTAAGCAAATTCTATCAAATGCAAAAGTCGTTACCAATTATTGCCCATGTCTAACATTCATGCTTGCAACATGTCCTCAAGAATCTTAATAGTCCTCTCAGACTGACCTTCAGTTTGAGGGTGATAAGCCATATTAAAATTAAATTTCGTTCCCAAAGCTTCTTGCAAACTTTCCCAAAAATTCGACGTGAAACGAGTATCCTTGTCCTATGTTATAGAGACCGACACTCCATGTAACTTTATAATATCACTGATGTAAAGTTGAGCATACTGATCCATCAGAAAATTATTCTTAATCGGGATAAAATTAGCTGACTTTGTGAGTCGGTCCACGACAACCCAAATATCATGGTTCCCTCTTCCGTTCGAGGCAAACCTATCACAAAGTCCATCGTAATATGTTCCAATTTCCATTCCGGAATATGAAGTGATTTAAGTAATCCAAAGGGGTGTTGGTGTTCTACCTTCACTTGTTGACAAACTATACACTTTCTGACAAAGTCTGCGACATCTCTCTTCAAACCCTCCCGCAAAAATATCCCTTAAGGTCTTGGTACATCGTAGTACTTCCAGTGCGTTCTGTGTATGGAGTATTACGTGCCTCTTTCAATATTCCATCTTTCATCTTAACGACATTGGGCACACAAATCCTCACTCCATAGTACATTGTGCCATCATCGGATACACTGAATCCCTTATCCCCTCCTGAAAGAGTATGTTTTTTTTCATTTTGACCAAAAAGTCATCTTGTCCTTGACCTTTTTTGATCTTCTTTCTCAAGGTTGGTTTTACCGCGAAACTAGCCAATAATGATGCAACGGGATTTGATGGTGTCGTTATTTCAAGGTTCGTTCTTGCAAATTCCTTGACTAAGCTTTCCTCTTTGGTCAACATACAGGCTAGGTCTCCTATCGCCTTACGGCTTAGTGCATCGGCAACTACGTTGGCTTTACTAGGGTGGTAATGAATCGTACAATCATAGTCGTTGACCAACTCTAGTCATCTGCATTGCCTCATATTCAATTCCTTTTGTGTGAATACATATTTCAGACTTTTGTGGTCTGTATAAATTTCACACTTACCTCCATACAGGTAATGCCTCCAAATCTTAAAGGCATAAACTACCGTTGCTAATTCCAAATCATGAGTAGGGTAGTTAGCTCATGCGATTTTAGTTTCCTTGAAGCATAGGCAACTATTTTGCCCTACTGCATCAATACATATCCCAAGCCTTGCTTGGATGTATCGCTGTAGATGATGAATTGTCTTGTTGGATTGGGGATGGTCAAAAGTGGTGCTGCAGTCAATCTTTGCTTAAGTTCTTAGAAACTCTCTTCTTACTTCTCATTCCACAAGAATGCTTCTCCTATCCTTGTCAATCGAGTCATTGGTGCAGCTATCTTCGAAAATCCCTTGATAAACCTTCGATAATAACCGATTAAACCCAAGAAACTGCAAACTTCATTTGCATTACTCAGTACCTTCCAATCATTGACTGCCTCTACCTTAACCCGGTTAACCTCGATTCCTCTAGAAGGGAACACATGTCCCAAAATGCAACTCGGTTAGGCCAAAATTCACACTTGTTGAACTTCACATACAACTTCTCCTTGCGCAGTACTCCCAATACTGTTCTAAGATGCTGCTCATGTTCAACCTTGCTCTTTAAATACACAAGTATGTCATCTATGAACACAATGACAAACTTATTCAAAAAAGGTTGAAATACACGGTTCATGAAGTCCATGAATACTGCTGGCGCATTAATCAAACCAAATGGCATTACTATAAACTCATAGTGTCCATATCGGGTTCGAAATGCTGTCTTCAAGATATCATCATCCTTAATCCTCATTTAGTGATATTCGGATCTCAAATCTATTTTAGAGAACACTCATGATCCTCCAAGTTGATCGAATAGGTCCTCTATTCTAGGAAGTGGATATTTATTCTTTATCGTGAGTCGATTAAGCTCACGATAGTCTATGCACATCCTCAAACTTCGGTCCTTTTTCTTCACAAAGAGTACTGGAACACCCCATGGTGATACACTCGGATGGATAAACCCAGATTCAGTCCGTTCCTCAAGTTGCACTTTCAGCTCTTGTAATTCCTTGGGCGCCATTCTATAGGGGGCTTTTGATATTAGTGCCACTCCTGGCACTAAATCGATCGATAACTCTACTTGACGACTCGGCGGAACTCCCGGTAGGACTTCAGGAAAAACATCTGGATACTCCTTGACGATAGGAACATCAGCTACCATCTTTTACGAAGTTTTCTTCCCCATCACATTCACCAGGAAACCTTGGAAATTGCGCTTCTTCAATATCTTCACAGCTTTCATGGCTGGAATCACCTTCGGGATACTATAATGTCTTACACACCTCGAATATGGTTTTGATATCATCAAATGGACATAAGGCTACCCTCCTTTTGGAGCACTCTATGTTTGTCCAACCAATCCATTCCCAAAATAACATCAAAATCACTGAGTTCAACTATGTGCAAGTCAACTAAGAGGCTATGTTCGTTAATTTCTATCTTCACATTGTTAGCTATGAAGTCTACATGCACTACTCACCCCGCAGGCATGCTAACAAACAGAGATCTAGGAGCTTTAATACTTCTACAACTAATCATAGTTCAAAGCTTCCTAGAGATGAATGAATGAGATGCACCTGTATCAAACAACACCAAAGCAGGAATATTAGAAACTGACAACATACCTGACACGGTTTGGGGTCTAATCTCTTTCTCGGCCTCGACTATGATATACACTCGATTTTTGCCCCATGAGCCTTGACCTTGCACTCCTTTGCCTGGACCTTTTCCTTTCTTCGGACATGTTGAGGCCATGTGTCCTACCTCATGGCAGAAGTAGCATCGATTCTGACCGAGCATATAGTTACCTTTATGTCCTTTGCCACAAGTAGCACAGGCAGGTTTATCGGAATGGGGTTTCACCCTTGAAGATCCAGTCTTAGAAATCTTCTTACTACCACTTCCTTGGTCGTGCCACTTACGCTTGGTAGTAGCTGCGACTGGTGGTGTTCTTGCTTTTTCCACATTCAAACCGGCAGATATGTATATTCTGCCCTGGCTACAGCCTTAGTGTAAGACATCATCCCATGGACAGCCATATGGCGATAGATCCGTTCACGAAGTCCATTGCGGAACTTCTCAGACTTCATCTCATCAGTCTCCACCATATGTGGTGCAAATCGACACATGTAGTTGAACTTTCTATAGTAATCTGTCACAGTCATCCCTCATTGTGTCAAGTCTAAGAATTCTCTCTGCATCTTAGCCTTGTAGACTCCTGGGTAGTATTTTGCCATGACCATTTCCTTGAAGGTGTCCCAAGTAATTGCATCTCTCTCGTTCTGGGTCCGGAGTCTCCATGACCCTAACCACCACGTTCTAGCATCTTCCTTCAGTTGGAAAACGGCACAAGACACTTTTTGGTCATCAGTGAAAGCCATATAATTGAAGATTGTCTCAAGGTTCATCAGCCATTTTTCGATTGTTGCGGGTCCTTCACGACCAAGAAACATGGGAGGCTTGAACTGATTAAACTGTTTGATAACGCGAGCCTGAGATTCATCGGGGGTGATGGTGGCACGTGTTGGGATTCGGTGCCTAAAATGAAGGCCCAACGGAAGCTATAAAATGAAAATTAATTCGATCTGAATCCCTACGAGGATCGATCGAGCTACGTATATACGAATATTAAACGAAAACACAAGAGATATAGAAACTCAACCTTGTAGTCCGTTGATTAAATGGATTCCTTCTCTTGAGCTATTCCCCAAGATTTAGATTGATCTCTACGAATCCAATCCGCTCCAAGCCCTTGGATGATCCAACGCCGAAAGTACCGCATCTCTACTTCCCACGTACCGGAGAAATGACCGGAACGACTAAATCTCGTTATCCTCCAAGGATACGGCTAGAACAAAATTATAGGAGCTTGAATATAAAGATTATTACACTCTAAGTGTTTAATCTTTTTCTCTCTATTTTCTCTCAATATTTCTCTAAGAAAATTGAAGAAAAGAATGAAGAAGATGAAGATGAAGTTGAAGACCATGAAATGAACTCTAAGTTCTTTTTCTCTCGCTCCTTTCTCTATCTCACATTGAGGATGAATTGAATTATGGTGAGAGTGAAGTCTTCTCATCTTATTCTACTTTCCACTCACATGTACATCTCATGCACGTGAGATTCCTTACAAGTCATTTTCATCCATTATAAAATGGACACGAAAGAACAACATGGGAAGGTGGATGGAAAGTGAGGGGGGCGGCCAATCTAGAAGGAGTCGGACGAATTCTGTTTGTTTCGGACTCCCGAGAGTCCAAACAGATAAAATCTAATTCCGTTCCAATGTATTTCTATCGATTAATTAATCCAATTAATTAATCATATCAAATACATAATGGCACAATTAATTTCTCCAATAAATAATTATATTCATGAATTAAATTAATCACCAGTAATATATTTAATTCATTTGGCCGTAAATCAATTTATCCAATAAATCGATTCAGACATCCAACATCCCAAATTAGATATCCAATATCTGATATTCATAATGAGAGAATAAGCTCGACTCATTCCGTCGTCAATCCTATTGCGCGACTCGGTAGGTTCGTCTCAGTCAGCAATGGGAGGAACCAAAGAGTAGTAGCACCACCTAGCCAGCCTGGCGGCCTACACCTTACCCCAACTGAGAACGAATGATTGGGATCATTCAAGAACCATTCTGTCGTGAATACCGGTATACGTATAAACCCTTCTTTCAAATGTCCCGACCAAGTTATAGGGTCACGGTCAGTCAGACCCTATATGTACTTGACGCTATGCATGCGTTAATGCAAATCGAGATCATCAAGCTCTCGTGTATCTAATACAAGTAGAACCAATGCTTTGGCCAAAGACTTATGATCTCATCTGCCAATAACCGCATAGGACATATAACCCGCTCACTAATGGGAGAAAGAATTCTCTCTTGGTATTCAGTAGGACCTGCTACTTGCCCGTCAAGATGCACGTTGAGGTTGACCCCCACCTCCCGGTTTATAGGGTCGAACTAATCTAATGAAAATCTTGACATCACAAGCACATCCCTACTAAATCCTCAAGTCGAAGGTTCATGAATACCTATCACAACCTTTCGATTCCATCATTGACTGTCTCGGAGTGAAATCCGTGTGACGAATCGAGGGTGAGTCGGTTCGAGTATACTAATCCGATTAGCATACCTATAACGTGTACTTCCACTACCCATTAGTGTTCCACATGCAATCTCCATGTCAAAAAACACGTCATACAAGTCTTCACATAAACTTAACCCATAGTCAAGTTTCATCAACTTGCGAACGATTAATTATTTGAGCTATAAACCTTTCCAGTACCGACCCCCTTATCCAATAAAGAGTGGAACGTTTTGCTCTCAAATACACGGACTAGTTTCTATATGTGTATTTACGAGTTAGGAATGCCAGTAACTACCAGTAAATAAAGAAACACCCATTGCCTAATATCAGTGATTTACATAATAACAAGTACAATGCCCTCACTCAACATCCTCTCAGTGGCATTTGAAGGCATACTCCCAACAATCTCCCACTTGCACTCAATGCCACACACTATGGTATCTAATACCCATGTTCTCCAGATTATGCTCCAAGCTAATCTAAGAATGTGGCTTGGTCAGTGTATCAGCGACGTAGTCGGCGAACTCTACTTTATGCAGCACAATGTATCTCTTGGCGAACAAATACTCTTACGAGATGACACTCTCTCAATATGTTTGGTGTTGTTGTGAAACCTCGGCTCCTAGGCCTGTGCTACCGTTCTGGCAGCACAGCACAAGGTGTCACGAGAAGTTTACCTAGTAACATCTTAAGCCTTCCTTTGGAGGCCTCCGAGGCCTCTTTATACTCAGCCTAACAGGTGGAACCAGCAGTCGCGCTATACTTAGCACTATTCCAAGATACTATTCCTCCATTAAGAGTAAATGTCGTCAGAAGTAGACATAGAATCGTCTTTCTGTCCTTGGAAGTCCAATACAGTGAATCTCATCACATTCAGTTCTCCACCGCCATATATAAGAACCAGATCTCTAGTCCTTCTAAAGTACTTGAGAACGTTTTTTACGGCGGTCTAATGTTCCTGAACTGGGTTAGCCCGAAACCTACTTACCATGCTCCCAGCATGCGCAAAGTCAGGTCTCATACACAATAAAGTATATATAAGGCTACCCAGATTCCGAAGCATATGGTATATTACTCATTTCCTTTCATTGTTCCTCACCCAGAGGACATATCTTCGAGGAGAGTTGTATTCCATGTCGCATCGGTAGGAACCCTATTTTAGAGTAATCCATCTTAAATCGCTTTAAAATTTTATCTATATAGAGGGCTTGGGAAAAACTTATCATTCTCTTCGATCTATCCCAGTATAGTCGAATCAGAAGAATATAGGTTTCTTCTCCCAAGTCTTTCATGGAGTAATTACTCGAAAGCCAAGCTTTCATAGAACTGAGCATTCCCACATCATTTCCTATCAGTAGAATGTCAACTATATATAGTACTAAGAATGTGATCTTGCTCCCACTAACCCTCTTGTATACACAAGGTTCCTCTTCATTTTGCACGAAGTCAAACTCTTTGACTGTCTCGTCAAAACAAAGGTTCCAACTACATGAAGACTGCTACAGTCCATTTCATGGAGTCTACATCCACCATTGCAAGGCCATTGGTCACGGGTCGGTCTCTTGTTTATCACCTGGAACCTCGTGGAAACCTAGTTCCTCCAAGTGCATAAAACTATACCTCTCAGGTAATTGAGACACCCTACTAGACCTACGAGGTGGTTGTACTTGTGTTACAGAAGGTTCAGTTCCAATTTCTTGCACAGGTGTCTACTGAGGAGTTTCATTGTATTCTTTCAAAGAAATATTTCTACCTGCTCCGCCTTCCTGAATGAACTCATATTTCAGGAAGTGTGCATGGAAAGCAACGATCTTTCGATCTTAGGGCATGTAGAATAGATAACCCATTGCCTCAGATGGGAATCCAATGAAACGTATCCTCACGGACCTCGCTTCCATTTTGTCCACCTTAGTCTCCTTGACATAGGCGGGACATCCCCAAATCCTAATATGTTTAAGACTCGGTTTCCCGCCCTCCCACATCTCATGTGGAGTTTTAGTAACGGATTTGGAAGGACATCTGTTCAAGATATATGCAGCAGTCAGGAGTGTATACCCCCACAAGTAAATCGGTAAGTCAGTATAACCTAGCATGGAATGGACCATGTCCAACAAGGTGTGGTTCCTTCTTTCTAACACACCATTTAACTGAGGAGTGGCTGGAGGTGTTAGTTGTGATACTATTCCATGTTCCTTCAAGAACTTGTCAAACCCCGTACTCATATCCTCGCCACCTTGGTCCAACCGAAGTGCTTTGATATGATTTCCAGTTTGTTTCTCGACTAGGGCCTTAAATTCCTGGAATTTCTCAAAGGCCTCGGATTTACGTTTGATTAAGTATACATAACCATACCTAGTATGATCATCTGTAAACATAATGAAATACTGATATCCGTCATGTGCTGCATCCAAAGCACCACAAACGTCGGTATGGATTAATCCCAGTTTATCAGCAGCTCTTTCAAAAGTCCCTTTGAAGGGGGACTTATTCATTTTGCCTTTAAGGCAAGATTAACAAGTAGGAAAGGGATCTGATCCCAATGGACCCATAAGTCCATTTTTTTCCATTTATGAACCTTGGTCTGACCAACATGACCAAGTCTAAGATGCCATTTCAAAACTTGATTGGTTTTATCCCTACCATGTTTCCTAGTCATAGTATTCACAACGACTTTGTTACTGAGGATTATATGATACAATCCATTTAACAATGTAGCAGTGGCCACGAGTTTATTTCTAAAATATATTTTGCACGAACCATCAACAATGAAAAATGAAAAGGCCTTTCCGATCCATGACTGGAATGGATACAATGTTTTTATGCCCCTTGGGCAAAACAGGTACATCTTCTAAAAACAAAGCCGGATTCTAAATCCAAAAAGAAGTGATCCTATGTCGGTTGCCTTGACACTTTGCCTGCTTCTGACAGTGACCATCACTTCCCCAGCTCCAAGCTTCCTACTTTGTTCCAGATCCTGATTCAGGGTACAAACATGAGAACTAGCATCAGAATCCAGTATCCAAGAAGTAGAAAATACAGTAGCAGAACAATTCGTTTCCAAAACTAAAAGTTCTGTACCTGAGGCGCCATGAAGAATCGGACAGTCTCTTGACCAGTGGCCCAGCTCACCACACTTGAGACATGCGTCCTTCTTTTTTTGTTCTTAGGAACCATCGGGACCTTGCCCTTACCCTTGAAGTCCTTGACTTGTGGTCCCGTATGCTTCTTGGTCTTTTTCTTCTTGTTCTTAGACCTCCGAGGTCCAGAAGAAATCACAAGGGCAGACTTCTTCATCCGTGGAGTCTTCATCTGAGACTGAGTGGTCACGAGTTTGTTCATTAGCCCAGCTAAGTTACACGCAATTTCATTGCAGTTGAAGTTCATAACAAACTGTGAGAAGGAATCAGGGAGACACTGTAGGATAAGGTCGGTTTGAAGAGAAGTATCCATCTTAAAATCAAGAGCCTTCAATCTCTCGATCATGGATATCATTTTGAGGACATGGTCCCCAACCTTCTCATCTTGCTTCATACTTGCACCGAACAGTTGCTTGGATATCTCATATCTAGCAGTTCGACTGTGCTCACCATAAAGCTCGATTAAGTGACATAGAATCTGCCTAGCAGAAGTCGTTTTCTCATGAGCTCTCTGAAGCTCATTAGACATAGAAGCCATCATGTAAGCATGGACTTTTACGTCATCCTTAACCTACTTTTCGTGGTTTTCAATCTCTTCCTGATTGGCTCTTGTCCGCACCGGAGGCGCCGGAATATCCGTCTCCAAGACATATCCCAGTGCCTCTATACTGAGGACGATCATCAGATTGCGGAGCCAATCCACAAAGTTAGGTTCGTTCAATGTGTTCTTTTCGAGTAGAATTGCGAGTGGATTCATTGTCATATTGAGAGTTTTGTCTGCATTAAGTATGATAGATTAATTAGTGACTCGTTTAATTATGATCTGAGTATAGAATTAAGGTCTTTTCTATTCTTGTTACCCATCTCCCACTATTTTTATCGGAATAACACACTCCCATGTGAAACCCGGAAGTATCGTCGCTCTACTTCATAGTGGTGATCGAGTTCTTTATAAATCTTAATAGAGGGAAACTGAACAGGTTTCTAGTCTATTAATTTTCATAAAGTGGTGTCCAACACCAACCCACCTAATGGATGATTCGATCTTCTTTTTTCCCTTATTTGTTAGGCGTATTTTTATACGCTTATTTATCATTATTTGGTAGTGTTTTGGTGAGTGAAATCATCTAAATGAGCTTTTAATGCCTTAATTTTGTATGATTGACAGGAATTTGAAGTCCGGAAGCTAAAACGAGGCAAAACGGGCGAAAACGGCAACACTGGACGATGAGCCGCGGCAAAAGGAAGCTGAGCCGCAGCACAGGAAGACACCAGCCGAAGGGCAGAATAATCTGTACTCTATGCCGCGGCACAGCCCAGGTGAGCCGCGGCACAGAAGAATTTATTTACGCCCAGGTATTCAGCTTTTGGCGATGTGCCGCGGCACAAGTTCAGTGAGCCGCGGCACACTTGGCGGGTTTTGTAGGTCTGCGGATTTTGGGCCGTTTGATGCGATTCGCCCGACTAATACGGACGCGAATTGCGATGTCTTGAGCTATAAATAGGGTTTAAGACCCTAATCAAATCATCTTGGAATCATTGCATCTAATACCTTTGAGAGCTTAAGCTTGGAGACGGCAGAAGAGGAGGAAAGGTAAGAATTCAAGGAAGGCGGAAGTCAAGAACGGAGGAATCAGAGCTTCATCTGCGTTTGAATTTTATGCTTTCGTTTATTTATTCGTATTTTCGCTTTTAGTATGTCAGCTAAAGCCCTAATCTAGGGTTTTGATGAAACCTTTGTTTTGACGAATTGATTGAGATTATCCAATTTATTACCTTTTTATTGAGTTTTCCCAATTATGTTTAATGCTTGCAATTATCGGGCCAATAGTTGTATTGATTTAATCATTCACTTCGAATCGGGAGAGGAGATTTGGTGAGGAACTATTGGTGAGGACCGTTTTATTCTGTGAGATAGGAATATACTCATAGGAACTACGTGGCCTTTAGGAGATTTCATGCTTTTTGCCTATCGACGAGATAATTCACCTAGGGATAGAGTGCGTTAGTCGCCGTTAGATAAATCTATTGACCTCGGGAGAGGCGGTAGAATATATTAGCAATCTCCGCCTTCAATAAATTGGGAAAATTATTTATTACGGATAATCGAGAGTAAATTCGGATAAACTAAGGTGGATTCAGAACCCTAGACTTATTCATCATTTGATTTCTCTAATCCAAGATATTATTTTCTACTGCTTAGTATTTTAGTAATTCATTTAGTTATTAATCGCAAAACCCAATTTCGATTGTTCAGATAAAATTGGAATACGAAAAAATCGGTAGTTAGAGATTCAATCCTCGTGGGAACGATACTCTACTTATCACTTTATTACTTGTAAACGATGACGTGCACTTGCGTGTAGGAAATATCGCAACAAGTTTTTGGCGCCGTTGCCGGGGAGTGAAATTTTTCTAATATCGATTTAAGTATTTCCAGTCTTAATTTGAACGTTTTATTTTTATTTTTGTGTATTTAATTTTGTTTATTCATTTTTCCTTTCAGGACCTTTCGTTAGTGCATGAGAAGACTCGGTAACGAAGGCCTACTACCTTTGGACACCGAGCTCGAGCGCACTCTACGAAGGAACAAAAAGGAGAAAAGAGAGTTGCAGACGACGGTCATCATGGCCGAGAATATTGAAATCCAAGGAGGAGACAACCAAGTGCGGCAAGTTCAACCGGAACTAGCTCTTCGAGATTATGCCATGCCGTAGGTCAACGCTAATTTTTCGGGAATTCGGCGTCCCACTATCCAAGCTAATAACTTTGAGATCAAGCCCGCCATTATTCAGATGGTGCAGGCGAGCCCATTCTGTGGACTGCCGAAGGACGACCCGAATGCCCATATTGCTTCGTTCCTTGAGATATGCGACACATTTAAAATTAATGGTGTCACCGACGATGCCATCCGATTGAGTCTTTTCCCTTTCTCTTTGAGGGATAAAGCAAAGTTTTGGTTAAATTCCTTACCGCCGGGGTCAATTACAACATGGGAGAGGTTAGCGCAAGCCTTCATTGCCAAATTTTTTCCACCAGCTAAGACGGCGAGGTTGAGAAACGAGATAACCACTTTTACCCAGTTCGATATGGAATCGCTCCACGAGGCGTGGGAGCGATATAAAGAATTACTACGAAGATGCCCTCATCACGGCATTCCTGATTGGCTTCAGCTGCATACGTTCTATAATGGTTTGAGTGCTTCTACACGCACTTTAGTGGATGCGGCCTCCGGTGGGACATTCATGGGAAAATCTATGGTCGAGGCTCACGTGCTTTTGGAAGATATGGCTGAAAACGCATACCAATGGCCAGCAGAAAGATTGACACCGAAAAGAGTAATGGAAGTTTCAAGCAATGATCCGATTTCCACCTTGTCAGCTCAAGTCGCCGCTTTGACACAACAGCTCCAGACATTTTCGCACGCACCAGCCCCCGTTACCATAGAGACATGCAATTGGTGTAACGGATCACACCCGAGTGCGGAATGTCAATTTGGAAATCCATTCGAGCAAAATCAGATGGAGCAGGCTCAATTTGTGGGAAGTGGGAATCGACCGAATAACCCGTACTCCAATACTTATAATCCGGGGTGGCGCAATCATCCCAACTTTTCATGGAGAAACGGACAGAACGCACACCAGCCCCCTTTCGCCCAGAATCAACAGCAGCCCCCTTCTGCTCCCAAAGTGTCTCTCGAGGAAGCACTTGCAAAATTGGCGGCAAATACGAGTCAATTTATGACTCGTACGGAAGCTACATTACAAAATCATTCTGCTTCCATTCGGAATTTGGAGGTCCAGCTAGGCCAAATTGCTAATGTGTTGACAGCTCGTCCGGAGGGAGCATTGCCGAGTACCACAGAGACAAATCCTAGAGAGAGTCTAAACGCAATTAGCTTGAGAAGCGGGAGAGAGTTGCTGGATCAGCCCGAGCGGGGTAAAGAGAAGAAGGCGATTGAGGAAGAGATGGATTTAAAGCCAGAGGAGTCGAAGGATTTGAAGCCGGATAACTTGAAGACATGTGTCCCCCCCGTTCCGTTTCCACAGAGACTACAGCAAAGAAGGGCGGACAAACAATTTTCTAAATTCCTTGATGTGTTCAAAAATCTTCACATAAATATTCCGTTCGCCGACGCATTGGAGCAGATGCCGAGTTATGTCAAGTTCATGAAAGAGATATTATCGAAGAAGAAAAAGCTTGAGGAGTTCGAAACGGTCACCTTGACAGAGGAGTGTAGTGCAATCCTTCAAAAGAAGCTCCCACCTAAATTGAAAGATCCGGGAAGCTTCAACATACCTTGCACCATGGGAAATCTTTCGTTTAATAGGGCACTATGCGATCTTGGTGCTAGTATCAACCTCATGCCTCTGTCGATTTTCAAAAAGCTGAATATTGGTGAAGCCAAGCCAACCACGGTCTCATTACAATTGGCGGATCGATCGATAAAGTATCCGAGGGGAGTAATCGAGGATGTTTTAGTTAAAGTTGATAAGTTCATCTTTCCGGCCGATTTCATCGTACTAGACATGGAGGAAGATGAAAATATTCCGATCATCTTGGGACGACCATTTCTAGCGACGGGACGAACCCTTATAGACGTGGAAAAGGGGGAGTTAACTCTGAGGGTCCAAGACGAACAAGTCACTTTTCAAGTATTCAAATCGTTCCCATGTCCCGGAAGTGCTGATAAAGGATCACAAATTGAAAAAGTGGATGTTGTTGAAAGAGGAAGGCACCGAAAACATCGTCGGTGGGAAAATTCAGCTGTTGTGTTAAATGGCCCAAGTTTTAAGAAGGATGTAGAACAAGTGGCGTTCCTCGAGCATGAGGAAAAATCTGCTGCAGTCGTGAGTTCGTTGGTGAAGGAGGAGAGTGAGCCGAAAGCCAAGCGAAAAATTAGTCATGGAGAAATCGGGTGTTTCGGGAAGTTATTCAAGTTGAAACCTCTTCGCAAACAACATTTGATGACCGAACCGAGAGTCGAACCGCTGATGACCAATGGTCATAATTTTAACCAAAATATAAACGGTTCGATGAACGGGGCGGAAACCAAATGGAGTTTGCGAAAAGTGAACTAACGTTGTCTAATAGGTCCGGCTGAAGACTATAAACTTAGCGCTTCTCGGGAGGCAACCCGAGTTCGTAGTTGTAGATTTTTGCATTTCTTTATTTTTCTTGCATTCGTGATTCTCATTTTTCATCATTTTTGTGCTTCAAATTGCTTCTGCCTCTCTTTTTAACGTCTTCTTCTCAGAATTCTGTGCAGGAAAGTCCCAGGGAAGAATCTGAAGTATGAGCCGCGGCACAAGTATTGTGAGCCGCGGCACACATCAATCGCAGGGGGTGGATAAACCAAGTGTACCTTGTGCCGCGGCACGGCATAAATGAGCCGCGGCACACTTGAGCACTGCGCCGCGGCACACGGAATTTGAGCCGCGGCACACGACAAAACGAGACACAGGTAAAAGGGATTGTACCTTGTGCCGCGGCACAGTTATTGTGAGCCGCGGCACACTATGCGGAATCCGAAAGGCCAGGTAGCATATAACACGCTCTCGGCCGGGACTATCAGGTACGCTTTTCCTTCTCCCTTGTTTTCCCTCCCCAGCGCGCGACCAAGACGACCGAAGTTCTTCAAAAATTTTCTTTTCTTCCTGCGATTTTTCTTGCAATCTTCAAAAAGGTACGTTTGAATCTTTAATTCTTATTTGATTATGATTGATATATGGAAGTTGATTATGCTTTGAATGATTGGAACATGCTTATTTTCCTTCAATTAGTTTTGTGATTGTTAGAGAATAACAGGGTAGTTTCATCGAATTTCAATGGTTAAATTAGAATATCAATGAGTTGAATGTGTTTAGTTGATGATGATTGACTTATGTTTTGATTTTTGAGGGTTGAATCGAACTAGAACTATGTTTATTCTTCAAGTAAACGTGTGCCCTCAAGGTGTCCGATAATTTGCCTAAATGAAAAGTTTTCTTTGAAAAAGTAATCGTTTTGAATTTTCGTGCAACGTATACGTTTTGAATTTACAGCAATCCCAATCCTTACATCCAAGTTAAATGTTTAAGTCCAAATTCATCTTTCTCTCTCGTATGCGCTAGTTTCTTAAATTCGGAATTTCTGGTTTGATGTCCTTAGCCGAGCATTGATCATGGTTTTTATTTTTGCGTGAATTAACCCTCGTGTTGTACTTCTCAGGACTGATTATGGCGCGCACAAAGAAGCTGACCAAGCGTGCTAGGACCGAGTCATCCCCTACGCGAGGGGAGACCTCTCGGGGTCGGGCCGAAGCGGAGGGGCATCAATTTTCGGACCCCGAAATTCACAAAATATTTAATGAAAAGATCCGGCCGCGACCACTTATTCCCGAGAGAGGTTTTACTCCAGCTCCTCAGGACGGGGAGTTGCTCACCATGATCGACGAGATGGGGTGGGCCAGATTTACCGCACCTCCCGAGCCAGCGGTTATTTCGATCGTCCAGGAGTTTTACGCCAGAGCTCTGCTGAAGCACATCCGGGCAGGGCATACGTTGCCATCTTTAGAGTCTCGGACTCAGGTTGACGTCCGAGGGGTTACAGTTGACTTCTCCCCGACTGCTATTCGGAGGCTTTTTGGGTTTCCGTGGTTGACGAGTCACCTATGACCGCGTGATGACCGGCCTCACTAAGGAGGCCCTGCTTGAGACCATTGCACGGCTGGTACCGATCAGGAGCAGCGAGCACAGAGCTCATCCACTTTTCACTTCAGGAGCTCGTGCCTCAGCCGGCTCGGGCGAGCCTGGCTTTATTTTATTTGCGCACGCATTGACCCCACCTCCCAGATCCGTACAGTTTTTCTCTCCCGCGCCCGGATACTTTTTGCTATCACTTCCGGGCTGCGTTTCGATGTGGCCCCCATTCTGGTCCGATCTATCTTCCAGAGTATCCAGGGGGGGCAAGACGGGGTTGAAGCACCCCTCCCTCATATGCGCTTTATGCCGGCAGTCGGGGCTGACTTGGTCAGACGACGAGCCGATGCTTGCCCCACAGGCCCCGATCGACCACCGCATCATATCACACTTCGACCAGTGGGGCGGAGCGCCGGCACACGCTCGGGGGCGAGGAGTTTTGCTCGAGGAGGCTCATGAGGGATCCCCCGAGCCGCTTTTGTTGACGCATGGAGATGCCGGCCCGCAGCCCGACAGAGCGAGGTTGGAGGAGCTGTTTGATGGGCTGCGGGAGGATTTGAGGAGACAGAGAGAAGAGCATAGAGAGGAGCTGAGGAGAGAGAGAGAGGTGCTGAGAGAGGAGTTGAGGAGAGAGAGAGATGAGATGAGGAGAGAGAGAGAGAGCTTGATGGCTGCCATGCGGGAGGAGCAGCGGGCGGAGCGGGAGAGCGTTATTGCTACCGTCCGAGCCGAGTTGAGAGAGCAGGCCCGCCGGGCCAGCCGACGAGCGGCGAGGCGTCTTGCTGCGAGGGATGCTTATCATCAGGAGCACCTCGCCGCATGGACGGCCCACATCATGCATCCCGACGGGCCATTTATTGCACCCGCCCGGCCATCCACACCACCCTCCTCACCGGACGATGCCGGCACCAGCTCCTGAGCAGACTGGAGGGGAGTACTTGACCTTTTTACTTTTATTGCATATCATTTTTGTCCATTGAGGTCAATGTACGTCCTAAGTTTGGGGGGGATTTACATTCAGTCTACATTCATTGCTGTACCTTATTTTCTTGCTGGACACTATTTCGTTGCACTTTTCATTTCTATGCGTAAATTTTTTTTTTTTTTTTGCGTAAAATTTTTTTTAGATAGCCTTGCTTGTCTTAGTTTTTCTTTATTCGTGAATTTTCGTGCTTCTATTTGTGTGATACTGATATTACGACACTGTTTTTCTCTTTGAAGAAACGGGCGAGTTTTAGTCGAGCTGTAGTCAGTTATTTCTGTTCTGCCTAGTATTCAATTAGGTCCGAAATTTTTCGTGATTGTAGAGGTCTTGGCAGATAAGAGACGATACATACTTGTTTTTAAATCCCCATCAATACGTTTGGCTACATTTTCCGTAGTGAGTCGTACTGTTTCTTTAGTCGTGTTGGCATTTAGTTTGAGTTTTGAGTCGGTCAGTTTTTCCCTAAAGTCGAGATAATGTGTTCTATGACGGGAAGTCTAGTAACCGGGGGTATTCGCGTGACCCGTTGTTTACTCTCGCGTAAAACGACGACCCCGATTAGACTAGTGATTTAGTTTTTTTCACATGTGCCAATGATAGGGAGTCTAGTAACCGGGGGTATTCGCGTGACCCGCTGTTTACTCTCGCGTAAAACGGCAACCTTGATTCGGACATGCGGAAATTTTGTATTCGAGTTGTTTCTCCGCTGTAGACGGGAACTTAGTAACTAGAAGCATCCATGTGCCCCATGAGTGTCTTTTACGTCAAACGGTTTTCCAATACATGAGAATGGAGTTTCCACCAGGATTATCCCGATGAAACATCCCGAGATCCTAACCTAGTGGTCAACTCGAATCAATTATTGAGCATATATATAAGGGGATCTTGTCAGAGGTTTAATTGTTATGAAACTCGTAAAAATTGTGCCTTTAGATCGTGGAACGGACGAACTAGCTTGGTTGTGTAGCCTTTCATATCAAGGTCGATTTGACTCATGTTTTGTTAATCTTTGAGCTGAGTTTTCTTCATGAACGAATGATTAGGACTGAATTTGATTACTTTGCGGAATCATTATTCTGAGCGCAGCTCGCTTTTACGACACTCATATTATTTAGAGAGAATCACAGGATAGTATTGATTAGGTTGAACACTATGAGTTGCACGATGATTCACGACATTCTTTTATTGAATTTAATTCTTTTTTGCTTGAGGACAAGCAAAGGCTTAAGTTTGGGGGTATTTGTTAGGCGTATTTTTATACGCTTATTTATCATTATTTGGTAGTGTTTTGGTGAGTGAAATCATCTAAATGAGCTTTTAATGCCTTAATTTTGTATGATTGACAGGAATTTGAAGTCCGGAAGCTAAAACGAGGCAAAGCGGCAAAAGCGGGACGATGAGCCGCGGCAAAAGGAAGCCGAGCCGCGGCACAGAAGACACCACCAAGGGCGAGAATAATCAGACTGTGCCGCACACGGCCAGGTGAGCCGCGGCACAGAAGAATTTATTTACGCCCAGGTATTCAGCTTTTGGCGATGTGCCGCGGCACAAGTTCAGTGAGCCGCGGCACACTTGGCGGGTTTTGTAGGTCTGCGCGGATTTTGGGCCGTTTCGATGCCAGTTTTCGCCCGACTAATACGGACGCGAATTACTGATGTGCTGAGCTATAAATAGGGTTTAAGACCCTAATCAAATCATCTTGGAATCATTGCATCTAATACCTTTGAGAGCTTAAGCTTGGAGACGGCAGAAGAGGAGGAAAGCAGAAGAATTCAAGGGCAGAAGGCGGAAGCTGAAGAACGGAGGAATCCGAGCTTCATCTGCGTTTGAATTTTATGCTTTCGTTTATTTATTCTGTATTTTCAGTTTTTAGTATGTCAGGCTAAAGCCCTAATCTAGGGTTTTGATGAAACCTTTGTTTTGACGAATTGATTGAGATTATCCAATTTATTACCTTTTTATTTAGTTTTCCCAATTATGTTTAATGCTTGCAATTATCGGGCCAATAGTTGTATTGATTTAATCATTCACTTCGAATCGGGAGAGGAGATTTGGTGAGGAAATATTGGTGAGGACCGTTTTATTCTGTGAGATAGGAATATACTCATAGGAACTACGTGGCCTTTAGGAGATTTCATGCTTTTTGCCTATCGACGAGATAATTCACCTAGGGATAGAGTGCGTTAGTCGCCGTTAGATAAATCTATTGACCTCGGGAGAGGCGGTAGAATATATTAGCAATCTCCGCCTTTAATAAACTGGGAAAATTATTTATTACGGATAATCGAGAGTAAATTCGGATAAACTAAGGTGGATTCAGAACCCTAGACTTATTCATCATTTGATTTCTCTAATCCAAGATATTATTTTCTACTGCTTAGTATTTTAGTAATTCATTTAGTTATTAATCGCAAAACCCAATTTCGATTGTTCAGATAAAATTGGAATACGAAAAAATCGGTAGTTAGAGATTCAATCCTCGTGGGAACGATACTCTACTTATCACTTTATTACTTGTAAACGATGACGTGCACTTGCGTGTAGGAAATATCGCAACATTATTCACTCCCCTCAACCTATACGGTTTCTATGGTTCGTGAACAAGTTAAGTTTACACCATCGATGCAAATTAGTTTCACAATTGAATCTTATCCGGCAACCTATCAGGTTTCTAGGGATAAAATTTGCTCCAACCGAAGACATCCAATGCACTCCCGGTAATTTATCCGTCCTCCCCGTACGACTACCCCGATAACTCGTAAGCATAGCACATGATGGAGGGAAGGAGAACCTTGAAACCTTATAAACTTAATAATTTGTCGTGGGAGAATTTTCTCGATTAATGTTACATTTTGCACATTAATTCATGTAAGCGCCTTTGTGGCATTCATACAATATGAAACAACCATTCACAACCTAGTTGCTACCAACATGTGGTTCATGGACCGTTCCTATAAAAAAAAAACTCCGTAATCTAATTACAAGTCTTCGTCTTGAATCTTCGTCTTCTCGAAACGGATCTTCCTCCGGTATTCGTCACCACATATAAATTTTACATTGAAAATTTCATCCTAGACACAAATATTTCTAGTAAAATAAATAGGCTCAAAATGTCATTTACAACACAATCGAATAAAACGAACGATTCAAAAACTAAGTCCACGAACCACACCCCCATTCAAAAGCATTTATCCAATAAATACTATATAAATTGAAAGTGTAGAGATACATTGATCCAATCAACAATACGAACCAATCCAATCGATTCACACAATCGGTAATATGATAACGTTCAAAATAATTCAGTCGACCATAATTATTCCAATTAATCGAATTTCTCGTCTATACAATACAACTAGCTCCAATGCTTTGGCCAAGGACTTATGATCTCATTTGCCAATAACCGCATAGGACATATGTCTGTTCACTTACAGGAGAAAGAATCCTATCTTGGCATTCAGTAGAACCTGCTACTTGCCCGTCAAGATGCACGTCGAGGTTGACCCCCACCTTCCGACTTTCTGGGTCGAAATATCCTAATGAAAATCTTAACGTCACAAGCGCATCCCTACTAAATCCTCAAGTCGAAGGTTCACGAATACCTATCACAACCTTTCGATTCCGTCATTGACTGTCTCGGATTGAAATCCTTGTGACGAATCGACGGTGAGTCGGTTCGAGTATGCTAATCTCATTAGCATACCTATAACGTGTGCTCTCACTAACTATTAGTGTTCGACAGGCACTCTACAAGCCAATGAACATGTCATACAAGTCTTCACATAAACTTAACGCCCAGTCAAGTTTGATTGACTTGCGAACAATTAAGTATTTGAGTCATAAACCTTTCCAGTGCCGATCCCCTTATCCAATAAGGAGTGGAATGTTTTGCTCTCAAATACACGGATTAGTTTCATATATATATATATTTACGAGTCAGGAATTCCAATGACTACTAGTAAATAAAGAAACATACAATTGCCTTCTGATATTGATTTACATAATAACAAGTACAATGCGCTCACTCTCATATCATCTGAGTGGCATTCGAGGGCATACTCCTAAAAATCTCCCACTTGCACTCAATGCCACACACTATGATATCTAATACCCATGTTCTCCAGATGACGCTCCAAGCTTATCTGAGAAAGTGGCTTGGTTAGTGGATCAGTGACGTTGTCTACTGAGTCTACTCTATGCAGCACAATGTATCCTTTGCGAATAAATTTTCTCACGAGATGATATTTTCTCTCAATATGTTTTGTACCATTGTAAAACCTCGGGTCCTAGGCTTGTGCTACCACTCCATCGTTATCGTATAAAAAAACGAAAACAGGTAGTGCAGCACAAGGTGTCACTTGAAGTTCACCCAGTAACTTCTTAATCCAAAACCCTTCATTTGGAGGCCTCCGACGCCGCTTGATTTTAATTATATTTTTATTACCTAAATTTTGTGGCTAGTTTTACTTATATCGTAGTAAGTTTACATGGGATGGGAGAATACGATCGAGGAAGTTTCACAGCTTCTTATTTTAGTATTCGATATAGTGAAGTCCTTGTTTAAAGAAAGAAACTAGTACGTCCTAAATTTGTTACTTTTGCTATATGTAAATGTTATGTCACCTAACTTTTCCATAATTAAAATCCATGTCATATCCTAATCAGAAAACTGATCCCCCACTCCCCGCCCCAAAAAACTCTTAAATTATTGACGACGACATATCAGTAACTATGAATTATTCGTCCTATCATTTTTCTACAAAAAGTGCTTGGAATAGCAGCCTTAGATCTAAAGGATTGTAATAAAAAAATTTGGTTTCCACATTTCATATGATATGTGGTTTGTTATAGTTATAGATCATCCCATATAAGTATTTTATTATCGTTGATTTTTCTACTTGTGTACAATAGTATCACAAAAAAGGGATCACAATTTAAATTGGAGAAAAATACCGGGAAAGTGTTTCAATGTGTGAGTTACTTTTTTAATAATGAGACACTATTTAATTTTTTGTCAAATTGATATGCAACATCCAATATTTTGGCAGTAATATCATGAGGAACAGTGTCATCCACCAGAGCCGAATAGGTAGAACATCACTTGTCGAGAAATAACAATGGACCAATATGAAGTGGAATTCTTTTTAGTGTCTATACGACATCGTTTCATGAGGATGAGTCGAGGGTAAATGATTCATCCAGACGTCTCCATTCTTGGACTTTGCAGCGTAAATTCTGAACAAGTTTCACAATGTGGGACCGTTGCTTCCGAAGTTTAAAATTCCACATTTCCTCTTTATCAATTTTAGGAATGGCTTGATTTGCCCTTGTACATGTAGGGAGATTTTTTTTTACCATAAGTTTAGTAACAACTCTTTTGATACTCAAATTATCGAAATTGACCTTTACTCGAATAAATTCGAGTCATATATTGTATTTTCGAGTAACACAATTTCGAGTCAACTTAAAAAAAAAGTATAATATTGAAGAAGGTTGGCAATCGGGTAACACGTATTAGACGACCAAGTTACCCGAATTCGACTTACATAAGACAGATCGAGTTAAACGAATGGGGATACATATTACTCGTCTAACTCGAGTTACACGAGCCCCGAATTCGTGTACCATGACTCGAGTGACACAATACCCGAATGACACGAGTTACACCCGTCGCATTCGAGTTACACGAGGGTCATTCGGGTTACACGTGTTTCTAATTCGGGTTAACACGTGAGTCGAGTGACACGATACTCGAATTCGTGTAACACGAGTCTGCAAAACTCGAGTAACACGATACTCGAATATATCGAGTTACTCAAAACTGCGAGTAACTCAATATACACAGAAGTCGTCTTCTTCATTCGATTCATCTCCTTCATTCATGAGTTTCACGATTCTTCTGCATATAAATCGAGTAACACGATCATCGATTTCCGAGTTACTCAAACGGTGAGTAACTCAATAAAAACAAGTCTCCTTCATCTCCTTCATTCGCATTTCACGATCTACTGCACATCGAGTTTCACGAAACCTTTTCAACTCAAATCAAATCGAGTTTCACGAATCCGGTTTAACAAATCGAGTTACCTCTTTCTCGATGGCGAATTTGACTTCCTCGAATGTGAGGCTTTCCCCGAATAGCACCGCTGACGTCACGCCGATGTCGAGTCCTCTGCTGCCACCGCCGCCGCTGCCTAAAACCAGGTAAGACTTCACTTTCGTGTCACTCGAATTTAGGCTCGTTACTCGAATGCGAGTTACTCGAAAGTAGGCTCGTTAATCGAATTTAGGCTCATTTTACTCAAATTTAGACTTGTTTTACTCGAATTTGGACTGGTTTTACTTGTACATAGACTCGTTTTACTCACTTTTAGGCTCGTTTTACTCGAATCTATACTTGTTTTACTCGAATTTGGACTGGTTTTACTCGTACATAGACTCGTTTTACTCGTGTTACTCGAAATGAAAAAAATAAAACAAAATAAATAGAGAAAAATAAATTTTGGAATTAAGCACCGCCGGTCAACCCCGAATACTTATCATGTTGATATCATGTTTTTTATTTATGAATTGATATCGGTTGAATTGATACCGTGTTGAATTGATTATTTACGTAATCTTGGTAATTAATATTCGAGGTTGAATTCAAATTTGAGAATGTTATAAATATGGATATCGTGTCCAAGTTAGTTAGTTTGTTTCGTTTAGTTAGTTTATTTCATTTTTTCTATTTGTCTTACTCGAATATAGTTTATAAGTTACTCAAATTGGACTAGTTGACCAATTATGATTTCTCAAATTAATTTAGAAGACTAATGTTTTTCCACAATTAGAATGACGCAAATTGATTTAGGATGATTCGAATTGACATAAAACTACTCGAATTAGGGTGACTTGGATTGTATTAGGATGTATCGAATTACATTAGTTGATTGAAATTTAATTAGGATGTCTCAAGTTGAATTAGAGTAACTCGATAGAAATAAATCGAATAAATTCCACTGTTACTCGAATTGTCAGTTACTTTTCCCGATCACATATTACCTGAATACACCCTCAGGAAGCTAAAATTAAGATATATTTGAATTGTCAGGTTGTTTGGAAGAGGCCTAATATGCGGGGTTCGAAATGCTCTATAAATGGATATGTTAGATTAGGGATTGTTAAGACGATCATTGCTGAGCTGCGGAGTGTAGGTGATGACACAATTAGGGAGTTTAGAGTCTCGTGTCTTGGACACTTTATCCAAGAAGGGTGTGGGGGTTTGTCTCTAATGCTGCATTGCATGCCTTGTTCTCGAACGAGGTAGTTAGACCGGATGCACAGGCCGATGAGTTTTGGTTTAGGATCGGTCATTGATTGATTTGATTTTCTAGATATGAGTATGCGTTAGTCACCGCCTTGCGATTCGGAGACTCCGACTTTGATGTACACGGGGAGGATGTTCCATCAGAGGGGAGCGTGTACGATCGGTATTCATTGCTCAGTCGTGGGGGGCAGATGTTAGACCGTATTCGTGATCGATTTGCTGCTGGATATTTTAGAGAGCAACCCGGTGATGCGCTGAAGGTCGCTAAGGTGTTTTGCGTCTGCTATTTGATATTCTGTGTGGATGGTGGGAAGCGCATTGCTGACCGGTGGTTGTGGATGTTGGTTGAGGATAGACTCGGTGGTAGAGCTTTCCATGAGGCTTATATTCATATCAGATATTGGTTATGTATTTGAGCGATGTTCCCACTGAGGTCCCCGCTGGTCTGGATCCGAGTTACCTTTTTAATGGTAACATATATGCTATTATGGTACGTCCTCTTATTCATTAACTTAATTATATACTGAAACTTGAAATAAAATATTGTTATTGTTTCTTATTTTGGGATTCAATTATTGTTTTCAGATATGGGCTTGTGAGGCTATACCTTCGTTAGGCTCCAAATATGGGACCATGCTCGGAGCTTCTTTCATCCAGCGACCTCGTTGTACACGCTGGAAGTTGAAGAAGCTGGGTCATGTTGCTTTTATCACATTCTTCGATGATGAGGTAATCAATTATAGGTTTTCAATATGTAAATACTCTTATAGATATTTAAGGTAACAATTACTGAAAATGTATCATTGAATTGTATTTAGATTGATTGTTTTGAGGTGTTATCTCCGACACCTAAGGAGGAGCAGGAGCCGTATATGCAGTCCATTAGTGATGTTGCGAGCGAGCGGATGAGGTATACGAATAGGATGTCCCTATGAAAGAAGCGGGGGTGGGGGGAGGAGGAAGGGAAAGGGGAACGGTATGGCTCATGATGGTGATGCTTCTGTCGGTGATCTAGTCGGAGAGCGTATTATCCGGCAGTGAACATCTGGTCCGGTTATTTCTGACCCTCTATATCTTACTATTGGACGTGAGTCATCAGCAGAGCCTCATGAGCCTGTGCATACTGATTTGCAGCGCCAGAGTTCTCCGAGACGTGGTCCTCACCAGACTGCATCTTCTTCGGCACAAGGTACTCAGGAGACTGCACCCATTATTGATTTTGATACTCTTTTCACCCGTCTACGTACATATATCGATTCAGCGGTCCAGCAGATGCATTGATATGTTTATGATGCAGTGGATAAGAGTGTCAATGACATACGTCGACATATTGATGAGTTAGTGCACCAGAGTGCTCCGCTCGATACGCCGCCATGGAACCTTGAAGGTATTAGTGAATTTATGTGAGATTCTCCTCATCATGCCTCGGTTCCGACAGAACCTCGATTTGACGGAGCACCTATTCCCCCCGAACAGACTGAGAGAGACCCCAGCGCTGGCGGATCATCGTTGACGACTGAGACTCGTGTGGATAGAGCATCGTCTTCCACCGAGCAGATTGAGGGTGTCCCTAGACCCGGCAGAGCATCAGTCCTGGTAGAAGATACTCCGAGTCTCGATCATCATGATGATGGAGCTTCGGTCCCGGTAGAGTGCACTCAGAGTCTCGATCATCATGCTGATGGAGGCTCGATCCCGATAGTTACCCCTGGTTATTCCTGCTGAGATGTTGGTGACACCACCAGAGACTGCCCCTAGGACTCGACCATCCTCTTCCACTGCGGATCTGATCACTATCCGGGGCAGATACGTATCATTCACTAAGATGGCAGTATAGGTCATACAGACCACATGCCCCCTTCTCGGCCACTATAGTTCGGAAGAGGAAGGACTTGGATGGGGAGGCGTGTAGTAAGTGGTTGGATAGCGGCGAGAGGTGAGTTAAATTGTAAATTCAATATTATTTACTAAAATTGTCCATAATTAAACAAAAATTAAATTGTAGTGTCAATGTTGGTACTGCATGCAGAGTTAGTGCCTCCTGATTTAGGATGCTACAGGACGCATCCAGATTGATAGATGCAGAAGTAGGTCTTTCAATTTATATGTACGTAATATCTTATTGAAATGTGTAGTTATTGAAAATGTTTAATTTATTTGAAATTTAAATGATATCCAACATCTGGATGCATATATGGGGATCCTACAGTTTGATCCCAAATTTTTTGGCATGCGATGGCTCGATGATTGGGTTGCCCAGACGGTTTTGGTTCATACGAGCTTCTTGGTAATGAGAAAATATTAATTTATAAATTTATTCCAAATTAATTGAGTGCTTCGTTACTGACAAAATTATTTTATATTAGGCTATGTGTATAAATGTATGGAACAATTCTAATAGGAGAGGAGGTTCATTGGGTATTGATGATGAGGATCTAGATTTCTCGATCAGCCACGTTCACGGCCTGAGACCATTTTGGGGTGATCATCGCCCTTGGTGGGAGTTACGCGAGGTGATAATTTATTCCATGTTTTGTTATTTATTTGTATTAGTTATTCGTTTACTATTGTGCTGACAATGTACTTTTTGAACAATCCAGGTGTTGACCATCTGGAATACGTCTCCAGAGTCCTCGTGCAGACATTGAGTTGTTCTCCGCATTAGATTAGAGGAGGGTATCATCATCATGCACGATTATCTGGCACATGAACACGATGCACATTGGAAGTTAATGTTGAGATTCGGTGCCCAAAACGAAGGCCCAACGGAAGCGGTAAAACGAAAATTAATTCGATCTGAATCCCTACGAGGATCGATCAAGCTACGTATATACGAATATTGAAACGAAACAAAGGAAGATTAGAAATCATACCCTCATAGTCCGTTGATTAAATGGTGCACTTCTTGAAGACGATTCCCAAAGCTTTAGTTGCTCTTCCACGAATCCTATTCGTCAGGCTCTTGGATGATCCAATGCCGAAAACACCGTGTCTCTACTTGCCACATGCCGGAAACACGACCGGAATGACTTCACCTCGTTTTCCTCTAAGAACACGGCTAGAACGAAGTGATAGGAGCTTGCTAATATAATCTATAACACTCTAAGTGTATAGATATATTTTCTCTCTTATTTATCTCTCAATTTTTCTCTAAGAAAATATGAAGATGATAATGGTGGAAATGATAAAGATGAAGAAGATAAGTTACAAAGTATTTCTCACTCTTTCTATTGTGAATGAACCGTATCATTCTTCAAAACCAAGAGGAGAAGTCTTTTAACAACTCATCAATCATTCACACAAGTCACCAATCATGATACCATGTCCCCTTGAAAAAGACAACTCAAGATATAAAATCAAAAGTTGATCACAAGGTTCTTCCAAATAAACAAAGAAAAGAATCAAGACAAAATGATCATGGGTGAGGTGGTGGGCGGCCAAATTGAAGAGGTTAAGGAGTTTGGTTCGTTTCGGACTCCCGCGTGTCCAATCCGATAAACTTCATCCCGTCTCGATGTATTTATATCAATCAATTAATCCAATTAATTGATTATATCACATACAAAGTATAATTCATTTCTCCAAGAAATAATTATATATGTGAATCAAACTAATCACATAGTAATTTATTTAATTCATTAGGCCGTAAATTAATTTATTCAATAAATTAATTTAGACATCCAATGTCCCAAAATTAATTAGACATCCAATGTCCAATAAATTAGATATCCAATATCTAATATTCATAAAGAGAGAATAAGCTCGATTTATTCCATCGTCAATCCTATTGCGGGACTCGGTAGGTCCGTCTCAGTTAGCAATGAGAGGAACCAAAGAGTAGAAGCACCACCTAGCCAGCCTGGCGGCCTACACTATACCCCAACTGAGAACGAATGATTTGAATCATTCAAAAACCATTCTGGCGTGAATACCAGTATACGTATAAAGCCTTCTTTCAAATGTCCCGATCAAGTTATAGGGTCATGGTCAGTCAAACCCTACCTGTACTTGACGCTATGCATGAATTAGTGTAAATCGAGATCATCGAGCTCTTGTGTATCCAATACAACTAGCTCCAATGCTTTGGCCAAATACTTATGATCTCATCTGCCAATTACCGCATAGGACATGTAACCTATTCACTAACAGGAGAAAGAATTCTATCTTGGTATTCAGTAGGACCTGCTACTTGCCCGTCAAGACGCACGTCGAGGTTGACCCCCGCCTTCCGGTTTACAGGGTCGAACTACTCTAATGAAAATCTTAACGTCACAATCACATCCCTACTAAATCGTCAAGTCGAAGGTTCACGAATACCTATCACAACCTTTCGATTCCATCATTGACTGTCCCAGAGTGAAATCCGTGTGACGAATCGAGGGTGAGTCGGTTCGAGTATACTAATCCAATTAGCATACATATAACGTGTGCTCCCACTAACGATTAGTGTTTGACAGGCACTCTCCATGTCAAAGAACACATCATACAAGTCTTCACATAAACTTAATGCCCAGTCAAGTTTCATCGACTTGCGAACGATTAAGTATTTGAGTTGTAAACCTTTCCAGTGCCGACCCCTTATCCAATGAGGAGTGGAATGGTTTGCTCTCAAATACAAGGACTAGTTTCTATATATATATTTACGAGTTAGGAATGCCAGTAATTACCAGTAAATAAAGAAACATCCATTTGCCTTATGATAATGAATTACATAATAACAAGTACAATGCCCTCACTCATACATCCTTGAGTGGCATTCGAGGGCATACTCCTAACAATCTCCCACTTGCACTCAATGCCACACACTATGGTATCTAATACTCATGTTCTCCAGATGACGCTTCAAGCTAATCTGAGGAAGTGGCTTGGTCAGTGGATCAGCGACGTTGTCGGCTGAGTCTACTCTATGCAGCACAATGTATCCCTTTGCGAACAAATTCTCTCACGAGATGATACTCTCTCTCAATATGTTTTGTACTATTATGAAAACTCGGCTCCTAGGCCTCTGCTACCGCTCTATTGTTATCGTATAAAAACGAAAACAGGCAGCGCAGCACATGGTGTCACGTGAAGTTTACCCAGTAACTTCTTAAACTTCCTTTGGAGGCCTCCGAGGCCGCTTTATACTCAGCCTAACAGGTGGAATAAGCAGTCGCGCTATACTTAGCACTATTCCAAGATACTGCTCCTCTATTAAGAGTAAAATGTAGCCAGAAGTAGACATAGAGTCGTCTTTCTATCCCTGGAAGTCTGAATGAGTGAAGACCATCATTCAGTTCTCCACCACCATATTTGAGAACCAGATCTCTAGTCCTTCTAAAGTACTTGAGAACGTTCTTTAAGGCGGTCTAATGTTCCCTAACTGGGTTAGCCCGAAACCTACTTACCATGCTCCCAGCATGCGCAATGTCATGTCTCGTACATAATAAAGCATTTATAAGGCTACCCACTGCCGAAGCATATGGTATGTTACTCATTTCCTTTCATTGTTCCTCACTATGAGGACACATCTTCAAAGTGAGTTTTATTCCATGTCGCATCGGTAGGAACCCTCTTTTAGAATAATCCATCTTAAATCGCTTTAAGATTTTATATATAGAGGGCTTGGAAGGACCTATCATTCTCTTCGCTCTATCCCAGTAGAGCCGAATACCAAGAATATAGGTTGGTTCTCCCAAGTCTTTCATGGAGAAATTACTCGAAAGCCAAGCTTTCACAGAACTGAGCATTCCCACATCATTTCCTATTAGTAGAATGTCATCTATAAATAGTACTAAGAATGCGATCTTTCTCCCACTAACCTTCTTGTATACACAAGGTTCCTCTTCATTTTGTACGAAATCAAACTCTTTGACTGCCTTATCAAAACGAAGGTCCCAACTACATGAAGACTACTACAGACCATTTCATGGAGTCTACATCCACCATTGCTAGGTCATTGGTCGCAGATCGGTCTCTTGATTACCACCTGGAACCTCATGGAGACCCAGTTCCTCCAAGTGCATAAAAATATACCTCTGTAATTGAGACACCCTACTAGACTTACAAGGTGGTTGTACTTGTGTTTCAGAAGGTTCGGTTCCAATTTCTTGCACTGGTGTCTCTTGAGGAGTTTCATTGTATTCTTCCAAAGAAATATTTCTACCGGCTCCGCCTTCCTGAATGAACTCATCTTCCAGGAAGTGTGCATGCAAAGCAACAATGATCTTTTGATCTTCAGGCATGTAGAATAGATAACCCATCATCCCAGATGGGAATCCAATGAAACGTCCCTTCACGGACCTCGCTTCCAACTTTTCCACCTTAGTCTTTTTGGCATAGGCGGGACATCCCCAAATCCTAATGTGATTAAGACTTGGTTTCTTGCCCTCCCACATCTCATGTGGAGTTTTAGGAACAGATTTGGAAGGACATCTGTTCAAGATGTAGGCAGCAGTCAGGAGTGCATACCCCCACAGGTAAATTGGTAAGTCAGTATAGCCCAGCATGGAACGGACCATGTTCAACAAGGTCTGGTTCCTTCTTTCTGACACACCATTTTAACTGAGGAGTACCTGGAGGTGTTAATTGTGATACTATTCCATGTTCTTTAAGGAACTCGTTAAACTCCATACTCATATACTCGCCACCTCGGTCCGACCGAAGTGCTTTTATATGATTTCCAGTTTGTTTCTCGACTAGGGCCTTAAATTCCTGGAATTTCTCAAAGGCCTCGGATTTATGTTTCATTAAGTATACGTAACCATACCTAGTATGATCATCTGTAAATGTAATGAAGTGCTAATATCCATGACGTGCTGTTTCCAAAACACCACATACGTCGGTATGGATTAATCCTAGTTTATCAGCGGCTCTTTCAAAAGTCCCTATGAAGGGGGACTTAGTCATTTTGCCTGTAAGGCAAGATTCTTAAGTAGGAAAGGGATCCGATCCCAATGGACCCATAAGTCCATCTTTTTTCCATTTTGTAAACCTTGGTCTGACCAACATGACCAAGTCTAAGATGCCATTTCAAAACTTGATTAGTTTCATCCCTACCACGCTTCCTAGTCATAGTATTCACAACGACTTTGTTACTGAGGTTTAGATGATACAGTCCATTTAACAATGTAGCAGTGCCCACTAGTTTATTTCTAAAATAAATTTTGCAGGAACCATCACCAATGAAAAATGAAAAGCCTTTACGATCCATGACCCAAATGGATACAATGTTTTTATGCCACTTGGGCAAAACAAGTATATCTTCTAAAGTCAGAACAAAATCGGATTCTAAACCCAAAAGAAGTGATCCTATGTTGGTTGCCTCGCCACTATGCCCGCTTCCGACAGTGATCATCACTTCCCCAGCTCCAAGCTTCTTACTTTGTTCCAGATCCTAATTCACGGTACAAATATGAGAACTAGCACCAGAATCCAGTATCCAAGAAGTAGAAAATACAGTAGCAGCACAATTTGTTTCCAAAACTAAAAGTTCTGTACCTGAAGTCCCATGAAGAATCGGTCAGTCTCTTGCCCAGTGGCCCAGCTCACCGCATTTGAGAGAAGCGTCATTCTTCTTGCTCTTCGGAACCATCGGGGCCTTGCCCTTACCCTTGAGGTCCTTGACTTGTGGTCCCGTCCGCTTCTTGGTCTTTTTCTTCTTATTCTTGGACCTCCAAGATCTAGAAGAAATCACAAGGGCAGACTCCTTCATCCGCGGAGTCTTGATCTGAAACTGAGCGGTCATCAGTTTGTTCATTAGCCCTGCTAAGTTGCATGCAATCTCATTGCAGTTGAAATTCATAACAAACTGTGAGCAGGAATCAGGGAGAGACTATAAGATAAAGTCGGTCTGAAGAGAAGTATCCATCTTAAAATCAAGAGCCTCCAATCTCTCGATCATAGATATCATTTTGAGGATGTGGTCCCCAACCTTCTCACCTTCCTTCATCATTGCACTGAATAGTTGCTTGGATATCTCATATCTAGCAGTTCGAATATGCTCACCATACAGCTCAGTTAAGTGAGATAGAATCTGCCTAGCAGAAGTCATTTTCTCATAAGCTCTTTGAAGCTCATTAGACATAGAAGCCATCATGTGTAACACCCCCATGAATTACAGAGATATTACAGCGCCGTAGATTCTTTTTGGAGAACCTACCAGGCTTAAACCAACATAAAAGACAATAACCATCAATAGAAATGAGACATTCACATGCTTAAAACCAACGTCAACTTTCAAGACGACATACATCACCAAAACATACCAACACATGATCCTGTTGGATCATAACAAAAACAACAGCTCATAACTGATCCAACACATCAACCATAACCAACATCAACACATTAAACCACAAGTATCCTTAGTCGAGAAGCTAACCGAAGCAGCTCTTTTGGTCACCGTGAAACCGACATTCACTCCCTGCCAGAAGCCGTCCCTTGAACATGCCCACCGCGCACCCACACCTGAATGGCGGCACCGGACGTGCACTTCCCGACAGGAGCCGCACATTGCAGCGTAACATGGCCCGGCAACACTCCTGCCCTCATCGACTTCGGACACTACGACAAAAGCACATATGACAGTACCCGCGCGAGTACAAAACCAAAACACGACTATGACCATGCCAAACGATCACCATCTCACAATAACACATGATATCAGTGTTGCTCGTCATCTTCTTGCCCTTCCTGTGCCAGCTTGCCACTAAGATCTGTACCTGAATACACAACAAGTATATCCACCCCAAAAAGGGGTCAGCAAATAGCTGGTACAAGTACAACGATTCCAGGATATGTACAACAAGTGAATAAATAACCAAATCACTGTGCCATCATGTATTCCGGAATACCATACCAATATCATCATCTCAAAACAATCTCTCGAGCTGTACTGGACCTGTACCTCATGCGAGATACACATCCCAGAAAGTCCTCGTCAGGCCCTCCCTAGTTGTACAACCCCACCAACTGATCTGCAGATACTCTCAGTCTAACGGATCCCAGGGGACCCACACTGGTTTTAACTCGGTTCACACATACTCAGTAACCACATGACACAAACCACATTTTCTGAAATTACCACTTTTCATAAAATCACATTTTTCACATATTCACACGAAGTACATCAAACACAATAAAAGTACTTGTCTCAATTACAATGGTACAGGGAACGGTAAACAAAAGGACCTGCTGCTCGAACTTTCCTCAACGATTAGGTCCTAGCATAACACAGCACTATATCAAACACAGTACGATAGAAACGGAAAGGTTTACCCTAAGTTCTACTCTTAGGGGCAATCAAACGGACATTATAGGGTCATCTTGGATCATACATAATTACGGAAGAAAACTCGAAACTTAATCCGTGAACTTCAACGAAAAGCACAGGATTATAATTATAACATCATAATCCAGCGCCAGCACGGCTAGCTCCGGACTTTAGAGCATAAAACCTCAAGAAAACCCTAAGGTATGAAGAACTCGGCTTTCGAAGGATTTACCTTGATCCGGACGATAAAAGATGTTGAGATCTTGTTAACTTTGTTCCAGGAACTCTAAAATGTTGTTGGGTAGTGAAAACTGGCCAAAACCTGCACTTTCCTACGCCCCGATCGCCCAACCGCCGGAGGAGGAAAGAAGAAGGAAAGAAACGGCATAAAGTGAGCTGCGCTGTCCTATTTATACTGGACGTGATTAGCGCGCGCTACGGGTAAGGTGTAGCGTGCGCTATCGGGCTTAAAAGGCAGCCCACTGCCTTTGAAAGGCGGTGCAGAACTCTCTATACTGGTCGCGCTAGCGTGCGCTACCCGTAAGGGTTAGTGTGCGCTACCTGCTAGTTTCCCGATTTATGTCCAGAACCCTCTGCATGCACCGACCGGCCATAATGGCGTGCGCTACCAGGACCAATTAACGTGCGCTACCAATACATAATTAGCGCGCGCTAGCAAGACAGTCTAGCGTGCGCTAACTGCTATTTCTCAATATCACCACTATGGAGTTGGTCAGAACGAACACATCCTGACAAGCACATAACTCGACAATCACTAACAACCAACATGCCAATTCCAACTCCAATATACACATGGTTCCCGACGCTAAATAGCGTAATATGGAACTTTCCCAAACCAACTCTCAACGGAATACGATCATTAATAAATTACATTATTAATAAAGCATGCAGATGTTACACCCTTACCCTCTTAAAAGAAGTTTCGTCCTCGAAACTTGAAACAGGTAAGGGGGTCGTCAAAATATATGTCCGCGTTACCGATCGTATCCATACACAATTTATTCTTAAACTGTGAACATTACACCAGTACATATTTACTAATAAAACATCAATACACAGTATGCCCCCAATAAGCCTATCTCAGGGGTTAATGACGACCGAATTATCTTCGACCTCTTCTTCCGGGTCCTCTTCAGTATCTTTCTCATCTTCTGCGACTTCTTGTCCCACTACCGGGATTGGGGCCGCTGGGAGGATAGCAAGGATCTCCTCAGCATTGGCCCGTATCATTTCCCTCTCTTGTTGTACCTGATCCTGGAGGGCCTCTCTTGCTTGAGTGTACTGGGCCTCCCTCTCTCGAAGAGTACGTCGTACTTCAGCTAACTGAGCTTCTAGCTGCGCAGCATGCTCGTGTTCTCGTGCAACTGCTTCCTGCGCAGCCTGACTTGCGTCTCGATGAAATTGTGTTACGGCTTCTAGATAACTAATATGTTCTAAGCAACGAGTATTCTTACTAGGATCCATACTCACAAGGTTACTCAACTGTTTCCCTTCGATCAATGTCTTGAGTCTACTATGGAAATACCTCTCAGGGCCTTATATACACACTAGACCAATTTTAAGTCGGCGGCCCTAGCGGTGCCACAGTTGTTTCTAGTAGCCGTTATTATGGCGGCACCGTCATCCAGTATTAATTATCTCCTGCTGCCACAACAATAACAATGATAGTGATGAAAATTTTGATGATAGGCTCACGAAGATTCTCGATAAGGATCGAGTTTATCAATGACACGAATACGATCAAAACATTGGTCAGGCCAAAAGATGCGATCACGGACTCTCGATATTCTCACTTGATGTCAATGCGTGATGACCATCTCTCAGATATTGATCGTCGAGACTAGAGAATCGAAACAAGAAAACGAAAAACGGGTCAGAAAGAAAAGGAACTAATGGGGAAATAAAATTATTACCCGCACTTCCTTCGGAATAAGTTTCGTCCCAAAAACTTAGATCATGAAACAATCAAGGCAAGGCACTTTAGATAACACACGTTATCTGCTGCCAACAGCGGATACAAAACTCCATGTCCTACTGCGGTCCAATTCAATACGCAAGAATGTTTACGAAGTGCAATGATCATGAACCACTATGGTTGATAATCCGAATAGTACAACAATCAAAATGCGGGTTTAATGCTGAACAAATATATAATTCCGACAACTTCAAAGTTTTGGAAAATCACAAATTGGAACAGATACCTGAACCTTAAACAAATGAGATGCTCGATAATCACGATGCAAGATCAAGCAACAACAATTGAATCACCACGATCGAACAACAACTGGATGACAACAATCGAACAACAACTCCAAAGTTCACCCTCAATCCGAGACATCAAAAGTACTTGTAAGGATTACAAGACGTTCATTTCGTATAGGACTCGCAAGAATTGAACCGAACTTGGGAAAAGGCACAATTGTGGACGAATTCATTTGAAACAATATCACAACTCGTTCAAATGACAAAAACCGAAGAACAGAACAAATTCAGAAGGTACCATCGAACATAAGCGGCTTAGGGTGGAAAAAGAAGTTAAAACTCAGGTGTCACGATCCACTTTAAATAAAAAAGTTTGTTCTCGAAATTTAGAACAATGAAAGCAAGGTAACAATGTAACAAACAATTTCATAATGTCGGATGACCAAATCTCTGGGCATCCTGACGCATGCGGAATGACTACTAACATCGCGAGGATTTCTCGGTAGTGACGCGATCCAATTAATGGCACAAGTTGAAATCGAAATGAAGCAGAACACAATAAATAGGGTTTGCCCGGGTAGAATCATGAGCTACCAAGGAAATATAATCCCCTACTCAACGACAGTGGGGTTATACAACGAGATCTTGAAACCAGTACATAACGGGAACCATAAATGCGATAAGCTCAAACATCAAAACAATCATCGCAGTACCACCGAGTTCGCAAATTCTGCAGTACGACAACAGAGTCGAGCATGAGGGTTCAAGGCCTTAAATTGTGCAAGTGCAAGACAAATGTAAGAATCCTGATCATTATACTCTTCTCTCCCTCAAAGGGAATTTTGTCCTCGAAATGTAGAATTACCAAGTTAGAGGTGGAAAGCAAGGAAATAAACAGAATCAAGCCACAATTGTCGGGAGCATCAACAATTCGGACGTATTAGGAAAGCATCACTTGCCATCATTTGGCGTACGGAATGTCCCTTAATCGCTTGCTTTGTTCACCAAAAGTTTACGGACATTGGATCAAACGTTAATTGTTCACGGTTCCTCAGAATCTTTAGGACTATCAATCGAGTTAAAAAGGGTCGGAATTATGGATATGCAATTCATAAGGCATGACCAACAGTAA
Source organism: Orobanche coerulescens (assembly GCA_033398695.1). Classification (NCBI taxonomy): domain Eukaryota; kingdom Viridiplantae; phylum Streptophyta; class Magnoliopsida; order Lamiales; family Orobanchaceae; genus Orobanche; species Orobanche coerulescens. The sequence goes on along the minus strand of CM065805.1, from coordinate 59,034,464 downwards.
TATTTAACATCAATTGATTCATCAGAATCGGGTTGGAAATGAGATCAAGAACAAAATCTACAAAATGGTCAACCCAATAGAAAATCAAGGAATTGCCTCAATCCGACAAAGAACATTGGGTTAGAAAATGTTATACCCCAAAACACCATTGAACGAAACAAAATCGGTCAAGATCACGAACCGTAGTCACCTTCGATTCACATCTTGGTGTCACCCACGGAGAAAAAGAAAAGAGCGGAAATGAGGAATCACGATTGCTGCCCAGTTTATATGACGGACAGATTAGCGTGCGTTAACCACAAGCATTAGCGTGCGCTAACGAGACCTCCAACCTCAGTCCAGTAGCATCTGGACTGCCCCTGAACTACCTGTTAGCACGCGTTACCCTCTCCATAGCGTGTGCTGTCGAACTCTTAGTTAAATGCGGTAGTTTCTGCATCTCATGTTAGCATGAGCTATCCACAAGGTAGCGTACGCTAACTGCTCCGACTCAGTAATGCAGTCATGAACACCCCTCAAACAGCACCAGAACCGAAGGTTACTAATAAGCGGCAGCGTGCAGATCCGAACACCATCGGTTTGTAAGTATACAACATCACATAAGGAATCATCGAAAGGCCAATCACCTCAAACACAATTCTGAGCACAGAATCCTCCAGATGTCTTCTGCCTGCTTGCCCCGCTTGTCGACTCAGTTGCTGAGGAGGCTTCATAGGGCATCGTCTGGCCTTAGCACTCCTCCACCGCAGCATAAATCATTATCGTTTGGATCACATCATTTCTCCCACAATCGCCAACACATCCACTTCCATCAAGATTCGATATACCCAGACTTGTAATACTCTTTCGTACAGTAACACCACCGAACGCAATCAACATCTCCGAGTACTTAAAGTGGGCAACACTAGAACGTCGAATTTTGGGAGGCTCGTATACTATATACAAGGGTGAGAATACATATACATACGTATAACGTTTAAAATCAACTTTCGGTCTTCTGACAGGAGTAACAATACCATGTCCAAAACATAATCTTTTACAAATAAGGGGCGAGTCACGTTTCGCCCAAAACTCGTGAATACCTTAGAAGAGGAAGTTTTATTTTACACGTCAATTTGAAATCGTTTTTACATAATGCACAAAACAATTTACGCTTTTAAGATTTTCAGAAACGTCTATAATTCCGAAATTATTTCAAAAATCTACCTTGGATTTGGATAAAATGAAAATTCTTCCTCTTCTACTAGTTTGATTGAAAAGAAAGATTTTCTACCGAATACATACTCATTTGATATAGCGATATTAAATCGTAGATTTGTCACCATTTGAAAGAGTCTTAAAAGCCATTATAGATGTTTCACCATAATCTGTAACATCCCCAAAACCGCCCGGGATATTACAGCACCGTGGGCCCCGCGCCGGAACCCACCCGGCTAAAACTATTTTTCCAAAAACGTTCAAAAACCCCAAAAGGCCGATGACGGTAATATTTTTCAAATACTCACAAGATCATTTATAAGACACCAAACATCGTCATAAAATATCGTCAAAACGTTCAAGGCCAAAATGCCAAAATTCGCTTTAGGGAATCGGTTTTACAAAATAAAACCCAATTTGCAAAATACCAAAAGCCATTTCAAGATACTCACGCAACAGATAAAATTGATACTTAAAAAATCTCATGGAATGTAGGAATCACTAACATTCCTGGTTTTCCATCATACGTTATGTAACTATTTCCACCGGACTGTATAGTATACTCATGCACATCCCAACAATCCTAATACTATCAACAAATTCTAGCCCTTCAACCTAGGGCTAATCGAGTTAACACAACACAACTATCCCACAAATAGGAGGGAGCTTACAATCGAAAGACTTACCTTCTCGTTACGTCAACATGCATTAGTTCCCTAAACGTGTAAGGGAAGGAAAACAATAGACACAACTCCAACGGAACACAATTCACAAGAGGACCTCAAAATCCAAGTATATTCAAAAGAAACCAAAACAATCTGGGCAGAAGGAACTAGAGTTCAGAGAGACTTACAGCACAGGTCGCACGAGACGACAGCAACTCAATGATATCATAAACAAATAATCAACTCAACTTTAACAGACCCAAAACACCAACAGCCTAGGTATCCATAAACCTAGGATCTGATAACAAATTCTGTAACACCCCCGTAATTTACAGAGATATTACAGCGCCGTAGATTCTTTTTGGAGAACCTACGAGGCCTAAACCAACATAAAAGACAATGACCATCAATAGAAATGAGAAATTCACACGCTTAAAACCAACGTCAACTTTCAAGACGACATACATCACAAAAACATACCAACACATGATCCTATTGGATCATAACAAAAACAACAGCTCATAACTGATCCAACACATCAACCATAACCAACATCAACACATTAAACCACAAGTATCCTCAGTCGAGAAGCTAACCGAAGCAGCTCTCTTGGTCACCGTGAAACCGGCATTCACTCCCTGCCAGAAGCCGTCCCTTGAACATGCCCACCGCGCACCTGCGCCTGAATGGCGGCACTGGACATGCACTTCCCGACAGAAGCCGCACATTGCAGCGTAACACGGCCCGGCAACACTCATGTTGTAACACCCCCGAGATATTCAAGGTATATTACAGTGTCGTGGACCCCTACATGGGACCCACCAGGCTAGACATGAATTTCCACACTAAAAACACACATCCTCCATATGAAAATCATATAACGCGCCCGGTACAACCGGCGGAATAATCAACACCGACAAACATAATTAACTTCTACGAATACAAATCACAATCCGAAAGGAGAAACCTAAGTACTCGCGAGTACAATCTATAAGTTTATAAAGTAGACAACAACCATATCGAAAAGGACAACATAAAGAAAAAGACTCAAAATGCACATGTCAACGACCTGGCCGCCATCCTCGTACTGTCCCAGCGTCACGCCCGCTCGTCCGGCTGAACATAACCTGAAATCCATAACAAGAATTTCCCCAAAATGTGTCCCCAAAGGGGTTAGCAATTACGCTAGTACAAGTAATCAAGGCAAACTATTCGCTTACACATTTCATAGTACAATGCACCATATCATTGTTGGAGAAAAATCGGGATAATGCGTCGTTGTGCGGAAGCAAATTTAAAGAGCGAAAATAAACGACACACGGATTTATAGAGGTTCAGATATAATCGAGCCTACGTCCTATCTCGGTATCTTTTTTAATAGGATAAAGATCAAAACCTCTGCACCTCTCTTCTATCGGTCGAGGGATAACCGTTACAATCACGTCTTCTATTGGTCCGTGATAAACCACTCGTACTTGTCTTTATGTCGGTCCAAGTTAAACCATTTTCCTTTTCTATAGGACAAGGAATCAACCGCTCTAGCTTTATATCGGTACTAGATAAACCTCACGAAGATATCGATTGCGATTCTAACAATGCCGGATCCTTGATCCTAATAACACCGAATCCAATCGTATCTTTTCTTTTACCTCTCGTGTATGTGTTGAATGTATAAACACTCAAACTAATAATATAAGCTCAATATCACAACAACAATATAATGTATATCAATATCTGATGAATGTATCGTTTGCTTGAAGTTGTTGTTCTGAAACAATACCATAAGAATGGTATTTATAGGCTTCTTAATCAAACTAGCCGTTAGCACCCTGACTCTTCATTACGGCCGCTATCTGTAACACCCCCAATCCGCTTAGGGATATTACACGCCGTAGACCCTCTCCTCGAGGATCTACCAGGCTAATAACTAAAATAAAACATCGCCTTTAAGGCTAAAATGACTCAGTAGACCGATTTGGTCTTTCAATAAATACATACAACTCAAATACAACTCATGCCCACGCAGGGGTCAAAATACAACCACACCCGTACAACGGGGAAAGGATACTGCAGCGGAAAAGAAAATACAACTGGACCAATACGACATCAACGGATCCTCGTGTGATTAGTATCGTTCATCTTTCATCATCCTTCGTGCCGACCCTGTGCTATGCTCCAAAACCTGAATGCAAAAATAGACATCCACCCCCCGAATACTCGGGGGTTAGCAAAACTCCACTGTTTCGCTAGTGCAAGTACAAGTGCAAAAATATGAGCCATACAATTCACATTCCACGAATAACAATAACAAGGAATCCGCGAAGATCCAAACGTAACAAAAAGTACTTCCTGAGGCAAGAGTTTGGGTAGATATTTCCAAAACCGAAAGACAATAATTAAAGGGGAAACAATTTATAAAACAGTTTAAAATGCCCTCGAGAGTTTTAATAGAAAAACAATTTAGGATTACCGAATCCTTATCTTTCCAAAATCAACAGGGGTCACAGCCCAAAGGTTTTGTTTTCGCAATTAGAAAACCAACAACAATTCACAGGGTTAAAAACTCACATCACATGTCCTCGGCGGACATAAAATCAATACAAAATAATCGCCCAAGATACGTAAACCTTGGTCACCAAAAATACAACATCAACTCGTGAATCCAGGGCTATACCATTGGATTCCCTTCGTGGCCCCGTCGGACCCTCCCAAGGTGAGCAGAATGCGTTTTCGAAATCATATACACCAACTCGTGAAGTTTTACTCGTGAATCCAGGGCTATACCATTGGACTCCCGCCGTGGCCCCATCGAACCAACCCACGGTGAGTAAACACATTCACAAACATACACACGCACTCGTGAAGTTTTACTCGTGAATCCAGGGCTATACCATTGGACTCCCGTCGTGGCCCCGTCGAACCAACCCACGGTGAGTAAACACATTCACAAACATACACACGCACTCGTGAAGTTTTACTCGTGAATCCAGGGCTATACCATTGGACTCCCGCCGTGGCCCCGTCGAACCAACCCACGGTGAGTAAACACATTCACAAACATAAGCAACCGCACTCGTGAATCCAGGGCTATACCATTGGACTCCCGTCGTGGCCCCGTCGAACCAACCCACGGTGAGCGAAATACAGTCACACAATTAACACGTCACAACAAGGATATTCATACAATCCACCAAAGGCAACAAACACAAAGCACGACGTAATCGTCAACTCACAACGCACCGAAATGAGATAATATATGCACACACGCATTATCGAGCGCAACATCAACACCAAACATATCCAAAGAATTCACGTAGTCACTTACAACCCACACAATATACAAAACACACGCGTTTTGAAAGTGAGCCTTTAACGAGGCTAGCCGAATCCTTTGAAAACTCAATTCAAACAAACAAACAAACATACCAAGATGATCACCAATCATCATATTCACAAAACAAGAAATGTATGGACAAGGTACTTGCCTCGAATAAGAACAACGCGAAGAATCGACCGAAGTAGGTTGGCACGGACCGACTACGAACCGGCCGACTCCACCGAACGCCAACTCGCGATAATAAACTTGATTCGCTGGATCAAAGGATGATAACGGATGATTGATTGATGTTATGAACTCAAGAACTTCATGGATTTGTTGTTAAACAACATGGCTTCGTCACCCATGAATCGCCAGCCGCGGACGGAGAAGAAAGGAAATGAAAAACGAGGTGAAATGTGACTGCTCTGTCACATTTATACTGGGCCGGACTAGCGCGCGCTAGGCTGCCGAGCTAGCGTGCGCTATCGGCCCAGGCCGCAATCCAGTGACCTACTGGACTAGACTGCTCGGCCAGGTAGCATGCGCAGCCTTCCGGCCGTAGCGCGCGCTACCTTCCGGTCGTAGCGTGCGCAATGCCCGACAGTAGCGTGCGCTACCTGCCGAGCCTGACCGATTCCAGAACCCCAGGACTCCACTGTCCAGACCCGATAGCGTGCGTTAGGCCAGCCGATAGCGTGCGCTACACCTGTCGGTTAGCGCGCGCAGCCTTCCGGCCGTAGCGTGCGCTACGCCGGTTCCTGCCGCACCCGTCCGGCCGGTGCCCGCAATCGTCCGGCCAGTCCCGCAACCGTCCGGCCAGTGCTCGAACACCAGGGCTCGACGACTCGATTTCAGCGCCGCAGGCGAACACGACGAAAAGTTCGCGGACAACATCAACGACCCGAAATGAAAACATAATACCATAATTAATCATACGCGACCAAGAAACGGGTCGAGACAACAATTACAGATACGGATACCCGAAACTTTCAAGAAATTACAAAATGGCCCAAAACGCCCGGAAATCACGATACGTGATCGAATAATCAAACCGAAGTTCACAACACATCTAACAAAGTTAAACGGACTTACGGGAAACTCGAAACAGCAGTTTCGACCGAGATTCGCAAGAATCGAACTCAAGTGCGGATAAGTCGCTAAAAAGCACGGAACTCAACAAAACGACACCGAAACGAACTCGGATGTCAAAAAGTGTAGAATTAATCATTCTCAGGATAATGAAACGGTCATGAGCGAGTCATCAAAACGGACTTCCGCTGAAAAAAAAGAAAAAAAAAAAAAAAAAGAAATTACCGGAAATCGAAAATTGCGGATATTACATTCTACCCTCCTTAAAAGAAGTTTCGTCCCGAAACTTAAAACAAGTAGGGAGAAGCAATATCCCACCAAGAAAACTCAACGAGATACGCAAGAAATGTGTAACTAACGCCCAACGGCGAAACGTTACAAACAACACAACGGAATATATGGTGTGAAAACACGCTCCACGACGACCAACACAACGTCGCCGTTAGGGATATAATAAAACCAACAAGTGACAAGCGTCAACAAATAGATAGTACAATCAAGTCGATTATCCGAACAGTCACAAAACACACGAACGAAAATCAATACGATTGACCAACCCAACGGTTCATCAATCAAAACGCGAGCCAAACGCTGAACAAATACGGAATTCCACCGCCTAAGGGTTGGAAGATCGAAAACGAGACTAATTTCCCGAACTGAAGGGAATTACGAAGGAGCCTGAACGTTCACCAATCACGGAACGAGATCAATAAAAACCGAACAATCAAACGATCGAACCACAATGATCGAGACAACAAAAATCGAACAATCATGTCCGAAACACGAAGGATAATAAAGTTCAAACAACAACTCCCAGAATGATCTGGTGAGAACAACAAGACATGCATTCCCATAAGATCCACAGGAAAGGGAATAGCGATTGAAAAGTCCCAACGACAAACGAGTTATCCCGAAACAATACCACCCTCGTTCGATCAATAACAGCAAGGGATAGGGAAAGTTCAGAAAATGCCAACGAACATAAACGAGTCGACAGAGTCGAAAATACAGAAATTCAAAATCCGATCTACATCGAATAGAAGAGTTAATAGAACCAAATGATGTCACTTCCGAACAAGGTTCACAAGAATCGAACTGAACTCGAAAAAGTCACAGCGATAACTAGATCGACCCACAAAAAGATCACAGCTCGTTTGGACGATGAAACCGAAATACAGAACAAGTTCAGAAAGTAACAACGAACACGAGCGAGTCGATAGAATGGAGAAAGATAAAATACCGAGGTCAAAATAGTACGGGCATTACCTCCGACCTCGCCCACGAAATTCACAAAACGGGAGCAAGGTAACAAGACATTAAACAACCGACACATAACGGAACCATCACCGATGCACACGGTCATACCAAACCAAGCTCTAACAGCTCGCACATGCGCGACAACGCAGAAATCACTACGAGGCGACAATATTCAATACCAACATCATACACACTTTGTCCGACCACAAGCAGGAAATGATGGGTTTTAAAAACGAAAACCACCTTTTGAAAACAGTTTGGAAACACTAGTTGATCTTGAGTATCATTTTACAAAAAGTTGAACAAACATCATTTTCGAGACTTTGAAAATCATCTTGCGTTTAAACAAAAGTGAGGACATTTTCTCTTAGTGAAAAACTTTCAGAAATATTCGACCCTCGGGTCTAAGTATAAGTGTTTCTAAAATATTGAAAATATCTCAAAACATTTTGGTCCTCGAGGTAGAAGAATTTGGAAACATATTGTGGCACCTTGGAAGTACCACGAGAAAACGATTCATTTTAAAAGTACGTCTCGAAATTTATTTTCTAAGATACTCAAGGTTTTCAAAAATAATTCAATGGGCTAGAATGCCCAAAAATGCTCATGTAGCAATATTCGTTTAAACATATTATAATATATGCATCAAATCGTACAAAGTCAAGACAATACATGTCTTTTACCGGGAAGACAAACAGTCAATTATCACAGTGAAAAAGACATAAATAATGACAACACTCCTCATACAAACGAAATAAGAGAATCACATGAACGCATCACGAAACCAAGAATCTACATGAAGGTTCCATCACTTAACACAAAATCAAACAAATAGCTCATGTCACACGAGGCACAACACAAAGAAGGGAGACTTACTTCCACAGGTCGCACGAAGATGATGATCGCCCCTCGATACTAATCACGACCAACAAACTCAGACGACGCGTCGCGACACGACTCAGTCAGATAAAATCCGACGAGACAAAACTCAACAGACACCACTGACCCGACAGCCTAGGTTTCCACAACCTAAGCTCTGATACCATTCTGTAACACCCCCAATCCGCTTAGGGATATTACACGCCGTAGACCCTCTCCTCGAGGATCTACTAGGCTGATAACTAAAATCAAACATCGCCTTTAAGGCTAAAATGACTCAGTAGACCGATTTGGTCTTTCAATAAATACATACAACTCAAATACAACTCATGCCCACGCAGGGGTCAAAATACAACCACACCCGTACAACGGGGAAAGGATACTGCAGCGGAAAAGAAAATACAACTGGACCAATACGACATCAACGGATCCTCGTGTGATTAGTATCGTTCATCTTTCATCATCCTTCGTGCCGACCCTGTGCTATGCTCCAAAACCTGAATGCAAAAATAGACATCCACCCCCCGAATACTCGGGGGTTAGCAAAACTCCACTGTTTCGCTAGTGCAAGTACAAGTGCAAAAATACGAGCCATACAATTCACATTCCACGAATAACAATAACCAGGAATCCGCGAAGATCCAAACGTAACAAAAAGTACTTCCCGAGGCAAGAGTTTGGGTAGATATTTCCAAAACCGAAAGACAATAATTAAAGGGGAAACAATTTATAAAACAGTTTAAAATGCCCTCGAGAGTTTTAATAGAAAAACAATTTAGGATTACCGAATCCTTATCTTTCCAAAATCAACAGGGGTCACAGCCCAAAGGTTTTGTTTTCGCAATTAGAAAACCAACAACAATTCACAGGGTTAAAAACCCACATCACGTGTCCTCGGCGGACATAAAATCAATACAAAATAATCGCCCAAGATACGTAAACCTTGGTCACCAAAAATACAACATCAACTCGTGAATCCAGGGCTATACCATTGGATTCCCTTCGTGGCCCCGTCGGACCCTCCCAAGGTGAGCAGAATGCGTTTTCGAAATCATATACACCAACTCGTGAAGTTTTACTCGTGAATCCAGGGCTATACCATTGGACTCCCACCGTGGCCCCGTCGAACCAACCCACGGTGAGTAAACACATTCACAAACATACACACGCACTCGTGAAGTTTTACTCGTGAATCCAGGGCTATACCATTGGACTCCCGCCGTGGCCCCGTCGAACCAACCCACGGTGAGTAAACACATTCACAAACATACACACGCACTCGTGAAGTTTTACTCGTGAATCCAGGGCTATACCATTGGACTTCCGCCGTGGCCCCGTCGAACCAACCCACGGTGAGTAAACACATTCACAAACATAAGCAACCACACTCGTGAATCCAGGGCTATACCATTGGACTCCCGCCGTGGCCCCAACGAACCAACCCACGGTGAGCGAAATACATTCACACAATTAACACGTCACAACAAGGATATTCATACAATCCACCAAAGGCAACAAACACAAAGCACGACGTAATCGTCAAATCACAAGCACCGAAATGAGATAATATATGCACACACGCATTATCGAGTGCAACATCAACACCAAACATATCCAAAGAATTCACGTAGTCACTTACAACCCACACAATATACAAAACACACGCGTTTTGAAAGTGAGCCTTTAACGAGGCTAGCCGAATCCTTTGAAAACTCAATTCAAACAAACAAACAAACATACCAAGATGATCACCAATCATCATATCCACAAAACAAGAAATTTATGGACAAGGTACTTGCCTCGAATAAGAACAACGCGAAGAATCGACCGAAGTAGGTTGGCACGGACCGACTACGAACCCGCCGACTCCACCGAACGCCAACTCGCGATAATAAACTTGATTCGCTAGATCAAAGGATGATAACGGATGATTGATTGATGTTATGAACTCAAGAACTTCATGGATTTGTTGTTAAACAACATGGCTTCGTCACCCATGAATCGCCAGCCGCGGACGGAGAAGGAAGGAAATGAAAAATGAGGTGAAATGTGACTGCTCTGTCACATTTATACTGGGCCGGACTAGCGCGCGCTAGGCTGCCGAGCTAGCGTGCGCTATCGGCCCAGGCCGCAATCCAGTGACCTATTGGACTAGACTGCTCGGCCAGGTAGCGTGCGCAGCCTTCCGGCCGTAGCGCGCGCTACCTTCCGGTCGTAGCGTGCGCAATGCCCGATAGTAGCGTGAGCTACCTGCCGAGCCTGACCGATTCCAGAACCCCAGCACTCCACTGTCCAGACCCGATAGCGTGCGTTAGGCCAGCCGATAGCGTACGCTACACCTGCCGGTTAGCGCGCGCAGCCTTCCGGCCAGAAGGCGCTTCTGGCCCGGTTCTGCACCCGTCCGGCCGGTGCCCGCAAACGTCCGGCTAGTCCCGCAACCGTCCGGCCAGTGCTCGAACACCAGGGCTCGACGACTCGATTTCCGAAAACGCACGGAACGAACACGACGAAAAGTTCGCGGACAACATCAACGACCCGAAATGAAAACATAATACCATAATTAATCATACGCGACCAAGAAACGGGTCGAGACAATAATTACAGATACGGATACCCGAAACTTTCAAGAAATTACAAAATGGCCCAAAACGCCCGGAAATCACGATACGTGATCGAATAATCAAACCGAAGTTCACAACACGTCTAACAAAGTTAAACGGACTTACGGGAAACTCGAAACAGCAGTTTCGACCGAGATTCGCAAGAATCGAACTCAAGTGCGGATAAGTCGCTAAAAAGCACGGAACTCAACAAAACGACATCGAAACGAACTCGGATGTCAAAAAGTGTAGAATTAATCATTCTCAGGATAATGAAACGGTCATGAGCGAGTCATCAAAACGGACTTCCGCTGAAAAAAAGAAAAAAAAAAGAAATTACCGGAAATCGAAAATTGCGGATATTACATTCTACCCTCCTTAAAAGAAGTTTCGTCGCGAAACTTAAAACAAGTAGTGAGAAGCAATATCCCACCAAGAAAACTCAACGAGATACGCAAGAAATGTGTAACTAACGCCCAACGGCGAAACATTACAAACAACACAACGGAATATATGGTGTGAAAACACGCTCCACGACGACCAACACAACGTCGCCGTTAGGGATATAATAAAACCAACAAGTGACAAGCGTCAACAAACAGATAGTACAATCAAGTCGATTATCCGAACAGTCACAAAACACACGAACGAAAATCAATACGATTGACCAACCCAACGGTTCATCAATCAAAACGCGAGCCAAACGCTGAACAAATACGGAATTCCACCGCCTAAGGGTTGGAAGATCGAAAACGAGACTAATTTCCCGAACTGAAGGGAATTACGAAGGAGCCTGAATGTTCACCATCACGGAACGAGATCAATAAAAACCGAACAATCAAACGATCGAACCACAATGATCGAGACAACAAAAATCGAACAATCATGTCCGAAACACGAAGGATAATAAAGTTCAAACAACAACTCCCAGAATGATCTGGTGAGAACAACAAGACATGCATTCCCATAAGATCCACAGGAAAGGGAATAGCGATTGAAAAGTCCCAACGACAAATGAGTTATCCCGAAACAATACCACCCTCGTTCGATCAATAACAGCAAGGGATAGGGAAAGTTCAGAAAATGCCAACGAACATAAACGAGTCGACAGAGTCGAAAATACAGAAATTCAAAATCCGATCTACATCGAATAGAAGAGTTAATAGAACCAAATGATGTCACTTCCGAACAAGGTTCACAAGAATCGAACTGAACTCGAAAAAGTCACAGCGATAACTAGATCGACCCACAAAAGATCACACTGTTTGGACGATGAAACCGAAATACAGAACAAGTTCAGAAAGTAACAACGAACACGAGCGAGTCGATAGAATGGAGAAAGATAAAATACCGAGGTCAAAATAGTACGGGCATTACCTCCGACCTCGCCCACGAAATTCACAAAACGGGAGCAAGGTAACAAGACATTAAACAACCGACACATAACGGAACCATCACCGATGCACACGGTCATACCAAACCAAGCTCTAACAGCTCGCACATGCGCGACAACGCAGAAATCACTACGAGGCGACAATATTCAATACCAACATCATACACACTTTGTCCGACCACAAGCAGGAAATGATGGGTTTTAAAAACGAAAACCACCTTTTGAAAACAATTTGGAAACACTAGTTGATCTTGAGTATCATTTTACAAAAAGTTGAACAAACATCATTTTCGAGACTTTGAAAATCATCTTGCGTTTAAACAAAAGTGAGGACATTTTCTCTTAGTGAAAAACTTTCAGAAATATTCGACCCTCGGGTCTAAGTATAAGTGTTTCTAAAATATTGAAAATATCTCAAAACATTTTGGTCCTCGAGGTAGAAGAATTTGGAAACATATTGTGGCACCTTGGAAGTACCACGAGAAAACGATTCATTTTAAAAGTACGTCTCGAAATTTATTTTCTAAGATACTCAAGGTTTTCAAAAATAATTCAATGGGCTAGAATGCCCAAAAATGCTCATGTAGCAATATTCGTTTAAACATATTATAATATATGCATCAAATCGTACAAAGTCAAGACAATACATGTCTTTTACCGGGAAGACAAACAGTCAATTATCACAGTGAAAAAGACATAAATAATGACAACACTCCTCATACAAACGAAATAAGAGAATCACATGAACGCATCACGAAACCAAGAATCTACATGAAGGTTCCATCACTTAACACAAAATCAAACAAATAGCTCATGTCACACGAGGCACAACACAAAGAAGGGAGACTTACTTCCACAGGTCGCACGAAGATGATGATCGCCCCTCGATACTAATCACGACCAACAAACTCAGACGACGCGTCGCGACACGACTCAGTCAGATAAAATCCGACGAGACAAAACTCAACAGACACCACTGACCCGACAGCCTAGGTTTCCACAACCTAAGCTCTGATACCATTCTGTAACACCCCCAATCCGCTTAGGGATATTACACGCCGTAGACCCTCTCCTCGAGGATCTACTAGGCTGATAACTAAAATCAAACATCGCCTTTAAGGCTAAAATGACTCAGTAGACCGATTTGGTCTTTCAATAAATACATACAACTCAAATACAACTCATGCCCACGCAGGGGTCAAAATACAACCACACCCGTACAACGGGGAAAGGATCTTGCGGCGGAAAAGAAAATACAATCGACCAATACCACATCAACGGATCCTCGTGTGATTAGTATCGTTCATCTTTCATCATCCTTCGTGCCGACCACGTGCTATGCTCCAAAACCCGAATGCAAAATAGACATCCACCCCCGAATACTCGGGGTTAGCAAACTCCACTGTTTCGCTAGTGCAAGTACAAGTGCAAAAATACGAGCCATACAATTCACATTCCACGAATAACAATAACCAGAATCTGCGAAGATCCAAACGTAACAAAAAGTACTTCCCGAGGCAAGAGTTTGGGTAGATATTTCCAAAACCGAAAGACAATAATTAAAGGGGAAACAATTTATAAAACAGTTTAAAATGCCCTCGAGAGTTTTAATAGAAAAACAATTTAGGATTACCGAATCCTTATCTTTCCAAAATCAACAGGGGTCACAGCCCAAAGGTTTTGTTTTCGCAATTAGAAAACCAACAACAATTCACAGGGTTAAAAACCCACATCATGTGTCCTCGGCGGACATAAAATCAATACAAAATAATCGCCCAAGATACGTAAACCTTGGTCACCAAAAATACAACATCAACTCGTGAATCCAGGGCTATACCATTGGATTCCCTTCGTGGCCCCGTCGGACCCTCCCAAGGTGAGCAGAATGCGTTTTCGAAATCATATACACCAACTCGTGAAGTTTTACTCGTGAATCCAGGGCTATACCATTGGACTCCCACCGTGGCCCCGTCGAACCAACCCACGGTGAGTAAACACATTCACAAACATACACACGCACTCGTGTAGTTGTACTCGTGTATCCTGGGCTATACCATTGGACTCCCGCCGTGGCCCCGTCGAACCAACCCACGGTGAGTAAACACATTCACAAACATACACACGCACTCGTGAAGTTTTACTCGTGAATCCAGGGCTATACCATTGGACTTCCGCCGTGGCCCCGTCGAACCAACCCACGGTGAGTAAACACATTCACAAACATAAGCAACCACACTCGTGAATCCAGGGCTATACCATTGGACTCCCGCCGTGGCCCCAACGAACCAACCCACGGTGAGCGAAATACATTCACACAATTAACACGTCACAACAAGGATATTCATACAATCCACCAAAGGCAACAAACACAAAGCACGACGTAATCGTCAAATCACAAGCACCGAAATGAGATAATATATGCACACAAGCATTATCGAGTGCAACATCAACACCAAACATATCCAAAGAATTCACGTAGTCACTTACAACCCACACAATATACAAAACACACGCGTTTTGAAAGTGAGCCTTTAACGAGGCTAGCCGAATCCTTTGAAAACTCAATTCAAACAAACAAACAAACATACCGAGATGATCACCAATCATCATATCCACAAAACAAGAAATTTATGGACAAGGTACTTGCCTCGAATAAGAACAACGCGAAGAATCGACCGAAGTAGGTTGGCACGGACCGACTACGAACCCGCCGACTCCACCGAACGCCAACTCGCGATAATAAACTTGATTCGCTAGATCAAAGGATGATAACGGATGATTGATTGATGTTATGAACTCAAGAACTTCATGGATTTGTTGTTAAACAACATGGCTTCGTCACCCATGAATCGCCAGCCGCGGACGGAGAAGGAAGGAAATGAAAAACGAGGTGAAATGTGACTGCTCTGTCACATTTATACTGGGCCGGACTAGCGCGCTAAGTCGCCGAGCTAGCGTGCGCTATCGGCCCAGGCCGCAATCCAGTGACCTATTGGACTAGACTGCTCGGCCAGGTAGCGTGCGCAGCCTTCCGGCCGTAGCGCGCGCTACCTTCCGGTCGTAGCGTGCGCAATGCCCGATAGTAGCGTGAGCTACCTGCCGAGCCTGACCGATTCGAACCCGGCCTCCACTGTCCGGACCGATGGCGTCGTTAGGCGGCCGATAGCGTCGCTACACTGCCGGTTAGCGCGCGGCCTTCCGGCCGTGGCGTGCGCTTCTGGCGGTTCTGCCGCACCGTCCGGCGGTGCCATAAGCGTCCGTCGATCCCTTGATCGGCGGTGCTCGAACACGTGGCTCGACGACTCAATTTCCGAAAACGCACGGAACGAACACGACGAAAAGTTCGCGGACAACATCAACGACCCGAAATGAAAACATAATACCATAATTAATCATACGCGACCAAGAAACGGGTCGAGATAACAATTACAGATACGGATACCCGAAACTTTCAAGAAATTACAAAATGGCCCAAAACGCCCGGAAATCACGATACGTGATCGAATAATCAAACCGAAGTTCACAACACGTCTAACAAAGTTAAACGGACTTACGGGAGATTCGCAAGAATCGAACTCAAGTGCGGATAAGTCGCTAAAAAGCACAGAACTCAACAAAACGACACCAAAACGAACTCGGATGTCAAAAAGTATAGAATTAATCATTCTCAGGATAATGAAACGGTCATGAGCGAGTCATCAAAACAGACTTCCGCTGAAAAAAAAAAAGAAAAAAAAAAGAAATTACCGGAAATCGAAAATTGCGAATATTACACTATCAGCTCCATATTACGGCTGTTAGCTGCTTAGCGTACGTTAACACATCCAGGTTACGTACGTTAACATATCCCAATTTGAGTCCAGTAGCATCCTTCTCTCTTCATTACGTACGTTAATCAATTACCCATTACGTACGTTAAGGATACATCATTGCTTACGTCATATATCCGTTGCCGCCTTTCTGACTCTGAATCGTCCAACGTTCTTCTGGTTTGAATACTGAACACTCTATTACGTACGTTAGCCATCCTTGCTTACGTACGTTAGTCTCCATTCATTACGTACGCTATATAGCACATTTTACGTACGTTAAGCTTGCATAAATCCAGCTTTTTGCACTTCATTTCCTTCGATGCTTTGCTTCGTCTTTTTGTTGTTTTGCTTTGTTTGACAACTTTAATCATCAAAACACTATTAAGCATGTATGGAACAAAATGTTCCAACAATCTCCCTCTTTTTGATGATTACAAAACAACACTTCGTCAATGGGATTTATCTGCAAGAATACAAATATATGTATATGTGCATAGACCAAGGTTTTCGACTTTGTCCATTTCGTTAGTTTCTTCTCCCATTTTTTTTTTTCGACTCCTTCTTTCCTTTTCTTTTTCTTTTCGAATTATTCAAATTTTCATCATCTTTTCGACGTCTCCTCATTTTTCTTTTCAACTTTTCTTCGATTTTCTCTCCCTTTCAGGGTTAATCCCATTCTTTTTCCTTTTCTCCTTTCTCCCCCTTTTTGTTTTCATCAAAAAATGTAATAAATGACAATAAAATGATAACCAAATTGATGTATAAAAAATATGCAATACCAAATCATGGATATAACTATATGCATGAAAAGGGTATAAACTCCCCCTGAAAATAGTATCCGTTTTGAAAAAAATTAATACTCCCCCTGAGTAGAATAAAAAAAATAGTTCTTGGGGACCCAACCGATAGTTGTTTTTTGTTTTGAAATATAGACGATATTTTGGATGGTGGTTCCTTTAGGAATCCAAATCTTTTTAACTTTTATCGTCTGTCTTGGGCTTTTGCAATTCGAAATATGGTGCCCAATTTTCAAGCATTTTTCGCATCGGGGTATTTTGAAATTTACGGATTCATTTTTAGAACGTGGTTTGAATCCCAACCCCTCTTTATTTAAAGTATATTTTTGAACACAAAGCATTTGTTCAAATTTATCATTGCCGCACGAAAATTTCTTCGTCAAAATTTTAAGTTCATCTTGAACTTTTAAAAGATCATTCTTTAAAATATTTTCATTTTCAACGCAATGAGAATGATCGGTCTCGATAAATTTTCCCTTTTCAAGAATTTTGAAATTTTCAATTTCCAATGATTTATTTTTAGATTTAAGGGATTTAATTTCCGATAAATCATTTTGAAAATCCATATGAAGTAATTCAAATGCTTCAAATAATTCGCCGTGAGACGATGTACTAACCTGGCTTTCGACGTCGCTGTCGTCGAATGAACTTCGGGCCATGAGAGCGAGATTATTTTGATTGATAAAATCATCATCTTCGTCGTCATCGCTCCATGTTGCAACGAGAATCTCCTTCTTGGGTTTTACTCGGCAATTTTTAGCAAAGTGGCCTGGTTTACCACATAATCGACAAGAATTGTCGAATTTCTTAGATTCGCCCGAGATGACTTTCTTTCTCCGGTTTAATAAGGTTTGAAACTTATTAATATTTTTGGCATAATATGCCGATTCTTCGTTGCTTTCATCAACCGGGATTTCTTCTCTTTTTGACATCTTAGCCTTCAAGGCTATTGATCTTTCCTTCGGTTTCGGCTTTGCATTTCGAGATTTAAGGACTACATCGTAATTTATTAGTGAACCAACGAGGGCACTAAAATCAAGATTATTGAGATCGTTCGATTCCATAATTGCCGTCACCGTATCGTCCCATTCTCGAGGTAGTGATCGGAGAATTTTCTTTACTTTATCACTACTCGAAAGTGGTTTTCCGAAACATGCTAATCCATTTGTGATGACTGAGAATCGGTCAAGCATTATAGTAATGGATTCGTCGTCCTTCATTTGGAATAACTCGTAATCGTGAAGGAGCATGTTTATCTTCCTCTCCTTGACTTGAGACGTACCTTCGTGTGTTACTTCAAGCATTTTCCAAATTTGTTTGGCACTATCACACGATGATATCCGGTTGTGTTCTTCCGGATTTAATGCACAATATAATAATTGCGTGGCTTTACAATTATAATGGTCGTTTTTCCAATCCGCATCGTCATACTCTTCAAAGGTTTTGAGAGTTCCGTTTGAGTTCGTCGGAATTTTGGGACCAAGGCATATAACCTTCCATAATTCGATCGTAAGCTCGGATGAAAATAGACATTTTCTTCTTCCAAGTCATGAAATTCGATCCATCAAAAAATGGTGGTCGATTTAGAGCAAGGCCTTCGACTGGAGCAATTTGGAACGCCATTTTGGATCTTCTCCTCGGATGTTAAGCCGTGTATTGGAGTACTGCTCCGATACCAATTGTTGGAGCAAAATCGGGATAATGCGCAGTTGTGCGTGGTGTTACCTAAAATATTATTCGGAAGGGGTTGCTGGAATGGATGAGTAACAAATAAAATGCAAGAGCACGAGCGATGGAATGAAAATAACACAAGATTTGCTGGGGTTGTTAATCCCGGGCTTGAATGCTCTCGCGAGATTTTATTAATAATGATACTGCTTTGGAGTACAACAATTAATGTTTAGTGTGATTACAATGGGTGTAATAACCGTAAAGGTTTTGATGCTTAAGAGTTGATGATTGCCAGAAGAACCAGAGTTAATGCTCTGTGAGTTCTGCCGATCGCCTTATCTATTGGATTTCTCGTAGGGAATTTCGGATGATAAAAACTGATCCCTTTTCAAATGCTGGAAGTCTCCTATTTATAGAAGAGGAGGTAGTGGGGATGTCGTAATCCCAAACGGGCGATCGCCTTCCCTGCATTAAATGCTCATTTGATGCTTCTGACACGCCATTAAGGGCGACCGGGGCGATCGTCCCAGCACGTGGGTCTTTTTCCATAAAGTCCGCAGCTGTGCAGGTGGGCACCGTCTACGGGAGCCAATGAGAAAGCAACACGTGCCTCCTGTCGCAGTCTTAGGAGGTCCCACCTAGGGCGCCTTTTGCGGGTCTGTCGGTAGGTGAGAAGTTGTCATTGTCACGAACAACTGGTGATGGGCGGGAGTCAAAAAACCTTCTCCTGCGGCGCCGTTTGCAGATCTGCATGTAGGCCCTCTCCCCAAGGTTCGGTCTTGCGTAGAATTTTGACTGATGTGGGCTTCACGTGCGGTGAAAGGCAGTCGCCTTGTGAGACGATCGCTAGGTACCTAAAGGGGATCGCTCGGCACTTGACTTTAATCTGATGTCTTCTTCGATTGGTAAGTTTGCCTTGGTGCATTTGACTCTCAACTTTGGTCGCTCGACCATTATGCCGATCGCCGTTGGGGCGTTATTAATCGCCGCACAACAATTGCCCCCTAGCTCGCTCCGATGTTGAATACGTGGGGTGAGGTGGTTCTTTTGGCGATCGCTTTGAATGAACGACTTATTACTTTATGAAACATACGATCGTCTCCCGAGCGGACCGATTTTGAATTTGGCCGACCTACTCGGTCGATGAAAAGGGCGGGAAGTGGAAGCTGACTTGAAACGTCGATGGGGCACGTGTCGTGTTTCTGTTGGGGGAGTCCAACGGTTTTGTCAGACTTGTCGTTTGGCGTGACCTCGAAACGACGCGTACGCGTGATTCGAGGGCGGCATTAATTACGGACTTTCCGACCTTTGCGCTTCGGCCCTCGGGATCTCGCTTAATTGCCCAGAAGCCCCTGCCCTCGCCTATAAAAAGGGAACTAGGGTTTCTGGGTTCACTTTACCCGCATTTCGCCTGAGGAGAAGAAGGTATATCCAGATTCCTTTGAAGCTTTGTCTGACGATCGTCGTTCGACTCAATCCTTAGGTAAAAAAATCCTTTCTTCCTTTCCCTTTCTTTTTCTGAAGATCTCCGGAGTATCTGAGGTGTTTGAAACGGGTAGTACCTCCGCCGCCGGGGCTTCGACTTCCCGGGAAGAAACCTCCGCGGAGTTTTACATGGAGACAGCCGTCGAGGCTATCCGCGGCGGTATTGAACCCGCGGAAGTCGAGGAACTGTTTAATGATGCTGAAGCGGCCAGGGCGGCGGCGGCCGAGCGAAGGCGTTTGCTGGCCGAAAGGGAGATGGCGGTGAGGGCATACTGGGAGCAATATAGCGCGTTCGGCAAAGCCTATTCGGCCTTTGCCGAAATTATGGAGAGACTGGCCAGCCTGCTTCCCAAGTTCGATTATCGGGAATATTCGATCGCCCATCCTTATCAACCCGAGAGGTGGACGCTGTTACGGGCCGCGCAGCGCTCCCCGTGGTCCCTTGGCCAGATCAAGAGCTCGGCGACCAGGAAAGACTTGGCCCTATGGAGGACGAGGTTTCATGTCCCCTCTGATGTGAGCCTCTACGTGCCTGCCGAGAACGAGCGAGCCGACCAACCTCCTGGGGGCATGGTCGCAGTAAATGAGGTGATAATGGAGGCCGGACTGCGGTTTCCACTGTCGTTCGTTGTCTCTAACTTGCTGGTCGCCTGGAATGTGGCGCCGCTACAACTGATGTCGAATGCCTGGCTTCAGATCGTCAGCGCCCTCACTTTTTTGGGCAGTCACCGGATGTACTGCCTTCCTTCGCCGTTGGAGATGAACCATCTATTCAAACTGATGGTTCAGAAGGGGTCCGTCGGCGGCTACCACATCCAAGGTCGCTCTGGCCGGGTGATTCTTGGGGTCCTGAACAAAGTCCGGGGCGATCCGGCGAAATGGTTCTGGGTCGATGGTGCATGGAAGGCATCCGCGAGTGACAATCCCACCGGCGAGCTGGATATTCCCACCGGCCTCCGGGAGAGGAATCCGAGTAAGGGTTTTGACTCTCCCTTCGTTCGGATACATCTTGAACTAATCCAATTTGGTCTTCTTTTTGCAGATTCCCTTATTCCGGCGGTAGGCGATTTACCTTTCGATTTTGCGATCATCTGGGAGCGGGTACGCAGTCTTCCCGACGACGATATAGACGCTTGCCAGATTAACAACGAAGACTGTTGGCTGGCTGCTCGGCTATTTCATTTTCCGCGCCACCTCTTGATTCCAGGTATGAATTTTTACGTTCTTCTTTTGCTTGGCGATCGTCTTGATTGAGGAAGGTGACTAACCATTGTCGATCGCTTCCTTTGCAGAAATCCGCTTTCCTCGCTTCCTAGAGCCCCCCCTCCCCCCGAGATCGCCATGTCAAACCCCGGGATCATGAGTCGTCTGCGCCAAAAGAAAGCGAGTCGAGTTCCCCTTGTGGCGCTACCACTTATCCCGGAGGCGAGGCCTCCCGTAGAGCCGGTTGCTGAGGCGGAAGAAGTTCGGGAGGAGGGACTTCGGTTGAATTGCAAGCGACGGAGGACGGAGGAGCCCCTGGCCACTGCCACTGCTGGTGAGCAGTCGATCGCCGCGCCTCCGCTCACTGCGATTCCCCTGGGGGAGGGGTCCACACCCTCAACGGCCTTCCTGTAGGCAACGGCGACCGCGGAGGCCGAGATCCCGTGCGGGAAGCCGTTCTTTGGCCGCGACCCAGAGAAGGTCGAAAGGTAAGCTTTGGTCGCTTTGCCTAGTTTTGTCACTTGTGTAGAAAATGTGCTAACTCTTTTGCTCTTGGCACAGGATCCGTCGCAGCGACCCAAATTGCTCGCCGCTGGTTCTGGACTTCCTCGCAAGCAGATCTCCTCGCGAGGCTTGTGACGTCCCGCACTATGTCGCTCGGGCTACCAATGCTCTGCCGAAGGCGTAGACGACCGACTTGGATGCGATCGCACCGGCGATCTCCGGATGCAATGCAGGCGACCTTAGCTCTAACCCTCCAGGCGGCGACGATGGCCGCCCAGGCTGTGAAGGACTATCAAGGGCGACCTTCTACTGCTCGTCTTCAGGTGGACCTCGAGGCTGCTCGGAAACAGAACTCCGAGTTTGCCGACAGGATTGTGGAAGGATTCCTTGGAGGCAGCCAAGCTGGCGAGTCAAGATCTTGCACGGGCCCGGGCGGCGACGGACCGGATGCGGGACCAGATGACGGACGCCCGTAGGTCGCAAGCGGCTGCGCAGAAGGAGGTGGACGCGTTGAAGGCGGTTGTCGACCGGATGACCGGCGAGCTGGCGTCGTCGAAGGGAGATGTGGCTGCTAAGGAGGCCGAGCTTCAGCGTGCAGACCACACGATCGCTGGGCTGAGGGGAAAGCTGGGGGCGACCGAGGTCGATCCCTTCCTTAACGTGAAGTATGTCATCGAGTTTGCCTGCTATATGGCATATGCTGACGCTATCCGCGCCGCTAAGAAGGGAGGGCTCGAGGTCTGCCCTTTGGCTGATAACTTCAAAACCTATGCGCTAGAGCACCCTTTGCAGCCCGACTTCTCCGTGCCGATTCTGGACCTCTCGGATCTCGGCGTCGACTTGAGCTAGTATCCGTCTCCTGACAATCTCGTTCACCCGGATGCCCCGGAGGACGGGGGTTCATAGCCTCCGATAGGCGAGGGAGTCAGCGTCAATCCAGCGGCTGGTGGCTAAGGCCAGGCCGATCAGGCGGCTGGTGGCGTAGGCCAAGCAGGGGCAACTTGAGCTTGTCTGCTTTCCTTTCTGTTTTTGTTTGTAATTTTCCAGCTTTCATTGTATTTCGCCATCGGGCGACCGTGCTTGTAATTCTCCTCAAATGAAATGAAATGAGTATTTCCTTAATTGATTTCTTGTGTTTGTATGTTCATTTATAAATCATTCACATTGCTCGTATTTAACTATCGATCGTCGTATGTGTAGCTCCGATCTGACCGATCTGCCCCTTGTTTTTGTTGACTTAGTGAAAGTCAGCGAACGAAAATAAATCGTTTAGCGAGCGATCCTTGGACTAGTTCTTGCAATCTTCAATTTTGCAGATTCCTCGGGGAAGTCCGACCATCTCGGCCTAGAGGAACCATGCACGGTTGTGGAGTTCGATGGAACCGACCTCCGCGACCATGTCTTGTGCGCGAGCGCCATTCCGTCTGATGGTCTACGTCTCGCGACTCACTTTATTTTGAGGGTCCTCCGTAGGCTATGTTTTGCCTCGCAATGAAGCGATGGGGCGGACGATCACAGCCTGGAGGAGTCCTTGCACGGGGCGTCGTCAGATTAATCGACTTTGCGACCGTGCCTTGTTAGCACTTTTCTGTCTGGGACCGACATGTTAGATGACGGACCTTAGAGGGCATACGTTGTGACGGGGGAGGGACGCGTCGCATTGTACGGGTTCACCATGTTAGATGATGGACCTTTGAGGGCGGTCGAGCGTGTCCACAGATCTGTTTTGGAGGGTCCTTCGGCTACGCCCGCCTCGTATTTAAACGAAAGGGCAAGCGATCTCAGCCCGAAGGAACCTTGCATGGACGGGCGGTCGGTTCCATCGACCTCCGCGATCATGGCGGAACTTTTCTTCCTCGAATTGTCATGTTAGATGATGATCCTCGACGGTATACGTTGTGCTGGGGGAGGCGATCGCTTGCCTAGGTTCATCATGTTAGATGACGACCTTTTGAGGGCGCGCGAGTCGTCCTCTTATTTTGAAGGCTTAGCTCAGGCAATAGCCTTTGGTTTGTTTTGTCGAGGCGAATCACTTGGGGAGAATTGGACAATCTCATTAAGCATTGTACATTTGAGTACTTAAATACAATGTTTCTACTGGTAGTATTTCTTCAGATGGACGACGTTCCAAGGGTATTGGTTCTGAGTGTCGTCTGGGTGCTGGAGCTCGTAGGCCCCTTTGGTTAGCCATTTAGATACCCGAAACGGGCCCTCCCAGTTTGGACCAAACACTCCTGTGTGGGTCTGGATCTTCTTGAGGACTAGGTCGCCCACTTGGAAACGCCTTTCTTTGACCTTCGAATTGAAGAACTTTTCGGACATCCTTTTGTGGATCGTGTTCTTCATTTATGAGGTCAATCGCCGCTCCTCGAGCATGTCCAAATCCATTCGACATCATTGTCCATCGTCAGTTGCTGTGCAGTTCAGTGGCTGAGGACGGCGATCTCCGATGGGATCACTGCTTCTGTTCCGAAGGCGAGGGCGAATGGGGTTTTGCCGGTTGAATTTCTTGTAGTCATTCAGTAGGACCACAAGACATCCGGGAGCTCGCTCGCCCATCGCTCTTGCTTGGACTCAAGTCTTGATTTGATCGTGTGCTTGAGGATCTTGTTTACGGCCTCTACCTGCCCGTTTGTTTGAGGGTGGTAAGGGGCTGAGAACAACTTTTTAATTCCCCATTTCTCGCAGAACTGCATGACTTCCAGACCGTCGAATTATTTTCCGTTGTCGGAGATAATAGCCTGGGGTAGACCGAATCGGCAGATGATGTTTTTCCAAATGAATTTGATCACTTGCTCTTGGCCGATCTTGTTGAGCGGTTCGGCCTCTGCCCATTTTGTGAAGTAATCGACTCCGACGATGGCGAATTTACACCCCCGGTGCTGTTGGCAAGGGTCCGATGAGGTCGATGCCCCATTGGGCAAACGGCCATGGACTGTACATAGAGGTGAGATGTTCGGGGGAGAGCTTGATGTTCGGGCCCATTATCTGACATCTGTGACAAGATCGGGCGTAGGCGATCGCGTCCTTTCGCAGGGTGGGCCAAAAAAACCTTGCCTGGTCGTCTTATAGATGAGGGCTCGCCCTCCCGTGTGGTTTCCACAGATCCCGTCATGGATCTCGGCTAAAACAAGTTGGCCTTCCTCCGACATAATGCACTTGAGGAGGGGAGGCTGAAAGCTCGTTTGTAAAGTCGATCGTCCAAGAGGGTGTATCTGGTCACTCGGAGCTGAAGCTGGCGAGCCTTGACTCGATCGGTGGGGACCGTTCCATTCTTCAAGTATTCAATGAACGGAGTCATCCAGTTTTCCTCGGCGATGGCAATTGTGGCGACCAGGCTTTTGTCGACCGCCGACCTCGCCAATTTGGTGATTTAGATGTTGGAGAAGTCTGCTGCCCCATCTGACGATGCGAGCTTGGATAGGGCATCGGCCTGGGAGTTGTGCTCTCTCGGGATCTGCTCGATTAGTACTTCTTTGAAATTTATGCATATTTCGGCGACCATCTCTTGATATTTGATCATCTGCTCACCGCGCGCCTCATATTCTCCCTTGACTTAGTTAACGACCAAGAGGGAGTCCATGAAGACGTGAAGGCGGCGAGCGCCCAAGGAGAGCGCTAGATCGAGCCCTCCAACTAAGGCTTCGTACTCGGCTTCATTGTTGGTCGCACGGAAATCGAATCGCACTGCATTTGTGAAACTCTGGCCGTCGGGGCTGATGAGGACAATCCCCGACCCTGCCCGCGAGCTGGTCGAAGAGCCATCTATGAATAGTTTCCAGGCGGGACGGACGACTTGGGTTGGGTTAGGTGGGAAAGTTAATTCCACCAAAAAATCCGCCAGCGCTTGGCCTTTGATCGCCGTGCGAGGAGCGTACGTGACACCGTACTGGGCGATCTCCAGCGACCACTTGAGGAGTCGGCCATTGGTGTCCGGCCGGTGCAGGACTTGTCTTAGAGGGAGAGTCGTCAGAACCTCCACTAGGTATTCGAAGAAATAGGCTCTCAGCTTGTGAACACTCATGACGAGTGCGTAGGCGAGCTTCTCCAGAGGCGTGTAACGTGTCTCTGTGTCATGTAGCGCTTGACTGACGAAGTAGGTCGGCAAGTGGGTTTGCCCCTCTGCTCGCACTAATACAGCGCTCAGCGCGACCTCCGAGGCTGCCAGGTAAAGGAACAGCTTCTCGCCAGGGGCCGGCTTTGCCAAAATTTGGAGGTTGGAAAGATATTCCTTGATCTCGGCGAATGCCATTTGACTTTTCTTCGTCAAATTTTTTATTCTTTATGGTGGCGAAGAAAGGCTTGCTTTTGTCCCCGAGCTGTGAAATGAAACGATTGAGGGTGGCCAAACAACTCGTGAGGTGTTGCACCTGCTTGACGTTCCGTGGTTCTTGCATGTCGAGGACCGCCTTGATCTTTGTGGGGTTCGCTTCGATCCCCCCTTGGCTCACGATGTGCCCCAAGAATTTTTCGGAGCTTACCCCGAAGTTGCATTTCTTGGGGTTCAGCTTCATGTTGAATCTCTCAAGGATAGCGAACGTCTCGGCGAGGTCTTTGAGGTGATCTTCCTTTCTGAGGATTTTGACCACAATGTCGTCAATGTAAACCTCCATGGTTTTGCTGATTTGATCGGCGAACATCCCGTTGACTAGGCATTGGTAGGTCGCCCCCGCATTCTTTAGACCGAACGGCATTCTGACCCAGAAGAACACGTCTTTTTCCATGTGGAATCATGTGTGTTTTATGTCTTTCTCCGCCACTAGGATCTGATGGTATCCGGCGAAGGCGTCCATAAACGACAACATTTCACAGCCTGCCGTGCTATCGACCAAGTGGTCAATGTGAGGCATTGGAAAGTGATCTTTTGGACAAGCCGCGTTGAGGTCGGTGAAATCGATGCATAGCCTCCAGGAGTCGTTCGCCTTCTTGACGAGCACCGCGTTGGCCACCCATTGTGGCTCGTCGGTGGCTACACCGATCAATTTATTGTCGAGCAGCTTTTTGACTTCTGCATCTAGTGCAGCATATTTTTCTGGTACGAATTTTCTACATTTTTGGTGAATAGGGTTTCTTGCCGGGTCGATCTTCAGATAATGGCAAGCATGTTCAGGACTGATGCCGACCATATCTTGATGCGACCAGGCAAAGATTCCGATGTTCTTTTATAGTAAACTGATCAGATCACCTTTTAGTTCGGGACCGACGCTTGAGCCGAACTACACTTCCCGGTCCGGGAGAGCCGGATCGATTATTATACTTTCCAACTCTTCGGTGGGGACGGTCGCTTCTCGTTTGGATCGATCGCCGGACTCGATCCTTGGATCAACATAGAGGCTTGTCTCGAAGCCGATCCTCGATTCGATGTCGTCTGACGATCGATGTGAGATGTCGTCTCTTGAGTTGGGCAGGTATGAGGTGCTTGGATCGTCGATCTCCATTGGTTGGTTTTCGATCGTCCCAGTGTTACAAACAGGACAGGAAACATTTAGAGGGAATGCTACAACACAGGAGTAATTCAAACACTTCTTTGCCATTAGTTGGTCTCCTTTTACAGTACCGACTATCCCTTCGGTTATGGGGAGCTTGATACAATAAAAGAAAGAGGAGGTGATTGCCTCAAAGGTTTCTAAAAAGAGGCGACCTAGGAACCCATTATTGATGTTGGGCATGTCTATGATTACAAAGTCCAGGTTCCTAGTGATCTTAACCTTAGGATCGTAATAGCAGGTTAGCTCGACAGGGAGCTTGATCCTTCCGTAGGCTTTGACCGTGTTATCGCCGAACCCTTGAAGCACGGTTTCGAATGGCTTGATGAACTTGTTCAGGTTGCCGAGCTGGTCTGGAGCAGATTTATATATGATGTTGCAAAAGCTCCCGTTGTCAACCAGCACGCGATCGACCGTTTTCCCAAGGATACATGCAGAGATCACCAAGGCATCCCCCTTGGGGCATTGCACTCCTTCCCTGTCCTTGTTGGAGAAGGAGATGAGCGCGTCTTTGAAGATGGTTGGCTCCGGGGGCGCCACGACATGGACTCCGGCGAACGCCCTCAGCTCGGCCTTTCGCTTCTTTTTCGACATGGTGGAAACCGGGGAAAGTCCTCCGAGATTCCCACCTCCAGACTGAAGTATGTTGACCCGACCGCCGAGGTTGATTGGAGGGATCGACTCATCCGAGACCTCTGGCTCGTTCAGCTCAATTCTGGCGACTGGATTGGGAGGTTGACGATCGCGGACCCCGGTCTTTTCTGCCCGGGGCTCCAGCTTGGTTACCAGATTGTCTAGCTTGCCTTCCTCGAACAGTCTCCAGAGTTGTCTAAGGAGGTCACGACATTGGCAGGTGTTGTGGCCGGGACTTTTGTGGTAGGCACAAAACTTATCGCGGTCCAGACGATCGTTGCCCCTCATCGGCTTTGGCTTGCTTAGCCATTCACGCCCCTTGATGGCGTTGAAGATATGGGTCGGAGATAGATTGAGGTTGCGGATGAGGTGGACTTCCACATCCTCGAAAGCCTTGAAATCACCGGGCAGCTTTGCGATCGCCTTTTTAGGCTTGGCGATCGCCTTCTTTGGGAGGGGAGATAGCGCCATCCTCTCTTCAGCTGCCCCCTCGCCTAGACGAAGGGTGAGCAACCTCTGTCTGGCCAGAAAATCGACGGCCTTGGAGCGGAAGATCGTGTAGGTCGGGGGGATATCCTTGGTGAGGTTCCTGAACATGGGCGAAAGACCATCAAATCCCCCGAGGACCGAGTAGAGGGCGAGCTCGTCGCTTATGGGCTCGCCGGTAAGGACTATTTCATCCACCCGGTCGATGTAATCTTCATCAGACTCGACCTTCCCCTGCCTGATTTTCATCATGCGGTGGGGGCCTTCGGGCCGAGCGACTTTGGCGGCGAAATACGACGTGAAGTCGTTCGCCAGCTTGTCAAAATAGTTTATTGAGCACGGTGGAAATGAGATGTACCACCTATGGGCGAGATTGCCCAGTGTCAACGGGAACATCCGGTATCTCATTGCGTCTGATGCCCCACACCCGGTCATGTAGATCCGGAACTTGCTCAAGTGAGTCTCGGGGTCCGATCTCCCCTCATATAAATGTGTTTGAGGAGGAGCGATCTTTGGTTGCACGGGGGCAAGCTCGATCTGGACCGCGAGCGGCTCACTTGGTCCGGCAACCTTTATCTTGGCGCCTGCCCTAGTTTCTAGGAGAGCCTTCATATCATCGAGCTGGCGTTGCATCGCGGCCATCGCCGTAGCTTGGCTGCTCGCGGACTGGCTCTCGGAGTGGGAGCCGAGGCAATCGTGTACTGATCTCCTGGACTCGTTGTAGGCGACGAGGTCTCTGCCGTCGAGCCCGATTCTTCGGCAAGTGGGGGCCGGATGGCTGACTTGTTTGTTGGGAGTTGGGTATGCCGAACTCCTGGTGACGGATTCGGATTCTGACGTCTCATGGTTGGGGCCAAAATGCCCAGGTTGCCATGAAGGATCGCTTCCTAGGCGGCTGAAGACGGAATTGTCCCGCTTCGCGAGCGCCCTTCCTCGCGATTCGGGGCTTTCTGATGATGGCTCGACGTATAGCTCCTTAAGCTTTCGCTTGCCCGCGCGGCGGATGGCTGAGGGGGTAATAGCGGGTGCATCGCATGCTCTCCGTCACTCCCTCAAGATGGCCATGGCCTCCTCGATTTGTTCCGCAGTTTGGAACTGATCAAGTGAGAGGTTGGGGCCATCCCTCGGGGGCGGGAGTGAGAGTCTAGCGTCGCCGCGGCTTCCCTCCGTCGTAGGATGGGATTCGGTCTGGGCCGGAATAAGGCGTCCGGCGGACCGTAAGGTGGCTCTCTTCGATGTGGTGGCAGACGTCATTATCTGAAGGTTTTTCTTTGAAGAACAGTGAGTGTTTCTTCAAGTATATGTTCGGAGAACAGTGAGTGTTCTTCGAACGGTCGGAGAGAAATTAAAGGTAAACGCCCTTCTTCTAGCGCCAATTGTTGTTACCCAAAATATTATTCGGAAGGGGTTGCTGGAATGGATGAGTAACAAACAAAATGCAAGAGCGCGAGCGATGGAATGAAAATAACGCAAGATTTGTCGGGGTTGTTAATCCCGGGCTTGAATGCTCTCGCGAGATTTTATTAATAATGATACTACTTTGGAGTACAACTACTAATGTTTAATGTGATTACAATGGGTGTAATAACCGTAAAGGTTTTGATGCTTAAGAGTTGATGATTGCCGGAAGAACCAGAGTTAATGCTCTGTGAGTTCTGGCCCCTTTTTCCAATGTTGGAGGTCTCCTATTTATAGAAGAGGAGGCTGTTGGAATGTCTCCGTCCCAAACGGGCGATCGTCGTTCCTGTATTAAATTAAGCGGTTGTTGGTGATAAAGACAGCCTCACCTACCGACAGACCCGCCGAAAGGTCCTAAGTGGGACCTCCCAAGATTGCGACGTGAGGCACATGTCACCTTCCCATTGGTTCGCGCATCTGGCTGCCAGCAGCAGCTGCGGACTTTAAGGAAATAGTCCCACATGACGAGACGATCGCCGGCTAAATTTAATGCAAGAACGGCGATCGCCCGTTTGGGACGGAGACATTCCAACAGCCTACTCTTCTATAAATAGGAGACCTCCAGCATTGGAAAAAGAGGCGTTACGACGATTACACACAGTAAACAGTACAGAGAATAGTTAATCTTTGTAACAAGAACTCACAGAGATTTAACTCTGGTTCTTCCGGCAATCAAACAGCACTCAATAGCTAGATAATTAGGGGCATTACACTCCTTGTAATTGTACTCTAACATTAATACTCGTACTCTAAAGCTGCGTCCGTATTAATAATATCTCGCGAGAGCATTCAAGCCCGGGACTAACAACCCCGGCAAATCTTGTGTCATTTACATTCCTTCGTATGTGCTCTCGCATTTTGTTTGTTACTCACCTGTAGCCATATCCAGCAAACCATTACATATAATATTTTGGGTAACAACAGTACGTAACGTACGTTATATCATCAGACGAGTCAATCGACTGATCAGAGAGGAACTGTCGATACATGGTTAGCGTGCGCTAGACATCTTAGCTTACGTACACTAACGAGTAGGTTTAACGTATGCTACAAAGGGTATGTAACATACGTTATGCATGTCAGACAGGATACGTTTTATGAACTTTCGACCGTAATTTGGATTGTTAGATGTTCGTACGACGTGAGATGAACTATATTTTTTCTTTTGTTAAGGTTCGAGCTTTGCAACGTGATTGATCGAAGGGGGCGACCTTCGAGCGTTTTGATATTAGTGGAAGTTTTATTCTTGTCATCGAATCGAGGCAAGTACTTTAATTAGAATTGTTCGTATTATGTCGGTTATGTTATGATTGTATTATGTACATGTGTTGTGATTAATTGTCCACCATGCGTTGATCCGACAGGAATCATCATAGGAAATCTATAGCTGTATGCGCTGGATCGTTGGACAGGTATTTCCACCATGCTTTGGTCCGATGGGATCATCATGGGAATCTATAGCTGTGTGCGCTGGATCGTTGGAATACTATGAGTATATTGAGACTGTCATGATGTGATATGTGTTGTTATTATTTCTCATTGGAGAAACTTGTCATGATTATTGTTGATTAAATCATTGTTGTGTAATTATCGTACTTGTACTAGCATCGTTGTGCTAACCCTTTCGGGGGTGGACATTTATTTATGTTCAGGATCCAGGAGAGCAGGGAAACAACCACTGGAGCTGCATGATGACGAGGGTGCAGAGTGATAATCCGGCCGGGTTTACTTGTCTGTTGCTTGTGTTGTTTTTAATAAGTACTCGAGTACGTCGTCGTTTGTGATGATTGGATTTGGTGATGTATTAATTTTCTTCCTTTGGATATTTGTATTCTCGGTATTGGCTCAGAACTGTTGTATTTTATTTCAATTACTTTCATATGTTGGTATCTGTTATTGTCTTTTTATTTCTTCAGCCTTGTAAATTCTTATGTAAAGGATTTACAGCGCTGTAATATTTCTGAATATATCGGGAGTGTTACAGAATATGGTATCGGTGCTAAGATTATAGATATCTTGGCCATTGGGTTAAAATAGGGGTCATATATGTCTTTTGGGGTAACCGGCCATGAATAAAATCACGGTACTGCCTACGTCTTCGTGGGAACAGTGGTTGTATGTTCCTAAACTCTATCTCGTCCTTTACATGTTATACCTCTTTATACTTGAACATTAGAACGATATTGTTTCCTGTATATTGAGTATTTATGCTTACAGTATGTTGAGAGATGGACGTGGATGTGGTCACGGTCGCGGACGAAGGAATGCTGAAAGAGAAGCTTCGCCTTCTAATCAGGCCATCCACAGCTCAGGCGAGCCACAAAGATCTATTAACAATGAACCAGAACCTGCTGTGCCCGAAATCCTTCGTCAAGTGGTTAACCAGATGACTCAGTTTTCCCAAGTCGTGGACCGAATGCCGGTGGCAGTAGGATTACAACAGGGAGATAGACAGCACGGTATCCCAGACTTGGGAAATCGAGGCGACCGATGGCTGCAAGAGATGGCGAAGATGCAACCACCCAAATTCGGTGGCTTTTCTGAGACCCCAACGTGGGGTCATTGGTTAAAAGAACTGGAGAAAATCTTTGCCGGGATTAATTGCCCAGATGATCGGAGAGCCTCTATTGCTCAGTACTTTCTGATAGGGGAAGCGTCCGTGTGGTGGGAAGCCATCCGGCCTGTAGATCATGATGCCGACTGGGGAGAATTTAGATTGATGATGGAAGCTCAGTACTGCCCTCGTCCAGTGACGGAAGCCAAAGTTCGGGAATTTTTCTCCGCACAGCCGTCAGATGAGCCAGTATCCCAGACGATTAAGACGTTTAACCAGCAGCTGGCATTTGTTCGACATCTGGTCAGAACAGATGCAGAAATGATGATCTATTTTGATATGAGAATGAAACCAGAAATTCAGAGGTACATGTCCGGTTTTGAATGTACCACTCTCCCTCAATAATAGGATAAAGCATTGGCGTATGAAATCAAAGAAGCAGTGATGGAAAAGTTTGCAAAATCCAAGAAGCAGAAAGTCTCTGGTAGTTTCACAGAGTACAAGAGCAGCGGGCCCCGCAAGGCCCAGTCATCTTTTCATTCTTTCAAGAAACCTCCGCACCCAGCTAAGAGCGGAAAGAACTCCGGAGTAGTATCAGCCACGACGGATGCAACTAGGAAGTGCTTTAACTGTGGTCGCCCAGGACACCTTTAGCGTGATTGTTTCCGTACTCCAGTGACATGTTTTGATTGCGGACAGGAGGGGCACCGTGCGATGTTCTGCAAGAATGCCACTAAGTTTAATGGGATTCGTACTTCACAACCGGCTCAGAAGGAAGCAAGTATTCAGCAGACGCAGCAGAGTGTTCAGCTGCCCCAAAATTTCGGTCAAGGTCGAGGCAGAGGACGGTTCGACCGCAAGGGAGCCTTGAGTGTCGGATCCGCTCCCCCACGTCTGTACGAGATAAGGAGGGCAGACGATCAGGATGCTGATGTCGTATCAGGTACTGTTCAGATCTTTTCACAACCAGTTAGCGTTTTATTTGATACAGGAGCTACGCATTCATTTATATCCTTGTCTTGTGTAAATCGTTTGAATATTTCTGGTTTTCATAATTGTGAGCCTTATGTTGTGGGTTTACCGAGTGGAGAGAGGATTGTGGGAAACTTAGAAACTAGAGATTTTCCTGTATCATTTGGAGGCAGAGAGTGACCCTCAAATCTGATTGTGATAGAAATGCAAGGAGACGACCTGATACTCGGAGATGATTGGCTTAATCGATATGGAGCTATTGTAAACTACCGAAATAGGAATATCTCAGTGATAGCTGACAATGGTTCCAAAATACTATTTGAAGGATGGAAACCAGGAAGCTCAGGGAAGATGATCAAGGCGATGAAAGCTGTCAAATTGTTGAAACAGGGCTGTACCGGATACTGGTGCTACGCAATGAAGAAAGAAGACGGAAAAGCAGAACTCTCATCCATTCCTGTTGTGAACGAATTTCCGGATGTGTTTCCTGATGAATTACCTGGACTACTTCCACGACGGGATGTGGAATTCACCATCGAGCTGGAACCAGGAGCTACACCAATTTCTAAGGTGCCGTATCGTATGGCACCTACTGAGATGTATAAATTGAAGAAGCAACTGGAAGAGTTACTGGAAAAAGGCTATATCCAGCCAAGCATTTCGCCCTGGGGTGCACCAGTTCTTTTTGTCCGAAAGAAGGATGGATCGCTTCGATTGTGTATTGACTATCGAGAGCTGAATAAGATGACAATCAAGAACAAGTATCCGTTGCCACGTATTGATAATTTGTTTGATCAGTTACAAGGAGCAACAGTGTTTTCTAAGATCGATTTGAGGTTGGGATATCATCAGTTGAGGATTAAGGAATCCGATGTTCCAAAATCACCATTCAGTACTCGCTATAGACACTATGAGTTTGTAGTGATGTTGTTTGGTCTCACTAACGCACCTGCTGTATTCATGCAACTGATGAACCGAGTGTTCATAGAGTATTTGGACAAATTCGTGGTCGTATTTATTGATGACATTCTGGTTTATTCCAAGAGCCCGGAAGAGCATGCACAGCATCTGCGGATCGTTTTAGACCTTCTGAGAAATGAACAATTGTACGCTAAGATTTCTAAGTGTGAATTCTGGCTAAAGGAAGTAATGTTCCTCGGTCATGTGGTATCAGCAGAAGGAGTCCGAGTTGATCCCCAGAAAAATCGAAGCAGTTATGGATTGGAAGTCTCCTAAGAACATGAAAGAAGTCCGGAGTTTCTTAGGACTTGCTGGGTATTATCGTCAGTTCGTGGAAGGGTTTTCCAAAATTACCCACCCACTTACTCGAGTAATGCAGAAAACTCAAAAGTTTGAGTGGAACGACATGTGCCAGACCAGTTTGATGAATTGAAGAAGAGATTGATGACGGCACCGATTTTAGCACTCCCACAGGGAACTGGAGGATTCATAGTTTACAGTGACGCTTCAAACCAAGGTCTTGGGTGTGTATTGATGCAAAATGAGAAAGTGATTGCCTATGCGTCACGACAGATGAAACCTTATGAATTAAATTATCCAACGCATGATTTGGAGCTGGCAGCGGTAGTTTTTGCTTTGAAAATCTGGAGACACTACCTGTACGGGACTCACTGTCAAATATTTACGGATCACAAGAGTCTCAAATACATCTTCAGTCAGAAGGAGTTAAACATGCGGCAAAGGAGATGGCTGGAACTGACTAAGGACTACGACTTGGAGTTTGTTTATCATTCAGGCAAAGCAAATGTAGTGGCCGATGCACTTAGCCGCAAGCCTGTTTCTATTCAGATGCTGGAGACTTTGACCTCCCAGCCCAGCATTCAACGAGAATTTATTCACGAAGGAATTGAAGTATGGTTGCAAAGAGTCCAAGGACAACTGTGTGAGATGGAATTAACTTCATCGTTAACCGAAGAAATCAAATATAAGCAAGTACATGATCCTCTGATGATTCGGTTACGTGATGAAGTGATCAAGGGAAAGGCCCCAGGATTCGTAATTCATGATGATGGAGTCTTGAGATTTCATAGCCGACTTTGTGTTCCAAATGTCGATGTTTTGAAGCAAACAATTATGAAGGAAGCTCACAGCATGCCCTATTCTATCCACCCGGGCACCAGTAAGATGTATAAGGACCTGAAACAGAACTTCTGGTGGGGCAACATGAAGTAAGATGTAGCGGATTATGTCTCGAAATGTTTGACTTGTCAGCAGTTTAAGATCGAGCATCAACGACCTACCGGAATGTTGAAGCCGCTTTCGATTCCTGAATGAAAGTGAGAGGACATATCGATGGACTTTATCACTAATATGCCGAGAACCAAGACAGGAATGAACATGATTTGGGTGATAGTTGACCCTCTAACCAAATCGGCTCATTTTCTAGGCATTAAGGACACTTGGGGACCCAAGAAGTTGGCACGAGTATTTATTTCAGAGATAGTCCGATTGCATGGTACGCCGAAGACCATTATTTCTGACCGAGACGGTCGCTTTGTGTCTCACTTTTTGGAAAGCAGTTCATAAAGCCTTGGGAACCGAATTGAACTTCAGCACAACTTATCATCCGCAGACAGACGGACAATCCGAGAGGACTATTCAAACGGTGGAAGATATGCTGGGGCTTGTGCCTTAGATTGGTCAACTGATTGGGAATTTCATCTGCCGTTGATTGAATTCACCTACAACAATAGTTGGCATGCTTCCATTAAGATGGCACCGTTTGAGGCATTATACGGGAGGAGATGCAGATCGCCCCTATGTTGGGATGATTCATCAGACTTGATCGGGACAGAACCGGAATTGATCGTGCAGACACGAGAGAAGATAACCTTGATTCGCGAAAGGCTGTTGACCACCCAGAGTCGACAGAAATCTTACGCAGACGTGCGCTGTCGCCCATTAGAGTTCAGTATTGGAGATCACGTGCTTTTAAAAGTTTCTCCTACTCGGGGAATCTTTCGTTTTGGGAGGAAAGAAAAGCTGAGTCCGAGATATATCGGACCATTCGATATTCTTGAGAGAGTTGGAGAGTTGGCATATAAGTTGGCATTACCGCCGTCATTGAGCCATGTTCATAACGTATTACACGTATCCCAGTTACAGAAGTATATACCAGATCCTAGTCATATCATTGATTTCGGAGGGGTCGAAGTCGCTCAGGATGGCACGTTTAAAAAGAGACCGATCAGGATACTCGAGAGTCGAGTTAAGCAATTGAGAAACAAACTGATCGCTTTGGTTAAGGTTCAGTGGTCGCGCCACGGAGTGGAGGAAGCCACTTGGGAAACGGAAGATAGCATGAGGTCCAGATATCCAGAGTTATTTTTGTCTTGAGTTTCGGGACGAAACTCCTTTTTAGAAGGAGAGTATGTAATATCCGGATTAATTATTGAATATTTCATTTGTAATTGAACCCTGTATTATTCGGAATTGTGATATCGATAATCGAAGTATGATATTTCTTGTATTTGTATCCTTGTACATGAGTATGGCAACGTGTAAATGTTCTCACGCAAATATGTGATAACGTAAGCTAAGAAGGAAGCTTAACGTACGTTACCCGCAAGGGTTAGCGTACGCTATGAATATAGCGTAGCGTACGTTAAACAGCTAATAATTGAGCTGGGTGGCTAACACATGCGCCAGCCGGACATGGGTCCGGATAAGAGTCCCGCGAATGAACCTGGACACTTTTGAAGTCAACAATTGTTAACGTATGCTAAGGAATGTGTCTTGCGTACACTAATGGGTGTTACTTACGTACGTAACCTGATGGTGTAGCGTACGTAATCGAGTACAAAATGAGAAAAGTTAACTATCGGTGACGATACCATACGCTAAGTATACTGGGCAGCGTACGCTAAGTGACTAACGTACGTTATGCATGATGGCTAACGTACGTTAAGGTCAGAAAATTATAAATAAGACATCACTCCATTTCATTTTAGTTCGTTTATTTCACTTAGCCTTCAATATACTTCGTGCCTAGAGAGTTCCCAGCTACCTTATACACCTTTAGAACACCTTTAATTGATCATTAAAGATTGGATATCACTATTACTTGATCATTGAAGTTGAAGAACATCTTTGATTGGCACACAAGCAACCGGAGTTGGATTCTACCTATTGTCTCGGTGTTTTCTTCATCATAAGGTATGTTAATGCTATCTCCAACCTTGGATTCGTGTTCTTAAGGATATGATGATCATGCTATCAAGATATGAAGTTCCATAGATGATTTATTCAACCAAACATCATGTTCAGAAGTTGGGATGATTATGCTTAAGATATCATTGTTGAGAACATCATAGTTGGAATCATATGTCTTCAAATGATGAGAGTAATGTTCCGAAATTAATTATCCGTATTGAATAGTGTTGCCATAATGATCGTAGATTTAGTTTTGGTATCACGTTTGCTTAACGGAATTAGATGAAGGATCACCAAAGGTTGAAGTTGATGTAGTGAATTAATCTTCATGATGAAGCTGGAATATGTTGATGATATTGGTAACAAGATTATCAACCTCAAAATATCTGAATTACGTAAGAGAATTTGTGATCAAAGATTGGAGTATGTCATCATGATTATATGCTTATCCTTGAAGTTGTAAGACATTGAACACCATTAAATCATTCGAGTTTTCATGTGTACCATGCATGGAGTTAATGTACGTTAACACTGAGAATTTCGTGCGATGAGTCAGTTGGCTGAATCAGGGAAGAGATTGTCAGATGCTTGTTTAGCATACGATAGGCTCTGCATCTTACGTACGCTAACGGGCAGGATTAATGTACATTACGTTTGGTACGTAACGTACGTTATATCATCAGACGAGTCAGTAGACAGATCAGAGAGGAACTGTCGATACATGGTTAGCGTACGCTAGACATCTTAGCTTACGTACGCTAATGAGTAGGTTTAACATACGCTACAAAGGGTATGTAACGTACGTTATGCATGTCAGACAGGATACGTTTTATGAACTTCCGACCGTAATTTGGATTGTTAGATGTTCGTACGACGTGAGATGAACTCTATGTTATTTCTTTTGTTAAGGTTCGAGCTTTGCAACGTGATTGATCGAAGGGGGCGACCTTCGAGCGTTTTGATATTCGTGGAAGTTTTATTCTTGTCATTGAATCGAGGCAAGTACTTTAATTAGAATTATTCGTATTATGTCGGTTATGTTATGATTGTACTGTGTACATGTGTTGTGATTAAATGTCCACCATGCGTTGATCCGACGGGAATCATCATGGGAAATCTATAGCTGTGTGCGCTGGATCGTTGGACAGGTAGTTCCACCATGTTTTGATCCGACGGGATCATCATGGGAATCTATAGCTGTGTGCACTGGATCGTTGGAATACCATGAGTATGTTGAGACTGTCATAATGTGATATGTGTTGTTATTATTTCTCGTCGGAGAAACTTGTCATGATTATTATTGATTAAATCATTGTTGTGTAATTATCGTACTTGTACTAGCATCATTGTGCTAACCCTTTCATGGGTGAAATTTGTTTATGTCCAGGATCCAGGAGAGCAAGGAAACAACCACTGGAGCTGCATGATGACGAGGGTGCATAGTGATGTTCCGGTCGGGTTTACTTGTCTGTTGCTTGTGTTGTTTTTAATAAGTACTCGAGTACATCGTCGTTTGTGATGATTAGATTTGGTGATGTATTAATTTTCTTCCTTTGGATATTTGTATTCTCGATATTGGCTCAGAACTGTTGTATTTTATTTCAGTTACTTTCATATGTTGGTATCTGTTATTGTCTTTTCATTTCTTCAGCCTTGTAAATTCTTATGTAAAGAATTTACGACGCTGTAATATTCTTGAATATATCGGGGGTGTTGCAGGTTGCAGTGGTATGACTGAGTGTAAGCTTGGGCTGAATGATAGAGTTTTGCTTGAGGCACAAGGACGATCTACTAAGGGAAAAGCCATTGATCTGGATGACATCAAGTTTCATCAGTATGTAATTTATCATCCTGATTTGATTATGTGTGAAGTGTGATTACCTTTTTCTTTTGGAGGGTGGGTGCAGGATAAAGAAGAAATGGGATGTCCTGGGAAACATCTGATTATGCTTTTGTTCTCTGTTCTTTTTTGATGTGTTTGTGGTGCAGTATAGGTGCGTTTTTTTGGTTAAAAGTTGCGTTTTTGCAGCACTTTAGGTGCAGTATAGGTGCTGTTTTTTTGCTGTTTTGGGCAGCAGATATGTTCATGGTTTGGTGCAGTTTTGGTGCTGTTTTGTTGCAGTTCTAGTGCTGTTTTTTGCTGTTTTTTTTTGTTTTGGCAACATATCAATGTTTTTTTAGTGCTGTTTTTTTCTTGCTTCATTTCTGTTTTTATGTTAATTTTTTATACACATAGGTATGTCGAGTCAAGGAAGAAATTATCGGCCTTGGTCTGCACTTAAGGATTCCAAACTTGTCGAAGCTTTGATGAATATGGTAAATACCGGTGGTTTTAAAGCTGGTAATAAATTCAAAGCTGGATACTTGCAACATTTGGAACATGTAATGAAAGAAGCGCTTCCGGACTCTGGTATATTGGGTAAACCCCATATTGAATCGAGGATAAAAACCATTAAAAAGGACTGGCAGGTGGTCTATGATATTTTGCATGGTTCTAACACCAGCGTATTTGGCTTTGATAGTCAAAAACTTTGCGTGGCTATGATATTTCAGCCTTTAATATTTGATTTACTTTATCATTCGGTAGAGCCTTAAAGGCATTCTTTATGCATTTTTTTAGATTCTTACTGCATAAAATATATGTTCTTCTTCTAAATTCTAAAATGTTTTACTTGTTAGGTCATTGCTGCAACAGTAGCAGGTGATCTTAAAAAATATTCTGAAGCTTTTTGGAAAGCCGAATGAAGAGTAGTGTGCTTAGATTTTAAACCTAGAGAAATAGGAAGGTAGGTGTTCTTTTA
Organism: Orobanche coerulescens; assembly: GCA_033398695.1. Lineage (NCBI taxonomy): Eukaryota > Viridiplantae > Streptophyta > Magnoliopsida > Lamiales > Orobanchaceae > Orobanche > Orobanche coerulescens. Next base: position 58,994,030 of record CM065805.1, on the reverse strand, counting down.
TGTACTTTAGTTTATTCTTGAAAAGTATCAGAATTCGATAAATGATCCTTCAAATTTGGTCAAGATAAATAAACTTGGCAAATTATTTCTGGTTTAGAACAACTAGTTTGGAGACCTTATTCTTCTGATAGTTGTTAACAGGCTGCCTATTTGGAAGCTTAGTAACCATCACTAATTATTGACTCTTATTTCTTGTTTCATTATGTAGCTCTCTCGTTCAAAGAAGGTGAAGTTTGTGAATGGACACCAACTCAGGCAAATTGGCTAATCCTTGGCTAATTGAATAAGTGTTCCACATAATAGTTTCTTAGAGTCTTTTTTTATATTAGTCTTAGACGTCCACTGATGTAATTGGTTAAAAATGACCAAGTTATTTTCTTCTAGTACTTGTATATATGTAGTTGGTGATATAGTTGGTTGATTTTGTGATTGGATATAGTTGTTATTTTATGATGGGATTATGTAGTTGGATGATGTAGTTGGTTTCTATGAATTGGTTTTTTGGTTTTTTTAATGGGAAATGCTAAATTTAAAATTTATATTTTTATTTTGTTAAAATGAAGGTGTTACCTTAGGTACTATATGTATGTTGCAAATGTCTTTCATTTGTAGAATAATGTAACACAGTGTGTTGCAGAATTTAATATAGGCTGCAATGACTCAAAATCGCAGACATTTGTGACACCCATGGCCCCTACAAAGTAGGTCCCACTAATAGCCAAGAAAAGTGGGTCCCACATACGCCCCACTGACTCCCGCTAAGTGGGTCCCCATGGTCCTGGCCATGACCCACAAATGGGCGCATGAACCCACTAAATTGGCTATATATTTTACAAAATTATAAAGTCTATCGCAACACGAATATGATGTTCTTTGTAGGCCTCAGGATGTCATTGTCGGGCCATTAGAATAAATAATCCTATGTTAGGCTAGAATTAACGATTCACGCTGCTTTGAAATTAGCCATCGCTCACAGAAAGAACTTACCTAAAATGTTACTTTCGCCATTTCAGTACAACAGAAAATTAAGTTTAAGATAACACATTTATGTGGTTGCCTAAGGACATTTATGGCCTAGTGCCACAACGCTTGAGGCAATCACGGTCAATTCCCAACTCTGTCGCTATTAAGTTCCCCTACCAGATTTACCAGAGTTTTACGGATCCAGTGAAATACCAAATGATAGTCTATGTTGGATTCGAAAGTGTGAAAGAGTGCTGGAGTTCAACAGAGTTCCAGTAGACCGTCGCGTCACACTGGAAGCAAAGCATTTCCGCGATCGCGCCTCCGTGTGGTGGCAGCAACTGAAACGCGACAGATCCAGTCAACGTAAACGCAAAATCAATGAATGGCATAAATTCAAAAAGCATTTTGAGCGTGAATTCTTATCCAAAAATAACTGTCAACATCGTCTCTTGCATCGGCATCTACAGAACCTTAACACCGCCGCCTCCATCGGTCTGCGCTGCTCCGACTCCTACTTCGAGCGTATTAAACCACCAACCATCGCGTCCGGCTCGACCGCCAGCAGCCCCTCTCATCATTGTTCAGATCACATACACCTGGGTACTGTCATCGCAAGGCAACGACCACCCACAACCTCCATCCGCTTCTCCATTGCCGCGCAGCCTCGTGGCGAATAAGATGATGCAGTTGCGGCGCATGATTTTGATGCCCTAATTTCACGGCATATGCGTCTGCAACCAACTCTTCAATTTGGGCCACGTATTGAAAATGATGAAAGAAGTCTTGGACCATTTGATAAGTTGACGGATGAGTCGAATTGGGCTACACTAATTCAGGGACCTTTACTTGGTGTCCAGCAGCAACTTGGGCCTGGTAATGATTATTTTATTTATTTGGAAGATAATATTGGGCCTTCTACTCTTAATTGTAATCACGTTGGGCCTTTTCTGGTGGACAATCAGTACCCTATGCATTTATTTAATGTTGAGGATAGTCAACATGAGACATTATTTTCGAAATTAATGATGAATGTGGGCCTGGTAATAGTAAGTTTAGTAGTGTTGGGTCTGAGATTGTTGAGTACAAAGAGCCTAAGGTTGAGCCCAATAATTATTTTGAATCTCCATTTTATGATGGACCACCTTTTTATGAGGACAAGGAAGAGTTGCCCGTAAGTGATCCAGTGTTTCCTATTTACGACACCGAGCCTGAGGGCGAGCCTTACCAAAGTTTTGATACGGCAGACGATTACGCGACGCTTTTCCCAGGTCTTGATATAGTGCTCGATGATGAGTGCTACCATGATGATGAAGGCTTTGACTCACAAAGTAATTATTACTCCCTCCGTCCCACCGATCTTGGTTCATATTCCTTGTTGGGCCGTCCCAAGATATTTGGTCATTTCCTTTTTAAGACACTTTTATCTCTCACAACTTTAAATAATATATACTCATACCATCACTTTATACACTACTTTTCAGTTTTTCTTAAATCCCGTGCCGAAAAGCAAATGCTCAAGATGGGTGGGACGGAGGGAGTATTTTTTTATAAATAAGGATTGTTACTTTGTTGGCAATTCAAACACATATTACTATCGCCTCAAAGTGTTGAACCACACCCGAATGTCTGATATTTTGAGTTAATTAGCTTGGTGGATTTATTTTATCCCTCTGCAGATGAGATGCCGATTCGAGGACAAATTGTTTCAAAGAGGGAGAGAATGATGAAGATGAGATTTCGATGATCTTGATATATTATAATTGCGATTTAATAAGGAAATTAGTCATTAATGTAATTATTTAATTAATTAGCATTTATTATATTTCCGTAATTAGTTTTAGGGTTTTCCTATTTAAGAGTCAGTCATGTAATCTTTTCGGTTATTAGTGATGGATGAAATTAAAAAGTATTAGTGAGAAGAATTTTCTCATATTCCACTTTACTCGTATTCCTATGGAAATCAACGGAGATTGAGAAGGTTGTTTTGTTTCGTTCACGCTTCTTCCGGCATCAGTTAATCTTTTCAGTTAGTGATGGATGAAATTAAAAAGTATTAGTGGGAAGAATTTTCTCATATTCGTCTCTGCCATTATTCCTATGGGAATCAATAGAGATTGAGAATGTTGTTTTGTTTCGTTCATGTTTCTCCATGCATCAGATGCACTGTGGCGAGGAATGTGGTTGAGATTCCACAGATCTTGGTTCAATGGTCAGGAGATGACCCCATCATTAGCAGTTGGGAGGATTGGAAGAGCTTCAGTTCGAAATTTCCTGGGTATGATCCTTGCGGACAAGGATCTAAAAATGGGGGAGGTATTGTCATGGACACGATTGTGAGGTATTGTCATGGAGAGATGAGCGAGAATGAGGAAGAAAAGGTCGAGTTTGTGAGAGATGGTTTAAAGCGTGAGATGCAGAGTTCAAGCGTTGACTGTCAGGAGAAGGAAGAAGATAGATCTATGAAGAATTGGAAGAAAGAGGAGGGCCGTACACGTGGCTAAAGAAGATTTGATGTTGAGTACTCAGCCGAAAGGCGTGTGTTGTGGTGCAATTTGATTTATGCGCTTTAACACTTTATCATTTATCTTTATTAATGCTTTGTATTTAATTTCCAGCATTTCCTATGGTTATACTACCTGCGATGCTACGTTTTATATTCCGGAATATTTACGATGTACACACAAAACACATTATCTCCAACAAATCATAATTCAAAGTTAACCGTTGGCACGAGACTCACGGCCACCGTACCCCGCAGAGCCCCGTCGGACATCCCCTGCATGGCTAACTACGCCATGATACGCACACACATGGCAATACGTATCCCTAGAGGCCCCGTCGGACCGTCCCTAGGTGAACATACACATATCTCCCCACAACAACCACATATAGCCATAATTCAAATTAACACTTTATCATTTATCTATACTATATAATACTTATCCCCTTAATTTAATGTGGAAGGGGGATTTAATTGTAAATTTTAATTGTAAATATATGAAGAAATTATTTTAATTGTAACTTTTAATGTAAATAAACTAATTTAAATACAAAAGTTATGATAAACATCACAATGCAAATGCACCTTCTAATACACAAGGTGATTAAAATGAACTTTTAAATGATAGTATAAATTACAAGATGGTTAAATTTTAGCTATGAAATCTTAGATACAATCGGTGCATCGCACGGGTTGAATAAACCAAAAACAATCCCGGAGCAACATACGGGTTAGTAAAGCCTCATTTCATATAACTAATTACATAGACTAAAATAAAAGGACAATAACAATAAAAAAACATATAAACTTCTCTAAAAGTCATTTAAATTCTGCCATCTGCTCATTCAACCGTCTGCCCCAACATTACGTACAAAACACGTAGATATTAAATCAAAGACCGTGCATCGCACGGGTTGGATAATGCCTCGTTATATAAATGGTTGGCCATGCTTTGCAAAACCCTAAGTAATGAAAAACTTAGGCCCTGTTCTCTTTGCTGTTTTGGAGTTATTTTCTGTTTTTATTTTCGAAAACACTAAAAATGTGTTCTTTTTATCATTTTCAAAAATGCATTTTGGAAAACAAAAAAATATTTGTACACAAAACGCAAAACATCCAAAACCTCGTTTTGAGCGTTTTGTGTGTATTTCAACAAAAAATCTTCAAAATGCTCAAAATGCATTTTGAGTTTTTTTTTTTGGATTATCATAATTTAAAACTAAGTCTAAAATAAAGATTTATGAATTTAATATTAATATTACAAAAAAATATTTTGCAAAATAAATTTAACAGAACGCGTTTTCAGCAATTTTGAAAACAAAAATAAAAACAGAAAAATACATAACATTTTTCAAAATGAAAATACAAAATGAAATACAAACAGAACGCACTCTTATCTTCCGCCTCTATCATGCTTTCTTTCCTAATCTATTTCCTTTCTATATCTCCTTCTTAATTTGTTCATTGTCCATTCTCACATTATACAAGAAAATATAAAAATATCTTGGGTTCACTACAGCTTCTGATATTGGATCTCTTGGGTCGAATTTGGAATCTGGTTTTATTCTTACTTTAGATGATGTACTTGTATTGCTCAAAGGGCATAAAAATATTGTATCATCATGGACCGAAAGGGATTTCATTTCTTTTATAGGAGATGGGTCCTGTCGAATTTATTTTAGAAATAAATTGGTTGGTACTGCTATATTATTAAATGGTTTATACCATTGAATAAAACAACTATGAACACTATAACTAGGAAGCGTAGTAGGGATGAAACAAACCAAGCACTTGGTCATGTTGGTCAGACCAAGGTTCATAAAATGGAGAAAGATGGGCTTACGGGTCCATTAGGATTGGATCCCTATCCAACTTTTGAATCTTGTCTTCAAGACAAAATGACTAAGTTACCCTTCATAGGGACTTTTGAAAGAGTTGTTGAAAAACTTGGATTGATTCATACCGATGTTTATGGCCCTTTTGAAGTGGCACAAGATGGTTTTCAGTATTTCATTACATTAACTGATGACCATACTAGGTATGGGTTCGTGTACTTAACGAAACATAAATCTGAAGCTTTCGATAAATTTAAAGAATTTAAAGCCCTAGTTGAAAACCAAACAAGTAACCGTGTTAAAGCTCTTTAGCAGACCGAGATGGCGAGTATATGAGTACTTTGTTTGACCAGTTCTTAAAAGAACTAGGAATAGTGTCACAATTTACTCCTCTAGCTACTCCACAATTAAATGGTGTATCATAAAGAAGGAACCGGACCTTGTTGGACATGGTTCGCTCCATGCTTAACTATACTGATATACTAATTTATCTGTGGGGTCATGCGCTCCTTACTGCTACACATATCTTGAACATATGTCTTTCCAAATCCGTTCCTAAGACTCCACATGAGATGTGGAAAGATATGAAACCAAGTCTTAATCACATTAGGATTTGGGGATGTCCTGCTTATGTCAAGAAGAGTAAAGTAGAGAAATTGGAAGCTAGGTCTATGAAAAGTAGTTTCATAGAATATCCAGGGGATTCCATGGGATGTATATTCTACATGCACGAAGATCATAGGATCATTGTTGCTTTACAAGCACACTTCATGGAAGACGCATTCATTTAGGAAGGAGGCGCATGTAGAAATATTTATTTGGAAATAAAAGAAACACCAATTGAGACACCTGTGTAAGATATTGGAACCGAACCATCTGAAATACAAACAAAACCTCACAGGTTTAGTAGAACTTCTCAATTCCCTGAGAGGTATGACTATCTGCATCAAGAGGAACTGGGTGTCCATGAGATGACAGAAAGTAGTCAATAGAATGGTCATTCTTCATACGACCAAGCGATGGTAGATGTTGACTCCGCGAAGTGGTGAGAGGCTATGGAAGCTGAGATAGACTCAATGCATGCTAATCAGGTCTGGACTTTAGTGGATCGTCCTAAGGACATGGTACCTATTGAAAATAAATATATCGATAAAAGAAAGATTGGTGGAGATGGCAAGGTTGTTATCTATAAGGCCAGGCTTGTGGCAAAAGGGTATTCCCAAAGAGAGGGAATCGATTACTTCGAGACCTTCTCGCCTGTAGCCATGATTAAGTCTATCCGCATGATGCTTGCCATAGGAGCCCACTTAGATTACGAAATATGGCAAATGGATGTAAAAATAGCATTCCTAAATAGATTCCTCGAGGAGGAGATTTACATGGAACAAGCACATAGATGTGTATTTATCTGAAACCATATTCATAAAGTATGCAAACTTCAGCATGCCATTTATGGACTGAAGCAAGCTTTACGAAGTTGGGATCTTCGTTTTAACGAGACAGTCAAAGAGTTTGATTTTGTCCAAAACTAAGGAGAGCCCTGTATTTACAAGAAAGTTAATGGAAGCAAAATTGCGTTCTTAATACTATATGTGGATGATATTCTACTTATAGAAAACGACGTAGGAATGCTCAGTTCTGTGAAAGCTTGGATTTCTAAAGAGTTCTCAATGAAAGACTTGGGAGAAGCTATATTCTGGGTATTTGTCACTATCGGGATAGATCGAAAAGAATGTTAGGTCTTTCGCTAGACCTCTATGTAGAAAAGATGTTGAAGCGGTTAAGGATGGAAGATTCTAATAGAGGGTTCCTACCTATACGACATGGCATAAAACTTCTTTGAGAAATGTGTCCTCAAAGTGAGGAAGACAGAAAGGAAATGATTGTAACACCCCCAAGACGATCAGGGCATATTACAGCGCCATGGACCCCACACTGTGCAATCCACCAGGCTAACGTACCAATACGACATTCGAGAGCGACATACAAACATCAACAAAATGACAATTCAATAAAAGACTACAATCCGACAAATAAAATCTGACATCAAATCCATTTCCCACAACAGGAACACAACATTAACAAATTCAAAAAGGAAGTACTCGAGTACTTAAACCAATTCATAATACAGAAATCCCAAAACAAGACATCAATAACAACCGACGGAACAGAACACCAACAATTGACTACTGAACAGTATCATGCTTGACCATCATTCTCATACGGATCGCGTGCTCGCTTGTCTCCAAGACCTGTACCTAAAATACAAAAAGTATTTCCCCCATTTAAGGGGTTAACGACAACTGCTAGTGCAAGTACAATCCATTTGAACTACATTATAATTAGATGAATATATGCGCCAAAAATCATTTTAGAAATCATTTATATTCCGGAATATTTACGGTGCACACGCACAAAACACATTTTCTCCAACAAAATAATTCAAAGTTAACCTTGGTATGAGACTCACGACCACCGTACCCCGCAGAGCCCCGTCGGACATCCCTGGGTGGTTAACCACAGTTCGTGATACGCACACACATGGCAATACGTATCCCTAGAGGCCCCGTCGGACTGTCCCTAGGTGAACATACACATATCCATCCACAAAAATCACGAATAGCCACAATTCAAATACTAGAACATGTAAACAAATGTAAAGTACTTGCCTTTGAGACATCTTTGAAGAATCGGAAATGAAATACGACTACGAATGGTCCGGATAGAAAACGACGGTTCCTAAACGAAGGATCAATATAACTCAGTCCTAACGGACAACAATAATCGAATGGAATACACCCATAACCCCGATTACAATTCACGACAATAAACGTTCAATCGATACGGGCGAGGGTTTACGCAAAATCTCCCCGTATCAACAAGTCACGGATTTAACTCGAGAAAAACGGATTGGGAGTCAACCAATAACAACAATCGGTAAGAAATTTCATAACATACATGAACAATTCGGAATCAATCTCGAAAAACCCGAAAAACCCTCAAATTAGACAAGTTTAGGATTCGTGAAGAGAATACCTCGGATTCGGACGATGGAGGATGATTACGTTGATGATGATATGTTAGCCCGAACCTACGGTGATGGAATACGAAGAATTCTCCGATCAAAACTGAAGGGAATCGCCGTCTGGAGTCGCCCGGTGAAGAAAACAAAAGAAAAGAATGAAAAATGTTGTTGCGGGCCGTTACGGCCGTAACGAATGGTGCATTACAGCCGTAATAATGGCCATCTTAAGGCTATAACAGATGGGGTGTTACGGCTGTAACACCCTGCTAGACAGCAGGTTCTGGCTGCTGCTGTCCAAACGACTCCGGACGACTCCGAAACTCGGACCTGCTATCGAACCGAAAATATGGCTACGAAGGATATTCGAAGATGAGTCTAACCGTTACAAGAAAATATCATTCCGACTACCCGGGAATCCGAAATACGACAACGAATATGAAATTCCCTATACTTATAGGAAATTACAAAAATGACCCAAGTGCCCGAAAATCACGATACGACATCGGATTAACAAACCGAAAGTCTCAACACGACCAACTCAATCATACGAACTCATGCAAACCAAGAAACAACGAAAACGAACGAGTTTTACGAGAATCGAACGTACATACGGCAAAACATGATATAAAATGGAATCACGTAAAAACATCACCAAAACTCGTCCAAATGGAAAAACTCCAAGAATAAAGTAGATTCAAAATGTCGAAATGGTTACAAGCGAGTCGATAAAAATATACATACACAAAGAATGGAAACTGCTAAGAATAGAAAGGTACGGATATTACATTCTCCCCCTCTAAAATAAAGTTTCGTCCCGAAACTTAAGAATCAAAAAGCTCGGGGTGCCTCAAACACATATCCTCCTCTAACTCCCACGTTGCCTCTTCTACTCCATGCCTCGACTATTGCACTTTAACCAAAGGAATGGTTTTGTGCCTTAACTGTTTGACTCGACGCTCTAAAATTCTGACGGGCCTCTCCTCAAACGTAACATCCTTCTCGATCTCTACGTCACCGAAATCAATAACATGGGATGGGTCCAGAACATACTTCCTCAGCTGGGAGACGTGAAATACACTATGCACATGACTCAACAATGGAGGCAAACCAAACGGTATGCCAACTCACCGACTCTCTCCAATATCTCGAAAGGCCCAATATACCTCGGGCTGAGCTTCCCCTTTTTCCCAAAACGGAAAACTCCCTTCGATGGAGACACTCTAAACAAAACATGATCTCCCACCTCAAACTCCAAAGGTCGACGCCTAATATCCGCATAAGACTTTTGTCGACTATGAGCTGCCAACATTCTCTTTCTAATCAACTCAACTTTCTCCCTCGTCTCTAACACAAGATCCGGCTCAGTGCCAACTAGATCGGATGGCTCATCCCAACATATCGGTGATCGGCAACGTCGGCCATAAAGTGCCTCATACGGTGCCATCTTAATCGACGCGTGCCAGCTATTGTTATAAGTAAACTCAATCAAGGCCAGATGCTCCTCCCAATCACTACTCCAGTCTAACGCACACGCGCGCAACATATCCTCGAACATCTAAATTGTATGTTCGGACTGTCCGTCGGTCTGAGGGTGGAAAGATGTACTCAAATGCAAACGTGTCCCTAATGCCTTATGTACCGCCTGCCAGAAATGCGATACAAACCGGCCATCTCTGTCCGAAATAATGGTCTTCGGCGCACCATGAAGCCTCACTATCTGCGCGATAAAAACACGAGCTAATTTTTCTGGACCCCAAGTATCCTTGATGCCTAGAAAATGTGCCGACTTGGTCAGTCGGTCCACGATAACCCACACCATATTCATTCCGGTCTTCGTCCTCGGCAAACTCGTAACAAAATCCATGGAGATATCTTCCCACTTCCATTCCGGGATGGGAAGTGGTTTCAACAATCCGGCTGGCCGCTGATGCTCGATTTTGACTTGTTGACAAGTCAAACACTTAGCCACAAACTCGACTACCTCATTCTTCATGTCATTCCACCAGAAATTCTTTCTCAAATATTTATACATTTTACTCGAGTCCGGATGGACTGAGTAAGGCGACGCGTGAGCCTCTCTCATAATATTCTGCCTCAATTCCAAGTCGTTCGGAACACAAAGCCGACCTTGGAATCTCAACACACCATCCTCATGTATCATGAATCCCGGGGCTTTCCCCTTCCCTATATTCTCTCGAAGCTGAATAAACATCGGGTCCTGTAACTATCCCGACTTAATGTCGTCGACTAAAGACGACGAAATCTCAAGTGTACGCAACTGCCCGGAACTCTCTGGTAGCACAATCTCAATGCTCAACCTCATAAACTCTCGCTGAAGTCCCGACTGATCCGTCAGCAACTCAAGCGCCCGAAGTGATACCGATTTCTGGCTCAAGGCATCTGCCACCACATTTGCCTTGCCCGGATGGTAGAGAATCTCGATGTCGTAATTCTTAATAAACTCCAACCATCCCCGCTGTCTCATATTAAGCTCTTTCTGCGTGAAAATGTACTTCAGGCTCTTGTGATCGGTGAAAATCTGACACGACGAGCCATACAAGTAATGACGCCAGATCTTCGACGCAAATACAACCGCGGCCAACTCAAGATCGTGGGTAGGGTAATTCAAGTCGTACGGTTTCAACTGACGGGAAGCATAGGCAATCGTCCTCCCATGCTGCATGAGTACACATCCGAGCCCTTAGCCCGAAGCATCACTAAAGACTGAGAAACCCTCATTACCACTCGGTAAAGCCAAAACAGGAGCGGTCGTCAACCGCTTCTTCAACTCCTCAAAACTATTCTGCCTCTCATCGGTCCACACAAACTTCTCTGACTTCTGTAACAACTAAGTCAGCAGTCGAGCGAGCTTAGAGAACCCCTCGACGAATCTACGGTAATATCCGGCCAAACCCAGAAAACTACGGACCTCCTTCACGTTCTTGGGCGGCGCCTAACCCAACAATGCCTCTACCTTATGTGGGTCCACACAAACACCCTCGGCCGAGATCACATGACCGAGAAACATAACCTCCCATAACCAAAACTCACACTTTGATAACTTCGCAAAAAGACGCTGAGTTCTCAAAATATCTAACACGATATGCAAATGACGGGCATGCTCCTCCTCGCTCCTATAGTAAATCAGGATATCGTCGATAAAAACAACTACACATTTATCGAGGTACTCGATAAAGACTTTGTTCGTAAGCTGCATGAACGCGGCTGGTGCGTTGGTTAGCCCAAAAGGCATAACCACAAACTCGTAGTGACTGTATCTCGTCCGAAAGTCCGTCTTCAGAATATCGGTATCCTTCACTCGGAGCTGATAATACCCCGATCTCAAATCAATCTTCGAAAAAATGGTTGCCCCTTGCAATTGGTCGAACAAATCATCGATCCTCGGGAGCGGATACTTGTTTTTGATGGAGCGTAGGTCTTGCGATCGTATATACGATATTGGCATTTGGAATGCTCGATTAGATGGTGAATGATTTGGAATCATTTTAGTCATAATCGTGGTATATGTTTTTCGTTCGTAATAATTGTATTTTTCGTAAGTTTATGTCTAAATATAAATCTTAAATTTCTGGGAAATATGATTTATATTGGAGATATGAAAGTCGTATAATATTGATATTGGATATCCGGTCGAAAATCTAGCCCCGAATCGTCGTCGGACGACTTTTTGGACAAAAAGGGTATTTTGGCCGAGAATGACTCGACCGTGTCCTGGGTGACACGGTCGTGTCCGCAAAGGTGGCCGACCATCGCCTCGGAGACCCGATCCGTGTCGAGACACGGCGTGTCGCCGAAGGTGACTCGACCGTGTCCTGGATGACACGGCCGTGTCCGGCAGCCTACCAAGTCATCGCCAGCGACCCGACCGTGTCCCAGACTCGGCCGTGTCCTGGCCGGATTCTTCCGAGCGTGACTCGCCAAGCCAGCGCCAGAGCCGCCGAGGGTGACTCGGCCATGCCGCCTGCTTTCACCGGCTCGATTTTTACGTGTATTCTTGAAAATTAATCTCCGCATATTAAATTGGATTTAATATGATTAAAATGATTTATGGTATTTCATTTTATAAGGGAAATTTGATTAATTGGAATATTTATGGTCGATCAATTATTTTGAACGTTATCAAATTACCGATTGTGTGAATCGATTGGATCGGTTCGTATTGTTGATGGATCAATGTATCTCTACGCTTTCCATTTATATAGTATTTATTGGATGAATGCTTTTGAATGGGGATGTGGTTCGTGGACTTAGATTTGAATCGTTCGCTTTATTCGATTGGGTTGTAAAGGCCGCTTTGAGCCTATTTATTTTACTAGAAATGTTTGTATCTAGGATGCAATTTTCGATGTAAAATTTTTATGTAATGACGAAGACCGAGGAAGATCCATTTCGAGAAGACGAAGATTCAAGACGAAGACTTGTAATTAGATTACGAAGTTTTTGTTTTCTAGGAACGGTCCATGAACCACATGTTGGTAGCAACTAGGTTGTGAATGGTTTTTTCATATTGTATGAATGCCTCAAACGCGCTAATATGATTAATGTGCAAAGTGTAACGTTAATCGCGAAAATTCTCCCACTATAAATTATTAAGTTTATAAGGTTTCATATTTTCCTTCCTCCATCGAAGTTTTCGAAATTGAAATCCAAACCGGATGTGCTATGCTTCCGAGTTATCGGGGTAGTCGTCGGGAGGACGGATAAATTACCGGAGCGCATCGATGCCTTCGGTTGGAGCAAATTTTATCCCTAGAAACCTGATAGGTTGCCGGATAAGATTCAATTGTGAAACTGATTTGCGTCGATGGTATAAACTTAACTTGTTCACGAACCATAGAAACCGTATAGGTTGAGGGTAGTGAACAAGGGGAAAAAGAAGATCGAATCATCCATTAGATGGGTTGGTGTTGGACACCACTTTATGAAAATTAAGACTAGAAACCTGTTCGGTTGCCCTCTATTAAGATTTATAAAGAACTCGATCACCACTATGAAGTAGAGCGACGATACTTCCGGATTTCACATGGGAGTGTGTTATTCCGATAAAAATAGTGGGAGCTGGGTAACAAGAATAGAAAAGACCTTAAATTCCATACTCAGAACATAATTGAATGAGTCACTAATTAATCTGTTATACTTAATGCAGACAAATCTCAATATGACAATGAATCCACTCGCAATTCTACTCAAAAGAACACCTTAATGGGACCTAACTTTGTGGATTGGCTCGCATCTGAATGATTGTCCTCGTATAGAGGCACTGGGATACGTCTTGGAGACGGACATTCCGGCGCCTCCTATGCGGACTCGAGCCAATCAGAAGAGATTGAAAACCACGAAAAGTGGGTTAAGGATGACGTGAAAGTCCGTGCTTATATGATGGCTTCCATGTCTAATGAGCTTCAGAGAGCTCATGAGAAAATGACTTCGCTAGGCGATTCTATCTCACTTAACCGAGCTTTATGGTGAGCACAGCAGAATCGCTAGATATGAGATATCCAAGCAACTGCTCGATGCAAGGATGAAGGAAGGTGAGAAGGTTGGGGAACACGTCCTCAAAATGATATCCATGATCGAGATATTGGAGGCTCTTGATTTTAAAATGGATACTTCTCCAAACCGACCTTATCCTACAGCCTCTCCCCGATTCCTTCTCACGCTTTGTTATGAACTTCAACCGCAATGAGATTGCATGTAACTTAGCCGGCTAATGAACAACTTGTGACCGCTCGCCTCGATGAAGACTCATGGATGAAGGAGTCTGCTCTTGTGATTTCTTCTGGACTCCGGAGGTCTAAGAACAAGAAGAAAAGGACCAAGAAGCAAACCGACCACAAGCTAAGGACCTTAAGGGTAAGGGCAAGGCCCCGATGGTTCCAAGAACAAGAAGAAAAGGATACTTGTCTCAAGTGCGGTGAGTCGGGCCACCGGGCTAGAGACTGTCCGATTCTTCATGGCAATCTGTGCATGTAACTTTTAGTTTTGGAAACAAATTGTTCTCGCTACATCGTATTTTCTACTTCTGGATACCGGATTCTCGTGCTAGTTCTCATATTTGTACCGTGAATCGTGATCTGGAACAAAGTAGGAAGCTTGAGCTGGAGAAGTTATGATCACAATCGAAGCGGGCATAGTGTTGAGGCGACCGACATAGGATCACTTCTTTTGGGTTTAGAATCCGCTTTGTTTTGACTTTAGAAGATGTACTTGTTTTGCCCAAGGGGCACAAAACATTGTATCCATTCGGCCATGGACCGAAAAGGCTTTTCATTTTCATTGGTGATGGTTCCTGCAAAATTTATTTTAGAAATAAACTAGTGGGTACTGCTACATTGTTGAATGGATTGTATCATCTAAATCTCAGAACAAAGTAGTTGTGAATACTATGACTAGAAAACGTGGTAGGGATGAAACCAATCAAGTTTTGAAATGGCATCTTAGACTTGGTCATGTTGGTCGACCAAGGTTTACAAGATGGAAAAAGATGGACTTATGGGTCCATTGGGATCGGATCCCTTTCCTACTTGTGAATCTTGCCTTAAAGGCAAAATGACTAAGTCCCCCTTCACGAGGACTTTTGAAAGAGCCGCCGATAAATCGATTAATCCATACGACGTATGTGGTGCTTTAGAAGCGGACGTGACGGATATCAATATTTCATTACGTTTACAGATGATCATACTAGGTATGGTTATGTATACTTAATGAAACATAAATCCGAGGCCTTTGAGAAATTCCAGAATTCAAGGCCCTAGTCGAGAAACAAACCGGTAATCATATCAAAGCACTTGGTCGGACCGAGGTGGCGAGTATATGAGTACGGAGTTTGACGAGTTCCTTAAGGAACATGGAATAGTTTCACAACTAACACCTCCAGTACTCCTCGGTTAAATGGTGTGTCGAAAGAAGGAACCGGACCACTGTTGAACATGGTCCGTTCCATCCGGGCTATCTTGACTTGCCGATTTACAGTGGGGTATGCACTCCTGACCGCGTATATCTTGAACAGATGTCCTTCCAAATCCGTTCCTAAAACTCCACATGAGATGTGGGAAGGAAGGAAACCAAGTCTTAATCACATTAGGATTTGGGGATGTCCCGCCTATGTCAAGAAGACTAAGGTGGAAAAGTTGGAAGCTAGGTCTCGAAGGGACGTTTCATAGGATTCCCGTGCAGGACGATGGGATATCTATTCTACATGCCCGAAGATCGAAGGATCGTTGTTGCTTTACAAGCACACTTCTGGAAGATGAGTTCATTCAGAAGGCGGAGCAGTAGAAGTATTTCTTTAGAAGAATACAATGAAACTCCTCAAGAGACACTGTGCAAGAAACTGAACCGAACTTTCGAAACACAAGTACAACCACCTCGTAGGTCTAGTAGGGTGTCTCATTTACGAGAGGTATGGGCTTGTGCACTTGGAGGAGCCGGGTCTCCATGAGGTTCCAAGTGATAGCCAAGAGACCGACCCAACGACCTATGACCAAGCGATGGTGGATGTAGACTCCGCGAAATGGCGTGAAGCTATGGAAGCCGAGATAGACTCGATGCATGTCAATCAGTCTGACTCTAGTAGACCGCCCCAAGGGTATAGTGCCTATGGGAACAAGTGGATCTACAAGAGAAAGGCGATGGTGATGGCAAGGTTAACGCCTATAAGGCCGGGCTTGTGGCAAAGGGTTATACCCGGAAGGAAGGGATCGACACACGATACCTTCTCGCCCGTAGCCATGATCAAGTCTATTCGCATGATGCTTGCTATAGCCGCCTACCACGATTATGAGATATGGCAAATGGACGTAAAGACGGCTTTCCTTAATGGATTCCTCGAGGAGAAATCTATATGGAGCAGCCTAAAGGCTTTGTGTCTCAAGTCGATATTCGAAAGTGTGCAAGCTTGCGTTCCATTTATGGATCAAGCAAGCGTCGCGTAGTTGGAACCTTCGTTTTGACGAGGCGGTCAAAGAGTTTGACTTCGTGCAAAAAGAAGAGGAACCTTGTGTATACAAGAAGGTTAGTGGGAGCAAGATCGCATTCTTAGTACTATATGTGGATGATATTCTACTAATAGGAAATGATGTGGGAATGCTCGGATTACGTAAAAGCTTGGCTTTCGAGTAATTTCTCCATGAAAGACTTGGGAGAAGCAACCTATATTCTTGGTATTCGGCTCTCTAGGGATAGAGCGAAGAGAACAATAGGCCTTTCCCAAGCCCTCTATATAGATAAGATCTTAAAGCGATTTAAGATGGATGATTCTAAAAGAGGTTCCTACCGATGCAACATGGAATAAAACTCACCTTGAAGATGTGTCCTCAAAGTGAGGAACAACGCAAGGAAATGAGTAATATACCATATGCTTGGCCGTGGGTAGCCTTATGTATGCTATGTTGTGTACAAGACTGACATCGCGCATCCGTAAGCGTGGTGAGTAGGTTTCGTGCAAACCTGTAGGGAACATTGGACTGCTTTGAAAGAACGTTCTCAAGTACTTGAGAAGAACGAGAGATATGGTTCTTATGTATGGCGGTGGAGATTTGGATGTGGTGGGATTCACCGATTCGGACTTCCAAGGATCAAGGACGACTCGATGTCCACTTCGCTACATATTTACTCTTAATGGAGGAGCAGTATCTTGGCGTAGTGCCAAGCAAAGCGCGACCCGATTCCACTGTCAGCCGAGTATCAAGCGGCCTCGGAGGCTTCCAAGGAAGGGTTACGGATTAAGAAGTTTCGGGAGAACTTCAAATGATACCATGTCTTGAAATTTTTATTCCATTTGTCTTTGCGACAACGACGGAGCAGTAGCGCAGCCAAGGAGCCGAGGTTTCACAACAAAGACCAAACATATTGAGAGGAAGTATCATCTCGTAAGAGAATTTGTTCGCAAGGGATACATCAGTCGCCTGAGTAGACTCGGCCGACAACGTCGCCGATCCACTGACCAAGCCACTTTCTCGGACTAGCTTGGAGCGTCATCTAGAGAACATGGGTATTAGATACCATAGTGTGTGGCATTGAGTGCAAGTGGGAGATTGTTAGGAGTATGCCCTCGAATGCCACTCGGAGGTTGTTGAGAGAGGGCATTGTACTTGTAATTATGTAAACCATTTATATAAGGCAAATGAATGTTTCTTTATTTACCGGTAGTTACTGGCATTCCTAACTCGTAAATAAACATATAGAAACTAGTCCGTGTATTTGAGAGCAAAACGTTCCACTCCTTATTGGATAAGGGGGTCGGCCTTTGGAAAGGTTATAGCTCAAATACTTAATCGTCATAAGTCGATGAAACTTGGTAGGCGTTAAGTTTATGTGAAGACTTGTATGACGTGTTCTTTGACATGGAGAGTGCCTCGAACACTAATGGTTAGTGGGAGCACACGTTATAGGTATGCTAATTGGATTAGTGTACTCGAACCGACTCACCCTCGATTCGTCACATGGATTTCACTCGGACAATCAATGACGGAATCGAAAGGTTGTGATAGGTATTCGTGAACCTTCGACTTGAGGATTTAGTAGGGATGTGCTTGTGACGTCAAGATTTTCATTAGAGTAGTTCGACCACCGTAAACCGGAAGGCGGGGTCAACCTCGACGTGCATCTTAACGGGCAAGTAGCAGTCCTCAATACCAAGATAGAATTCTTTCTCCCGTTAGTGAGCGGGTTATATGTCCTATGCGGTTATTGGCGGATGAGATCATAAGTCTTTGGCCAAAGCATTGGAGCTAGTTGTATTAGATACACGGCTCGATGATCTCGATTTGCATTAACGCATGCATAGCGTCAAGTACGTATAAGGTTTGATCGACCGTGACCTATAACTTGATCGGGACATTTGAAAGAAGGGTTTATACGTATACCGGTATTCACGACAGAATGGTTCTTGAATGATCCCAATCATTCGTTCTCGGTTGGGTGCAGTGTAGGCCACCAGTGGCTAGGTGGTGCTACTACTCTTTGGTTCCTCCCATTCTTGATCGAGACGGACCTACCGAGTCGCGCATTAGGATTGACGACGGAATGAATTAAGCTAATTCTCTCATTATGAATATTAGATATTGGATATCTAATTTGGGACATTGGATATTTAAATCGATTTATCGGATAAATTGATTTACGGCTTAATGAATTAAATATATCCGGGTGATTAATTTAATTCATGGATATAATTATTTCTTGGAGAAATTAATTATGTTATTATGTATTTGATATGATTAATTAATTGGATTAATTGATCGATATAAATACATCGGAACGGAATCGGAGTTTATCTGTTTGGACTCGCTAGAGTCCGAAACGAACCGAACTTGTCCGATTTCTTCTTGATAGCCGCCCCCTTCCACCAACCTTCCCTTTGGTCTTTGGTTTCCATTTTATAATGGATGATAGTGACTTGTGGGGAAGACATCTCATGTGAGATGAGTTGTTGGTGGTTATAATGTGTATAAAGAATGAGAAGAAGACCAAACTCTCACAAGTATTCATTTGTGCATTTCATACGTGAGATGTAAGAGAGTTAAAGAGAGAGAAAAGTTCTTCTCAAAATAGTCTTCTTCTTCTTCACTTTCCTCTTGGTTTTCTTAGAGAAAATTCAAGAGTATTAATGAGAGTTGTGAGTTATACACTTAGAGTGTGATAATCTCATATTGGAAGCTTCATCACTTAGCTCTAGCCGTATCCTCGGAGGATAGCAAGGTGATCGTCGTTCCGGTCGTTTCTCCGGCGCGTGGCAAGTAGAGACGCGGTACTTTCGGCGTTGGATCGTTCAAGAGCTTGGGGAATAGCTCAAGAGAAGGTTACCATTTAATCAACGGACTTCGAGGGTTAGTTTCTTACGACTCTTGCTTTTCGTTTATATATTCGTATATACGTAGCTCGATCGATCCTCGTAGGGATTCGGATCGAATTAATTTTCGTTTTACCGCTTCCGCTGGGCCTTCGTTTTAGGCACCGAATCCCAACAATCGGTGCCGCTCCCAGCTCTAAATCAACGGTAAACTCGACCTCTCGATCCGGCGGCAAACCCGGCAACTCATCTGGAAAGACGTTGGGATACTCACACACTACTGGAATAGACGAGAGCTCAACTCCCCCTTCTCCCGATCTCAAAGCGTAACACCAATACCCCGTGCAACCTCCTCGAAGAAGTCTCACTGCTTTCAAAGCGCTGATCAAGAATCTCTGACTACTCCGCTTACGCCCCACAAAAGAATGCTCGGTACCGTCAGCGGCTAACATCGAAACGGTTCTCGTTCTATAATTCATGATTGCCCCATGACGGTCCAGCCAATCCTCACCCAGAATCAAATCCTCATCTCTAATATCTACCGCAATCAGATTAGAAGGCCAAATCCTCCACGCGATACTTACTGAAAAATCTCTAATCTCACGATCCCCCACGATGCTATCCCCACTAGGCAGTTTAACAACAAATGGTTCACATGCAACTAGGCAATCAACATGCAGACGACGCACACAATCCATAGATATGAAAGAATGCGTAGCACCAGAATCGAATAATACGGAAACAGGATGGTCAAGGATGTGAACGGTACCTGTAGCCACCGTCGCGTCAGGATCTCCTGCTCGTCCCATCTCATATACTCGGGGCGGAACAGACCCCGCACTAGAAGCTCCCCCTCTAGAAGGATGTCCACGTCTACGACCTCTACCAAAACTCTGCTGTGGCTGAGGAACTGTCGGTGTCTGATTCACACTCGGCTCTCCCGCAGCTGGGGCTGATATCTGAGTAACTGGCGCCCGAACTGCATCCATACAAAACTTAGCACGATGTCCCATCCGACCGCACGCAAGACACTGAATCGGGGGCCTATCACACTCACTCATCATGTGGCCGAGACGACCATAATTAAAGCATGTAGGACCGCAAACGGAACTAGTAGGAGCAGACTTAGAACCGTTTTCTCGCCCAAATGACGAAGACTGACTCCCGAAGACTCTCGAACCCGACTGAGCCTTCGGATGCCCACCAGACTTGCCTCCCGAAAATTGGACGGAGGTCTTATGTCTCTTCCCCTCGGCTGCCGTCTCTGTCGCAGCAAACGACATCTCATAAGCCATCACCTTATTCTGATACTCTTTCAAAGTTGTGCATCCCAGGCCAGACATGTAGTGACGCACCCCCGGTTTCATCCGCATATCAAAGTGGCAGATCTTATCAAGCTCATCTCGAACTTGGTTTCTCACATAATGAAGTTGTTGGTTGTAGTCCTTGATCGCTTGAGAAATAGGAACATCCTGGGGCTTAGCCTCAAAGAAGGCTCGGATCCTCCCCTCTTTCACTGGCCATGGACAAAATTCGTCTTCCATCAACTCCTAGAATTCTGCCCACGTGGCTGCCCGATCACGTGGTTTCACCTCTTGCCACTACGTTGCCGCCTCTTTGGCGAGGAAGTACTGAGCGACGGGTACCTTCCTCTCCTCAGAGCAGTTAGAAGCCTCAAACACCTTTTCCATCTCAAACAACAAATTCTCCCAACAGTAAGGGTCGGAAGCACCATCAAACTGCGGAGGACGCATACGAATCACGTCCTGAAGTAGCTTATCATTTCCGGATCCAGTAGGCGGAACTGGGTTGGCATTAGCTTGTCCGACCAGGATGGCCTGAGTTAGTAGCGTCATCTGGTTCGCTACTTGCTGCAAAATGTTCGACACTCCAACATTCTCATGTGCATTACCGGAGCTAGCAGACTAATCCTGCTGACCCCCAGAACTAGGCGGAACACTATTCGACAAAGAAGGCATAGCCGAATCGGTTCCCGAGTTATCGGACATGGCCGCCCCACCGGCTGCACCACGTCCCCTACCGCGTCCGCGACCGCGTCCGCGTCCTCTACCAGCAGGCATTCTGAAGAAGTAACGGGTAAGTACAATTCAAACGCAAAACGCATCAAGATATCAGGAAAGGAAACAGAACAGGACAACGTAACGAGTCAAGTTAGGAAAACTTACGAGCACCGGCGTATTAAGATGATGGCATGGCAGCGATACTGTTCAAAAACGACACTCGACTAAACCCAAATAACCGACAGCCTAGGTATCCATAAACCTAAGGCTCTGATACCATATTCTGTAACACCCCCAAGACGATCAGGGCATATTACAACGACGTAGACCCCACACTATGGAATCCACCAAGCTAATGTACTAATACGACATTCGAGAGCGACATAGAATCATCAACAAAATGACGATTCAATAAAAGACTACAATCCGACAAATAAAATCTGACATCAAATCCATTTCCCAAAACGGGAACACAACATTAACAAATTCAAAAAGGAAGTACTCGAGTTCTTAAATCAATTCATAATACAGAAATCCCAAAACAAGACATCAATAACAATCGACGGAACAGAACACCAACAATTGACTACTGAACAGTATCATGCTTGCCCATCATTCTCATACGGCTCGAGTGCTCGCTTGTCTCCATGACCTGTACCTGAAATACAAAAAGTATTTCCCCCATTTAAGGGGTTAGCGACAACTGCTAGTGCAAGTACAATCCATTTGAACTACATTCTAATCAGATGAATATATGTGCCAAAAATCATTTTAGAAATCATTTATATTCCGGAATATTTACAGTGCACACGCACAAAACACATTTTCTCCAACAAAACAATTCAAAGTTAACCTTGGTACGAGACTCACGACCACCGTACCCCGCAGAGCCCCGTCGGACATCCCTGGGTGGTTAACCACAGTTCGTGATACGCACACACACGGCAATACGTATCCCTAGAGGCCCCGCCGGACCGTCCCTAGGTGAACATACACATATCCATCCACAACAATCACGAATAGCCACAATTAAAATACTAGAACATGTAAACAAATGTAAAGTACTTGCCTTTGAGACATCTTTAAAGAATCGGAAATGAAATACGACTACGAACGGTCCGGATGGAAAACGACGGTTCCTAAACGAAGGATCAACATAACTTAGTCCTAACGGACAACAATAATCGAATGGAATACACCCATAACCCCGATTACAATTCACGACAATAAACGTTCAATCGATACGGACGAGGGTTTACGCAAAATCTCCCCGTATCAACAATTCACGAATTTAACTCGAGAAAAACGGATTGGGAGTCACCCAATAACAACAATCGGTAAGGAATTTTGTAACATACATGAACAATTCGGAATCAATCTCGAAAAACCCGAAAAACCCCCAAATTAGACAAGTTTAGGGTTCGTGAAGAGAATACCTCGGATTCGGACGATGGAGGATGATTACGTTGATGATGATATGTTAGCACGAACCTACGGTGATGGAATACGAAGAATTCTCTGATAAAAACTGAAGGGAATCGCCGTCTGGAGTCGCCCGGTGAAGAAAACGAAAAAAAAGAATGAAAAGCTAACATTACGACACCTTGCTGTTCTTAAAACAGCGGGCCGTTACGGCCGTAATAAGTGGTGCATTACGGCCGTAACAATGGCCATCTTACGGCCATAACATATGGGGTGTTACGGCCATAATAGATGGGGTGTTACGGCCGTAACACCCTGCTAGACAGCAGGTTCTGGCTGCTGCTGTTCAAACGACTCCGGACGACTCTGAAACTCGGACCTGCTATCGAACCGAAAATATGGCTACGAAGGATATTCGATGATGAGTCTAACCGTTACAAGAAAACATCATTCCGACTACCCGGGAATTTGAAATACGACAACGAATATGAAATTCCCTAAACTTATAGGAAATTATAAAAATGGCCCAAGTGCCCGAAAATCGCGATACGATATCGAATTAACAAACCGAAAGTCTCAACACGACCAACTCAATCATACGAACTCATGCAAACCAAGAAACAATGAAAACAAATGAGTTTTATGAGAATCAAACGTGCATACGGCAAAACATGATATAAAATGGAATCACGTAAAAATATCACCAAAACTCGTCCAAATGGAAAAACTCCAAGAATAAAGTAGATTCAAAATGTCTAAATGGTTACAAGCGAGTCGATAAAAATAAACATACACCAAGAATGGAAACTGCTAAGAATAGAAAGGTACGGATATTCCCGGTCGAAATTGGAGCACCTACCTACCGGGTAACCCCTTTTGAAAAACAAGATAACGACTTGGCCCTCCAAGTGAGCTTGGACCTCATCACCGAAAAACGGACCCAAGCAGAAATGCGAAACTCCATCTATAAAAAAAGAAGCGAAAAATATTACAACACCAAGGTTCACCATCGAAGTTTCCAGGTCGGAGACCTCGTTCTTAAACGAGTATTGGGACCAGATCCGGGACCCCTTAAGCCCAAGTGGGAAGGATCGTACAAGATTAGTGAAGTCCTTCAGAACGGAGCCTACCGGTTAGAATATCTGAACGGCCAGGGATTCACTTATCTGTGGAATGCCAAGTATTTAAAAAGGTATTATTAATAAAATTTAACTTTACTTCATTTTTAGCTTTGGTATACTATAAGACCGAGCTCGCATCGGCACCTCATAAGACCGGCTCATCCTGCACTATAAGACCGAGCTCGCCTCGGCACCTCATAAGACCGGCTCATCCGGCACTATAAGACCGAGCTCGCCTCGGCACCTCACAAGACCGGCTCATCTGGCACTATAAGATCGAGCTCGCCTCGGCACCTCATAAGACCGGCTCATCCGGCACTATAAGACCGAGCTCGCCTCGGCACCTCATAAGACCGGCTCATCCGGCACTATAAGACCGAGCTCGCCTCGGCACCTCATAAAACCGGCTCATCCGGCACTATAAGACCGAGCTCGCCTTGGCACCTCATAAGACCGGCTCATCCAGCACTATAAGACCGAGCTCGCCTCGGCACCTCATAAGACCGGCTCATCCGACACTAAAAGTCCGAGCTCGCCTCGGCACTAAAAGTCCGAGCTCGCCTCGGCCCTATGAAAGTCCGAGCTCTAATATGAACAAGAAAGAAAGACAATGGTCGAACCAAATGGGCCCAAACATTCAGAAAAAAGCAATTAAACATGTGCTATAAGGAAAATTTTATTTATTCGAAGATGCATTTCGACAAAGTACATATGATGAAAACAAAGGAAAACTGGCATGCAGGCCATACATGAAATAAAATCCTAAAGAAGAGTACTCGGCCCCACCATCCTGGCCAGCCACCTGGAACGCCTGTCCTTCACCTTCGCCGGGCGGAACCGACCCTGGATCTTCGACAACCTCGACGGCCTTCGGCTCACCAGCTCCGAGAGATTCAACCTTCAGGTCGACCGCCTGAGACACTATATAGGCCTCGACCTCCTCAACGGTCTTCCCTTCCTTCATGAGATCTAGTATCTCGTAGCAGGTGGAGACATAGTTCAGGTTGATCAGCTCCTCGAACTCAGGCGTCTCCTTAAAGGACACCGCCCCTTCGGCAAGACCTTGGCGCCCGAAGCCTCGCAAGTATTAATCCGCTCGGTCAGGTTCTTAAGCTGGGCCTTCGTATCTTGCAAATAAGCCTCGTGCTCGGCCCTGGTGTCCAACCACCGCTTATGAGCTAGCTCGGCCGCCTCGGTCATCTCTCCGTCTTTCACTTTCCACATATCGGCCTCGAGGGCCCGACTCTCCAAGATCTCCATATCACCCTTCAAGGAGGTTATCTCCTCCTCCAAGGACTTGATCAGCGAAGGACAGAGATGGTGCTCCTCCTGCAGGGCCTGAAGGTCGGCCGTCACCTTCTTATGCTTCTCGACCAGGGCCATTAGCTCATCGGTGGCCTTCACGTAAGTGCACATCGCACGGCCGATTAGAGCATTTCCGAATTAGATCTGCTCAGCCGGATCCATGTCATTGGTCACCATCTCCAACTTGGGCGTCCAGCCCCTGATAGGGATGTGACTGGACATAGCCACCGCCGGGGAAACCCGGTTGAGCATCTCAGCGGTTAGGGTAGCTGCTCGGACATAATTAAGGAACCAGCACGGCCGTCGCCCCTTCATCTGGGCACAAGGTTCCTCCCGGTCCTTGTTAACTGGGAGATAATGACTCTCCAAGTCAATTAAAGGCTCATTGCCGATCACACGATCCGTCCGGATAGGGCTCGACATGGATACAGAAACTTCAGGAGCGGGCCGAGCCTCCGCTTTGGTCACACTACCCTCAGGCTCGGTCTCCCCCCTCTTTCGCTTCCCCGCACGCTCCCTCCGCTCGGCAGCCTCGGCAGCCAATCTCGCCGCATGCTGCGCAGGCGTCTCTTTCCTTCCAGACGGAACCTTGGCCCTAGGGACTGGAGAAAGAAGATATGTTAAAAAAAAAATACATAATGAAGACATGGTACTCGGGTCGGTAGATCGGAGTCCGGCGGCCAAGAGGTTTTCTTCTGTGACTAGAAGGTGCGACTTCCTCTGCTCGGTACGGAGATCCAGGAGCTTCTCAATACGATCGTCAAATTGGGAAGATGTCTCCTGCGCCGGCATACGCTCTGCACATGAAATGAATGATGAGCGTTAGACAAGAAGGGAACAGAACATAAAACATGACACTTACTCATTTTGGCAATAAAATGCTCTGGGATCCGAAGCTCCGCGTCTATGACGCCGGGCTCCCACTCATCCACCGAGCTCCTCCAAGGTCCCCCGACATAAAACCACTGTTCCTTCCAGCTGTGGATGCCACCTCTTGTGCATGGCATGCCGGGCTGTCAGATAAAACCAGCTGGAGCCGGATCTACCGACCGATCTCCACAGGAAGAGACTGTTGAACTCCTCGAAGCTGGGCTCGGGCCAGCCGTGCTGACGGGAAAGGACGAAAAGGCCCACCATCCGAGCCCAAGAATTAGGGTGAATTTGGGCCAGCGGAAGACCCCACTGCCTTAGCCAGCGGGAGAAAGCCAACGGAAGCGGGAACCTCAACCCGGCCAGCAAAGAACGGTAGTACACCGCCGCACAACCGGGAGGCGGGGTGTGGGGCCTATCCTCGGGAGTCGGAACAAACATCCGCACTCTAGCCGGGATCTTGAACCGCCTCCGTCAAGCCACCAACTGCTCTTCCGTGACGGTACTGCGAATCGAGGCAGAGTCCCACTCCGCCTCCACGAAAGAAAACGGTCGAGGCCGAATCCAGGCCGCCGAAGGCTCAACCCATTCTTCCTTCGGAGTCCCGCCAACCGTCGTCAACGGCGCCGCCACCTCCACGTCTTCTGATCCCGGCGACTCGCGACCTCGCCACCTTCTTCCTCGTCGCTCCAGTCGATGTGAACCCCGCCTACAGACAGATCTGCCACCCCCGTGCGGTCCGGCGATACAGTCAACTCCTCTGCCGCCCTCTCATCTCTCAACTCCGACATATTGTATAGGAAAAGAAAGAAAGGCTTACCGAGAATTTTTCTCTAAACTCAGAAAAGAATACCAGAACTTTTTTTTCTCTGCAACAAAAACAAAAATGGCGGAAGGAGAAATGAGGAAGAAGACACCCTATATTTATAAGGGAAAAAAGACATTAAATGCTCAGCGCGTGACGCGGCGATACACACTGAACCGTCACTAAGATCGAAGGCGTGTGAACGCGTCATCAAATCAGATCCGGCCACGTGTCTCCCTCATCATGACACCTAGAACCTTGAGATCGAATCGACGCGACTCCCGAAGAGGCGTCCCTTCGAGAGATCTTATCCTCCCACAAGCCGGATCGGCCTTACTACGAAACGACCCAGCCCCGGCCAGCCCGGCACGGCCCTGGACTCGGGGGCCCTTGTTGATAGCCCATCCGTCTTGGCATCCACGTAAGCACTCCAGGCAGTTGAACCTACCGATCAGAGCAACAAGCCGGACCGAGTATGGATCCAATTCTCTCCCGGACTCGTTAAAGACCGGACCGGTTAGAGACACCAAGGCCGAACCGATATCTAGACTGGAAGGACCGAGTAGATCGAGGATAAATACGCTCCAACTCAAGATTACGACAAGGCCGACCAGAACGGCGGGAGACCCGGAGACCGACCCCAGCAGATAAGCGTCGCCAGAAGCATGCGGGACAGGCACACAGGACAATTAATGCATGTTGTCATATCCCTTCCCGAAGCAATCCTTAGAAGCCGCCACGTGTCTAAGGCGTATTTACACTCTCACAAGTGTTTTGGGCATATTCCCCAACATTCTCCAGCTGTCATCTCATGACTGGCCAAGATTGTCTATATATAGAAGGAATGTACAATAGAAAAGGACTTTTGGAATTTATGAGTGTTGCTACCCAATATATTATCCGGAGATGAATATTGCTGGAATGGATGGATAGCAAACAAAGTGCGAGAGCACTTCCATGGAGAAAGTAAATAACACAAGATTTGCAGGGTTGTTAGTCACGGGATTGAATGCTCTCGCGAGATATTAATAATATGAATATTCTGGGATACAAGTATTAATGTTAGAGTACAATTACAATGAGTGTAAAGACCCTAGTTATCTTAGCTAGTGAGCGTGTAGATTGCCGGAAGAACCAGATATGATGCTCTGTGATTTCTTGTAACAACATTGATGAGCTGCGACGACTGTGAGGGATCGACGGTCTCTCACAGTGTGTATAAGCTATGTATCTGAGCTCCTGGACTTGCGAGTCTCTTCGAATCTGTGCTGTGGAGACTTCGTGCCTCTGCCGACCGTCTTCTGGTTAAGAGGTACTGAGAGATAAATTCTGAGGTAGATCTGGGAGATGAAGCCGAGAGCTTGAAAGTATGTACGCGTTTGTATGTATTTCCGTGAATGAAGTTGGAACCTTTTTCCAGTTGCTGGATGTTCCCTATTTATAGGACTGGGAGATGTTGGGCGATTGCCTCTGCTGAATTATAATAAGCGGGCGATCGTCTTTTAGCACATGGGCTGGTCTCCTTAAAGTCCGCAGGAGTTGCTGGCAGTCAGCTGTGCGGTCTAATGAGAAGTCTACACGCGTCCGAGTCGCTGTCACGGGCAGTCCCACCTTGTACCTTTTGGTGGGTTTGTCGGTAGGTGATAAGGTGATGACAGGTTGTGGTCAACGATCCATGTTATGCGGCGCCTTTCGCGGATCTGCACGTGGGTGCTGTTCTGGGATCCAGTCTTCGTGGACTTTGACGGACGAAGGTCTTTGTTCGGGGAACAAGACGGTCATCTTAAGTCGGGCACCAGAGTTGATCGCTAGGTGCCAAGGGCGATCGCCTTGAGAGTCGATCGCTAGATACTCGAAGGTGGACTGTTATCCTCGTTTAGGCGAGTTTGCCATAGTTTGATTGGTTGTGGACTCGGTCGCTCGGCCTTGTAGTCGATCGTCTGTCGAGGTGAATAAATCTCGACACAACAATTGCCCCCCAGCTCACTCCAATGTTGGAAACGTGGGGTGAGGTGGTTCTGTTGGCGATCGCTGAACTATGACGAGTGACTCCGCATTTTACTGAACTGGCGATCGTCTTTTAGCGGATTGACTTGAACTTGGACGACCTGGTCGGTCGCTGAAATGAGCGGGAAATGATAATAGATGTGGAAAAGTCTCCGGGGCACGTGTCGGGTTCCTGTTGGGGGATACCGACGGTTAGCTGCGACTCATCGTCTGGTGCGTCCTTGAAAAGACGCGTACGCGGGTTTCAAGGGGGTCATTAATTGCGACGGTTGCACTTCAACCCCTGAGACTCTCCTTAATTGCATTGAAGTCCCTGCCATCTCCTATAAAAGGGCGCCGGGTTGCAGGGTTAAGACCCTTATGCGCTTTTTCGGAGAAGAAGACTTTTGCTGAAGATTTTTCTGGAGATTTCGACTACTGATCGTCGATCGACTCAATCCTTGGTAAGAAAAGACACTCCCTTTCTTCTCTTCTTGTTTCGAGAATGTCTGGAACATCTTCTTCGCACGGAGTGGGTACTACCTCCGCCGCCGGGGCTTCGACTGCCCGGGGAGGATCCTCCGCAGATTTCCATCTGGAGACGGCCGTTGAGGCTATTCGATCCGGTATCGACCCTGCGGAAGTCGAGGCGCTGTTCAATGAGGCCGACATGGCCAGGGAGGCGGCGGTTGAACACAGACGCTCGCAGATGGAAAGAAATCTGGCGGTGAGGGCCTACTGGGAGCGGCATAGTGCCTTTGGCCAGGCCTATGTGGCCTTTGCTGAGATTATGGAGAGGTTGGCCGGTCCGTCTCCTAGATTCGATTACCGAGAGTACTCGATTGCTCATCCTTATCAACCTCCCAGGCGGTCGCTTTTTCGGGCTGCGCAGCGATCTACATGGTCTCTTGGCCAGATAAGGAGCTCGGCGACCAGGAAGGACCTGGCCGTATGGAGGACGAGGTTTCATGTCCCTTCAGATGTGGATCTTTTTGTGCCGGCCGAGAATGAACGGGCCGATGAGCCCCCGGAGAGAATGGTCGCCGTGAACGAAGCAATCATGGAGGCCGGGCTGTGGTTCCCTTTGTCGTCCTCCGTTTCCCATCTGCTGGCTGCTTGGAACTTGGCGCCGCTCCAGCTGACGTCGAATGTCTGGCTCCAGATCATTTGCACTCTCACCTTGTTCGGCGGTCACCGACTGTACCGCCATCCTTCGTCGTTGGAGATGAACCATCTGTTCAAGCTGACGGCTCAGAAAGGGTCGGTCGGAGGCTATCATATTCAAGGCCGATCCGTTCGGGTGATCATCGGAGTCCCGAACAAGGTGCGGGGCGACCCGGCGAAGTGGTTCTGGGTCGGCGGTTCATGGAAGGTACTGGCGAGCAACAATCCCATGGACGAGTTGAACATTCCAACTGACTTTCGGGAGAGGAATCCGGGTAAGAATTCTGACTCTCCCTTAGTTCGGATATATTCTGAACTGATCTAATTTGGTCTCCTTTTTGCAGGTTTCCATATTCCGACGATCGACGAGCTTCCTTTCGACTTTTTGATCGTCTGGGAGCGGATACAAAGTTTGCCGGACGACGATTTAGACGCTTGCCGGATCAACAGGGAGAGTCGTTGGCTGCTAGATCGGCTATTCAGTTTTCCACGTCATCTCTCGGTCTCAGTTATGAGTTTATGCGATCTCCAATTGTTTGGCGATCATCCTGCTTGGAGAGTGTCTGACCGTGGTTTAAGTGTTCTTTAATGCAGAAGTTTGCTTTCCTCGTTTCTCGAAGCCCCCACCGGAGATAGCTATGTCGAATCCTGGAGTTTTGGGCCGTCTTCGCCAGAAGAAGTCATCTCGGGCTCCTCCTGTGGCGTTACCTATCATTCTGGAGGTGAGGCCTGTCGTGGATCTGATCATAGCGGAGGAGGAAGTTCGTGAGGAGGGGCTTCGAACGAACCGCAAACGACAGAGGTCGGGAGAAACTCCAGCTTCTGCCCCTGCCAGTGAGGTGCCGATCGCCGCGTCTCCGATCACCGCTATTCCACCGGTGGATGAGCCTACGCCCTCTGCGGCGTTCTTACGAGAGATGGCGATCGCCGAGGCTGAAACCCCTCGCGGGAAACCATACTTCGGCCGCGATCCTCAGAGAGCCGAGAGGTAGGCTTTGCTTGTTGAGTTGAATTACGTCACTTGCGTGGGAGATGTGCTCACTTTTTGTTGATTTGATGCAGGATCCGTAGCGCTAACCCATCTTGCCCGCCGATGGTATTGGATTTTCTGGCGAGCCGATCTCCTCGCCAGGCCTGCGATGTCCCGCTATATGTCAACCGGGCCGTATCTGCTTTGCCGAAAGCCTGGACGACTGACTTAGATGCGATCGCTCGTCACCGATCTGGGAGTGCGATGCAGGCTGCTTTTGCTCTTTCTCTTCAGGCGGCGACGATGGCTGCCCAAGCTACGCAAGAGTTCAAGGGGCGTCCTTCTACTACACGCCTGCAGGTGGATCTCGAGGCGGCTCGGAAAGAGAATGCTGAGTTCGCTGATAAGATTGTGGCAATGGAGAAGGACTCCCTGGATGCAGCCAAGCGGGCGAACCATGAACTTGAGCTGGCGAGACAGAATGCCGAGCAAGCCCGGGCGATGGTCGACCGATTTCGGGACCGGATGACAGATGCCCGAAGGTTGCAGGCGGCCGCTGAGAAGGAGGCCGATCAACTGAAGGTGACTGTTGCTCGGCTCACTAGCGAGCTGGCGGCGTCGAGGGGAGAGACGGCTGCAAGGGATGCCGAGCTCCATGGTGCGCAGCAGGCGATGGCGGAGCTGAAAGGGAAACTATAGGCGACCGAGGCCAATCCCTTTCTTAATGTGGAGTTCGTCAGTGAGTTTGCCTATTATATGACGTTTGCTGACTCGCTCTGAGCTGCTAAGAAGGGAGGACTGGAGGTCGGCCCTCTAGCCGAAAACTTCAAGGCGTATGCGCTGGGGCACCCCCTTCATCATGACTTCTCCGTGCCGATCTTGGATCTCGCGGACATCGGTGTGGACTTGAGCTGGTATCCGACTCCGGCGAACCTTGTTCATCCTGATGCCCCGGAGGATGGAGAGGCCGCACCGGAGGCTGGTGAAGGGTCGCGGGCCGATCCGGAGGTTGAAGGCGAAGGCCAGGCAGGGGCCTGAGGCTCTTCGTTCTTACGGTTTTAGCTCTTTTGCTTTGTAATTTTGTAGCTTTCTCTTGTAGTACTTAGGCCTTTGGGCGACCGTGTATGTACTTTTGAGACTTCAAGTAATGAAATGAATGTTTGCTTTTTCGATCTATCAGTTGAATGATTACTTTTCTGAGTCTTTTGCTTGACTTTGTACAAATGTGTGAGGAGAGATCGTTGTGTGTGTAGGTCTAAGTGAATTGATAAACTCAAATAGATAACTTTTACAACAAATTCGATCGCTGCACAAATATCTGAAAAATGTCGATCTCCGTATGTAATTGAATAGGGACGATCGTTGTGTATATATCTCCGCACTCTTCCCCCTTGTTTTTGTTCACTTAGTGAAAGTAAGGGGACGAAAATAAATCGTTGAGTGAGCTGTCTTCATTTGTCGAATCCTCGAGGAAGGCCGTCCATCTCGGTCTTGAGGAACCGTGCACGATCGCGGAGTTCGATGGACCAATCTCCACGATCATGTCTTGTGCGCGAGCGACATTCCGTCTGGTGGCTAAATTCTCGCGACTCACTTAATTGGTAGGGTCCTCCGAAGGCTGCGCCTCGCCTCGTATTTAAACGAAGGGCATGCGGTCTTGGTTTGGAAGATTCCTTGTGCGGGGCGTCGTCGGATTAATCAACTCCACGTCCGCGGCTTGTTAGCTCTGCTTCCACCTCGGCCCGCCATGAAGATGGCGACCCTCGACGGTGTACGTTGAGACGGGGGGAGGGACGCGTCGCATTGTCCGAGAAGGACCCACCACGTTAAGTGATGGACCTTTGAGGGCGGGCGAACGTGTCCACAGATTAGTTTTGGAGGGCCCTCAAACTACGCCGGCCTCGTATTTAAACGAATGGCGGGCGATCGTGGCCCAAATGGACCTTGCATGGGCGCAAAGAACGGTTCCATCATCCTCCACGACCATGGCGACACTCTTCTACCTCGGACCATCAAGTCAGATGATGATCCTCGACGGTATATGTTGTGTAAGGGGAGGAGATCGCCTGCCTAGGTTCTTCATGTAGATGACGAACTTTAGAGGGCGAGCGAGTAATCCTCTGATTTATTTTGGAGAGACCTTCGGCTACGCCCGCCTCGTATTTAAACGAAGGGCGAACGATCGAAGCCCAAAGGAACCTTGCATGGACGGATTGTCGGTTTAATCGATTTTCGCGACCATGGCGGCACTCTTCTACCTCGGACCATCACGTCAGACGACGATCCTTGACGGTAAACATTGTGCTGGGGGAGGCGATCGCTGCATAGGTCCATCATGTTGATGACAAACTTTAGAGGGCGACCGAGTCATCCTCTTTTTTGAAGCGTTTGCTCAGGCAGTAGCCTTTGATTTGATGAGGCGGGAAATCGGGGAGAGACTTCCGAAGTTCCCTTCTCTTGATTGAAGCATGTAGATACGGTCGCTGAGGTTAATCGAGGGGTCGGCTCGTATGAGCTTTCCGGCCTGTTCGTGTTCGACTCGGGTGACCATGTTAGGAGATTGATGGGGCTCCGGCTAAGCCAATAAACTGTCCAACTTGCCCTCCTCGAACAATCTCCAGAGTTGTCTGAGGAGGTCGCGGCATTGGTTGGTGTTGTGGTCGGGACTCTTGTGGTAAGCACAATATTTATTGTGGTCCAGATGACTGTGGTCCCTTATCGCCTTTGGCTTGTTCAGCGGTTCGCGCCCCTTGATGGCGTAAAAAATGTGGGTCGGAGTTCGGTTGAACTTATGGAGGAGGTGGGCTTCTACATCCTCGAAGGCCTTGTGGTCGCCGGATAGCTTGACGACCGTCTTTTTGGTTTTGGCGATCGCCGTGTTTCGGACAGGAGGAGGCATTCCCTCGCCTAGGCGGAAGGTGAGTAGCCTTTGCCTAGCCAGAAAGTCGGCAGCTTTAGCGCGGAAGATCGCGTAGGTTGGGGGGATGTCCTTCATGAGATGTCTAAACATGGGTGAATGACCGTAGAATCCCCCTAGGACCGAATAGAGAGCGAGCTCGTCGCTGATGGGCTCGCCGGTGAAGAGAATTTCGTCTACTCGGTCGATGTAATCTGTGTCGGATTTGTCTTCCCCCTGCCTGATTTTCATCATGCGGTGGGGGCCTTCTGGTCTAGCGACCTTGGCGGCAAAGTATGACGTGAAGTCATTCGCCAGTTTCTCAAAGGAGATGATCGATCGTGGTGGTAGTGAGACGTACCACCTGTGGGCCAGCTCGCCCAATGTTAACGGGAAGATTCAGCATTTGGTTGCATCTGATGCCCCACACCCGGTCATGTAAATTCGGAACTTACTTAGGTGGGTTTCGGGGTCCGATCTCCCTTCGTATAGAGGCGTTTTGGGAGGAACGATCCTTGGTTCCACGGGGGCAAGCTCGATGTGGACCGCGAGTGGCTCGGTGGGCCCGATGATCTTTCTATTGGTGCTTGCCCCAGTATCCAAAAGAGCTTTCATCTCGTCGAGCTGGCATTGCATAGCGGCCATCGCCGTGGCCTGGCTGCTCGCTGTTGTGTCGAGAATTATACTCTCCGACCGGCGATCGCCTCGGAGATCGGGCGACCTAGCCATTGCCGAGCAACAGGCGTAATCCGCCGACCGACTGTGCGGCCTAGCCTTAGCCCAGTAGTCAAGATAAATCGGCCAACCGAAGGTCTCAGGACAAGTACCGGTGCCGAGCGATCAACATCTAAGACGATCGTCTCTCGGTACATGGCGATCGACTCCTGGCGACCGACTAGCGGACGATCATCTCTCGGCGCCTGGCGACCGACCCTTGGTGATCGGCCGATGCCGACCCTCAGCGACTGGCCGATGCCGACCCTCTGGTGGCCAGCTAGAGACGACCGCCTCATGTCGCTCGAAGCCGATGGTCATCCAGTCGGCAAAGGCCAAGCCTCAGGACTGAATCCACGTGCAGAGCCGAGACAAGATCTGCATATCACGGATCGTTGACCACACCACAAGATCCGTCCACCACCCGGCTGTGCCCGCCGAAAGGTGTCGGTAGGACCTCATGTGACTGACTCGGACGCGTCGGCCGCTCCTCATTGGACCGCACAGCTGGCTGCCAGCATCTACCTTGGACTTTAGGCCGACAGCCCGTGTGACTTAAGGACGATCGCCCCATTATTATATTGGCCGGCAGACGATCGCCCCATTATTATATTGGCCGGAAGAGGATCGCCCGCCAGGAATCAGGGCACCTCAGCCCCTATATATAGCAGGCAGCCTGCACTTGGATTGGAGGCGGGCATTATCGCGATTTCAACATACAATACAGAAGCAATACACACCACTTGGCTTTCTCCTACTCTTGGCAACAACTATCTTTTGGTTCTTTCTTCTCTCGGCCTCTCTCATTCAGCAGACGATCGGCAAGGATGAAGAACACCGAGCTTCGCTCAAGAGCTGGATTAACAGAGTCTTTTTACACTCATTGTATTTAGATTCTCACATTAATACTTGTATCCACGAATATTTGTATTAATAACATCTCGCGAGAGCATTCAAGCTCGGGCCTAACAAACCCGGCAAATCTTGTGTTATTCATATTCTCTCGGAAGTGCTCCCGCAAATTTTGTTTGTTGTCCGTTCATTCCAGCAGTATTTAATCTTCAGATAAATATTTTGGGCAACAACAATTGGCGCTAGAAGGAGGGCATCTAACCCTCAAATTTTTATTCCTACCGTCCCGAAGAACACTCACTGTTCTCGGGGCATATACTTGAAGTGACACTCACTGCGCTTCAAAGAAATCTTTCAGAAATCATGTCTTCCGCCTCCGCGTCGAAGAAAGCCGCCGGCCAGCCCGCCAGACGCCTTTTTCCGTCTCAGTTCGAACCACAGCCGATGGCGGAAGGTAGCCGCCGCGGTCCGAGACGCTCGATCCCGTCCCTGTACGGTGGCCCAAGCCTCTCGCTTGATCAGTTCCGAACTAAGGAACAGATCGACGAGGCCATGGCCGTCCTACAGGAGCGACGGAGTGCTCTCGACGCGCCTCCCGCTATCTCCCCCTCGGCCATCCGCCGGAAGTCCAAGCAGAAGCTCAAGGCGCATCGCCGAGCGATCGCGTGAGGCTCTCACCCGCAAGGAGAGGCGCCGCCTGGGCACCTCTGCTGATTGCCGGGCAAAGTGACTGTCTTGGTGACCGGGGCAGTCCGGCCCCAGCTACGAGACGACGGAGTTTGAGTCCGTCACCAGGAGCTCGGCCTACCCGACTCCCAGAAGGCAGCCCAGCCATCTGGCTCCCCCACGCCAAATAGCCGAAGTCGGCAGCAGCGGAGTCCGGAGATCGGAACACGATCGCCTCGGCTCCCGCTCCCAAAGCCGATCCGCAAGCGACCGAGCCACGGCAATGGCCGCGATGCAACGTCAGCTCGACGACATGAAGGCCCTCCTGGAATCCGGGGCAGGCGCCAAGAAGACGATCGCCGAGCCGAGCGAGCCGCTCACGGTCAACATCGAGCTCGCCCCCGTGCAGCACAAGATTGCTCCTCCGCAAACACTTTTGTACGAGGGGAGATCGGACCCCGAAATGCACCTGAGCAAGTTCAACATCTACATGACCGGGTGTGGGGCATCTGACGCGACTAGGTGCCGAATGTTCCCTATG
This sequence comes from Orobanche coerulescens, assembly GCA_033398695.1. NCBI lineage: Eukaryota > Viridiplantae > Streptophyta > Magnoliopsida > Lamiales > Orobanchaceae > Orobanche > Orobanche coerulescens. The sequence goes on along the minus strand of CM065805.1, from coordinate 58,957,558 downwards.
ACGCTGGACGACCTCGCCTACAGGTGGTACACCTCATTGCCACCTCGGTCCATTGGCTCCTTTAACGAACTGGCGAACGTCTTCACAAAGTACTTCGCCACCAGGGCCGCTCGGCCAGAAGGTCCCCATCGCATGCTGCGAATCAAGCAAGGGGAAGAAGAGTCCGACTCGGACTACATCGACCGGGTAGACGAGATCATCCTCAACGGCGAGCCCGTAAGCGATGAGATCGCCCTCCACGTGGTCCTAGGAGGATTTCATGGTCTTTCGCCTATGTTCAGGCATCTTACGAAGGACCAACCCACGACCTACGCGATCTTTCGAGCTAAGGCCGCAGACTTTCTGGCCAGGTAAAGGTTTCTCCTTAACCTATGAGCAGCGCGATCGATGCCCGAACGACGATCTACCGCCCGATCGCCGATATCAACTTATGAATAATGCGATCGGCAGCTGAGCGACGATCACCAGTCTTCCAGCCCAGTCGCCGATCATCAAGCTACATCATCCAAAACCCGGAGGACACGATCGCCATCAACAGTTCACCATTTAACATGATGGACTAAGGCATCAGATCGCCTCCACCGCACATCATAAAGCCATGGCCCTGGTAGTCGATGGAACCGGCTGCTTCGGCCATGCAAGGTCCCTTTTGTAATATCCGCATTTTTCTTTCCCTTGTATTTTTCTTTTTTTCGGCGTATTTCACGATAGTAGTGACCCTCGTGTATCTTTCAGTGTATCTTTCCTACTATCTGTTGATTTGATTCCCGTTATTGTTATGCGGAACCGCCGTTTCGGGGTTGCCGTGGATCCATTCTACGTTATGATGCCTGTTGAGATGTTCCGTTTAACGTTTCGTTCATATTCCGGTTTTTTGGACCGTTTATATCTCGTACCTAGCGCACGTTATATTTTCTGCATAGCGCACGCTAGGGGTCACTAAGTAGCGCACGCTACGACCGTTTCGTAGCGCGCGCTAGAGGGCATGCCCTGGGAGTGGCAGTGCTGATTCCAGTCCTCTGGACTGGTGGATTAGCGTACGCTACGTAGCCTAGCGCACGCTAATGATGGGAGTTAGCGCACACTGAGACGCCCAGTAGCGTGCGCTAGTGCGGATGTCCAGTACTGGACAGTTTGCCACTGGACTCTACTGATGCCCGGGTAGCGCACGCTATTGGTCGATAGCGCGCGCTACCAATACACTTTAGCGCACGCTATGTTTGGTCGATAGTACGCGCTAATCGGATCAGGTGTGTACTGACAGTTGCTTTTGGACTCGGCTGATGTCCAGGTAGCGCACGCTATTGGTCGATAGCGCGCGCTACCGAGAGGTTATTAGCGCACGCTACGTTTGGAGTAGCGCACGCTAACGGCCAGAAGTCTGGCTACTGGACTGGATGCTAACTATTTTGGCCTGTAATTTTATCCCGTTAGCGCACGCTAACCTTGAGGATTAGCGCGCGCTAACACTCCCTGGCTATATAAACCAGGGAGTTGACCCAGATGAACACATTATTTTCATTTCTTCTCTCCCCGCGACGCAGAACTTCTCCAGGCGATTTCCGAGCGATTCTTCCCTTCGATTATTTCAGGCATCCTCTACCTTGAGTTTTTGAAGTAGATTAACAACACCTACTTGTGTTCTTCATCGTCAATCCAAGGTAAATCTCTTAGAACCCTACTTTTGGGCGATTTGGGGGTTTTGGGATTTTCTTCCGATCCGTTCCGTTTTGTTGGTGGATTCATGATGATTATGATTAATCTTGTTGGTATTCTTAGTTTCCCTATGGATTCATGGTATGTTTCGTAGTTTTTTCGGAATCGAGAGGGATTGGTTGTGGTCCACCCTCGTTGTTGTTTATATACGAATATACATGAATCGTAGGCGGGTTTTCGGGTGTATTCCAATTCCGTATTCATTTAGAAGTGGTTGTGATTGTATTCTTCGAATCGTTAGGTTCAGTTCCGTTGATTCCTAGCGTTCGTCGGTGATTATCCTTTCCGTTCATTGCGTCGTCAATTATTCAAGGCAAGTATTTTTGGAAACCTTTATGCTTAACGTGAAATGGTAATGTATATTGTGTGTGATTGCTCACCTCGGGAGGGTCCGATGTGATCACGGAGGGAATCCAATGGTATAGTCCTGGATTCACGAGTTTGTTTCTCTAGCCAGCTCGGGAGGGTCCTTAGGGATCACGAAGCGGGATCAATGGTATAGCCCTGTTCCCAAGGCGATGCGTGTACGTGATTTGTTTTATAATATGGCCAGCTCAGGAGGGTCCTTAGGGATCACGGAGCGGGATCAATAGTATAGCCCTGTTCCCACGGAAAATTGTTTGACTGTTTATTTCCGGAAAAGACATGTCTGGTTTTGGTTTTTGAAATAATATTGGTGCATGTACTATGAAATGTGTAAGCGATTGGTTTGCCTTGATTACTTTTACTGGCGTAATTGCTAACCCCTTTGGGGGACCCGTTATGGGGAAATTCTTGTTATGGATTTCAGGTTATGATCATCCGGACGAGCGAGCTCTGGGTCAGTACGAGGATGTTGGCTAGGGTCGTTGACATGTGCACTTGGGTCTACTTATTTCTTTTGTCCACTTCGATATGGTTGTTTCCTATATTTATAAACTGATAGACGGTACTCGCGAGTACTTAGGCTTTTCAATTCAAACCCCGTGTTGTATTATTTTAAATTGCTACATTGTCGATTGTTGCTCATTTCGTCGGTTGCTTCGGGTGTATTTTCATATGATGTATTAATTGATTGTGTATCCTCGCTAACCGAGATGGTTAGTCGAGGGGTACCCGCTTGTTGTAGCCTGGTGGGTCCCATGTAGGGGTCCACAGTGCTGTAACATACTCCGAATATCTTGGGGTGTTACAGAAATGGTATCGGAGCTCTAGGTTTATGGATACCTAGGCTTGTCGGTTATTTGGGTCTAGTCGTGTTTTGTTTTGCACATTGTCACACCGCCGGCATCTCAAGATTTCCGGTGTTCGTAAGTTTCCTTACTCGATTTTTACTTTCTGCATCGTATTCCGTTTCTTGAACCGTGGTTATTCTCCTCCTTTGCTTATCATCGTAGTTGCTTTTTCCTTCCTTACTCATCCTCGATATACTTCGTTATCTCTTAACACCAAGATGGATGCCGGAGGAAACCGTGGTCGTGGTCGTGGTCGTGGCGCGGCCGAGGACGTGGGCGCCGGTGGGGCGACGCCGCATTCTTCGGGACGGCAGCATCGCAACCGCCACGCCATGCTTCTTCTCAGGAGCGCGCCGATCTTGGTATTGCGGCTGTTATGCAGCAAATGGTTAACCAAATGGCGGCTATAGCTCAGGTGGTCCAGAACCCCGATCAGGCCCATGCTAATCGGGGCGGAGCAGATCGCTGGCTTCAGGACGTCATCAAGATGCATCCTCCTCAGTTTTCGGGAGCTTCGGACCCGATCCGCTGGGAAGGGTGGATCAAGGAGATATCTAAAGTCTTCACCGCTACCAACTGCCCCGAGGACCGTAAGGTCCCTATTGCTCAATACTTTCTCACGGGAGACGCTACGGATTGGTGGGAGGCCGTTGGTCCCAAAGATCATGTTGCTTCGTGGGCCGAGTTTCAGGAGTTGATGGAGACCGAATATTGTCCGTGGCCGGTCAGACAGGCTCGAGTGCATGCTTTCTATGATGCTCAACCACGGGATATTCCCGTATCCCAAGCTATTGCTGATTTTAACAAGGAGTTGGGTTATGTGAAGACCCAAGTTGTCGCTGAGAGCGACAAAATTTTCCATTTTTCCAGGAGGATGAAACTGTCCATTCGGGACTACATGTCTGGACTCGTCTGCACTACCTTGAAGGATTATCAGAGTAGGGCCCTCGCTTATGATATGTCAGTGACGGCTAGTGATTTGGCTCGTGAGAGCAAGAAGCGTAAGTCGGTCGGAAATTTTTCTCGCCCTAAGAGTGGGGGCGCAGAAATCTCGAGCCGCGAATATTTCTACGGCGGTTCGTCTCGTTTATCTCGGGAGCTTTCGGGTGCCGCCGAACCCCCGCTCGTGAGCCCACATGCTTTAACCGTGGCTTTTCGGTCATAAGAACCGGACTGCCTCGTCCGCCTTTAACTTGTCATACTTGTGGTGGTCGGGCCACAAGGCTTCTTTGTGATCACTCGATAGCTTCATGGTGCCTGTTCTTCTCACCCGACCTATGGATCCGAGTGTGAACCAGTGGCTCATTTGCTCCGCCGCCCACCGAGTGCCGGCCGAGGTAGGGGTCGGGTCACCCGCTAGGGGTGGAGCTTCGATGTCGGCTCGCCACCACATATCTATGAGATGAGGAGGATCGATGATCCAAGAACATCGTGGCGACAGTGCAGTTCATATCCATTCCCATCCTGTCAGTGTGCTTTTCGATTCGGGTGCTACGCATTCATTCATTTCTCTAGAGTGTGTACGCCGTTTGAGTCTCGACTGTTTGTCACCTTGCGAGCCTTTCATCGTTAAACTTCCTAGCGGTGATAGAATTGTCGGTGATCGAGAGGTCCGAGACTGCTCTGTGTTTATTTGTGAGAGAGCTTGGCTCTCTAATCTTATTTTCGTTAATATTGAGGGTGAGGATTTGATTCTCGGGGATGATTGGCTCGAGCGGCATGGCGCAATCATGAACTACCGCACGAGGATCATCACCATGTTAGCCAGGGATGGCACCGAGCACTCCTTTGCGGGGCGAAGGAGGGGAAATCAGAAATTTGTTATTAATGCCTTGAAGGCGATGAGTCTCCTGCGAAAGGGGTGTACTGGTTATTGGTGCTATGCCTTGAAGGCGGAGGATGGTGGAGTCGAGCTTTCGGCGATTCCAGTCGTTAGTGAGTTTCCTGATGTATTTCCTGACGAGTTACCGGGATTGCCACCGGATCGTGAGGTTGAGTTTGCTATAGAGTTAGAGCCGGGTGCGGCTCCGATTTCGAAGGCGCCGTATCGTATGGCACCTTCAGAGATGTCAGAGTTGAAGAAGCAGTTGAGTGAGCTTCTTGAGTCGGGGTATGTTCGACCGAGCACCTCGCCTTGGGGCGCACCGGTCCTGTTTGTGCGGAAGAAGGATGGATCACTACGTTTGTGTATCGACTATCGCGAACTAAACAAGGTGACCATCAAGAACAAGTATCCTGTGCCGAGAATTGATGACTTGTTCGATCAGTTGCAGGGAGCTGCGGTATTCTCGAAGATTGATTTGAAGTCGGGGTACTATCAGCTTCGGGTGAAGGAGTCCGACGTGCCGAAAACAGCTTTTCGGACGAGATACGGACACTATGAGTTCGTAGTTATGCCTTTCGGGCTAACTAATGCGCCGGCGGTGTTCATGCAGTTGATGAACAAAGTCTTTATCGAGTATTTGGATAAGTGTGTCGTCGTCTTTATTGATGATATTCTTATCTATTCGAGGAATGAGGAAGAGCATGCCCATCATTTGCGGATAGTGTTAGACATTTTGAGGACCGAGCAACTCTATGCGAAGTTCTCGAAATGTGAGTTATGGCTGAAGGAAGTGATGTTTTTGGGTCACGTGATTTCAGCCGATGGAGTTCGTGTGGATTCGCAGAAAATTGAGGCAGTGTTGGATTGGGCACCGCCCAAAAATGTGAAGGAGGTCCGTAGTTTCTTGGGTTTGGCTGGCTACTACCGTAGGTTCGTCGAGGGTTTCTCAAAACTAGCTCGGCCACTTACACAGTTGCTCCAAAAATCCGAGAAGTTCGTCTCGAATGACGAGAGACAGTCGAGTTTTGAGGAACTGAAGAAGCGTTTGACTTCAGCTCCGGTTTTGGCGTTGCCATGTGGCAACGAGGGATTCGCCGTTTATAGTGATGCTTCGGGTCAGGGTCTTGGGTGCGTATTGATGCAGCACGGCAAAACCATTGCCTTTGCGTCGAGACAGTTGAGGCCGTATGAGCTGAACTACCCTACTCATGATTTGGAGTTAGCGGCAGTTGTGTTCGCACTCAAGATCTGGCGTCACTATATTTTCGGTTCTACATGTCAGATTTTTACCGATCATAAGAGCCTGAAATACATATTTACTCAGCGGGAGTTGAATATGAGGCAGAGGAGGTGGTTAGAACTGATTAAGGATTATGACCTCGAAATCCTTTATCATCCGGGCAAGGCGAACGTCGTGGCCGACGCCTTGAGTCGGAAACCGATTGCGTTGCGAACGCTTGAAGTCCTTACGCCTCAGTCTGAGTTTCGGCGGGCTTTGATCGAGTTAGATGTTGAGGTTTTGTTGCATGGAGCTGTCGGGCAACTTTGTGCTTTAGAGATTTCGTCGTCTTTGATCGATGAAATTAAGCTGAAGCAATTAGAGGATCCGATGATTACTCAAATCCGAGAGAGCGCTCTTAAAGGAAAGTCTCCTGGGTTTGTGATTCACGAGGACGGTATTTTGAGATTTTGGAGTCGGCTTTGTGTACCGAACGACTCAGAATTGAGACAGAGTATTTTGCGTGAAGCCCATGCTACACCTTATTCCGTTCATCCTGGTTCGAGTAAGATGTACAAGGACCTGAGGAGGAATTTCTAGTGGAATGATATGAAGGTGGAAGTCGCGAGATGTTTGACATGTCAGCAGGTCAAAATCGAGCATCAGCGACCGGCTGGGTTATTGCAGTCACTTCCCATTCCAGAATGGAAATGGGAAGATATATCGATGGATTTTGTTACGAATTTGCCGAGATCGAGGTCGGGCATGAATATGGTATGGGTGATTGTTGATCGTCTGACCAAGTCGACACATTTTCTGGGCATCAAGGACACTTGGGGTCCAGAAAAGTTGGCTCGTGTGTTTATCGCGCAGATTGTGAGGCTTCACGGTACTCCGAAGTCTATTGTTTCGGATCGTGATGGCCGTTTCGTATCGCACTTTTGGCAGGCGGTGCATAAGGCGTTGGGTACCCATTTGCATTTGAGTACCTCTTTTCATCCCCAGTCAGATGGATAGTCAGAACGCACTATCCAGACATTCGAGGACATGTTGCGTGCTTGTGCCCTCGATCGAGCAATGATCGAGGAGCATTTGCCATTGATCGAATTCACGTACAACAATAGTTGGCACGCGTCGATTCGGATGGCACCGTATGAGGCACTTTATGGGCGGCGATGTCGATCACCGATTTGTTGGAATGAGGCGTCCGATTTAGTCGGGACCGAACCGGATGTCGTTTTAGAGATGAGACGGAAGATAGAATTAATTCGGGAACAGATGTTGACTGCCCAGAGTCGACAGAAGTCATATGCCGATGTCCGTCGTCGACCTTTAGAATTCGAGGTGGGAGACCACGTTTTGCTGAAGGTGTCGCCGACAAGAGGAGTTTTCCGTTTCGGGAAGAAGGGAAAGTTGAGTCCGAGATTTATTGGACCCTTTGAGATTCTCGAGCGAGTCGGTGAATTGGCATACCGTTTGGCGCTACCCCCGGCCCTGAGTCATGTTCATAGCATTTTTCATGTTTCCCAGCTGAGGAAATATGTCCCGGATCCTAGTCACATCATCGACTATGGGGAGATTGACGTTGCCGAGGATATTACTTTTGAGGAGTGTCCTTTGAAGATTTTAGAGCATCGGGAGAAACGACTGAGGCATAAGACCATCCCTTTGGTCAAGGTGCAGTGGTCGAGGCACGGTGTCGAGGAGGCAACTTGGGAAACCGAGGATAGCATGCGTGCTAGGTACCCTGAGTTGTTTGTTTCTTAAGTTTCGGGACGAAACTTGTTTTTAGAGGGGTAGAGTGTAATATCCGCATTTTTCTTTCCCTTGTATTTTTCTTTTTTTCGGCGTATTTCACGATAGTAGTGACCCTCGTGTATCTTTCAGTGTATCTTTTCTACTATCTATTGATTTGATTCCCGTTATTGTTGTGCGGAACCGCCGTTTCGGGGTTGCCGTGGATCCATTCTACGTTATGATGCCTGTTGAGATGTTCCGTTTAACGTTTCATTCATATTCCGGTGTTTTGGACCGTTTATATCTCGTACCTAGCGCACGCTATATTTTCTGCATAGCGCACGCTAGGGATCACTTAGTAGCGCATGCTACGACCGTTTCGTAGCGCGCGCTAGAGGGCATGCCCTGGGAGTGGCAGTGCTGATTCCAGTCCTCTGGACTGGTGGATTAGCGTACGCTACGTAGCCTAGCACACGCTAATGATGGGAGTTAGCGCACGCTGAGACGTCCAGTAGCGTGCACTAGTGCGGATGTCCAGTACTGGACAGTTTGCCACTGGACTCTACTGATGCCCGGGTAGCGCACGCTATTGGTCGATAGCGCGCACTACCGATACACTTTAGCGCACGCTATGTTTGGTCTATAGCGCGCGCTAACCGGATCAGGTGTGTACTGACAGTTGCTTCTGGACTCGGCTGATGTCCAGGTAGCGCACGCTATTGGTCGATAGCGCGCGCTACCGAGAGGTTATTAGCGCACGCTACGTTTGGAGTAGCGCACGCTAACGGCCAGAAGTCTGGCTAATGGACTGGACGCTAACTATTTTGGCCTGTAATTTTATCCCGTTAGCGCACGCTAACCTTGAGGATTAGCGCGCGCTAACACTCCCTGGCTATATAAACCAGGGAGTTGACCCAGATGAACACATTATTTTCATTTCTTCTCTCCCCACGACGCAGAACTTCTCCAGGCGATTTCCGAGCAATTCTTCCCTTCGATTATTTCAGGCATCCTCTACCTTGAGTTTTTGAAGTAGATTAACAACACCTACTTGTGTTCTTCATCATCAATCCAAGGTAAATCTCTTAGAACCCTACTTTTGGGCGATTTGGGGGTTTGGGGATTTTCTTCCGATCCGTTCCGTTTTGTTGGTGGATTCAGGATGATTATGATTAATCTTGTTGGTATTCTTAGTTTCCCTATGGATTCATGGTATGTTTCGTAGTTTTTGCGGAATCGAGAGGGATTGGTTGTGGTCCACCCTCGTTGTTGTTTATATACGAATATACATGAATCGTAGGCGGGTTTTCGGGTGTATTCCAATTCCGTATTCATTTAGAAGTGGTTGTGATTGTATTCTTCGAATCGTTAGGTTCGGTTCCGTTGATTCCTAGCGTTCGTCGGTGATTATCCTTTCCGTTCGTTGCGTCGTCAATTATTCAAGGCAAGTATTTTTGGAAACCTTTATGCTTAACGTGAAATGGTAATGTATATTGTGTGTGATTGCTCACCTCGGGAGGGTCCGACGGGATCACGGAGGGAATCCAATGGTATAGCCCTGGATTCGCGAGTTTGTTTCGCTAGCCAGCTCGGGAGGGTCCTTAGGGATCACGAAGCGGGATCAATGGTATAGCCCTGTTCCCAAGGCGATGCGTGTGCGTGATTTGTTTTATAATATGGCCAGCTCGGGAGGGTCCTTAGGGATCACGGAGCGGGATCAATGGTATAACCCTGTTCCCACGGAAAATTGTTTGACTGTTTATTTCCGGAAAAGACATGTCTGGTTTTGGTTTTTGAAATAATATTGGTGCATGTACTATGAAATGTGTAAGCGATTGGTTTGCCTTGATTACTTGTACTGGCGTAATTGCTAACCCATTTGGGGGACCCGTTATGGGGAAATTCTTGTTATGGATTTCAGGTTATGATCATCCGGACGAGCGAGCTCTGGGTCAGTACGAGGATGTTGGCTAGGGTCGTTGACATGTGCACTTGGGTCTACTTATTTCTTTTGTCCACTTCGATATGGTTGTTTCCTATATTTATAAACTGATAGACGGTACTCGCGAGTACTTAGGCTTTTCAATTCAAACCCCGTGTTGTATTATTTTAAATTGCTACATTGTCGATTGTTGCTCATTTCGTCGGTTGCTTCGGGTGTATTTTCATATGATGTATTAATTGATTGTGTATCCTCACTAACCGAGATGGTTAGTCGAGGGGTACCCGCTTGTTGTAGCCTGGTGGGTCCCAAGTAGGGGTCCACGGCGCTGTAACATACTCCGAATATCTTGGGGTGTTACACCTTTGGGCCAAGATCGCCCGCCCTTCGTTTAAATACGAGGCCGGCGTAGTCTGAGGGCCCTCCAAAATTAATCAGTGGACACGATCGCCCGCCCTCAAGGTTCACCATCTAACATGATGTACCCGGACAATGCGACACGTGCCACAACCCCCGTCTCAACGTACACCGTCGAGGTTCGCCATCTTCATGGTGGGCCGAGGTGGAAGCAGAGCTAACAAGCCGCGAGCGTGGAGTTGAATCATCCAACGCTGCCCCGCGCAAGGACTCCTCTAGACCAAGACCGCACGCCCTTCGTTTAAATACGAGGCGAGGCGCAGCCTAACAGAGGACCCTCACAATAAAATGAGTCACGAGACACTCAATGTCTTCGCGCACCAAGACACGGTCATGGAGTCGGTCCATCGAACTCCGCGACTGTGCACGATTCCTCAAACGACGAAACCGTCAAGTTTCTGAGGGGGATCGACCAATGTTGTTTTTTGCAGGTATAAGACCGAAAGATAGCTAGCCAATCGACCATGATATCCCAAGTCCGAATCCAAAGTCAGCTCAACGGATCGCCCGTCCTCACCTTACACGATCGCCAGCAAGAACCACCTCGCCCCATGTCTTCAACATCGGAGCAAGCTGGGGGGCAATTGTTGTGTCGAGAATTATACTCTCCGACCGGCGATCGCCTCGGAGATCGGGCGACCTAGCCATTGCCGAGCAGCCGAGGCAGAACTGCCGACCAGCGACCAGGCGGCCTAGCCTTAGCCGAGCAGTCAAGATAAATCGGCCAACCGAAGGTCTCAGGACAAGTCCCGGTGCCGAGCGATCGACATCTAAGACGATCGTCTCTCGGTACTTGGCGATCGACTCCTGGCGACCGACTAGCGGACGATCATCTCTCGGCGCCTGGCGACCGACCCTTGGTGACTGGCTGATGCCGACCCTCAGCGACTGGCCGATGCCGACCCTCTGGTGGCCAGCTAGAGACGACCGCCTCATGCCGCTCGAAGTCGATGGTCATCCAGTCGGCAAAGGCCAAGCCTCAGGACTGAACCCACGTGCAGAGCCGAGACAAGATCCACATATCACGGATCGTTGACCACAGCCTGTCAGCATCCGTCCACCAGCCGACAGGCCCGCCGAAAGGTGTCAGTAGGACCGCATGTGACAGTGACTCCGGACGCGTGCTGGCTCCTCATTGGACCGCACAGTTGGCTGCCAGCATCTACCTTAGACTTTAGGCCGACAACCCGTGTGACTTAAGGACGATCGCCCCATTATTATATTGGCCGGCAGACGATCGCCCCATTATTATATTGGCCGGAAGGCGATCGCCCGCCAGGAATCAGGGCACCTCAGCCCCTATATATAGCAGGCAGCCTGCACTTGGATTGGAGGCGGGCATTATCGCGATTTCAGCATACAATACAGAAGCAATACACATCACTTGGCTTTCTCCTACTCTTGGCAACAGCTATCTTTTGGTTCTTTCTTCTCTCGGCCTCTCTCATTCAGCAGACGATCGGCAGGGACGAAGAACACCGAGCTTCGCTCAAGAGCTGGATTAACAGAGTCTTTTTACACTCATTGTATTTAGATTCTCACATTAATATTTGTATCCACGAATATTTGTATTAATAACATCTCGCGAGAGCATTCAAGCCCGGGCCTAACAAACCTGACAAATCTTGTGTTATTCATATTCTCTCGAAAGTGCTCCCGCAAATTTTGTTTGTTGTCCGTTCATTCCAGCAGTATTTAATCTTCGGATAAATATTTTGGGCAACAACACTCGCGGCTAAGCGCTCGGAGCGGGAGCCGAGGCGATCAAGTACTGATCCTCTGGCGATCGGAGCGGGAGTCATACGGCTGATCTGTGTTCGGCTGGGAGTCGGGTAGGTTGGACTCCTGGTGACGGACTCGGATTCCGTCATCTCGCGGTTGGGGCCAGAATGCCCCGGTCGCCATGATGGGCCGCTTCCCAAGCAACCGAATACGGAACTGTCCGGCCGTGCGAGAGCCTTTTCTCGCGAATCGGGGCTTTTTGACGACTGCTCGCCCAGTAGCCTTATGAATTTTCGTTTGCCCACGCGGCGAATCGCCGAGGGAGTTATTGCGGGCGCCGCGCATGCTCTTCGTCGCTCCTTTAGGATGGTCATAGTCTCCTCGATCTGTTCCGCGGTTTGGAACTGGTCGAGTGAGAGGCTGGGGCCACCCCTCAGGTGCGGGATCGAGAGTCTCGCGTCGCCGTGGCTTCCCTCTGCCGTCGGCTGGGGCTCGGATTGAGCCGGGATATGGTGTCCGGCGGTTCGGGGAGCGGCTCTCTTCGATGTGGTGGCGGGCGTCATGATTCTGAAGGCTTTCTTTGAAGAGCAGTGAGTGTCACTTCAAGTATATGCCCCGAGAACAGTGAGTGTTCTTCAGGACGGTAGGAAAAAAAATGAGGGTTAAGACCCCCTCCTTCTAGCGCCAATTGTTGCTACCCAAAATATTATCCGGAGATGAATATTGCTGGAATGGATGGATAGCAAACAAAGTGCAAGAGCACTTCCATGGAGAAAGTAAATAACACAAGATTTGTCGGGGTTGTTAGTCCCGGGCTTGAATGCTCTTAATAATACGAATATTCTGGGATACAAGTATTAATGTTAGAGTACAATTACAATGAGTGTAAAGACCCTAGTTATCTTAGCTAGTGAGCGTGTAGATTGCCGGAAGAACCAGATATGATGCTTTGCGAGTTCTTGTAACAACGTTGATGAGCTGCGACGATTGTGAGGGATCGATGGTCTCTCACAGTGTGTATAAGCTGTGTATCTGAGCTCCTGGACTTGCGAGTCTCTTCGAATCTGTGCTGTGGAGACTTCGTGCCTCTGCCGACCGTCTTCTGGTTGAGAGGTACTGAGAGATAAATTCTGAGGTAGATCTGGGAGATGAAGCCGAGAGCTTGAAAGTATGTACGCGTTTGTATGTATTTCCGTGAACGAAGTTGGAACCTTTTTCCAGTTGTTGGATGTTCCCTATTTATAGGACTGGGAGATGCTGGGCGATCGCCTCTGCTGAATTATAATAAGCGGGCGATCGTCTTTTAGCACATGGGCTGGTCTCCTTAAAGTCCGCAGGAGTTGCTGGCAGTCAGCTCTGCGGTCTAATGAGAAGTCTGCACGCGTCTGAGTCGCTGTCACGGGCGATCCCACCTTGTACCTTTTGGCGGGTTTGTCGGTAGGTGATAAGGTGGTGACAGGCTGTGGTCAACGATCCATGTTATGCGGCGCCTTTCGCGAATCTGCACGTGGGCGCTGTTCTGGGATCCAGTCTTCGTGGACTTTGACGGACTAAGGTCTTTGTTCGGGGCACAAGACGGTCATCTTAAGTCGGGCACCAGAGTTGATCGCTAGGTGCCAAGGGCGATCGCCTTGAGAGTCGATCGCTAGATACTCGAAGGTGGACTGTTATCCTCGTTTAGGCGAGTTTGTCATAGTTTGATTGGTTGTGGACTCGGTCGCTCGGCCTTATCGTCTGTCGAGGTGAATAAATCTCGACACAACAATGAGAAAATAGAAGAGAGAGAAGAAAGAAAAAATTTGTAATAAGTGACATATAGACAAGTTCAAATAACCCAGCTCGGCCCTACCCAAAATTACGGTCATTTAATAAAATTTAGTGATCTAATCTCTTTCATCTTTTTGTTATTTTCTACGTGGCTTCGATCCATTCGTCCAGATCAGCACACGTGACGTTGACCAAATCAGACGTCAACAATAACAATTGATGTATGCTACATTTAATAAAATAACGAGGGTATAAACTTTGGTCGAACATAGAATAGCAGGTTATATGTTATGCACACGTTTTGGGTATACGACATATACAAATATATATATATATATATATATAGTCTCATTGGATTGAGGTTGGTTGGAGGCACTGTTAAGGTGACTCCGAACGTTGGATTCGAGAGAAGTTGTTAGGTAATATGTTGAGTATCATGGATAAAGCTGTGAAAGAAATATTGTTGAATGTACCTTTGTTTCACCAAATATAAAGCCACCCGGATTTTTACTTCACAAGACAAATGGATTAAAGTGAGACGATTTTATTCAATCTAGATTTTAAAGGATTTTTTTAAGATTTTAAAACTTCAAGTGTATTTAAGTTGGATTTCAAAAAATCCATTAAAATCTAATGGTATTCAATAAGGGTTTTAAAAAATCTTTTGAAATTTGAATGTATTCAATCAAGATTTTAAATTATCTTTAAAAATTTGGGGTATTTAATTAAGATTTTAAATTTTCCTTTAAAATCTGATTATATTCAAATTCTCATGGAATATTTTGGATTTTATAAAATGATGGATTCTAGTGGATCTGCTAGTGTTTTTTGTATTTTTTGAAATCCAGCTAAAATTTATGAGATTTTGAAAGATTTGTCAAAAATTCTACCTGATGAGGAGTTAGATATGTTAGACTCTATAGGATTTTACGTCAACTCTGCGAGAATCCGCATAGAATTTTAATATCAAGTACAATCTTTTAAAATCCATGGATTATTATTGATCCGTAAAGATCTTCTAAAATCTGAATTGAATACATCCCCTGAAATTACAACATATTTTAGTATATACATTACTTGTGCAACTTTTCAGATATAGCAAAAGCAGACTCGGTTTTTCAATTACGGAATGCACATGCAAACACTATTTTCTCGGAAGAATATACTTTCAGAACATGATCATATCCAGTAGAACAGTTTGTTTTTAAAATGAAATATTAATATCTAATTAAAATTTATTTAATATTTCTTAAAATTAATTTTTGTTATATATTATTACAAATAAGTTAGTGAATAAAGTTAAAAACAGTAAGAATCGATGGTTATATAACTTGTATATTCGTTAAATAACTGAGATTAAGAATTACTATATTTTTATGAAAATTCTTTTCGAACGGGAACCAGTTCCTTTTACCCATCTCTGTCTATTCATTTTTCTCCAAATGCTCATATTTTATTCAAAACTTCCTGAATGCCCGTCTTTTTGCTTAGTCAGCATATTACTCCTTCCTTCCCACAGCCCCACTTTTTTGCCATTTTCTTTAAAATTTAGTATTGCCTTCTTCATTCACTTAAATGAAATTCAAACAATAAAATTCAACCAATTTATTAATTTATATATATATATATAGACTTGATTTTATATTTTTTTAATATATATTACAAGACAATATTGTTATATAATACATTAAATTGGAATTTAAAAATATTTAAATATAATTAAATATTAAAATAAAACAAATATAAATATTTTATTTTAAATACTAATGACCTTGTTGAGGGCATGTTCGACTATGTCTCGTATGACCTTCTTGTCTGCACCTTTCACAAATTATTACTCTTCGAGAGTTATCCATTTTCGTTCGAATACGTTGATTCCTTTGTCCACGATTATTTTTGTTCCTATTCAAATATTCATCCGGTACGAGAATACCAAACCTTTCCCAATCGTTAGCAAGTGGAAACATCCAATAGGCTTGATTGGGCATTGGATGAAATCCATACTTCCACATTTTCATAGAGTGTTGTGAGATTGTTGTATGGTTCAATGTATTGCTTCCAGTCGAGATTGCATGTCAAACAACCAGCAACAATATGTGAACATGGAGAGTGATATCGATTCAATTTTCCACAAGAGCAGAAACCACTACATATATCCACCGTATGCTTGTTTCCACCTTTCGAGGATCCATTTTTTGTTTTGTAACGTGTGGTATTCACCTCAAAGACTCCCCTTTGTTGATTGTATGGAATAACCTTGTGGGTTGATGCCTTCTGTTAAATATTCTCAAATAAATTTATAGACTTGTTGCAGTAAGTATGACCACTTTGAAAGTCATTTAAAGTTTTGGGTTCGTCTTTTAGCAACTATCTTTATAGACCGACAAATCGAGCTGACTTTAAGAGGCCGTTGAAAGTTTCGATCATATTTGTTGTTGCTTGGCTATAATGGTGACCTCCATCATGAGACATAGTCCACATTTCTAATGGAATACTTCGTAGCCATCTTTCAGCATCTGGATTAAGCTCATCATTGTTGTCTCAAATTTCGTCAATTGAGAAGAATTTCCAGCTAACCAGCATATCATCTTCCAATGTGAACTTGGATAAGCCGAACTAAAATTGCTAGGAACATGTAAAAGACAAAAATGATGTATACCTATGTCGTCGGTGAAGCCACTTTGTTCTCTTTTCATTGCTTCGATGATTCCGACATGACAGTCTGAAATTATGCACACACCCTGTCTACCTTGACATACATATATTCGAAGATGACGTAAGAACCAAGACCAGTTGACGGTTGTTTCTTCATTAACAACATAAGCAATTGGATATTGTTGGTTATTTGAATCCAACCCCATTGCAACCAACAATTTCCCGTTATACCTCCCCTTCAAAAACGTACTGTCAATACTTATAACTGATCGAGCATGCTGCCATCCATCTACCATTGGTTTGAATGCCCACCAGATACGTTTGCACACAGAAGTGTTTGGTTTTGTAACATCAACTTCAGCATCAATTGAGACAATCGTCCTGGATTGAATAGAATCAAAGCACTAAAAAATATTGGAAGTTTAGTGTACGAAGTTGTCCAATCACCATAAACATCTGATATCGCATGTTTCTTTCTGAGTCACGCTTTTTTATAACTAACATAGTTATACATGGTTGTAATTTGGTCCTGAGTGTTTTTCACTTTCAAATAAGGACCCTCTATGACCTAAATATGAAAAAATATTAAGTCTTCGAACTTATATATTTGTGTGTGTGTGTGTGTATGTACTTAATTGAGCATAATAAAATAAAAACTGAGTCTTCTTGTTTTATTACGTTTGCAATCATCTTCGAACTGAGTTTCTTGTGGTCTCGTTGAAGTGTCCTTAAGAGACAAGTATGTTCTTCCGGTAGTATAGTGATTCAAATAAACCGGACCGCTTTGATTTCATAACCCGAATTCTCCATTAACATTCAGCCACAATACATTTTGCTTCATATTGTGTTGTATCACTCTTCATAACATGGTAATTCCTAAAATCTCTTATGTGACTCGCTTTTACTGCATCTATAGCAGTTTGCTTATCTGCAAAGATTGACCTTGAAACAGATCATCGCCAAGTGAGTTGGCGTTAAAATAATTACCTGATTTATTGTTCGTAGTCATCTCTTCTGTTGTAAACCATGGGGCAGTTGGAATAGGTTCGTCATCATTGTAGGTACTTGAATCTGAGCCATTTGGATTGCCTTCGTCTATTTCATCACCACCGATTTCTCCAATTTCCGACTCATGGGGATAAATAGTAAAGTCATCAGCTCCACTTAAATTGTAAATTGCATTTGATCTTATAATTTTGTTTAAAGCTGGGTATTTTCCATTTGTTAAAATCTAAATAAATGTTAGATAGGTAATCAAATACATGAAATCAACAAAAAAACAAATAAGAACCTTATGAGTTAGTAGTATTATGCATTGCTAATGGAGGATACATATAGCCCATTTTAACAATTAGTTTCAGTAAACCAACTGTCTTGCCAATTGATTTACCACCCGACCTTCAATTGGAGTCGTGGGTTCATCACTGCAATGACACTTTGGAATTGAATTTCTCAAAGCCAATGATCCTTTACTTTGGTTGGAGTCCTAGTCCCGGGATAGGCGTGACGATTCTGATATCATGTCTTCAGCGGCGGTGTGGGAGGTCGATTCGGTGAACTGCGGTTGGATTATAGATTCAGACGCCTATCTATCGGGGTCCAGCATGAAGCAGTCATTTGGGGGATAACTCCTTGTGCGCGGAAGTGGAGTATATTTAATTGTTAGTAAGGTACGTTATCTCGCGGTTTAACTGGAATTTGTTCTGAGGATCGGAGCTGTTTCTCATAAGATTAGTCATACGATTTATAGATCACCTGTGTATCAAAAAAAAACAATTAGTTTCGGTAATTTGAGAAGACATAAAGCGTGAATAATTGACTTAGACTGGGCAATACACTTAAAAGCTATATTGGACAATTCACTGAAAAGCTATATTGGACAACTCACTAAAGTTGATGATTTTGAAATTAATTCATAATTTACATTAAACAATTATTGATAAGTACAGATTAATTTTTGAAATAATGGCATTAAGTAATAAGTTTGACAATTTAAAAAAAAATACGTATACTTAGTCCTTCTATGTATATTATAAAAATGTAAATTAAAGTGAATGAAGAAGACAATACTAAACAATTTATTGATAAGTACACATTAGTTTTTGAAAGAATGGCATTAAATAAGGGTGAGGGTCCCCTGCAGTGCACAACGCCTGCTGTGCGTCGGATTGAACACGCACACATACACACCCATACGGTACAGGTGTGCGGGTGTGTGTGATCGGACGATTGAGATGCAGCACAGCACGGTGCTGTGCTGCAGAGGATCCCAACCCATTAAATAATACGTTTGACAATTTAAAAAAAAAATAAAAATACATATATTTAGTCTTTCTATGTATATTATAAAAATATAAATTAAAGTGAATGAAGAAGGCAATACTAAATTTAAAATAGAATGACAAAATCAGAAATGACATGTTAGACAATTGGGAGAGCAGTATAGGAAGTTTTGAACAACGATGGGTATTTGCTGACTCACTAAGAAATCATTGATAGAATTAGACAAGGAGAAGCGGAAAATAATTCGGAGGATGATAACACATAAATTCAAAAAAAATTGTCATAAGAAGCTTTAGGCATGCTCGATAAGTTGGAAATATTTTGGGTTTAATGATAAAATTCTCATGTGAATGAGTTATTGAGTACGCGCAATTTAAAGGATGTGGTTGCAATAAAAAGATCAAGTCATTGTCACAGATAACCTTAGACTAATATTTGTGATCATCTTATATATATATATATAGATAGAGAGAGAGAGGGAGGGAGGGAGGGAGGATCAAATGAGAGTGGAATTTATTTTGAGAAATAAGAATACCTCTTAGCCATGTGATGGATGATACGAATTGTATAAATACTTGAATTGTTTCTTAATTAATGACTGATTCCTCATTTGGTAAACTCATCATTAATATATGGAAATAATCTTTTCCTCATTTCATGCATTTGATCTGGATCATTAAAAAAATCAATGGTATAGATGTGTTCTTGTTTCTTAACTAAAAATATATTCTCACGAGAACTCACCCATATATATAGGAAATAGATCATATGAAAATTAATTACCGTGTGAAATCTAGAAATATATATATATATATATATTAAATATTACTCTATTTATTCTTATATGAAGGTGTATTTTCTTAAGGTAGGACATGAAAAAGGTACAATTATGGCAATTATAGAATTTATTATTTTTATTTATAATTGGTCCCAAATTGGACCATGATTTTTTATTCTTAAATGGTTATGGTAAAAATACATGAAATATATATGAATAGATGATATATTGGTTATGGTAATACTTGTAGCTGTAACTAGTACAAACTGCTGTAATACACGGGATATTTTATAAAATATAATCTCTATATTAAATTATTATTTCTAAGAATGCATATTTCTATAGTATACATCAAAGAAAAACTATATCTATAATACAAAGAACAATCGTATTCTTTGGTGGTGATACGCACCTGAAAAGATAATTGTACCCCTCTTCTCTCGTCCTATATATGTTGAATTTAATAGTAATATCAAATTGCAACAAAAATAAACTTCCAAAATTACTCTTAGAATATTAAATTAAAGAGACAACTAATCTTCAGAAAAAAGTTATTTCCTAACTGGAATCTCCGACGGATCTCCGACAGATTGCCGATCAGCAAGTTTTCAGGGCGGACCACTAGCGGCCGCCGTCAGACCTCTTGCACTCTGATTTTTTTCTTAATGACAGGCCCGTCGATCAATTTTTCGGCGAGGCTGCTGCCGACCTCCGGCTACCGATCAGTTATTTTTTCTCTTAATGGTGGGCCCGCTAGCCTGTTTTTCGGCAACCGCTCATCTTTTTTTTTTGGCCTGCTGGCATGCTTTCTGATGGTCCGTGAATTTTCTCTCTTTTTTTTAGCGGCAGGTCCGTCGGCCACCGAGAGATTTTCAGGAAGAAATATCTTTTTTCTAGCAAGGTGATCTAGTAATTTAATTAATTTAATTTAATTATGGCATTGACCACAACAAAATATGTCTAGTATTATATAAAATACAACAAAATAAAATAAAAGATGGTATATGTAACCACATATTATTATATTTTAAATACTATTTGTATATATAATATTTATAACGATGGCATTGACCCGTCCATTCATGGTATACGTAATCCAAAATATTTAAAAATAATTATACTCTTATATATAATATTGATTTTAAAAATTAACATTATTATTCATATGTGACAAACATTCAAACATAAATACCCAGATAATATTGGACCAAAATAAAAACATTTTGCATATATATAACGATATACGTAATTATATAAATATATAATTTATTCAACTGAATATATAATCAAGTATTTAAAAAATAAAATCTATTCAATTTTATCTCTTTTATCTAAAAATATATGCAATTTTGTTGATATATTTTTCGAATTGTCTATATAATTTATTTTTTATTTACAGGAGTAATTTGTGAATATTTTGAACAAATTTTAATAATTTCTAAATACTTTTCAAAAATATTTCATTATATTTGAGTAATTTTTACATTTCACATTGTTTTAATATATATGAACTAATTTTTCATAATTTCTTTCGAATTATGTAACACCCTATTCTAGGAAAAATTATTCTTCAAATTCTTAAGAAGAATAAATGAATATATGCATCGATAATTAATTTTCAAAACCAAACATAATTGGAAGTAATATTTTAAGTGCGTCGTTAAACAAAAACATACTTTGAGATGAAGTTAAAATAATCGAACACTTTGTTCATAAAATATAACTTTAGATAAAATAAATTAGTATCTATTAATAAAGTTTGATCATCCCACACTCATGCGCACGCCATAACAACTCCTTAACCTGAAAGTAGGGCTGAGCACCGTGTCTGACCTGAACCGGATCGACCCC
Source organism: Orobanche coerulescens (assembly GCA_033398695.1). Taxonomy (NCBI): domain Eukaryota; kingdom Viridiplantae; phylum Streptophyta; class Magnoliopsida; order Lamiales; family Orobanchaceae; genus Orobanche; species Orobanche coerulescens. The sequence continues at coordinate 58,936,432 of CM065805.1, read as the reverse complement.
ACAGGAATGGACCGGGAGATAAAGGATTGGACTTTATCGACCCAAAGCCCGGACCTGTTTCGAACGGGTCCAACCCGAATCGGTTTTAGCCCTTTTGACTCTTTGACTTAGTTAAAAAAAATTCGCACTGCATATTAAGTGTCATGTTATTACATTTTAAATGCTTTCTCGTTTACATACTCCTGCAACATTCTCAGAAAGTGCACTTATCAATCCTAATATCCATATTGAGTCACCAAACTCCCAAGTTCAATAATATTTTAGGATAAAAACACTTAATTAGAATCATCGAGCCTTATTAATCATCATTATTTCATCACCACCTAGGATAAACTGGAATAAAATTTTTTTGTATGCATTTTGATTTTTACCGGGTTGTTTCGGACTGGAACAAAATTTTCGGTATTTTGTCCCGGTCTGGAACCCAAATGTTTTAAAGATGCAGATCCGGGACCCGAACCTGATTAACTGGGCCAGTCCGGATCCCGCCCGAGCCCGGGTAGAAAATAGGTCAGGTCCATTTGTGCTCAGTCCTACCTGAAAGGGTTAAATAATTGGGGTGAGCTTCCAACTCGCTCAGTGAGGAAAGGCACGCAATATGTCAAAGTTAATTACATACACAACAAGTCTAATATACTTTGACCGCCCGAAGGCGATAATTAACATTGGGCGCTCGTAGGCGAATATAACATTGACCGCACTAAGGTGATATATAGTATTGGTCGCACTATATAGTACATTGGCTTAGAATCACATGCATATACAAAATAATATGTAAGACAATTGAATTAAACAAAGTGTGTAAATTTTTCCACCATGATAACTATAGTAATTGAACTTGAATGTGATGTGGATGCCCGACTCAAGAATCCTATGCCTCGAACATCTCGATATAATCTACAATTAATAAAATTAACTTGTTATTATTAATACAATATTAATAGATACTTCCTCCGTTTTATTATTATTGCAACGTGTTGACTATTACACTATTCACATACTGTCTTTTTACCATCTTTTGTGATTCATACATATGAAAAAATATAGTCATGTGAGATCTTGTTAGATTCACCACGAAATATATTTTCAAAATATCAATTTTTTATAATTTTTAAAAATAAATAATTAAAGATATTAATATTCAAAGTTGTGCATTGGCAAGCGTGAAAGTCCAAATATTGCAATTATAGTAGAACAAATGTAGTATATTGCTGAAAAATAAAAGGGAGGCAAGTATAATAATAACACTAATGAATAAGGGTAGGTATTTAAATTTAAGTAAAAAAGGATCTGATTTGAGATACTAGAAAGATGATTTGGGTAAAGTTGAAGGACCTCAAAACTTAAGAGGGGTGAATATACTTTTGGATAATATATATGGAAAGGGCCAAAGGGGGGTATTACTGAAAATTGAAGTAAAAAGGAGGTTAATCAATAATATCACCAAGATGGATTAAAAATCCTCAAATCTGATTTCAAATGCGGGTTTGAAAGAAAATAAATCAGACATCTTCAACACACAAAAATACAAACACACACAAATACCTCACGCACAAACAGGAAAAACACACACACGGTTCGGGTCGACCAGGGAAGGTCCTCGAATGCGCCGAAAATGGGGTGGATTGGAGGTGGAGGGTTTCACTTGTCAGGCTGCATTTCAACGGCGGTTTATCGCCGAGTACGGCTCGACACGGGTTTTCGGGCTGAGGCAGCGGTGACCTGGTCAAATAAGGATTAGGATTTCGGGCTCGGTCCAAATTGTGTTCCTGCTTCGCATTTTGGGTGAATTCAGTTCAGGACTTGAACCTGGAATTAGCTTTTGAGTTTTGGCCGACTGAGGTTGTATTTGTGGGGTTGATTTCGATCCGTTTTTGAGAGGATTGAAATATGTTTTGTGTTTACAGTCCAAGTTTATGAATAACACGATAGTTGGAATACTGGATTAAAAAAGTGGAATTTGGATTCAAATTTTAGGTTTTCAGGAGGTGGCTGGGATTCGAGGAAATGGGTCCATATATTATCCAGTCGAAAAGATTTTCTGCCTGGGATAGTTTCTGGTTCTGGGATCGGTGGCAGGAGAAAGGTGGTTCAAATCGGAAATTGATTTTTGTTGCTTTCATTATCATAACATTGGTTTGTTCTAAAGGATCCGCACAGACTAAAGATTAACCAAAAGTTGGAAGAGAATATAGATGAATAAGAGATAAGTAATTTATTTATTTATTTATTTTGTGTACCGTAAAAATTTGTACTTAGGACTCGTTTGTTAAGTTGTATGGGATAAACTTGATAATATTGATTGTGATTTCTTATACAATATAAGAAATTAATATCATATTTGGGATTAAATTCTCTACAAAATATAGATATCATGGTAGTTTATTAAATTTATTAGTCGCAGTATTGTTTAATATCACCTAATATCACCTCTTAGGTGGGATACGTAATACCAAAAATCAGTATTATTTATATGGGCCTGAATTTTATCAAGGGTCCTATACTTTATACCAAACAAGATATAAAAGTATATTAAATATATTATACACTTTAATTACACATAGCAAACAAGTTATTAATATAATATATTTTATTTATGCAATAGAGATTAGGTTTACTTGAGAAGTTGCTAGTTTCGAAAAATACCATTTGGACCACTATTAGTTGGGCCACCCAAATTTATTTGGCCCAAGTATATAAATATTAATTGGTCACAAAAATAATTTGAGCCACAATAAATTTAATAATAATTGATCTTAAGATAATAGTATTAACTTTTTTTTTTGAAAATTGACTTTCATTAAACACCAAAGGCGAGCTATCTCCAAGGCGGAAAAACAAGCCGAAAACCAACAGAAAACGAGAATACAACGGACCAAGAAAAAACCTAACACTACCAACCGAAAACCCCTACTAAAAAACCTATGGAAAACCTAACAATAGCACAATCATTTAACGACATCTTGATAACCTTCACTTCTCAAGATCTTATGAAGCTCTGGCATAAAATCCTGCAAGTTCTCAACCCCTAACGCCCTAGCCAAAGCAACTGTTTCTTCAGCTTCTACGTCCAACGGGCTACGATCAATTCGTATTCCCGCTTCATGAACCAAATCCTCGACAACCGTCTGTTCCACCACCTGATCATTCTGCAAGTGTAGCTCCGAACCCATGTTTAGATCTGGAGTACAAAAAACACCATGCGATTCCCTCTCTTCGTTAGTACCCTGAGGTTTAGATGTTGCCATAATACCAATTAGACTATCTAACCCAAACGGGTCATTATCGTCCCTTGAACGTTTCTTTGGCCTTTCTTGAGAACCACTCGCCTCCCTCCTATTCTTGATCCCATTTTTCCTTCTATACTTCTTACGAAACCCCGGCGTACCTTCCTTCGAAACTGCGACTCCATTGACCGAAGACTCGGCATTCACTTCAAAAGGAGAACCAGTAACCGTATTAGGTTCGTTATCCAACCGAACGTCTCCCCGGATTTCACCCATCTCCAAATCATCTCCAGGCACAGAGTCGTCCTTCCACTCATCCTCCCTATCAACCCCATTCTCATGAATTTGATTAAAGGATTCAACATTTCTTCCTTCCTCACGCGCATCAAAGTCCTTTAAACAATCAGGACTCCATTCACCCACGTCTTCATCTATCCAAACTTTATATGTATCCTCTCTCCACCTGATATCCACCCGATCAACAATCCTACCACGAGATTTACATAAAACCCCGATACGAGCTTACGAAAAGTTGTTATCCTCAACCGACTTCCGTGCCGGCTGCACAACCTCCCCATACCGACTGCCGACCACATCTAGTACTTGATCTATCGCTAGCTGAACTGGAATTCCATGCACGTGCAACCAAGCTATTCTCTCATCCACTACCCTGCCTTTACCCTCCCACTTCTGTAATTTAATGAAAAACATCGACCACATCTCTTTATCCATCATGAAACGATCACAGTCATCCAACCCCTTAAAGACCAACATAACATTAAGACCGTTAATGTACTTAATTGCCACGAAACTCCACCCTCTGTTGCCCAACATTGCCTTCAGAGTAATGAGAGTCTTGAGGTCAATAACCTTACCCACCAGAGACAAACCGTACCACGCAGAAAACCCCTCTATATTGTCGTCTACTTTGATCACGTCCACCTTGTTTTTATTCAATACCGTATCAAGAAATGATCTCCCTCCTCCCACTTCGGTGTTATCATGACCTCGAAAAACCTGTTTGTCCACCCCATTAAAAGCTCCCCCTGAATAAGTTTTTGCTGTGGACACATACTCCACCGTCTTGTCCTTCCTTTTGTTCACAAACTTATCATTATCAACTGTGTGACCATCCACAAATCTTGCCAAAGAAACAAATAATTTATAGGAACCCATCCATAAATCACCCATCTCCCCTTCCAATCTTTTCGCATTACCAATGTCCCTAAATGAAACAAAGGCAAACCTTTTCCCCATCCTATCTAGCTTTCTGGCAATATAGGACCCCTCATACACCCCAAACCCTCTGAAAACCTCCTTGAGATCCGAAGAAGAACATTTCGGTGGTAAATTTGACACGAAAAACTTCGTTATTGTCTTCTTGGAAGCCTCGTCCTGTTGTGATTCCTGTCTACCTTTCCTTGCTAGCACCTCCTGCCATACTCCTGGTGCCTTGCGTCTTGAGTCGCCCGACATTTAGGGGGTATCCAGAAAACCGCTCATTGTGGTAGAGGGGGTGGCTGGGTTGAACAGGTTGAAGGGAGGCGTCTGGGGTGGTGTTTAGATGAAAACGGGTGGTGCGTACGGGAGAAAAACGGGTGAGTGAGGGTTGTGATTTTTGGGCGCGTGTGGTAGTAGATCGGAGAGAGGAGGTTGTAAGGATTCTAATGGTGGTGGCGGAGAGGTGTGGTGGCCGGCGGTGACGGCGGTGGTGAGAGTTGCAGGGTTATTATAGTAGTAACTAATTTAAAGTAGTTGGGCTTAAATAACTATAATAATAACCGTATTGATAATAATAGTAGTAATATTGATAATAACAATAAATAGGCTAAAATAGAGTTGTGAAAGGCGCGTGGCGCACATACAAATTCACAGGTCGCCTTATATGGTCGAAGGCGGGCGACCTTCACCGGGCGATCGCCTAGGCGTGCCTAGGCGCGCCTTATGCCTTCACTCCAGGCGCAAAAAAAACGCGCCTCTGAACCTTTTGCCTGCCCAGCGTTTTTTTTTTCATTCTAGGGTTTTTTTTCAGTGTCTTTATTAAGGACAAACCATAAGCTTTTAAACCTCAACGTTTTATTTTCTAAAAAAAAGGACTAGGGTTTCAGTTAAAAAAAAAAGATCCAGACCTGTGCGAGCGACTGTTCTGGAACTGCTCCACCACCGCTCCACTTCCAGACACCACCGCCGCCGCAGCGCCACTTCCGGCCGCCGCCGCCTCTGCCATATTTTCAGGTATTTGATCCTGTCTTTTTTTGTGTGTTTTCTGGTTATAGACTTATAGTTATACTGTTGCTGCCACCCGTTAGTCTGAAAAGGAGGATTTTTATGCTGATCAGTTCTCAGACTTTTTTTCTGGTTATAGTTAATGAGCAATGCTACTTTCACAATGTGATTCACAATGTGATTCACAATGTGGATGACAATACACTCACATGTGGGTGGTGGGGTCATAAATTTTTGAATTTTATGGCCCCACCAACATGTGAGTAAATTGTCATCCACATTGTGGATGACATTGTGAAAGTAGACTAATTCATAGTTAATACTTATACTGTTGCTGCCAGCCCCTTTAATCTGAAAAGGAGGATTTTTATGCTGATCAGTTCTCAGTCCCTTTTTTTTTACGGCAACAGCCAACCCCTTTACTTTTGAATATTTTTTCTTTATGTTTTTTTCTTATTTTCTTGCTGTTTTTTCCACAATATTTGAAGTGATTTGTTATTCTTGGTTTTTGTGTTTGACTTCATTAATAATACATTGTTTCATTTTTATTGTTAATTATTTTGCATATTCATAAGTAAGTTTGTAACAAATGGAGCAAAGTGGTGGTTCAAGTGCACCTAATAATAATAATAGCAAAAATGATATATGTTGGAATTATGTACGAATGCTCAAGCCACCCCAAATGAATGATTTGGTTTGTAATTTTTGTGACAAAGTTACCAGAGGGGGAATTTATCGTGCAAAACAACATCTTGCAGGAGGGCATCGGAATGTTAAAGCTTGTCCTAGATGTCCGCCTCATGTAAGGGAAGAAATTAGAGATTTTATGTCAAAAGAAGTTTTAACAAAGAGTTCAATTCCCGATTTTGAAGATGTAGACACATATGGAGATGAGGAAGATTTAGATGAGAGTGAGACAGTTGGGGGAAGTTAATTTTCAAAAGGCGGAAGTAGCAATACCAAGTCAATTAGCACCGCAAAAAAGCCAAGAGTAAAAGGTCCGATATATGTTTACTTTGCTCAAAACCCAACAAAAGTTGTTGAAGCTAGAAAAAAAGACAAGGCAAGGCAAACCACAATCAATGAAGCATGCAAGAAAGAATTGAGAGAAAGAGCTTGTAGAGATATAGCTAGATGGATGTATGATGCGGCAATTGCATTCAATGCCGTTAATTATCCAAGTTTTGATGTCATGATCGAATCCATTGGGCAATATGGTTGTGGCATGAAACCTCCCACTTATCATGAGGTGAGGGTTCCTTTTTTGAGAAAGGAGGTTGATAAAGTTAATCAAATGACGAAGTCCTATGAAAATGAATGGGTAAAGTACGGTTGTTCTTTAATGTGTGATGGATGGACAGATCGAAAAAGTAGGACTCTCATTAACTTTCTGGTAAATTCACCAAAAGGAACATTTTTTATTGAATCAGTTGATGCTTCTGAGTATTCAAAGACGGGAGAGAGGATGTGCGACTTGATTGATAGATATGTAGTTTGTGTTGGAGTTGAAAATGTGGCACAAGTTGTCACTGATAGTGCAAGTTCAAATGTTGTTGCCGGTGAGAACTATTTTTTCATTAAATTTAACTCAAAAAATGTAACTTTACTGTTGTTTTTTTATTGGTTATAATTCAAAAAATGTCTTCTGACTCTTGGCTTTTCTTTTATTGATTTTCAGGAAGAATGTTGATGGCAAAGAGACCGCATTTATATTGGACTTCGTGTGCTGCTCATTGCATTGATTTAATATTAGAAGATATTGAAAAATTGCCTACTTTTAAGAAGACATTGAAGGGAGCAATGAGTTTGAACGCTTATATTTATGTTCGTCCAGGAGTTGTTTATTTGCTTGGAGAATTCACTGGGCACAAAGAACTTGTTCGACCTGGTGTGACAAGATTTGCTACAGATTTTCTCACTCTTCAACGCATACATAAGCAAAAAAATAATTTGTGAAAGATGTCCACTTCAGGAGAATGAGTTGGTAGTAAATGGGCTAAAGAAGCTGGTGGTAAAGAGGTTACTTCTATTATCTTGATGCCTACTTTTTGGACTAGTATTGTCTACATCTTGAAGATATTCGGGCCTTTAGTTCGGGTACTTAGATTGATTGATGGTGAGAGAAAACCTACAATGGGCTACATCTACGAAGCTATGGATATGTGTAATGAAGCTATCATGGCATCTTTTAAGCATAATGAGGAGAAGTATATGAATATCTTCAAAATCATTGACAATAGATGGGATTGTCAACTTTATCAACCTTTGCATGCCGCTGTATATTACTTGAATCCGAAGTATTTCTATTCAGGTTCTGATTTTACTTAAGATGAAGAGGTAATGAAAGGTTTCTATGCATCATTGCAAAGGTTGGTCCCAAGCCATGAAGAGCAAGACAAAATTACCAATCAAATGTCTTTGTATCAAAATGCAGAAGGATTATTTGGGATTGAGATGGCAATTAGGCAGAGAAAAACTAAAGCTCCAGGTAAATGCCTAAGTTCTAATTAAGTACTTTCTTTCAAGTAGTTAGCCAATTAGTAAATTATGTATTATGTGAATGTGACCATGTCTTGTTCTTAAATCATCGCATTGCAGCTGAATGGTGGAAATTTTTTGGGTCCTCAACTCCAAATTTGCAGAAATTTGCTACGAAAGTGCTTAGTCTCACTTGTAGTGCATCCGATTGCAAGCGGAATTGGAGTACATTTGAGCATGTAAGGATATATGCCTTAACATAATACATATTTTGGAATTGGAGTACATCAATTAAGATTGTTTTATTTATAATTGCAGATTCATAGCAAGAAGAGAAATAGACTAGCTCAAAAGCGCTTGGATGATTTGGTATATGTCAAGTACAATCGGGCATTAAAGCGGCGATATGATGCACGTGATCGTATTGATCCGATTACCTTGCGAGACATAGATGATAGCAATGAGTGGTTGATAGGTGCAGTGGATGAAGAAAATCAGGGAGAAGAAGATGATTTGGTATTCGATGATGATTCTTTGACATGGGATGCAGTTTGTTGGTCCCCTTTTCAAGTATACTCGGTACAGCTTGGAAAATATTTAAGCAACAGGCTGTATAATTTTCTAATTCAGAGTGCGTAGCGGAAGTCTTAAAATAGTAGATTTGCTGTCGATACAACAACTCGGTCTAATCTCCTGTTAGCTTGGTGCGTACAGGGTTTTGCAGTGTATACTTGTATAAATCAAGGTTATGAAAACAGTAAAGGCGAAAGGTAAATAACACAGTAATTAAAGTGGTTCGAGGTAAACCCCTCTACGTCCACTGGTCCTCCACACAGGAGTAAAACGTTTATTATAAATACTGCGTACACAACTATGTACTTATAATCAAACCTATCCTTGTATCGTTCATACAGATTGATACAAAGAATGTCGCTTTTAACGGTTCACACAGATTGGTTGAAGCTTCCTTCTTGACTTGCTTCTTCACACACAGTTCCAAAGCTTCGTCCTCTTATTCGTCCCACACAGGTCAGAATAACTTGTTGAGTTCACACAGAGATCAGTTTTTACACAGGGTAAAAGGTAGGTAACCAGGTAAGAACAACAACTTTGAATATGAAGTCCTTGAGCTGATGATGACTGTTCTTGATGTTGAGCACTGTATATCTCTTTAGATCTGATTTACAGAAAGCTTCTAAGATATGTTTTGCTCTGATTATAACTTTTGATAGCTTGAGTGTTAGATTACTGGTATCCGATCTTCAATGTCTTCAAACGATATATATAGTCTCTGAAATATATCAGTTGAGATGTATCCGTTTGAATGAGATTCCGTTCCAACGGGATTATAGCACGATCCGGATATTGCGGGATTTTGAAGATCTGTTGACTGACAGTATTTAAATACTTTATCCTTTGAGTATTTAAATACTTCTTTATTCAACGGGACTTGACTTCTGGAGATTCCTTTTTAGATGGTCTTCAGTCCTGTTCCGATGTGAATGCTGTATCCACTTGTGCTGTAGGCATTTTGGAGTAGTCCGGCGCTGTATGGAAGGGTGTTGTATTGAGGTTGTAACACCCCCAAGATATTCGAGGTGTATTACAGCGCCGTGGACCCCTACATGGGATCCACCAGGCTAACACAAGAAAACACCTCTCGACTAACCGTCTCGGTTAGCAAGGAAACAATTGTTAACAACAAGAACATAAAACAACACGTCCGGTACAACCGGCATAATAAACATCAACCGACAAATTGTTGGAACATTTAGTTCTATACATAAATTAAAAGTGTTTTGATGATTAATGTTGATAAGCAAAACAAAACAACGAAGAGACGAAGCAAGCATCGAAGGAAAACGAAGTGCAAAAAGCTGGAAAAACACAAAGCTAACGTACGTAACAAGGGTATGTTAACGTACGTAATATGGGCAAACTAACGTACGTAACGAAGGTTGTATAACGTACGTAAAGGAGTTCAAACAAGTGAACGTTGGAGAAGTCAAAGTCAGCAAAGCATGCAACGGATATATGACGTCATCAGTGATGTAATGTTAACGTACGTAACGAGGTCTATGCTAGCGTACATAACTCAAAATGACGAAACTCACTGGACTGATTTGTGAAGATGCTAACGTACGTAACCAGCCATGGTTAACGTACGTAATGAGGATTACGTACGTAATGGAGAGCATATAACGTACGTAATGAAGGTCCTGGCAGCTAACGGCTAGTTTGATCATGAAGCCTATAAATACCATCCCTATGGTATTGTTTGAGTACAACAACCTTGGGCAAATAGTCTATTCTTGTGATATTATTATACACATTCTTGTTGTTGATATTGAGCTTAATTGTAAGTGTTTGAGTGAGAATTCACGAAAAACATACACGAGTGATAAAAGAAAAGATACGATTGGATTCGGTGTTATTAGGATCAAGGATCCGGCATTATTAGAATCGCAATCGCTATCGAGTGAGGTTTATCTAGTACCCATAGAAAGCTAGAGAGGTTGATTCCTTGTCCTACGAAAAGGAAAACGGTTTAACTTGGACCGACGCAAAGACAAGTACGAGTGGTTTATCACGGACCAATAGAAGACGTGATTGTAAACGGTTATACCTCGACCGATAGAAGAGAGGTAAAGAGGTTGTTATCTTTAACCTATTGAAAAAGATAAAGAGAGGACGTAGGCTCGTTTATAGCCGAACCTCTATAAATCCTCGTGTCATTTATTTCCCGCAATTTTATTTACGCTTCCGCAAACGGCGCAAATATCCGAATCGGTACCCAACAATTGGTATCAGAGCCGTACTCCAATACGCGGCTTAACATCCGAGGAGAAGATCCAAAATGGCTTTTCAAATGGCTCCCGTCGAAGGCCTTGCTCTCAACCGACCACCATTCTTTGATGGCTCAAATTATTTGACGTGGAAGAAGAAGATGTCGATATTCATCCGAGCATACGACATCGAAATTTGGAAGATTATCTGCCTTGGCCCGAAAGTTCCAATCAAATCCGACGGTACGCTCAAATCTTTCGAAGAATACGACGATGCCAATTGGAAAAATGACCATCAAAATTGTAAGGCTACTCAACTCTTATTTTGTGCCTTAAATCCGGAAGAGGTCAATCGAATCTCATCGTGTGAGAGTGCGAAAGAAATATGGAAAATTCTAGAAATCACACACGAAGGGACGACTCAAGTCAAGGAGACGAAGATAAATATGCTTCTCCATGACTACGAGTTATTCATGATGAAGGGTGACGAGTCCATCACCAATATGCTCGACCGATTCTCGGCCATCACCAATGGACTAGCTTCGTTTGGCAAACCATTATCTAGTAGTGAAAAAGTTAAGAAAATTTTACGATCACTACCTAGCGAATGGGACGGCACCGTGACCGCGATTATGGAATCTAAAGACCTCAACACGCTCGATTTTAGTGCCCTTGTTGGTTCACTAATCAATTATGAGATTGTTTTAAAATCACGAAGTGTCAAGCCGAAGCCGAAGGAACGATCGTTAGCCATGAAGGCTAAGATGTCGAGGAAGAAAGAAGAAATTCTGGTGGAGGAAAGCGACGAAGAATCGGCATATTATGCCAAAAACATTAATAAGTTTCAAACCTTATTAAACCGGAGGAAGAAGGATATCTCGGGCGAATCTAAGAAATTCGACAACTCTTGTCGATTATGTGGAAAACCAGGCCACTTCGCTAAGCATTGTCGTGTCAAACCCAAGAAGGAGGTTCTCGTGGCTACTTGGAGCGATGAAGATGAAGACGATGATTTCATCAATCAAAATAATCTCGCTCTCATGGCCCGGAGTTCGTTCGACGACAACACGTCGAAAGCCAGGTAAGTACATCCTCCCGTGATGAACTTTTTGATGCATTTGAATTATTGCATACGGATTTTCAAAATGCATTATCGGAAATCAAATCCCTTAAGTCTAAAATTAAATCTTTGGAAATTGAAAATTCCAAAATTATCGAGAAGGGAAAATTTGTTGAAATCGATCATTCAAAATGTATTGAAAATGAAAATATTTTGAAAAATGATCTCGTTAAAATCCAAACCGAGCTTAAATCTTTGACAAAGAAATTCTCGTGCGGAAACGAGAAATTTGAACAAATGCTTGGTGTTCAAAAGTTTACTTTGAATAAAGAGGGGTTAGGATTCAAAACTCGTTTGAAAAACGAATCCGTTAATTTCAAGATACCCCATTGCGAAAAGTGTTTGAAAATCGGGCATCATATTTCAAGTTGCAAAAGCCCGAGACGGACGATAAAAATTAAGAAAATTTGGGTTCCTAAAGGAACAACCGTTTCAAATATCGTCTACGTTTCTAAACAAAAACCAACTTTATGTTGGATCCCCAAAAATTAATGTTTGTATTTTTCTCAGGGGGAGTATTTTTTTTAAGGAGATATTATTCTCAGGGGGAGTTTTTACCCTTTATGCAAATATTCATAAATTGTATCATGCATATTTTATATTGGTATTATTTATTTCAATTGTTATTTAATCCACTTTTTGATGAATACAAAAAGGGGGAGAGATAGAGAATGGAGAAATAAGTCGAAAATGTGATTAACCGTGAAAGGGGGAGAAAAATCGAAGAAAAGAAAAATCGAAGAAAATCGATAGCATACAAAAAGAATTGAAAAATGAAGAGGAGAAGTGAAAAAATGACAGAAAAAGAAAAATGAGGAGACGTCGAAAAGACGATGAAAATTTAAAAATGGAGAAAAGAATAGAAGGAGTCGAAAAAGTAATGGGAGAAGATTCTAACGAAACGGACAAAGTCGAAAACTTTGGTCTGTAAAGATATACATATATTTGTATTTTTGCAGGAAAATCCCATTGACGAAGTGTTGTTTTGTAATCATCAAAAAGGGGGAGATTGTTGGAACATTTAGTTCTATACATAAATTAAAAGTGTTTTGATGATTAATGTTGATAAGCAAAACAAAACAACGAAGAGACGAAGCAAGCATCGAAGGAAAACGAAGTGCAAAAAGCTGGAAAAACACAAAGCTAACGTACGTAACAAGGGTATGTTAACGTACGTAATATGGGCAAACTAACGTACGTAACGAAGGTTGTATAACGTACGTAAAGGAGTTCAAACAAGTGAACGTTGGAGAAGTCAAAGTCAGCAAAGCATGCAACGGATATATGACGTCATCAGTGATGTAATGTTAACGTACGTAACGAGGTCTATGCTAGCGTACGTAACTCAAAATGACGAAACTCACTGGACTGATTTGTGAAGATGCTAACGTACGTAACCAGCCATGGTTAACGTACGTAATGAGGATTACGTACGTAATGGAGAGCATATAACGTACGTAATGAAGGTCCTGGCAGCTAACGGCTAGTTTGATCATGAAGCCTATAAATACCATCCCTATGGTATTGTTTGAGTACAACAACCTTGGGCAAATAGTCTATTCTTGTGATATTATTATACACATTCTTGTTGTTGATATTGAGCTTAATTGTAAGTGTTTGAGTGAGAATTCACGAAAAACATACACGAGTGATAAAAGAAAAGATACGATTGGATTCGGTGTTATTAGGATCAAGGATCCGGCATTATTAGAATCGCAATCGCTATCGAGTGAGGTTTATCTAGTACCCATAGAAAGCTAGAGAGGTTGATTCCTTGTCCTACGAAAAGGAAAACGGTTTAACTTGGACCGACGCAAAGACAAGTACGAGTGGTTTATCACGGACCAATAGAAGACGTGATTGTAAACGGTTATACCTCGACCGATAGAAGAGAGGTAAAGAGGTTGTTATCTTTAACCTATTGAAAAAGATAAAGAGAGGACGTAGGCTCGTTTATAGCCGAACCTCTATAAATCCTCGTGTCATTTATTTCCCGCAATTTTATTTACGCTTCCGCAAACGGCGCAAATATCCGAATCGGTACCCAACACAAATACGGTAACTCCAACGAAGACCAAACACAATCCGAAAGGAAAAAGTCTAAGTACTCGCGAGTACAATCTATAAGTTTACAATTTGGAAAACATCCACATCAAAAGAGACAGTAGGAAATAACAAGACTCAATTGCACATGTCAACAACCTTGGCCGACATCCTCGTACCATCCAGGCAGCTCGCCTGCAGGTGAACATAACCTGAAATCCATAACAAGAATTTCCCCGACAACGGGTCCCCAAAGGGGTTAGCAATTACGCTAGTACAAGTATTCAAGGCAAACCAATCGCTTACACATTTCATAGTACATGCACCAATATCATTTTCAAAAGCCAAAACCAGACATGTCTTTTCCGGGAACAAACAGTCATACAATTTGCCTAGGACCGGGATGAAACCACGAATCCCACCCGAGGCCTCTAAGGACCCTCCCGAGCTGGCCATATCATAATACAAATCACGCACAGGCATCGCCTAGGACCGGGACGAAGCCACGAATCCCACCCGAGGCCTCTAAGGACCCTCCCGAGCTGGCTAGCGAAACAAACTCGTGAATCCAGAGTGAAGTCATAGATTCCCCCGAGGCCCCGTCGGACCCTCCCAGGGTGAGCAAAGCACACACAATATACATTACCATTTCATGTTAAGCATAAAGGTTTCCAAAAGAATACTTGCCTTGAATTATTGACGACGCAACGAACGGAAAGGAAAGTCACCGACGAACGCTAGGAACCAATGAAACCGAACCTAACGATTCGAAGAATACAATCACAACCATTTCTAAATGAATACGGAATTGCAATACACCCGAAAACCCGCCTACGATTCATGTATATTCGTATATAAACAACAACGAGGGCGGACCACAACCAAACCCTCTCGATTCCGTAAAAATCACGAAATATACCATGAATCCGTAGGGAAACTAAGAATACCAACAAGATTAATCATATTCATCATGAATTAATCGACAAAACGGAACGAATCGGACAAAAACGCGAAAACCCCAAATCTACCCAAAAGTAGGGTTCTAAAGATCTAACCTTGATTCACTGGATCGAAGGATGTTATAGGACGATTGATCGGTGATATAAACTCGAAACTTCATGGATTTGTTGTTCAACAACATGGTTTCGTCTCCTCCGAAACCCCACCGCGGACCGAAGAGAAATGAAATGAAAAATGACGGAGAAAGTCGTTGGTTTGTCATTTATATATTGGCCGGAACTAGCGTGCGCTAGCCTTCCTACTAGCGTGCGCTTATCGCCGAGATCGGCCGAGCACTCTCGGCCATGGCCCGCACGACCCGGCACCACCGACCACCCCGCCGACCATGACTCGACCGCCCGACTCCGCTAGCGTGCGCTACGGCCGGAAGCTGCGCGCCTAGCCGACTGGCCCAAAGAGCCACCGGACTAACAAACTCATCCCGTGCGCACGCTAGTCGGCCGGGCGGCGCTACCCCTGCCGGTTAGCGCGCTACGACCGGCGATGGCGTGCGCTACTTGCCGATCCCGACCGAGTCCGTAACCTCGTAATCCTTACGCCTGTGCCCGATAGCGTCTGGCCGACTCGGCAGCGTGCGCTACATCGCTGAAGCTGGCAGCGTCTCCGGCCATAGCGTGCGCTTACGCGGTTCTGCCGCGGCTCGCCGGCTGCCAAAGACTTCCGATGCAAGGCCGCACTGGCTCGGCCACCGCCAGCCGCCACGACCCGATGCCTCGATTTCCGAAAACGCACGGAACGAACACGACGAAAAGTTCGCGGACGACATCAACAACTCGAGATGAAAACGTAATGCAATAATTAATCATATGCGACCAAGAAACGGGTCAAGACGACAAATACAGATATGTATACCCGTAACTTTCAAGAAATTACAAAATGGCCCAAAACGCCCGGAAATCACGATACGTGATCGAATAACCAAACCGAAGTTCACAACACGTCTAACAAAGTTAAACGGACTTGCGGGAAACTCGAAACAATGTTAGCTGACGAGATTCGCAAGAATCGAACTCAAGTGCGGAAAAGTCGCTAAAAAGCACAGATCTCAACAAAACAACACCGAAACGAACTCGGATGACAAAAAGTGTAGAATTAATCATTCTCAGAATGAAGAAATGGTCATGAGCGAGCCGTCAAAACGGACTCTGGCCGAAAAAAGAAATTTACCGAAAATCGAAAATTGCGGATATTACATTCTACCCTCCTTAAAAGAAGTTTCGTCCCGAAACTTAAAATAAGTAGGGAGAAGCAATATCCCCTGCCAGGAAAGCTCGACGAGATACACAAAAACCAAAGACTCGCGCCCGATGGCGAAACGCTGCAAGTAACGCAAAGAGACATACAAAAATCAACGAGTGACAAGCGTCATCAAATAGACAATACAATCGAGTCGATTATCCGAACAATCACAAAACTCAACGAACGAAAATCAATACGATTGACCAACCCAACGGCTCATCAACCAAAACGCGAGTCAACGCTGAACAAATACGGAATTCCACCGCCCAAGGGTTGGAAGATCAACAACGAGACTAATTTCCCAAACTTAAGGGAATTACGAAGGAGCCTGAACGCTCAACAATAACGAAACGAGAACAAAAACCGAACAAACAAACGATTGAGACAACAAAAATCGAACAATCTTGTCCGAAACACGTAGGATAATAAAATTCAAACAACAACTCCCAGAATGACCTGGTGAGAGCAGCAAGATGTGCATTCCCATAAGATCCACAGGAAAGGGAATAGCGATTGAAAAACCACAACGACATATGAGTTATTCCGAAACAATACCACCCTCATTCGATCAACAAAAACAAGGGATAGGGAAAGTTCAGAAATGTTAACGAGCATAAACGAGTCGATAGAGCCGAAAATACAGAAGTTCAAAATCCGATCCACTTCGAATAAAAGAACTATTAGAACCAAAAGATGTTACTTCCGAACAAGGTTCACAAGAATCGAACCGAATTCGAAAAGTCACCGATAACCAGATCGACTCAAAATCGACATTACTGCTCGAACGATGAATCCAAGGTACGTAACAAGTTCAAGGTATCAATGAACACGAGCGAATCGATAGAATGGAGAAAGAGAAGATATAGAAGTCAAAATAGTACGGGTATTACCTTTGACCTCGCCCCCGAAACTCACAACAACGGAACCAAGGTAACAATACAACAAGCAACCGACACAACGCGGAACAATCACCCATGCACACAATCATACCAACCCGATCTCTAACAGCTCGCATATATGCGATAACGCATAAACCGCTACGAGGCGACAACATCCAATACCAATATCACACCCCTCACAGAGGCTACCACGACAGCTGTGTGGAGAACGACTCAACGCTCACACCACCAATTCAACAACAACTCGGGGGTTAACACCCTAACGAGAGCACGAACATCACACATATATTCCCGGACCACAAATAGGAATGATAGGTTTTGAAAACGAAAACCATCTTTTGAAAATAACTTGCAAGCACCAGTTGATCTTGAGTATCATATATCAAAAAGTAGTACAAACATCGTCATCGAGACTTAAAAAAAATCATCTTGCGTTTGAAAAAAAAATGAAGACACCTTTCGTTAAATTAAAACTTTTCAGCTATATTCTACCTTCGGGTCTAAGCGAATGCATTTCTAAATCATTAGAAATATTTCAAAATATTTTGATCCTCAAGGTAGAATAATTTTGAAACATAGCGTGGCACTAGTAGGCATCTTGAGAGCACTGTGAGAAAATAATTTATTTTAAAAGTACGTCTCGAGGTTTATTTTCTAAGATACTCAAGGTTTTTCAGAAGTACAATAGGCCAAAATGCCCAAAATTCGCACGTATCAACATTTACTTAAACACATCATATCACACGCATCAAATCGCTCAAAATCACGACAGTGATATACAATCCTCAGGATATGTTTAACAACATCGTTAAAACAACAATCGGTTTATCAAAACTGGATGGAAAACGATATCAAGAACAAAACTCCAAAAGTCAACTCTAGGGATTCAAGAAAATACCTAGATTCGCGAAGAATAAAGGATTAGATGATGTTAAAAATCATCTAGGATACTCCAAAACACCTTTGGATGGAAGAAAAATCAGCCCAGATGCGAAACCGAGTCGCTACGTCTCAAACTCATGGAGGAAGAAGAAGAAATGAAGAAAAATGCAACTTCTAGACTGGTGTCCAGTATTTATATCGACACAATTAGCGTACGCTAATCATTAAGGTTAGCGTGCGCTATCACGACACCAAACAAAACTCGACCAAAAATACACCGTTAGCGTCGCTAACCCCAAGTGTTAGCGTGCGCTAACGAGAACTTGCACTACCCAAGAGCTCTTGATCGCCTCGAACTACCGTGTAGCGTGCGCTATCCTCCCTTAGCGTGCTACTAATGCACTCTTGCGCGCGCTTAGCCGCAAAGCGTAGCGTGCGCTAATGACCCAGAGACAACAACGAACATATCCGAAAAGTTACATGCCGTAAACCTTTCTCACACGGGTTTACTGTGCTAAGCACAATTTCCCATCTCATTTCGAAAATGCTAAAAAGACCAATGACGGTAATATTTTTCCAAAGCTCACAAAATCATTTGTCAAACCATCATGAAATATTCAAGGCCAAAATGCCAAAACTTGATTCAAGGAATCGGTTTTACGAAATAAAACTCAGTTTGCAAAATACCGAAAGCCGTTCGAAAGAACTCACGCAGCGGATAAAATACGGTACGAAAATACATCAGCAGTGACGACACTCCTCGTATAAACCAAATACGAGAGTCTAATAAACACATATCAAGAAATCAAAATGCGTAAGAGGATTCCGTCATTAAGCAACAAATCATACAAATAACTCGCGTCACACGAGGCACAACATAAAGAAGGGAGTTTTACAACCATAGGTCGCACATAAGTGACGACCACCCCTCGATACTAATCATGACCAATGATCTCAAACGACGCGTCGCGATGCGACTAAGTCAGACAAAATCCGACGAGACAAAACTCAACCAACACAACTTGACTCGACGGCCTAGTTTTTCCTCAGGCTAATCTAATTTTAAAATCATATACTCTAGTTATTCGAAAATAAAACCGATAAGTTAAAAATCGTTTTCAAGACCCTTTTAAACACGACAAGGGCTTAATAGCGGTAGCATTTTATAAAATGTCCTAAACACTTTTAAACACAACCTTTAAATACGACACAAGGTTTTATCTGAAAATACAAGGCTGGCTCGCCCAAATTCATGTCACTTTTCAAAAACCCACAATACGATCAAGTCTCAGAGATTTTCAAGCATGCACGCCGCATGTATTATTATTAATAGAAACACATTGGTTGTAAATAACAATACTTAGCCAAGTACCAACAATTCCCGGACACACTCATATACGACGTTAAAAAATCACCAGTTCAAAAAGCGCAACTCGGAAATACTAATTCCAAGCATATGTCAAACTATCTCTTCAAGTTTAACAGCGTAACCAAAGATCACCGATTTGGACGTATGTCGAAACCAGCTATGTGAGTTTCTCAACAAACTCTGCCATCAATACCTATACCGGAACATATCAATGTTCAAAACTTCTACATCATACTGCACCCTTCGGTGTCCAACTCATCGGTACATTCGGCTCAACATACATTAAGTATATCGCAATTACCAAACACAGATTCCATCATACAACAAAAGACTAGGGAGTCAAGCCCTCTCACAATATACCACGGAGCAAAACTCGGATCTTTCGATCACCAACGATCCCACCAATGCTAGGAAGTTTAGCGATGGAAAGCTCGCAAAACGACAAACGGTCAAGCCCAGAACGGCGCACATACTCCAGAGAGACAAAGGACGGCGCAATACTAGAATCAAAAGTACACAAACCGGATGGATCGAAAAACAACTCGACGATAAGTACGAGAGAGGCAATCACAGTTCAAGAAGTAGAATTTCAATACGAGAAAACAAGAGAATCGAGTAAGGAAAACTTACGAGCACTGGATGTACTGAGATGCCGGCAGCGGTGTGACAATGTGCAAAACAAAACACACTAGACCCAAATAACCAACAAGCCTAGGTATCCATAAACCTAGAGCTCCGATACCATTTTCTGTAACACCCCCAAGATATTCAAGGTGTATTACAGCGCCGTGGACCCCTACATGGGATCCACCAGGCTAACACAAGAAAACACCTCTCGACTAACCGTCTCGGTTAGCAAGGAAACAATTGTTAACAACAAGAACATAAAACAACACGTCCGGTACAACCGGCATAATAAACATCAACCGACAAATACGGTAACTCCAACGAAGTCCAAACACTATCCGAAAGGAAAAAGCCTAAGTACTCGCGAGTACAATCTATAAGTTTACAATTTGGAAAACATCCACATCAAAAGAGACAGTAGGAAATAACAAGACTCAATTGCACATGTCAACAACCTTGGCCGACATCCTCGTACCATCCCAGCGCCCGCTCGTCTGGCTGAACATAACCTGAAATCCATAACAAGAATTTCCCCGACAACGGGTCCCCAAAGGGGTTAGCAATTACGCTAGTACAAGTATTCAAGGCAAACCAATCGCTTACACATTTCATAGTACATGCACCAATATCATTTTCAAAAGCCAAAACCAGACATGTCTTTTCCGGAAACAAACAGTCAAACAATTTGCCTAGGACCGGGATGAAACCACGAATCCCACCCGAGGCCTCTAAGGACCCTCCCGAGCTGGCCATATCATAATACAAATTACGCACAGGCATCGCCTAGGACCGGGACGAAGCCACGAATCCCACCCGAGGCCTCTAAGGACCCTCCCGAGCTGGCTAGCGAAACAAACTCGTGAATCCAGAGTGAAGTCATAGATTCCCCCGAGGCCCCGTCGGACCCTCCCAGGGTGAGCAAAGCACACACAATATACATTACCATTTCATGTTAAGCATAAAGGTTTCCAAAAGAATACTTGCCTTGAATTATTGACGACGCAACGAACGGAAAGGAAAGTCACCGACGAACGCTAGGAACCAATGAAACCGAACCTAACGATTCGAAGAATACAATCACAACCATTTCTAAATGAATACAGAATTGGAATACACCCGAAAACCCGCCTACGATTCATGTATATTCGTATATAAACAACAACGAGGGCGGACCACAACCAAACCCTCTCTATTCCGTAAAAATCACGAAATATACCATGAATCCGTAGGGAAACTAAGAATACAAACAAGATTAATCATATTCATCATGAATTAATCGACAAAACGGAACGAATCGGACAAAAACGCGAAAACCCCCAAATCTACCCAAAAGTAGGGTTCTAAAGATCTAACCTTGATTATTTGGATCGAAGGATGTTATAGGACGATTGATCGGTGATATAAACTCGAAACTTCATGGATTTGTTGTTCAACAACATGGTTTCGTCTCCTCCAAACCCCACCAAGGACCGAAGAGAAATGAAATGAAAAATGACGGAGAAAGTCGCCGGTCTCTGTCATTTATATATCGGGAACTAGCGTGCGCTAGCCTTCCCTTTAGCGCGGCGCTTATCGGCCAAGATCGGCCGAGCACTCTCGGCCATGGCCCGCACGACCCGGCACCACCGACCACCCCGCCGACCATGACTCGACCGCCCGACTCCCGCTAGCGTGCGCTACGGCCAAGCTCGCGCGCTAGCCGACTGGCCCAAAGAGCTAATGGACTAACAAACTCATCCCAGTGCGTACGCTAGTCGGCCGGCGTGCGCTACCTCACGGTTAGCGCGCTACGACCGACGATGGCGTGCGCTACTTGCCGATCTGACCGAGTCCGTAACCTCGTAATCCTTCTCGCCAGCCCGAGAAGCCAGACGCTGGCCGACTCGGCAATGCGCTACATCGCTGAAGCTAGCGCCAGAAGGCCCCGGCCATAGCGTGCGCTATGCCGGTTCTCGCCGCTGCTCGGCGGGCTGCCCAAGATTTCCGACAAGGCCGCACCGGTCCGGCCACCGCCACCGCCACGACCCGATGCCTCGATTTCCGAAAACGCACGGAACGAACACGACGAAAAGTTCGCGGACGACATCAACAACTCGAGATGAAAACGTAATGCAATAATTAATCATACGCGACCAAGAAACGGGTCAAGACGACAAATACAGATATGTATACCCGTAACTTTCAAGAAATTACAAAATGGCCCAAAACGCCCGGAAATCACGATACGTGATCGAATAACCAAACCGAAGTTCACAACACGTCTAACAAAGTTAAACGGACTTGCGGGAAACTCGAAACAGCAGTTTCGGACGAGATTCGCAAGAATCGAACTCAAGTGCGGAAAAGTCGCTAAAAAGCACAGATCTCAACAAAACAACACCAAAACGAACTCGGATGACAAAAAGTGTAGAATTAATCATTCTCAGAATGACGAAATGGTCATGAGCGAGCCGTCAAAATGGACTCTGGCCGAAAAAAGAAATTTACCGAAAATCGAAAATTGCGGATATTACAGAGGTTTCGAGGCAGCTTCCATACTTGGCTTTTAACTAAGACTTTGTTACTAGTAGCGTGAAGGCTTGCTGTATGCTGGCGCTATGATAAGGTCTTCGATACAGGATTGCAACTTCAACCGGCTTTCGATACAGGGCTTGCTGTATCAAGCTTTTGTTGTTTGGCAATTATCAAAACAATATTATTTATCCCAACAATTTCCCCCTTTTTGATAATTTCCAAAACTTCTTTGATGACTCAAAAACTTCTTGATCATGCCAAGGTCTTGATATCAAAACCTCTTCAGGCTAAAAACAATTTCCCTCTTTGATAACCACTTGATGGCAACTTGAGAGGACTTCGGTACAGGAGTTTGATTTTCCCAACAGTTTCCCTCTTTTTTTGATAATTTCTTGAGCAGGCTTCTTGATCTTCTGTCAAATGATCTGGTCTTCAGCACTTAGTTTAAAAGAAATGTGAACTGCTCGCAGGCAATTTCTAACATGATAGGAAAGTTTATTACATCTTAAACTTATGATTGGCGCGCAGGCACAATCTTACATTTGTGATCTAGTTGAGTACAACTGAACCTATGAACTGTTCGTAGATAAATCATAATTGATGTCATGTGGTGAAAATACTGTATCCGCGAATAATATAGTGTTCCCCCTTAAAGGTACATACAGGATTCAGTTAATGTTCGAATTAACACTGTATTCTTGGGTCTTACAGCATTCCCCCTCACTTAATGAGTAAAAGCATAAAAATTTACAGGGATTTCTGGCTGTAGCGTTCCTGATTCATGTCGACGCATGGATATCAAGTAACTTTGGGTCCTGGTGTGATATTGCCTTTCGGTACCCAAATTTGCCGGGCAACAATTTGTTTGTTGTAGGCTACTTTTGGTCCATTATATCGATATCTACGTGGGGCAGGCACGTAGTCGTTGTAATCATGATAGTTATAATGCATGAAAAATCGAGAATTATAGTTGTTATTCCAGTACGATTGTCGTCTCGGAGGTGGAGCCATTTTCATAGATCTTGCATATTGCCTTCTGGGTCTCCACTGATTCCCACCCCGTTGTTGATACTGTGCGGACACTGCTGTCTCGAGGAATAGCGGGGCTCTTGTATCCAATGTCTAGGCACGCTGTACCGAGAGTGCTTCTCGCACGGGCCTTTGGTGGTTGGATACAGCCTTCTTCCTGAATGACTGCTGGCGTTTATGATATGCTTGTGGAGCATGCTGTTGAGTACGCCTTCTGAGTGGCTGTTGGTTCCACTGTCTCGAATAGTAGAATTGCGGGGGCGGAATGGCAGCTTTTTTTGTTCGCGGTGCAACAGGTTCCTTCACAGGACTCGGGACTTCTTTCGATACAGGAATGGATTCCTCACTCCTGACGAATACTGTACTAGATTTTTCTTTGTTGGAGAACGAGTTGTACCCTAAGCCACGTTTATCATGAGCATGTTGCCCAATGCTTAGGATCTCTTCCATTCTTTTAGAGGATTTCTCGAAAGATTTCAAGATTGTCTCTAATTCACCTTCACGTTTCTCGAGAGATTTTACTTTGGCTTCGAGTAGAGCCAAATCATTTGTCTTGCTTTCAAGATGAGACTTAGTCTCATTTAGATTATGAGCAAGTTGATGATTGCTCTTCATGAGTTTTTCTAAATTGACTTTGCTGTTTTCGCAATCAACTGACATATTTTCGTAATTATTCTTCAGCAAGTCATTTTCTTCTTTCAGCTCTAAGTTAGAAATTTCAAGCTGTATGCTTTCTCCTTTCAATATCTCATGGGCCGTTTGAATGTTATTAAATTCATTCAGCATATTTTCAAAGGTATGAGATGCATTTATAGGAATAGTTGAGGTAGAGCTTACCTCATCATCATCGCCGTCTTCATTTTCTTCTTTAACTTCGGCCATAGAGCACACATAGGCTCTATCCTCTAGCTCATCGTCAGACGAGTCACTATCAGTGACCACCTGAAGACATTCTTCGGTCTTTGTTGATGCGGGCGGAGCTTTTGATTCTCCAATGAAGGCTTTGAGTTTGTTCTTCATCCTGTTTCTCCAGTCATCAAACTCGTTAATGTGAAACATAGATATCTTATTAGACATAAAGGTATCCATATTAGAAGATGGGAATTACAAAGACTGTTTTAAAAAATAAGTGTTTTTAAGGATCTAATTCAGTTAAAAATACGACTGATTCTTTTTAGAATCAACCGCTCTGATACCAATTGTTCCCTTTTCAAGTATACTCGGTACAGCTTGGAAAATATTTAAGCAACAGGCTGTATAATTTTCTAATTCAGAGTGCGTAGCGGAAGTCTTAAAATAGTAGATTTGCTGTCGATACAGCAACTCAGTCTAATCTTCTGTTAGCTTGGTGCGTACAGGGTTTTGCAGTGTATACTTGTATAAATCAAGGTTATGAAAACAGTAAAGGCGAAAGGTAAATAACACAGTAATTAAAGTGGTTCGAGGTAAACCCCTCTACGTCCACTGGTCCTCCACACATGAGTAAAATGTTTATTATAAATACTGCGTACACAACTATGTATTTATAATCAAACCTATCCTTGTATCGTTCATACAGATTGATACAAAGAATGTCGCTTTCAACGGTTCACACAGATTGGTTGAAGCTTCCTTCTTGACTTGCTTCTTCACACACAGTTCCAAAGCTTCGTCCTCTTATTCGTCCCACACAGGTCAGAATAACTTGTTGAGTTCACACAGCTCGCTTTTACACAGTGGTAAAAGGTAGGTAACTGTAAGAACAAAGACTTTGAATATGAAGTCCTTGAGCTGATGATGACTGTTCTTGATGTTGAGCACTGTATATCTCTTTAGATCTGATTTGCAGAAAGCTTCTGAGATATGTTTTGCTCTGATTATAACTTTTGATAGCTTGAGTGTTAGATTACTGGTATCTGATCTTCAATGTCTTCAAACGATATATATAGTCTCTGAAATATATCCGTTGAGATGTATCCGTTTGAATGAGATTCCGTTCCAACGGGATTATAGCACGATCCGGATATTGCGGGATTTTGAAGATCTGTTGACTGACAGTATTTAAATACTTTATCCTTTGAGTATTTAAATACTTCTTTATTCAACGGGACTTGACTTCTGGAGATTCCTTTTTAGACGGTCTTCAGTCCTGTTCCGATGTGAATGCTGTATCCACTTGTGCTGTAGGCATTTTGGAGTAGTCCGGCGCTGTATGGAAGGGTGCTGTATTGAGGTTTCGAGGCAGCTTCCATACTTGGCTTTTAACTAAGACTTTGTTACTGTATCTTAGTAGCGTGAAGGCTTGCTGTATGCTGGCGCTATGATAAGGTCTTCGATACAGGATTGCAACTTCAACCGGCTTTCGATACAGGGCTTGCTGTATCAAGCTTTTGTTGTTTGGCAATTATCAAAACAATATTATTTATCCCATGCTAGAGCCAGTGGAGTTGGAGAAGAGGCTTATAATACTCAACCGGTTAAGAGAAAAGGAAAAAGTGTCGTCGGCTCTACATCATTTACTAAGTCTATGGCTAAGCAACTGGAAAAGGGAAAGAATTCTCATAAGAGAGCTCCTAGTGGACTTAGAGATGAGGAGGAGATAGTTTTCGACGTAGAAGGAGACAATGAAGAGGAAGAGGAATTTATCGAAGAAGACAATCTTGAAGAAGAAGAAAAGATGATGAAGAAGAAGGAGACTATATGGAGCTTAGTGATGATTGATGGATTGATAAAGTTGTTGTAGGAGGACTTATTGTTACCTATCAACTACTTTAGTTTATTTAAGTATTGTCTTTTGCTAGTTGAATTGCTTTTAAATTAAGTTTATAATTTGATTTTGTGTTATGTTATAGTTCTAGTTTTTTTTTGGGCACCTCACCTCGCTCAGGCATGCGCCTCGCCTTGCGCCTTGCGCCTCAGGCGATACGAGCCCTCATCGCCTCGGTGCGCATTTCGCCTTTAATAACTATGGGCTAAAATAATATCTTGGGAATTAATTAAATAAAACCCGACTTGGGGCCCTAAATTGACGAGATAAAAATATATTAATTACAATGGAATTAATGAATCTGCATGATCACGAAAATACAGTAAATTAGATAATAAAATTATATGGGAATTAATTTAATAAAATTAAATATATTTTCTGTAATTCATAACAAATGTGTAATGCGAAATCATGGCTTTACAACCTATCCTCCTTAAACAAACTTTCGTCCACGAAAATTAAGTTACGTACCTTGAAAATAAATGTCGGGTACTTAGAGCGGATCTCCTCCTCACGCTCCGAAGTTGCTTCGCACATGCCATGATGGCTCCACTGAATTTTAATGAGAGATATATCTCTATTGTGGAGCGTGTGAATCTTTCGCTCCAAATAGCAGTAGGTACCCTTCATAAGTCAAGTTACCAGCTACTTGAAGCTCCCCATAGTTGCAAATATGCTCGAGAATATGCATATATGTCCTTAATATAGAAACATGAAATACATTGTGCACTGCAGACAATTTGGGGCGACAATGACAAATGATAGGCTAAATCTCCAACACGATCCAAAATTTCAAATGATCCGCTAAAACGAGATTGCAACTTCCCCCTTTTACCAAAATGTATCACGCCTTTCATTGGCGCCACCTTCAAAGTACCTTGTCGCCAACTTCAGACTGAATATCCTTTCTCCATTTATCAGCATATGATTTCTGCCGATTTTGAGCAATGTTAATTCTACTCCTGATCTCGGCTATATTCTCAATAGTTTGTGTAATACCTGCTAATTTAGGAGTAAATTTCTAAATTTATTTATTTAAATATTATTATTATACATATTAAATAATAAATTAATTTTATTTCTAGTTGGGCCTGTAATTATTTAGGGCCCAAATATTATTAGTCCAAGCTCATTTCAAACATTATTCATACTTTTTCTCAGTTCATTAAGTCCAATATTCAGAAGTCCAATTTTTGTTTTTTTATAAATTTTGACCATTCATTTTGGGCTAGCAGCCCAACCCAGATCTTACATTTTACACTATTCAGCCTAATTCTAACCCAACAACCCAATTTTACAATTTATCTGGATCTGGCCCAGTCTTAATCTAAATCTGAGAACCCACTTCCTCACGGTTCGACAGTTGAGTTGAGAGAAAACCCACTTCTCACGTTCTTACTATGGAGTGGAGTGGGGGAAGGAGGTTATGACCCTGAGCAGTGGCAGATCAATACTAAACTACAACTATAAATCACAATTCACCAGAATTCACGTTCCACTCTGCGATCCCAAATCAAAAAAAAAAAAAAAAAAAGAGACGAACTTCAGATCAGAATCACATCCAACACCAGATTCTTCACAACTTCTTCATTCATCAGATACAGGAAGGTAAAAACTCAGAAAATTTCAAATCTCAAATTCTTCCACACATACACACACATATAATTTCCAAAGAAAAATCCTAAATTTGAATCCAAATCAGAACCCCACACAAGAACTCAACCTGGGTTTCGACCCAAACTACTTCAACCCGCGGCCGCGAACCACCATTTCCGCCGATACAGACCTGAGAGGAAAGGGCCTTGATTTTCCTCTTTTATTTTTCTACCGCAGGTCGGATCTGGAATTTCGGGCTCCAAACCAGGCCCTTGAATCGGACTGAGAGGAGGCTGTCGCTCCGATTTACTCTAATTCAGGACATGGACGCCGCCGAGTCGAGCTGGCCACGGTCGCCAGAGGTAGAATGCCCAGAAGACAGTCGGCGAGAGAGGGAACAGGGGGCGATGAGATGATGTGAGACGATGAGTGAGCGAGATAGTGAGATGAGAATGACTTCTCATCGGGGGTAAAACTTTATATCCCCAGAATTTTCATTTTAGCCCCCAAGTTTCTAATCCTTTCAGTTTGACCCCAATCGAATTTTATATTCATTCACATCTAGGGATGTCAACTTTATTCGTACCCGATCCTATCGTCGGATAAACCCGAAATCGGGTAGGGTATCGGCCGGACCCGAACTTTTGTGATCGGGTACGGGTAGGGTATGGGTATAGTATATTACCTGAATACCCGACCCGATTACCCGATCCGCATACCCGTTTGAATTATATAAATATATTATTATTATATATTATACATAATTATTATATTGTATTATAAATTATATATATTATTATATAAAATATTATATTTTAAATATTTATTGTGCTAAATTGAATTTATTAATTAATATATATATGATATATGTTAAAAAGTATTTATATTCTTAAGTATAGGGTATCCAGGTACCCGAATACCCATTGGGTACCCGATTACCCGATGGCAATACCCGAACCCGATCCGAGTCAAATAAGGTAAAGGTATGGAGGAGACATGCCCATACCCTACCCGACCCATTGACATCCCTATTCAGATCTGGTCTCATAAACTTTAGCCTTCAATTTAAATCAAGTCTTATTTATTTTTATTTTCATAAAATTATACTCTCCAATCAAATTAAATATTTGTGTATATTCCGATTGCAGGATACAAGAATCAAGAGCATGATTAGGACAATTCATACGCAATCAAGCATCATCATTTACGTTATCTCAATTTCAGGTGGAAATTATTACTTGTCGATTTTAATTGCTTTATTTGGACTGTATATGTGATATGCTATATTTATGATTAACATGCAGTAACATGTTTTTCGTACCTAGTATAAGTATATGATTAACATGTAGTCACATATTTTTCGTACCAAGTATCAGTATATGTTTACATGCAGTGTATTGTGATTATTGTTGACTTGTGATGTCCCCACGAGCGATAGGAAGCTCATCCCATTTTCTATGTAAAATTTTCAGGTTAATTCGAAATGACGAGAACGAGTTGCAGGGCAGACTGACGTAGGATATAATTAATGTTATTTATTTCTTTTAATTCCGCTCAAGTTTATTATGAGACACTTAAATTTGTTTTTGACGATTATTTTTCCGCTGTTGGATTTTTACGGTTGTATTTGAGATTTGAAATCACTTTGAATTCCACAAATGATTTTATTTAGAAAATGTATATTTCGTAACGACTTGAAATTTCTATAAGTTTCCTTATTATTAAAAATATATTCATAAAATACCTTAGAAAAATTGGGTCGTTACAGTATGGTATCAGAGAAAATCCGGCCTACATTCTTGGTATATAAAATTATTTTTTTCAAGGGAATATCATATGGTCGACTGACGCTACTTCGTTATCTCATTCCAAGGTAATCAGCTTTAAGTCATGTTTATATCATACATACATTTAGACTAACATCGCAAAACTTAATAATTATATGTAATTATACATGTATCCCGTTAGTATGACCGGATTTAGTGACTCCACGTAAGAGGACTGAGGCGGGGTCCAGCTCGCGCCCTCTGGCAGATAGAGACTCTTGGGGAAATCCAGGGCTACCCGAGAATGCCCCACACTACGTGGTCGAGAGGATTCAGAAATGGTTTATGTCTGGGAAGACTGGAGATCCGGTTGAAGAAGTCGAGCACCTGATCATAGAACTACCGAATGATTGGAGTTACTCCATATACCGTCTTTGGAACGAGGCAAACCGCAGGACCCTGAGGAAAGAATAGTCGTGGATGACTTTCAGTACGCTGCTGGAAGAATTCTCGACTTGTATTCGAGGGGCGAGATTCCCAGGATATTTGAGATGCACGATACCCCATCACAACCGATGGAGGAGGATCCCGAGGAAGACCCCAAGGAGGATCCAGAGGAAGAGGAGGACCCAGAGCTCGAGCAGATGGTTGACTCGGATGATGAGGATATCATCTCCTGGACTGAGCCCCTACCCCCTATTCCTGTCATAGAGATCCTTAGCAGTGATGACGAGGACTAGCTTTGTTGTTCGAGATATCGGGATTCCATTTTAGTATTATTCAAGAATATATGTTGACCATCAAAAGTTATAATTAATGAAATATTTGATTTCTTGCAGTAATTAATTCCAATATGTAATGGATCATTTTATTTTATATTACACATATAAATATCTTTATCTCTACCTCACTTCTCGCACTCAAGAACTCACAAGAACAACGATTCATTGGCAGGACATGCCTCCCCGCAAAACTACTGATTCTCGAAACCAAGCCCAAGGCGCACTTAATACGCCTTCAAACGAGAATGACACCTAGAATCAGCATCAGTTGCTCTCAGGCTTAACCACTCTTCTCCAAGGAGCGACTATAGTGCCTCCAGCCACTCAAGGACAAGTTCAGGCCAGAGTAATAAACCAGTTCAATAAGTTCAAACCTCCAACGTTCCTCGGGAGGGAAGGGCCAGCTGCCATTGAGGAGTGGCTATTGAACTTGGAAAGCATCTTCGACTACATGGCCTGTACGAATTCCCAAAAGATTTCATGTGCAGTCTTCCAACTCAAGGAGGATGCCAGGACTTGGTGGAAGGAATCCTGGAGACTCCAAACTGAAGAAGAACGTAGAACGCTATCTTGGGAGGGATTCAAAGAAACGGTGACGGATAAGTATTATCCATGGGCGTATAAGGCCAAAATGCAGAAAGAGTTTCTAGATTTAACTCAAGGAGGCATGACAATCACACAGTACGAAAAGAAGTTTAATCACATGTGCAAGTTCGCACCTTTCATGATTGGGAATGAAGACATGAAGGCGGAAATATTTCGTGATGGACTCTAAGACAGAATCCATCATCATTTGACTAGTCATGGGAAGATGACATATAAGGAAGCCGTGTCCAGAACCGAGGATATATCAGTTAGCTTGGAGATGGACAGGGCTAGGGCTCTACCAGTTGTGAACTCGAACAAAAGGAAGTGGCAAGGACCGAGCAACAACACTAGCAACAAGAAGGGTAGTAAGGAAGGACCATCTGGGTCAAAGGCACAGTACGACTACCCAACCTGCTCGAAATGTGGGAAAAGGCACCAGGGAGTTTGCATGCAAGGACAGAACCAATGCTACCGGTGCCATGAAGAAGGACACATGGTCTCCCAGTGCCCACAGAAGAACAATGGCCCAGACAAGAGGGTCCAGAATAAAGGTTCCAGGGGGAAGGCTTGTGTGTACAGTCTATCTAACATTGACAAGGAGAAGCCCGGGACAATGTCAGGTATGTTATCTGTCGCTGGAATTCCTTCTTTTGTGTTATTTGTTACTGGCGTATCTCATTCATTTATCTATAAGAAGTTGTTTAGCATGACTGGATTTAGAAGTAGAAAATCTTCAGAAAGCCTTGAAGTTAGTATACCAGTAGGAGAGAGAATTTCTATTGACGATATAGCTAACAGTATAACTGTAGAGATAAATGAACACATATATCTAGCCGATTTATACATATTAGAGATGAATAACTTTGACGTACTCTTGGGTATGGATTGGTTAGATAAGTATGATGCGGTTTTGCATTGCGCAAGGAGGAATGTGGTCTTGCATCCAGTAGTTGGAGTAGAGGACGTTTTTCAAGGGGTTAAGCATAGCAAAGCCCCTCTAGTGATATCAGCCATGAAATCAACGAAGATATTGCATAAGGGCAATTGTCAAGGATATCTAGTGAATATCATGGGGGAGTCAAAGTCTGAAGTGACGATCGAAGACGTCCATATTGTTAAGGATTTTTCAGATATTTTTCCGTAGAACTTTCCGGGTGTACCACTGGATAGGCAAGTGGAGTTTACAATTGACTTGGTGCCTAAAGCAGCCCCTATATCAAAGGCCCCGTACAGGATGGCGCCAAAAGACCTACAAGAACTGAAGGTGCAGATTCAAGAGTTACTCGATGTGGGATATATCTGACCAAGCGTCTCACCTTGGAGAGCACCAGTGTTATTCGTGAAGAAGAAGGATGGAAGCATGAGAATGTGTATCGATTATCGTGAGTTGAATCGACTCACAATAAAGAACAAGTATCCGCTTCCCCGAATCGAAGATTTATTTGACCAGCTTGGAGGTTCATGAGTGTTCTCAAAGATAGATATTAGGTCAGGATACCATCAAGTAAAGATTAAGGATGAGGGCATTCCGAGACCACATTCCGAACAAGATATGGCCACTACGAGTTCGTAGTAATGCCATTTGGGTTAAGTAATGCCCCAACAATCTTTATGGATTTGATGAATAGAGTTTTTCAACCCTATTTGGATCATTTTGTCATCGTGTTTATAGATGACATACTAATTTATTCGAAGGATGAAGTAGAACATGAGAAACATCTACGTCCAGTTTTGGAGATACTTCGCAAGGAGAAGCTGTATGCGAAGATTAGCAAATGTGAATTTTGGCTTAAGAGAGTGGCATTCCTTGGACACATTGTTACTGCTCGAGGAATTGAAGTTGATCCGTCTAAGATAGAGGCTATCAACTATTGGAAAACACCAACTAACGGGATTAGCAGGATATTATAAGAGGTTTATTGAAGGATTTTCTAAGATATCCGCATCGATGACTCGACTAACGAGGAAACTGTTGGGAATTGGCACCCCACTTAGAATGGTAGATAGTAGAGTTTTGAAACTCTTTTGCATTGCGGAAGCATAATTAAATTGCGGAAGATAAATGACAGAAGATTTATAGAGGTTCGGCCATACGTGCCTACGTCCTCTCTCCGTATATTTTTTATAGGCTTAAGATCAACCTCTACACCTCGTCTTCTATCAGTCCGAGGGATACTGTTACAATCTTGTCTTCTATCGGTCCGAGATAAACTGTTACATTCTTGTCTTTATGTCGGTCCAAGATAAACCGTTTTCCTTTTCTATTGTACAAGGAAGCAACCTATGTAGCTTTCGATGGGTACTAGACAAACCTCACTCAGATTTAGATATGATTCAAATAATGCCAAACCAACGATCCTAATAACATCGAATCAATATACAATCCGTATCTTTCTTCTCATGTATGTTTTCGTGTATGAACACTCAAACACTTATCAATTAAGCACAAATACAACAATGATAGTGTATACAATGATATCAAACGTATATATGATTATCTCAGAGTTGTTGTTATGAATAATACCATATGCCTTGGTATTTATATGCATAAAGCCTCAACTAGCCGTTAGCCCATGTTGCCTGCATTACGTACGTTATATGTCCTTCATTACGTACGTTAACCACATTACGTATGTTAAGACTCCTTCGTTACATACGTTATGTATAGTGTAAATCAGTCCAGTAGCAACTGTCTTCTTCTTTACGTATGTTATATAACACTCTTTACTTAAGTTATCTTCAGTCAAAATATCCGTTGCATGATGACATACTCCATGACGTCATCTTCAACGGTTCCTTGTTTGAATTCGTATTCAAACCATTACGTACATTATCTCACATTCTTTACGTACGTTAAGCTTGCAACCTTGCGTACGTTATACTGCTTGTGTTGCCTACGTTAAGTCATGGCAGCTGCACTCGTCTGCCTTCAGGTGAGTTTCCATTACGTACGTTATACCATGTATATTACGTACGTTAGCTTTGTTAAACATCACTTGTTTGCTTTTGTGTCCGTTTCGAGCGTCTCCGACTTCTTTGTTGTTTTGCCTTGTTCTAATGTTGTTTTGTTTGATCGATAACATCATCAACTCATCATTAGCTCATTATCAATTCATCATCAAAACCAATTTATGATTATATGGAATAGAATATTTCAACAATCTCCGCCTTTTTGATGATGACAAAATAACAACCTTCGATGGGATTATATACCTGCAAAATATAAAACATTACAGATCAAAGTTTTCGGCCTTGTTCGTTTCGTTAGCTCTCTTCTCCCCATCTTTTCTCTTCTCCTTTTCAACTCCTTCTCATTTTTTTTACTGTCTTTTCCTTCATCTTTTCTCCCCTTTTCATGATCGGTTTTATATTTTTCTCGTCATTCTTCCATGAGCCGTATTCTCCTTCTCCCATCATTTATCGACATTATCCCCCTTTCTCATACTCTCTCCCCTTTTTGTCATAATCAAAATGTGCAATAATAAATATAGAAAATCTATGAATAATTAAATATGACAAATAATGGATAAAACTCCCCCTGGAAAATATATTTCTCATTTTAAAAATAATGGTAACTCCCTCTGAGTTAAATACCAATTTGATGAAAATATCAATTATGATTTTTGGGGATCCAATCGAGAGTTGGTTTATCTTTCAAAACGTAGACGATATTCGGTATTGTGGTTCCTTTAGGAATCCAAACTTTTTAAATTTTTATCGTCCGTCGTGGTTTTTTGCAATTCGAAATGTGATGCCCAATTTTTAAATATTTATCACATCAGGGTATTTTAAAATTTAAGGATTCGGTTTTATTACACGGTTTAAATCCTAACCTCTGTTTATTTAATGAAAATTTTTGAACGGAAAATAATTGTTCAAATTTGTCGTTACCACAAGAAAATTTGTTCGTTAAATTCTTGAGTTCGTTTAGAATGATCGGTTTCAATGGATTTCCTTTTTTCATTTATTTTGGAAATTTCGATTTCCAACATTTTTATTTTCGATTTGAGGAATTTATTATCAAGTAGAGCATTTTGAAAATCGGTACGTAAATGTTCGAATGCTTCAAATAATTCGTCGTGAGACAAGGTACTGACCTGGATTTCAATGTCGCTTTCGTCGTTTGAACTTCTTGCCATGAGTGCGAGGTTATTGTGAATATATTTATCATCTTCCTCTTTGTCACTCCATGTAGCTATGAGCACTTACTTCTTGGAAGTCGAGGCTCGACAATTTTTAGCAAAATGGCCTGGTTTACCAAAGTTTCGATAATTATTGTCGAATTTCTTTGACTCACTCGAGTTGATGTATTTTCTTCGTTGGTTTAATAAGTTTGGGTAATATTTATATTTTTGGCATAATATGCTAATTCTTCATCATCTTCGTCCACCGGGATTTCTTCTTTCTTTGATATCTTAGCTTTCAAAGCTACGGGTCTTTCCTTCGGTTTCGGTTTAGCATTTCAAGATTTAAGAACTATATCGTAGTTTATTAGCGATCCGATGAGGGCGCTAAAGTCAAGATTATTGAGATCATTTTATTCCATTAGATCCATAACCGTCCCGTCCCATTCAACAGGTAGTGATCGTAGGTTTTTCTTTACTTCTTCACTACTTGTTAATGGTTTCCCAAAACAAGCTAGTCCATTAGTAATGACCAAAAATCGGTCGAGCATGTTTTTGATGGACTCGTCACTTTTCATCATAAGTAGCTCGTATTCATGGAGAAGCATATTTATTTTCATATCCTTGACTTGAGATGTTCCTTCATGAGTTACCTCAAGCATCTTCCAAATCTCTTTGGCACTATCACAAGATGATATTCGGTTGTGTTCTTCCAAATTTAGAGCACAATATAATAATTGCGTTGCTTTGCAATTATAATAGTCATTCTTCCAATCTTCATCATTATAATCTTCGAAGCCTTTTAGAGAGCCGTCCGTATTTGTAGGAATTTTTTAACCTAGGAAAATAACTTTCCAAAGCTCGATGTCGTAGGCTCGGACGAATATGGACATTTTATTCTTCCACGTCATGAGGTTCGATCCATCAAAGAATAGAGGTCGATTTAAAGCAAGACCTTCGACCGGTGCAAATTGAAACGCCATTGAATCTTTTTATCATCGGATATTAAGCCGATTTTATGGATACTCATTTCGATACCAATTGTTGTGAAAGTGGCACCCGGCTTGGAATGGTGGATAATATCGCGGAGGAGAGTTTTGAAACTCCTTTGCCTTGTGGAAGCGTAATTAAATTGCAGAAGATAAATGACACAAGATTTATAGAGGTTCGGCCAAACGTGCCTACGTCCTCTCTCCGTATCTTTTTCTATAGGCTTAAGATCAATCTCTACACCTCGTCCTCTATCGGTCCGAGGGATACCGTTACAATATCGTCTTCTATCGGTCCGAGATAAACCATTACACTCTTGTCTTTATGTCGGTCCAAGATAAACCGTTTTCCTTTTCTATTGGACAAGGAAGCAACCTATCTAGCTTTCGATGGGTACTAGACAAATCTCACTCAGATATAGATATGATTCTAATAATGCCGGATCAATGATCCTAATAACACCGACTCAATCTACAATCCGTATCTTTCCTCTCGTGTATGTTTTCGTGTATGAACACTCAAACATTTATCAATTAAGCACAAATACAACAACGATAGTGTATACAATGATATCAAACGTATATATGATTATCTCAGAGTTGTTGTTATGAATAATACCATATGCCTTGGTGTTTATGGGCATAAAGCCTCAACTAGCCGTTAGCCCATGTTACCTGCATTACGTACGTTATATGTCCTCTATTACGTATGTTAACCACATTACGTACGTTAAGACTCCTTCGTTACGTACGTTATGTATAGTGCAAATCAGTCTATTAGCAACTGTCTTCTTCTTTACGTACATTATATAACACTCTTTACGTACGTTATCTTCAGTCAAAATATCCGTTGCATGCTGATCTACTCCATGACGTCATCTCCAACGGTTCCTTGTTTGAATTCGTATTCAAACCATTACGTACGTTAGCTCACATTCTTTACGTACGTTAAGCTTGCAACCTTGCGTACGTTATACTGCTTGTGTTGCATACGTTAAGTCATGTCAGCTGCACTCGTCTACCTTCAGTTGAGTTTCCATTATGTACGTTATCCCATGTATATTACGTACATTAGCTTTGTTAAACATCACTTGTTTGCTTTTCTGTCCGTTTCGAGCGTCTTCGACTTCTTTATTGTTTTGCTTCATTCTAATGTTGTTTTGTTTGATCTATAACATCATCAACTCATCATTTGCTCATTATCAACTCATCATCAAAATTAATTTATGATTATATGGAATAGAATATTCCAACAGAAAGGAGAACAGTTCCTGTGGACTCAGAAGTGCGAAGAAAGTTTTCAAGAGCTTAAACGAAGATTAACCTCAGCTTCAGTTTTGACAATTCTAGATCCATCGAGGGAATTCGTGATCTATAGTAATGCATCCAAACAAGGATTAAGATGTGTTATAATGCAGCGAGGCAAGGTCATCGCCTACGCGTCAAGGCAATTAAGGCCGCATGAGTTGAACTATCCGACACATGAACTAGCTGCGGTAGGTCACGCCTTGAAGATATGGAGACATTATCTCTACGGAGGTAAATGTGAGATCTATATTGACCAGAAAATCCTAAAGTATTTATTCAATCAGAAGGAACTAAATATGAGACAAAGAAGATGGTTGGAGTTAGTGAAGGACTACGGTTGTACAATTCACTATCATCGAGGGAAAGCGAACGTGGTCGCAGATGCTCTAAAACGTAAGGTTAGAGGATAATTAAATTGTATATTGACTAAGGAAGACAAATTAGTGAGAGAATTTTCTAGGATGAACCTAGAGGTGGCTACACCTTTAAAGCCGGTGGGAGCAATTTTAATGACGTTGTCAGTTCAACCGACCTTGAGAGAGGATCAAGGAAGGTCAGGGTCAAGATAACTTCTTGGTCAGAATGAAAGAGCGTATTATAGCTGGAGAGGATAAATGATTTAGTATATCGGAAGATGTTATGATATACTACAAGGAAGGATTTGTGTGCCCGACAATACGGATTTGAAGTGTAATATCCGCATTTTTTTCTTTTTTCGGTATTTTTCGTTTTGGTGTATTTTTGTTTCTAGTAACTCGCTTGTTACCGTGTTGATATTTCGAGAATATTTCGTACTGGACTTTTTGTTATCCGAGCGTGTTTCGGACATGTTTTACTCAATTTCGCATTTAATGTCATTTCCGTCGCTATTTGGTTCGATTCTCGTAATCGTTGATCGGAACCGCCGTTTCGGGGTTGCCACAAATCCATCTTATGTTATTATGCATGTTGTGAGCTTTTGTTTGGAATTTCGATCAGGTATCATGCATTTCAGATGTTTCGGGCCGTTTTGTAATTTCCCAAAGTTATGGTGCAATTATTATTGTTGTCGTTTTCCGAACCCTTGAGTAGTTAGAATTGTGTTTTCTTTTAGCACTAAGATTCTGTTGCAATTTTCGTTGAATGCAAGTGCACGTTATCGTAGACAAGTAATAAAGAGATGAGTAAGATATCGTTCCCACGAGGACTGACTTACTAACTACCGATTTGTGAGTACTCTAATTTTATTTGAACTGTCGGAATTTTAGGTGCAAGTAATAATTAAGAAAAATTTATAATAAAAAATAAATAAATAGTAAAGACGATTGATTGAAGAAAGAAAATCAAATAATGAATAAATCTAGGATTGTGACTCCACCTCGGTTTATCCGAATTTACTCTCGATTATATGAATTTAATGATTTCCCAATTTATTGAAGGCGAAGGTTGCTAAAACACTCTACCACCTCTCCCGAGGTCAATAGATTTTTCTAAGGCGAATAACGCACTCTATTCCTAGGTGAATTAATTCGACAATAGGCAAAAAGCACGAAATCTTCAGAAAAGCCACGTAGTTCCTATGAGTATATTCCTATCTCACAAGATAAAACGGTTCTCACCAATTTTTCCCTACCAACTCTCCTCTCCTGAGTCGAGTTGCGTAGTTAAATCAATTCAATTATAGGCCACACAATTGAAAGCATTAAAACAATTAGGGAAAACTCAATAGAAAAGGGAATTATATTAATAATCAAAAGTAGATTCGTCAAAGCCTCGGTTTCATCAAGATCCTAGAACAGGGTTTTAGCCTGACATGCTAAAAAATAAAATTACAGAAATAATTAAAGAAAGCATCGTAATCAAACGCAGATGAAGAACTCGGATTCCTCCGTTCTTCAGCTTCCGCTCTCTGCTCCTTGGTCTTTCTCCTTCCTGATGATGATCGATCCCTCGATGATAATCCCCTTTTTTTATGACCTTCCATCCTTATTTATAACTTTTCTGAGCCTCCAAAACGCGTCCGGTAGTTAGGTTGGGAACAAGCTCCAAAAAACGGCCCAGAACCGCGGAAGACTTAGCAAGACCGCCCCGTGGGCCGCGGCTCACTTAATCTGTGCCGTGACTCACCATGCTCAGCGCCTATACCTGGGCGCCTTTTTTCCTTCATGGGCCGCGGCTCAGCATCCTTGTGCCGCGGCTCACAATACAGCGTGCTCGGCGCTTTCTGGTCATCTTCGTGTGCCGCGGCTCACTTGGTTCGTGCCGCGGCCCCAGGCCAAAAATTGCCGTTTTAGCCCGTTTTTCATCGTTCGAGCTTCCGGACTCCAATTTCCTGCCAAACATAAAAGAATAGTGCATTAAAGGCTCATTTATGCATGTTTAGACACAAAATTGGTAGAATAATGATAAATAAGCGTATAAAAATATGCCTAACAAATACCCCCAAACTTGAGCCTTTGCTTGTCCTCAAGCAAAAATCAATTTTAAACAAAAGTATCGTGAATAATCGTCTATGTCCATAGTGCTCAACTTAATCAATACTACCCTGAAAATCTCAAAGAATGATACAAGTATCGTAATAGTGAGTCGCATCCAGGACACTGATTCCACCAAGTAACCATTTTCAGTGCTAATCAATCGTTCATGAAGAAATTCAATGCTCAAAGATTAACAAGCGTGAATTTAACCGACCGCCAATATGAAGGGTTAAAATAAACGATCCAACTCGCCCAGTCCCACAGTCTAGTGGCAAAAATTTCAAGAGTTTCATCATCAAAAATAACCCTCGGACAGTATTCCCTTATATATGATCAATAAAATGATTCGAGTTAACCACTCGGTTCGGATCTCGGGATGTTTCATCGGGATAATCCTAGGGTGGAATTTTATTCTCATGTATTGGGGAACCGTTTGACGTAAAAGACACTCATGGGGCACATGGATGCTCCTAGTTACTAAGTTCCCCTCTACAGCGGAGAAAAAACTCGAATATCTATTCCCGCATGTCCGATTCAAGGTCGCTGTTTTACGCGAGAGTAAACAACGGGTCACGCGAATACCCCCGGTTACTAGGCTCCCCATCATCGGCACATGCGATATCTCTAAGCCACTGGTCTAATCAGGGTCGTCGTTTTACGCGAGAGTAAACAACGGGTCACGTGAATACCCCCGGTTACTAAACTTCCCATCATAGAACAATTAATATCTCGACTTTTTCTTGGAAAAACTGTCCGACTCTAAACTCAATTTTAGTGCCCACAAGACTTATGTTACTGGACGACTAGCTAACCGAAAAGTATAACCAAACGTATAGACGGCGATTTGAAAACACGTATGTCTCCTTTCTTATCTGCTAAGATTTCTACAAAAACAAAAAAAAAATTCGGACCTAAATGAATACTCAACAGAAACAGATATCGCTGACTACAACTCGACTAAAACTCAACCGTTTCTTCAGAGAGAAATCAGTATCGTAACATCAGTTTTACACAAGGAAGCACGAAAAATTCATGAATGCAAATAATATCACGACAAGCAAGGCTAACGTTAAAAGAAACTAACAAAAAAAAATAACGAAAAATGCAAACGAATAAGTACACCAACAGAAAGTAAAACCCCCCCAAACTTAGGACGTACATTGACCTCAATGGACAAAAATAAAAATGCAATAAGAGACAAGGTCAAGTACTCCGCTCATGAACTGGTGCCGGCGTCGTCCGGCGAGGAGGGTGGTGTGGCTGGCCGAACTGGTGGAATGAATGGCCCATCCGGGTGCATAATATGGCTCGTCCATGCAGTAAGGTAATCCTGGTGGAAAGCATCCCTCGCTGCCAAGCGCCTCGTCTCACGTCGGTTGGCCCGGCGGGCCTGCTCTCTCATCTCATCTCGGATGGCTGCGACTCTCCAAGCAGCCAGATGTCTCTCTCTCTCTCTCTCCTCATCTCCTCTCTCAGGCCGTCGAACATCGCCTGCAAGTGCTCTCTGTCGGGCGGCGAGCTGGACTCTGCCTGCCCATGCGTCAGAAGAAAGGGCTCGGGGGACTGCTCGTGTGCCTCGTCAAGAAGAAATCCTCGCCCCCGAGCGTGTGCCGGCGCTCCTCCCCGCTGGTCGAAGTGAGAAATGATGCGATGATCAATCGGACCATGGGGGGCCAACATCGGATCATCATCCGACCACGTCATGCCTGACTGGCGGCATAGAGCGCAGATGAGAGAGGGGTGCTTCAGCCCCGTCTTGGCCCCTCCTTGAATACACAGCAGAATAGATCGGACCAGAAGAGGGGCCACATCAAATCTTAGCCCGGAAGTGATGGCATATAGTGTACGGGCACGAGAGAGTAAAACGGAGCGAATCTGCGAGGTAGGATC
The DNA here is from genome assembly GCA_033398695.1 of Orobanche coerulescens. Lineage (NCBI taxonomy): Eukaryota > Viridiplantae > Streptophyta > Magnoliopsida > Lamiales > Orobanchaceae > Orobanche > Orobanche coerulescens. The sequence goes on along the minus strand of CM065805.1, from coordinate 58,894,728 downwards.
TACACGAGCGCAGATGAAATACAACCAGGCTCGCCCGAGCCGACTGAGGCGCGAGCTCTTAAAGTAGAAGGCCGAAGAACCCGGGGCGCGCATCTCCCAGACGGAACTGGGCTGTGTGAGCGTCTCGAGCAGGGCCTCCCTCGTGAGGCCACTCATAGCTCGCGTATATGCCGTATCATCCACCACAGGCAGCTCGAATAATCTCCGAATGGCGGCCACTGAAAAATCCACAGTAATGCCCCGGACGACGACCTGAGTCCGAGTATCTGACTGCGGTATCATCTGCCCTGCTCGGATATGCTTCAGCAGAGCGCTAGCATAAAACTCTTGGACGATGGAGATCACCGCCGGCTCAGGAGGTGCAGCGAAACGGGCCCACCCCATCTCGTCGATCATCGTCAGAAGCTCCCCGTCCTGGGGGGCGGGAGTGAATCCCCGCTCCGGAATCAAAGGTCGAGGACGGATCTTTTCATTAAATATTTTATGAATTTCCGGGTCGGAGAATTGGTGCGACTCCAACTCGGCTCGGCTCTGTGAAGTTTCCCCTCGTGTGGGGGACGATTGCGTCCTAGCCCTTGTGCTAACCTTTCTCTTTCTAGCCATGGCGAGTTCCTGAAAAGATAAACACCGGAATTTACTTAAGCTATAGGGAAAACAACACCACTTGACTAAAGCCATGCAAAACGTGAATAAAGAGTTTAACGAGCTAGCACCGCCGTGAGAGAAAATCAAAAATGAGCTTTCATGTTTAAACTTGTCGTAAGGGTTGGGGTACGCTGTAAATCCCTAAACAATTTCGTTTGCACATAGTTTCAAAACCTTGACTTAACAAAGAAAAATTTTCATTCATGCATTTCATCAAACACCTTGACTGCATGAGTTCCAATGAAGAACAAACATTGTAATGGTTAAATCCCATCCCAAAAAACAACACCAATCGATATGCTCATGACACAATGACAAAAAACATTAGCAATCCACCGAATATCAACACATACCATCGAAATCAATCAATAATTTCATATTCCCAACTCAATTCTTGATAGGACTTAGAAAAAGAAAAACTAACAACATAATCAACATGAAATGAATAACCATACCTTACTTCTCAAATCATGTATCAATAAGGATTAAGGTATTGAGGATTATCTGAGTTGGATTGTAGTATGCAAGAGGAAGAAGAAGATGAGAAGAAGTTTTCGGCTGATCGCTTGTGCAAAGGAGAGGAAGAAGTTTACCTGGTGTGTCGGCCAATTCGTGTTATAAAGGTACCTGGGCCTTTGAACTTCCGAACGGGGGCCGCGACACAACTTAAGTGAGCCGCGGCCCAAAGTACAGTCCGCCTGGGTGTGTATGCTATGTCTCCATGTGCCGTGGCTCAGAATGCGGGTGCCGCGGCTCAGCATGTTAGTGTGCCGCGGATCATTTGGTCTGTGCCGCGGCACGGAGTACAGCCTCCTGGGCATTTCTTGGACACTTGGCGTGCCGCGACTCAGTAAATATGTGCCGCGGCTCAGGGACCTGGTGTGCCGCGGCTCAGTAAGGTCATGCCGCGGCACAGAGTATAGTTTGTTTGGCCTTTTTCCTTCAACTGGTGTGTGCCGCGGCTCACTATTCTTGTGCCGCGGCCCATTGCTGATTTCTTCCCCTGGGGTGATTCCTGCACAGAATTTTCAGAAGAAACACCAAGAACGTGAGGGATAAGCGTATCAAAGCAAAAATGACGAACAAATAAAGATCAAAAAATGCAAGAAAATACTGAAAAACAAAAAACTACAACTAATACTCGGGTTGCCTCCCGAGAAGTGCTAAGTTTATAGTCTTCAGCCGGACCTTTTGAAAATCAGTTCGCTTTTCGCAACCACCATTTGAACTCCGCCCCGTCCATCGAACCGTTAATATGTGTTTTAAATTTTTGACCATTGGTCTTTAACAATCCGATTTTCGGTTTGGACATCCAATGTTCTTTGCGAAAAGATTTTAACAAAAACAACTTTCCGAAACACCCATTTTTCATATAACTTGGCACCCGTTTGACATCCGGCTTAATTTTCAACTCCACAGGCGAACTTAGGACAGAATGAGAATTTTATGATTGTGGATGAACGGATGTTGAAGACGAAATATTCAAATGCCTAAGATATGCGACTTGATCTTCATTCATATTAGGCGTCGGGGCCGCTGAAACGGATTCTGACTTTTTCGACCGATAATTCTTCCAGTGTGTGTCCTTCGCAAAGGTATCTACACTTTCAATTTGCGAACTTTTCTCAACACTACCTGGACACGGAAAGGATTTAAACACTTGGAAAGTGACTTGCTCATCTTGAACCCGCAAAGTGAGTTTCCCTTTTTCCACGTCAATGAGAGTTCGGCCGGTAGCTAAGAATGGTCTTCCCAAAATAATTGGGATGTCCTGATCCTCCTCCATATCGAGCACAATAAAATCGACAGGAAAAATGAATTTATATACCTTGACTAAAACATCTTCTATAACCCCCCTCGGGTACTTGATAGATCGATCAGCTAATTGCAGTGAGATTGTCGTAGGTTTGGCTTCCCCAATGCCTAGCTTCTTAAATATGGAAAGGGGCATCAGATTAATGCTGGCGCCGAGATCACACAATGCTCTATCAAAAGAGAGGTTTCCTATGGTGCACAGTATATTGAAGCTTCTTGAATCGCGCTGCACTCTTCAGTCAGTGCCACCGTTTCATATTCCTCGAGCTTCCTTTTGTTAGATAGGATTTCCTTCATAAACTTCACATAGCTCGGCATTTGTTCCAAGGCATCAGCAAATGGAATATTTATATGTAGTTTCTTGAAAACGTCGAGAAACTTGGAGAATTGTTTGTCCAATTTCTGCTTTTGCAAACGCTGTGGAAACGGGACGGGTGGAACATATGCCTTCGGATTGTCAGGAAATAGTTTCGAGGGTTTAGAATTTTGTGATTCCTCAGTCGCCAAATATTTCTTTTCCTCATCTTCATCTCCCTTTTTGCGCTGCCCAGGCTGCTCGCACAATTCCTTCCCACTTCTCAAACTAATGGCATTGATACTCTCTCGGGAGTTCGTTTCGGTTGTACTTGGCAAGGTACCCTCCGGTCGGGCCGTTAACACATTAGCTATTTGCCCCAATTGGACTTCCAAGTTGCGATTAGAAGCGGAATGGTTCTGCAAGGTTGCTTCCGTACGGGTCATGAACTGACTCGTATTTGCTGCCAATTTCGCCATTGCTTCCTCTAGAGAAATTTTTGGAGAGGGAGGAGGTTGCTGTTGGTGTTGGGCAAACTGAGGTTGATTTGAGTTTTGTCCGTTTTTCCACGAAAAGTTAGGGTGATTTAGCCACCCTGGATTATATGTGTTGGAATACGGATTATTCTGTCGATTCCCATTCCCCACAAACTGAGCTTGCTCCATCGGAGATTGCTCGAAAGGATTTCCGACTTGGCACTCTGCGCTAAGATGAGACCCATTACACTAATTGCAGAGCATGTGAAAAAGCTTGAAGTTTCTGAGTCAAGGCGGCGACTTGAGCTGAAAGTGTAGAGATTGGATCGTTATCGAAAACTCCCATAACTCGCTTCGGGATCACTCGTTCGGAAGGCAATTGATAAGCATTCGCAGCCATCGCCTCCAATAGAGAATGAGCTTCTGCCATCGTTTTGCCCATTAACGCTCCTCCAGCGGCTGCATCAACAAGAGTGCGTGTAGAAGCACTCAATACGTTATAGAACGTTTGGATCTGAAGCCAGTCCGGTAAGCCGTGGTGTGGGCATCTCCATAATAAATCTTTGTATCGCTCCCAAACTTCGTGAAGCGACTCCATATCAAATTGCCCGAAAGTAGTGATTTCATTCCTCAGTCTCGCCGTCTTTGATGGTGGGAAGAATTTAGCTAGGAAGGCTTGCGCTAATTCCGCCCAAGTCGTGATAGAACCCGGCGGTAAAGAATTCAACAAAAATTCGGCTTTGTCCCTCAAAGAGAAAGGGAAAAGCCGTAGACGAATAGCATCATCGGTGACACCATTATTTTTGAAGGTGTCACAAATCTCGAGAAACGACGCGATGTGAGCGTTGGGGTCATCGTTTGCCAGTCCACAAAACTGGCTTGCTTGTACCATCTGAATAATAGCCGGCTTGATTTCGAAGTTGTTGTCTTGGATGGTTGGACGCCGAATTCCCGAAAAGTTTGCATTTATTTGTGGCATAACATAATCGCGGAGTGCTAATGCCGGTTGAGCTTGCTGCACAAGATTATCTCCTCCGTGATTTTCGGTATTATCGGCCATGGTGACTGTTGTCGGTAGCTCACGTTTTTCCTTCTTACTTCTCCGAAGAGTGCGCTCGAGTTCGGTATCCAAAGGTAGTAGGCCTTCGTTACCGAATTTTCTCATGCACCAACCAGAAATTCCTGCAAGGAAAAACAAGTAAATAAAATTACACAAAAATAATAAAAAAAATGTTCAAACTAAGACTAGAAATACTGAAATCGATATTAGTAAAATAATCAGTCCCCGGCAACGGCGCCAAAAACTTGTTGCGATTTTCGTTGAACGCAAGTGCACGTTATCGTAGACAAGTAATAAAGAGATGAGTAAGATATCGTTCCCACGAGGACTGACTTACTAACTACCGATTTGTGAGTACTCTAATTTTATTTGAACTGTCGGAATTTTAGGTGCAAGTAATAATTAAGGAAAATTTATAATAAAAAAAATAAATAGTAAAGACGATTGATTGAAGAAAGAAAATCAAATAATGAATAAATCTAGGATTGTGACTCTACCTCGGTTTATCCGAATTTACTCTCGATTATATGGATTTACTGATTTCCCAATTTATTGAAGGCGAAGGTTGCTAAAATACTCTACCGCCTCTCCCGAGGTCAATATATTTTTCTAAGGCGAATAACGCACTCTATTCCTAGGTGAATTAATTCGAAAATAGGCAAAAAGCACGAAATATTCAGAAAAGCCACGTAGTTCCTATGACTATATTCCTATCTCACAAGATAAAACAGTTCTCACCAATTTTCCCCTACCAACTCTCCTCTCCCGAGTCGAGTTGTGTAGTTAAATCAATTCAATTATAGGCCACACAATTGAAAGCATTAAAACAATTAGGGAAAAATCAATAGAAAAGGGAATTATATTAATAATCGAAAGTAGATTCGTCAAAGCCTCGGTTTCATCAAAATCCTAGAACAGGGTTTTAGCCTGACATGCTAAAAAATAAAATTACAGAAATAATTAAAGAAAGCATCGAAATCAAACGCAGATGAAGAACTCGGATTCCTCCGTTCTTCAGCTTCCGCTCTCTGCTCCTTGGTCTTTCTCCTTCCTGATGATGATCGATCCCTCGATGATAATCCCCCTTTTTTATGACCTTCCATCCTTATTTATAACTTTTCTCAGCCTCCAAAACGCGTCCGGTAGTTAGGTTGGGAACAGGCTCCAAAAAACGGCCCAGAACCGCGGAAGACTTAGCAAAACCGCCCCGTGGGCCGCGGCTCACTTAATCTGTGCCGCGGCTCACCATGCTCAGCGCCTATACCTGGGCGCCTTTTTTCCTTCCTGGGCCGCGGCTCAGCATCCTTGTGCCGCGGCTCACAGTACAGCGTGCTCGGCGCTTTCTGGTCATCTTCGTGTGCCGCGGCTCACTTGGTTCGTGCCGCGGCCCCAGGCCAAAAATTGCTGTTTTAGCCCGTTTTTCATCGTTCGAGCTTCCGGACTCCAATTTCCTGCCAAACATAAAAGAATAGTGCATTAAAGGCTCATTTATGCATGTTTAGACACAAAATGGGTAGAATAATGATAAATAAGTGTATAAAAATACGCCTAACAGATTCGTCGTCTCGAACTCTATGTTTTTGTATCTTCCTGTTTTAGTAAGCATCGCGTTTTGATTTCCGGTTCTTTCCTTGCCTGTTTGTAGCGGCCTGTCTATGGATGGGACTTTTGAAATCGGGAACCGCGGAACCGAACCGAACCGCATCAGAACCGACGGTTCGGTTCAGTTCCTAGCAGCAATTTTTTTTTCGGTTCGGTTCGTACTGTTAGTATTTGGTTCGGTTCAGTTCGGTTCGGTTCGCGGTTCCTGTCCGTTTTAAAGAAGAACCGATCCGAACCGCAAGGAACCGTCCGAACCGCACCGAACCGGGAAATTGACCCTCTGAATATAATATAATATAATATATTCTTATTAAACATAATTAATATAATATAATATAATATATTATGAATAAAATAAAATATAATATAATGTATTTCGTCCGAACCATACAAAATCAGTTCCGGTTCAGTTTCGGTTCGGTTCGGTTCCTGTGCGGTTCGTACAAAAAAACTAGCAAAATCGAACCGCGAAAAAATTATACGATTCGGTTCCGGTTCCTGTTTTTTTCTCCCTGGAACCGAAAAGTCCCAGGCCTAGGCCTGTCAACCCCATCCTGAATGGACATTACGTACGTTAACTACGTTGCTGTTACGTACGTAATGATGTTTAGGAATTTGGACAGTAGGCTCTGTGATAAGTGTCAGTTTATACACTTATCCATGGTTTGTATCGATATATTTCACCCATAATTGAGCTAGTCTACTCGTTTTTGCTTAGAATTAATTAGGTTTTAATTATTTTATTATTTATCAGATGAAGATGTAAATCTAGTCTTAATCGGATTGAATTACTGATTTACTCAAGAAATAACATGTTTATAAAATATTCTATTTGTTGAATTTTTATGTATTCATGTTGTAGGGCTTTCCGAGACGAGTTCGGCAGTCTTTTCGGATTCAAAATCAGAGTTATATATCAAAAGTTATCATCCGTAGAAGATTTGGGGCAAAAACGCAAAGTCTAAGAAATTCTGGGCTGAAAATGAAGTCTGAAACTCCATACGGGCGTAACATCATAAAGTACGGGCGTAATTCACAAAGCAAAAAGCCGTAGACATGTTACGCCCGTAACTTCTCAATGTTACGGCCGTAAGTCATCAAAGTTACGGCCGTAACTCCTCAATGTTACGGCCGTAACTCTTGCCAGATATTGATCATTGTATAATTTTTTATACTTTTGGTCTATTATTGAGGGGATGGCTGGCATTGATCCGATCTATTGTAATAATGCTGGAGTTTTGGAGCTATTAGATGACTTTAGGTGTATAAATATACCCCTTAGATCCATCATCATTCATCATTCATCTTATATTTTTCCACTTTTTGTAATATTTTTTTTGTGTGAAGAACACACTTGTGTTCTTGAGTGATTTGTGTAATAGTGGTGTAGCATATGTTGTTCAGAGAGTTTATTGCTTCTTTCTCCTTTATCTACTAAGGGAGTTAGGATCAATTCTTTCTCTTTTTCAACTAATAATGACCACTCAAGCTTGTATTATGTTTATTAAACCCTTCATGGGCTAAGTTACCTTAGTTGGGATTATAAACAAGGTTAGTCATGTTATTTAAGTTTGTATAAAGATCTATTATGAATTACTTATTATTGTGTGTGGTTTTCATTGTTTTAACAATCTTTATTTATTTGGCCAATAAATGACGATATTTATGGTCTTCATATGTTTCGAAAGAAAATATGTTTGATTAGATCAAATGATCTTCACTCTAAGTTGTTCTAGGGGATAGAAATATACCTCTAGACCTTAGATGATTCTTTGAGTTATTTTCATAAAAACTAATGCTATGTATTAAAGCCGATCAACATAGAAATATAGTGGATTGATTCAATATATAAGGGGCGTTTTATAGTTCGAAAGAGAAACCGTCTTTTTAAGGAAAATCGAATCTACACAACATAATAAGTAAATTCATCTTATGATATCCTATACATCTTCTATAACTAATGATGAGCTAAGTTTGTAATCCCAACTATTTCATTTTATCTTTTATTAATCTATTATTAGTGCAATCTTTCATTTCCTTGAATATTAGAACTATTATTGCATTTTCTTTGCAATTGTCAAACCAAACTCTTAAATTGTGTGTTTCAATCTTATAAATCTCTATAAAAAATAGTTAAATAGTGTACAATTTAATATATAACCTAACTTCCTCGTGGGATCGATAAACCGGACTCAAAAAGTCCACTTACTACTTGATATGATATCGTGCACTTGCGATAGTTACACTAAAGACGTGTCACTCTGCCGGCCCCTTACGTACGCTATGAGTATGTTTTACGTACGTTAAGGTGGCACCTTACGTACATTAAGCCCAGCGAATTACGTACGTAATAATGTTTAGGAAATCGGGCAGTAGGTTCTGCCGATGCATTACATACGTAAGTCTTTAAGTCTTACGTACGTTAAGCAGCTAATGTACGTTAGCTACCCACGGCTAACGTACGTAACCGGGCCTGGGTTTAAATACCCAGGAGTTGGCCGATTTCGGCCATTTTCACTTCTCCTTCCTCCTCTTCGATCCTAGGCGACTTCCGAGCGGTTTTCAGGCGATTTGAAGCCTTGTAACTTTATGCAGAGGCGAATAATAGATCGATATGAACATTATGAGCTGTCCCATAAGCGCCATCATCTTTCTTGAGTTTTTGGTGTGTATTAAATTCATTTACGCGTGTTCTTCATCTCCGATCCGAGGTAAACTCTTAGAACCTCATTTTTGGGGAATTTGGGGATTTTCGATTTAATGTCCCTTTCTTTCCATGTTATTGATTAATCCATGATATTTGTGATTAATCTTAGTGGTCTTCATGTTTTCCCTACGAAATCGAGAGGGTTCAGTTGCGATCCGCCCTCGTTGTTGTTTTGTACGAATATACATGAATCGTAGGTGGGTTTCCGGGTGTATTCCATTTCCGTAATTGTTTAGAAATAGTTGTGATTGTATCCTTCGAATCGTTAGGTTCGGGTTTGTCGGTTCCTAGCGATCGTGGTTGTTCTTCGTTCCGTCCGTTTCATTGTTAATTACTCTAGGCAAGTATTCTTGGAAACCTTTATGCTTAACATGAAACGGTGATGTATATATGTGTGTGCTTTGCTCACTCCGGAACGGTCTGATGAGGCCTCGGGGGAATCCGTGACTTCAATCTGGATTCACGAGCTTGTTCGCTAGCCAGTTCGGGAGGGTCCTTAGAGGCCTCGAATGGGATCAGTGGTTTCGCCCCGATCCTAGGCGATGCCTGTGCGTGATTTGTTTTCTGATTATGGCCAGTTCAGGATGGTTCTTACAGGCCTCGAATGAGACCATTGGTTTCGCCCTAGGTCCTAGGCAAATTAATTATTGACTGTTCGTTTTCCGGAAAAGATATGTCTGGTTTTGGATTTTGAAATGACTTGATAAATGTACTATGAAATGTGTAAGAGAATGGTTTGCCTTGATTACTTGTACTAGCGTAATTACTAACCCCTTTGGGGACCCTTTTTGCGGAAATTCTTGTTATGAATTTCAGGTTATGTTCAGCCGGACGAGCGGGCACTGGGGTAGTACGAGGATGCTGGACAGGGTTGCTGACGTGTGCAAATGAGTCCCCTTATTTCCGTTGTCCATTTTGATATGGTTGTTTTCCAAACTTGTGAACTTGTAGATAGTACTAGCGAATACTTAGGCATTTTTACTTGGATTATGGTTTGTATTATTAAATGTTATTTATGATCATCGGTGATGTCTATTTTGTCGGTTATACCGGGCGTTTTATTTAAATTTCGTCTTGGTGATATGTGTTTTCTCGCTAACCGAGATGGTTAGACGAGTGGTATTTCTTATTTATCCTGGTGGGTCCCGTGTTGGGGTCCAAGGCACTGTAATATACCCTGAATATCTTAGGGGTGTTATAGAAAATGGTATCGGATCACTAGGTTTATGGATACCTAGGCTTTTCAGTTATTTGGGTCTAGTTGTGTTTTGTTTTGCACATCGTCACCCCGCTGCCATCATCTCGATACTTCCAGTTCTCGTACGTTTTCCTTACTTGATTCCTTGTTTTCTCGTATCGTACTTCCGTTTCTTGAACTGTGACTATTTTTCCTCTCATACTTATCATCAAATTGCTTTTACTACTCCTTATCTCTAGTATGGATGCTGGAAGAGGTCGTGGTAGAGGTTGTTGCCATGGTCGTGGATGCGGTCGGGGACGTGGGGCATCCAGTGGGGCGGCCACGTCACACTTTTCGAGAGCCGACAGTAATGATGGTCGTCAGGTCCATACTACCACTCAAGACGATACAGCCAGCAATGGCGCCGACATTGGTGTTGCAGCTATGATGCAACAAATGGTGAACCAAATAGCTACAATAGCCCATGCGGTTCAGAACCCGGCTTTGGCTCGTGCTTCTCAGGCCGGAACAGATCGCTGGCTTCAGGACATCATCAAGATGAATCCTTCTCAGTTCTATGGGGGTTCAGACCCGATTGACTGGGAGAGGTGGATCAAGGAGATGTCTAAGATCTTTGTTGCCACTAACTGCCCTGAGGATCGCAAGGTCCCTATCGCCCAGTATTTTCTCACTGGGGAGGTTGCTGATTGGTGGGAGGGCATTGAGCCTCGGGATCATGTTGCTTCATGGGACGAGTTTAGATACCTTATGGAAGCTGAATACTGTCCGTGGCCGGTTCGTCATGCCCGAGTTCATGCTTTTTATGATGCTCAGCCTCGAGATATTCCGGTTTCTTTGTCCATTGCGGATTTCAACAGGGAATTGGGCTATGTGAAGGCCCAGGTTAAGGAGGGGGATGACAAGATTTGCCACTTTTCTAGACGGATGAAACCCAAGATTCGTGATTACATGTCTGGGCTCGCGTGCACCACCTTAAAGGACTATCGGAGTAGAGCTCTTGCTTATGATATGTCCTTGACGGCCAGTGAGGCGGCTCGAGAAAGTAAGAAACATAAGTCTGTCGGTAACTTTTTGGGTCACAAGGGCGGAGTTCAGCAGAAATCTCAGTCTGCAAATATTCCTACAGGCGGTTCGTCTCGTTTTTCTGGGGGCTGTCGAGGTGCTGCCAGTGCCTCCACTCGTGATGTCATATGCTTTAATTGTGGCAAGTCGGGCCATAGAAACTGGGAGTGTCCTCATCCGCCGTTGATTTGTCATCAGTCAGGCCACAAGGCTTATTTTTGTGAGCGGGTAGGGCAGATTCTTGGTGCCTAGGCTTCTTTTCCAGCGGCTAAGGAGCCGAGTGTGAACTAGGAGTCATTTGCTCCACAGTCTCCGTCAAGTACCAGCCGAAGGAGAGGTCGGGGTCAGTCCGCTAGAGGGGGAGCTTCTAGTGTCGGCTCCGCTCATCCGCATGTTTATGAGATGAGGAGGGCCGATGATCCAGCGGCTACCATGGCTACAGGTACCGTTCATATTCATTCTCATCCTGTCAGTGTGCTTTTCAATTCTGGTGCTACGCATTCATTCATCTCTCTGGAGTGTGTGCGCCATTTGAGTCTTGACTGCTGGTCGTCTTGTGAGCCTTTCATCGTTAAACTTCCTAGCGGTGATGGTGATCGAGAAGTCCGAGGCTGTTCTGTGGTTATTTGTGAGAGGGCTTGGCTCTCTAATCTTATTGTTGTGAATATCTAGGGTGAGGATTTGATTCTCGGGGATGATTGGCTCCAGCGTCATGGTGTGATCATGAACTACCGCACGAGAATCATCACCATGTTAGCCGAGGATGGCACCGAGCACTCTTTCGCGGGGCGAAAGAGGGGAAACTAGAAGTTCGTAATTAACGCCTTGAAGGCGATGAGACTCCTGCGGAAGGGGTGTACTGGTTATTGGTGCTACGCCCTGAAGGCGGAGGATGGTGGAGTCGAGTTTTCATCGATTCTAGTCGTTAGTGAGTTCCCTGATGTCTTTCCTGATGAGTTACTGGGGTTGCCACTGGACCGTGAGGTTGAGTTCGCTATCGAGTTAGAGCCGGGTGCGGCTCCGATTTCGAAGGCGCCGTATCATATAGCACCCTCAGAGATGGCTGAGTTGCAGAAGCAGTTGAGTGAGCTTCTTGAGTCGGGGTATATTTGACCGAGCGCTTCGCCTTGGGGCGCACCGGTCTTGTTTGTGCGGAAGAAGGATGATTCACTGCGTTTATGTATCGACTATCGCAAGCTAAACAAAGTAACCATCAAGAACAAGTATCCCTTGCCAAGGATTGATGACTTGTTTGATCAGTTGCAGGGAACTTCGGTATTCTCGAAGATCGACTTGAGATCGGGGTACTATCAGCTTCGGGTGAAGGAGTTCGATGTTCCGAAAACAACTTTTCGAACGAGATATGGACATGGTTATGCCCTTCGGGTTAACTAACGCACCGGCAGTGTTCATGCAATTGATGAACAAGGTCTTCATCGAGTATTTGGATAGGTGTGTCATCGTTTTCATTGACGATATCCTTATCTATTCGAAGAATGAGGAGGACCATGCGCATCATCTACATGTGGTGTTAGACCTTTTGAGGACCGAGCAACTCTATGTGAAGTTCTCGAAATGTGAGTTCTGGCTGAAGGAATTGATGTTTCTGGGTCACATGATTTCAGCCAAGGGGGTCGTATGGATCCACAGAAGGTTGAGGCAGTGTTGGATTGGGCACCGCCTAAGAATGTGAAGGAGGTCCGTAGTTTCTTGGGTTTGGCTGGCTATTATCGTAGGTTCGTCGAGGGGTTGTCGAAACTAGCTCAGCCACTTATGAAGTTGCTTCAGAAGTCCGAGAAGTTCGTCTGGAATTACGAAAGGCAGTTGATTTTTGAGGAACTGAAGAGGCGTTTGACTTCAGCCCCGATTCTGGCGTTTCCGTGTGGCAACGAGGGTTTTGCTGTTCATAGCTGTAATACCTGATTGTAAATTCATTCATTCTCATTCAGTAAATCGTTCCTCTGTAATTTTTCACTTATTAATAATCATTCATCATTCACATTCATTCATTCGTGTTCACCGTTCGGAGTAACTTTGAGTCGTGTATCGATATTGTTCATTGTTTCAACCTTTCTTGAGAATCGAGACGAGAATATTATCTTGATTGTTGTGATTGCTTCGTTAGTCGATGTTGATATTGGAGTTCATACCATTTCAAAATTTACTCATTGTTCGAATCGTGCTATTGTTGGGCAAACCCTTGTAATCATTGCTCGGAACCACCATTTTGGGGTTTCCGCACTTCCATTTCGTGTTATTGTTCCCAAGTATTGAATCATATTGCTTTTATTCTCTTCCCGAGTTGTTTTTCGCCATTTTTGGGCCCGAATAGTGTGCGCCGCGGCACACACCTTGTGCATTTTGGGCTAAAACCGACTGTACCGCGGGTCGCGGACCTGTGCTGGCCGGGCCGCGACACTAACCATTTTCTTGGGCGTTTTTTTGGCCGCGGGCCGCGGCACACTCAGTCGGGGCCGTGGCACGCGAGGTAAAATAGCCTTTTTCAGCGGGTTTTGTGAGGAGAAAGCTCATTTCATCATCCTCCTTCTTCCTTCTCTCCTTGGGCGATCTTGTGGGCGATTTTTGGGCGTTTTTGCATCATCTATCTCGGAGAATTTCATCTTCTTCAAGTTGTGTTGTGGATTAACAACATATTTGTGGATTCTTCATCCTAATTCAAGGTAATTTCTTCAACCCTAGATTCGATTTTGAGTTGGAGCATGATGTTTTGGATGATATAATCATGATTTGTGAAGGATATATGTACGATTATGAGTTTTTATGAGTTATCATCGGATTGTTGGAAGTTTTATTCAAGAACACTTTGAAGGTTGACTTGGAATTGGGATTTTCAATTAAATGTTATCGTAAGCTCGAATTGAGTATTCCTATTGGATTATCGATTGTGTTGATGGTGTTTTGTTGGATGAATCATTCATTAGAGGTTGGTTTTCGATACAATTGGGATTAGTTGTAAATAATGGGAGATTGCTTACAAAGTGTTTGTCGAAATGCCCCAATGAGTTTGGATTTGCTGTATCGACCTCTTGAATTAGTTATGATCGCTATGGATACGTATATTAAGCGAATTTTTGGTAATTGTGTTATTCAAGGTTGTTTGAGCGACCGATATCTCCACTAAGGACATTTGTTCGTGAGATGACATTTCATCACCGGTATTGAGTAAGTTAATTCTTACTCGGTTAAAAGGATACTCATTCCTTTCGTTGTTGTTCATTCATATTCATAATTCATTCATGGTATAGTAATCACATTGAGACTTGTAATTACCAAACTAATCATCGTTTCACGAGGAACGACGGTTCCAATCATTTCCATGAGCTATCATTCATTTCATTATCAATTCATCTCGGTGAGTCATTCTTGACCCTTGTGGATTTGCTATTCATTGATATTCATCATGGTCACTTTTGTTCTTGTGGCCTTCTGAGTTCATATTGCGTTGCCGGGTGGTTATGTGTGGAATTTTTAGTCGGGCACATGATAGTCATGTGATCGGGTTCACCGACACAATGGACTGTACACACGGTAACGTGTCTCTATGAGACTAATTAGGTACAAGGGCGGGTGTGTCCGGACACTCGTCTTGTGCACTTGCACGTCCCATTACGGGCGTACTATGATGCCCCTATTCAGCTTGATTTCATAACTAAGATATGTAATTATGGTGGTTGTTCAACTCTTGAGGATTGTTGTTCTGTGTAACTGACCCCATTGGGGGATATTGTTTTTAGGTCATGGCAAGGCAAAGGAACGGGAATATAACGTTGACGGCGAGGAGTCCCAGTGATACTAGTAGGGGGGCCCAGTCTCTTCATTTGTTCATGTTTCTTTGTCATGTATTTTTCCGCTGCAGTTCTGTTTGGATTTTTATTTAATTCAGTGTTGTATACATGTATTCGGTATTCATGGGTGTGTTGTACTTGAAACTCCTTATCGTAGTAATTGATGATATAATATGGCTCGATACTACGTTGTATTGTGTAATTCATTAATCTTCATTCGCCGGGGGTCCACGGCACTGTAATGTCCGCCTAGTTTGGGGTGTTACAGAGTTGGTATCGGAGCGTGGTTTTGAATACTACCTTCCGAGTCATGTTTCATTTGAAATCATCGTTCATCAGACTAGTATCATTGGACTTTCGCATCACGTGTGACCTGTGCAAGTGCCAAGCCCCTCAGACCAAAGAACGGTATGATTTCTGACGCCATGATATAATTTCTGGAAATAAGAATCACTCATTCATCATTTATCAGTCAACAATCCTCAATCATCATATTCATTTTTGATCATGTAGATCATATTAACTCATTAATCACTCAGTTCATTTCATTGCTCGGTTGTCGATCTTGTGGATCGTATCATTAATCTTCTTAACTTGTTCAAGATAATCATTTCAAAAATTTCATCAGATAATCATGTTACATCAGTTGATTCTTCATGTAATCATTGTGTTAGAGCGCGTATGCTCATTATTAGCATTTCATAACGTAATCATAATGCGATATTCATGCGAGATGATGCAGAACTCAGCCACTCAGGCTCAACAGGCCCCTCCGCCGCCACCTCAGAGGCAAGAGAGGAGTGTGAGCAGTATCATCAATGACATCTCTCGCCAGAGGCCACCTACCTTCGAGGGCTCATCTGAGCTAGCGGACATTATTCACTGGCTGGAGCATTTCAAGAAGTTATTTGCTATGGTGGAGTGTCCGAAGGGCACAAAGTTTCAATTGCGGCTTACTATTTGGGTAAGAGCGCTCACTCTTGGTGGCTATCTTTGAAACCCACCGATGGATCTTGCACGTGGGACCAGTTCAAGACTCTCATGACAGAAAGATATTATCCGGCCCCACTTAGGGAGGCCTTGTTGTCGGAGTTACTCAGTCCTGACCCCTCAACGGAAGGAGATGTTCTCGCCATTGCCGAGAAGTTTCAGGAGCTACTTCCCTTCGCCTCATCTATTATCCAATCCGAGGTTGATAAGATCAAGTACTTCAGCAAGAGGTTGAAACCTCGTATGCGGCTACAATTGCTTAATCATAATTGCACTACTCTGGCCGAATTCATCGAGAAAGCTCTTGCTTATGAGCTTACTGCTAAGGAAATTTCTAAGAATCAAACTCCATCTTCTAGCAAGAAATCAAAGAAGCGTAATCAGTCCGAAGGCAGTCAGGCAACCTTCAAGAAGCCTCGTGCGGGCTCTACTTTTTCTGAGAGACCTCTTATGGTGCCGAAACCTTCGGAATCCCAGTCCCGAGCGGCCAGTTCAGCCATCACCTGTTTCAACTGTGGAGAACATGGTCATTTCAGCACTAAGTGCCCGAGGCAGACTATCACGTGCAATAACTGTGGGATTGCTGGGCTACTCAAGCCTACTCCGACGACATCTCAGGCCCCAAAACAGTCACCGGTTCAGAATCAGACTACTCAGTCTGCATCGTTCAAGACGACGGGAGCAAATAAAGGTGGAACCCACAGCTATCAGGCAGGAGCATCCGCTGCAGGGACTAGCAAGCCCCGAATTTATGAGATGAAGAGAGTCGACGATCCGGAGGCCCGAATGATCTCAGGTACACTCAAAATTTTATCTCAACCAGTGTGTACCCTTTTTGATACTGGTGCATCGCATTCATTCATTTCCGAGTCATGCTTGGGTAGACTTCATCTGGATAGTGCTACTAGTTGTGAACCTTATATCATTGGACTACCTGACGGTAGAAGAATTACCGGAGATCGTGAGATTAAGAATTGTCCAATTCAGCTTCATGGCCGTGATTGGTTGGCAGACCTGATCGTGGTAGATTTACCTAGAGATGATGTTATTTTGGGTATTGATTGGATGGATCGTCATGATGCCATCCTCAGTGTCCGTAAGCGTATGGTCACTATTATTTCAGACGATGGAGTCAAGTATGTATTTCAGAGGAGTAATCCCAGCTGTTCCGGAAGGGTTATCAATATGGTGAAAGCAGTGAAATTACTCAATCAGGGGTGTGTTGGTTATTGGTGCTATATGACTAAGACCGAGAAATCATCAGTGATGTTGGCGGATATTCTTGTAGTGAGAGAATATGCCGATGTATTTCCAGATGAGTTACCTGGTTTACCTGCGCAGAGAGATGTGGAATTCACGATTTAGTTGGAGCCTGGTACATCTCCAATATCGAAAGCACCATATCGTATGGCCCCAACTGAAATGCAGGAATTGAAGAATCAACTGGAGGAATTGACTGGGAAGGGTTATATCCGACCGAGTGCATCTCCGTGGGGAGCACCCATGTTATTTGTCAAGAAGAAGGATGGTTCTTTTCGCTTGTGCATTGATTATCGAGAGCTGAATAGGGTGACGATCAAGAATAAATATCCCCTACCCCGTATTGATGATCTCTTAGATCAACTTCAGGGAGCTTCAGTATTTTCCAAGATCGATTTAAGATCCGGGTATCATCATTTGCGAATTCGAGAGTCGGATATCGCGAGGATGGAGTTTCGAACACGCTATGGGCACTACGAGTTTGTAGTAATGCCGTTTGGGTTAACTTATGCACCTGTTGTATTCATGGAGTTAATGAACCGAGTTTTCATCGATTATTTAGATCAGTTCCTGGTTGTTTTCATAGACGACATTTTGATTTATTCTCGTGACCGAGAGGAGCACGAATTTCACCTTCATCAGGTTCTCGACGTTTTGAGACAAGAGCAGCTATATGGAAAGTTTTCCAAATGTAAATTCTGGATGTCCGAGGTGACATTTCTCGGACATATAATTTCATCAGACGGGGTACATGTCGACCCTCAGAATACGGAGGCTATCCGAGATTGGCAACCTCCAAATAATGTTAAGGAAATCCGAAGCTTTCTCGGATTAGCTGGCTATTATCGGTGATTTGTGGAAGGATTTTCTAAAATCGCTCAACCGATGATGAACCTTTTGCGAAAGGATAAGAAATACACGTGGTCTTTACCACAAGGGACAGATGGATTTGTGGTTTATAGTGACGCATGCGGACAAGGTCTCGGATGTGTATTAATGTAGAATGGGAAAGTGATTGCCTATACTTCACGGCAGTTGAGACCTTATGAGGTCAACTATCCGAACCATGACCTGGAGCTAGCGGCCGTGGTATTCATGTTGAAGATTTGGCGTCATTATCTTTATGGCGTCACCTGTCAGATTTTCACTGATCATAAGAGTTTGAAGTATATATTTACTCAGAAGGAGTTAAATATGCATCAGAGACGGTGGTTGGAACTGATTAAAGATTATGATATTGAGATACAATATCACCCGAGTAAGGCGAATGTTGTTGCCGATGCCTTGAGTCGTAAGTCCGTTCAGGAGCAAATGCTTGCTCGTTTAACTGTTCAGAAGGAGCTTCAACAGGAGTTCCTAAAGCATGAGATCGAGGTTTGGTTACAGCGAGTTCAAGGGCAACTTTGCATGCTAGAGATTTCATCGCCACTTGAGGAAGCGATCAGAGTGAATCATGTTGGAATATTTATTCCACACATTATTTAATTTGTGTTTTGATGATTAAAGTTGCTAAACAAACAAAACAACATCAAGGCGAAGCAAAACGACGAAGCAAACGAAGACGCGAAAAGCTGAACAAAATGCATGTCTAGCGCACGCTAAGACATACATGTTAGCGCACGCTAACGGGGAGTTATCTGCATATCAGACAAGTTCGAAGTTACCTGAAGGGAAGTCATCTGATGAGATAGCGCACGCTACACGTTATCATTAACACACGCTATCGAAGCCATGTTACTGTTGTGAAGGAATTCAAACACAGAATGACGTATGAAATGAAGTCATCATTAGCGCACGCTACAAAGAAGGAATAGCACACGCTAAGAAGTTTGAATCAAGTCAATCAGAACGTTGGGAAAAGCAGGTCAAAGTCAGCATATCAAACGGATACGTTGATAAGTCGTGCAACGGATATATTGGATTAGCGAATGCTACAAAGGAAGTGGTAGCGCACGCTAACTGTCAAGGACAGTAGCCACTGGACTGAAACATAAAGTGATTAACGCACGCTACATGAAATACATTACGTACGCTAAAGCAAAAATGTGCGATTGCGCACGCTAAGAAGGAAGAGTTAGCGCACGCTAGCTAGTCAACTGGCAGCAACGACTAGTTTGTGGGAAATGCCTATAAATACCATTCCTATGGTATTGTTTGAGTACAACAACTCCAAGCATTCAAGACATTGATCATATATTCTTATACTTACATTATTGTTGTAATATTGAGCTTATATTGTTAGTTTGAGTGTTTATACATTCAACATTATACACGAGAGGTAAAAGAAAAGATACGATTGGATTCAGTGTTATTAGGATCAAGTATCCGGCATTGTTAGAATCGCAATCGATATCTAAGTGAGGTTTATCTAGTACCCATAGAAAGCTAGAGTGGTTGATTCCTTATCCAATAGAAAAGGAAAAACGGTTTTACTCGGACCGATAGAAGACGAGCTTGTAACGGTAATCCCTCGACCGATAGAAGAGAGGCGTAGAGGTTTTGATCTCAATCCTAAGAAAAAGATACATCGAGAGAGGACGTAGGCTTTGTTAATAGCCGAACCTCTATA
Source organism: Orobanche coerulescens (assembly GCA_033398695.1). Classification (NCBI taxonomy): domain Eukaryota; kingdom Viridiplantae; phylum Streptophyta; class Magnoliopsida; order Lamiales; family Orobanchaceae; genus Orobanche; species Orobanche coerulescens. The sequence continues at coordinate 58,875,240 of CM065805.1, read as the reverse complement.
AATCCTTGTGTGATTTATTTTCCGCAATTTAGTTACGCTTCCGGACAAAACAGCGCAAATATCCGATTCTATACCAACAATTGGTATCGGAGCGGTACTCCAATACGCGGCTTAACATCCGAGGAGAAGATCCAAAATGGCATTTCAAATGGCTCCAGTCGAAGGCCTTGCTCTCAACCGACCACCATTTTTTGGTGGATCGAACTTCATGATTTGGAAGAAGAAAATGTCTATCTTCATCCGAGCTTATGATATCGAATTATGGAAGGTAATATGCCTTGGTCCCAAAATTCCGACGAACTCAAACGGAACTCTCAAAACCTTTGAAGAGTATGACGATGCGGATTGGAAAAATGACCATTATAATTGCAAAGCCACGCAATTATTATATTGTGCTTTAAATCCGGAGGAACACAACCGGATATCATCGTGTGATAGTGCCAAAGAAATCTGGAAAATGCTTGAGGTAACACATGAAGGTACGTCTCAAGTCAAAGAGACGAAGATAAACATGCTCCTTCACGATTATGAATTATTCCAAATGAAGGACGACGAATCCATCTCGATTATGCTCGACCGATTTTCGGTCATCACTAATGGATTAGCATGTTTCGGAAAACCACTTTCGAGTAGTGAGAAAGTAAAGAAAATTCTCCGATCACTACCTCGAGAATGGGACGGTACGGTTACGGCAATAATGGGATCTAAAGATTTAAATAATCTTGATTTTAGTGCTCTCGTTGGTTCTCTCATCAACTACGAGATTGTTCTAAAATCTCGGAATGCCAAACCAAAACCGAAGGAAAAAACAATAGCCTTCAAGGCTAAGGTGCCGAGAAAGAAAGAAGAAATTTCGGTGGACGATAGCAACGAAGAAATGGCATATTATGCCAAGAACATTAATAAGTTCCAACACTTATTAAACTGGAGAAAGAAGGACATCCAAGCGGGCGAACCTAAGAAATTCGACAATACTTGTCGACTATGTGGTAAACCAGACCACTTTGCTAAGAACTGTCGAGTAAAGCAAAAGGAGGTTTTAATCGCAACATGGAGTGACGAAGATCCCGATGAAGATTTTCTTGACCAAAATAATCTCGCGCTCATGGCCCGGAGTTCATTCGACGATAGCGACGTCGAAAGCCAAGTAAGTAACTCCTACGACGAACTCTTTGAAGCATTCGAGCTATTACATACGGACTATCAAAATGCTTGAAATGAAATTAAATCCCTCAAGTCTAAATATAAAACTTTGGAAATTGAAAATTCCAAAATACTTGAAAAAGGGAAATTTGTTGAAATTCATCATTCGAAATGTATTGAAAATGAGAATATTTTAAAACATGATCTTTTAAAAGTTCAAGATGAACTAAAAATTTTGAGAAAGAAATTCTCGTGTGGCAACGATAAATTTGAACAAATGTTATGTGTTCAAAAATATACTCTAAATAAAGAGGGGTTAGGATTCAAACCACATTCAAAAAACGAATCCTTAAATTTCAATATACCCCGTTGTGAAAAATGTTTGAAAATCGGGCATCACATTTCAAATTGCAAAAGCCCAAGATGAACGAAAAAAATTAAAAAGATTTGGGTTCCTAAAGGAACAAACGTTTCAAATATCGTTCACGTTTCGAAACAAAAACCAGCTATAGGTTGGATCCCCAAAAATAAATTCTAACAATTGATATTTTAAAAAGGGGGAAGATAATACTTTCAGGGGGAGTATTAATGCATAAATTGGTATCATGCATATTTATATTTCATTATACTCTATATTTTTATACTTTATATTTTTTTTACTTTTTGATGAAGACAAAAAGGGGGAGAAGGAGATGAATTGAGAAGGAAAAGAATTGAGATAAAAATGAGAAAAATCGAAGAAGTCGAAAAGAAAAGAAAGCATACAAATAAGGGGAGTTGAAAGCATACAAACAAGGAGATGAATTGAGATAAAAATGAGAAAAATCGAAGAAGTCGAAAAGAAAAGAAAGCATACAAATAGGGAGAGTTGAAAAATTGAAAAATGAAAAACGAAGGAGTTGAAAAATAAGGGAGATGTCAAAAAGAAAAGAGAATTGGAGAAACTAACGAAACGATCAAAGCCGAATACTTTGATTCGTATATATATATACATATATTTTATTTTTTTACAGATTTTATCCAATTCAAGAGTTGTTTTGTAATCATCAAAAAGGAGGAGATTGTTGGAATATTTATTCCACACATTATTTAATTTGTGTTTTGATGATTAAAGTTGCTAAACAAACAAAACAACATCAAGGCGAAGCAAAACGACGAAGCAAACGAAGACGCGAAAAGCTGAGCAAAATGCATGTCTAGCGCACGCTAAGACATACATGTTAGCGCACGCTAACAGGGAGTTATCTGCATATCAGCCAAGTTCGAAGTTACCTGAAGGGAAGTCATCTGATGAGATAGCGCACGCTACACGTTATCATTAACGCACGCTATCGAAGCCATGTTACCGTTGTGAAGGAATTCAAATACAGAATGACGTATGAAATGAAGTCAGCATTAGCGCACGCTACAAAGAAGGAATAACGCACGCTAAGCAGTTTGAATCAAGTTAATCAGAACGTTGGGAAAAGCAGGTCAAAGTCAGCATATCAAACGGATACTTTGACAAGTCGTGCAACGGATATATTGGATTAGCGCACGCTACAAAGGAAGTGGTAGCGCACACTAACTGTCAAGGACAGTAGCCACTGGACTGAAACATAAAGTGATTAACGCACGCTACATGAAAGACATTACGTACGCTAAAGCAAAAATGTGCGATAGCGCACGCTAAGAAGGAAGAGTTAGCGCACGCTAGCTAGTCAACTGGCAGCAACGGCTAGTTTGTGGGAAATGCCTATAAATACCATTCCTATGGTATTGTTTGAGTACAACAACTCCAAGCATTCAAGACATTGATCATATATTCATATACTTACATTGTTGTTGTAATATTGAGCTTATATGGTTAGTTTGAGTGTTTATACATTCAACATTATACACGGGAGGTAAAAGAAAAGATACGATTGGATTCGGTGTTATTAGGATCAAGTATCCGGCATTGTTAGAATCGCAATCGATATCTAAGTGAGGTTTATCTAGTACCCATAGAAAGCTAGAGTGGTTGATTCCTTATCCAATAGAAATGGAAAAATGGTTTTACTCGGACCGATATAAGACGAGCTTGTAACGGTAATTCCTCGATCGATAGAAGAGAGGCGTAGAGGTTTTGATCTTCATCCTAAGAAAAAGATACATCGAGAGAGGACGTAGGATTCGTTAATAGCCGAACCTCTATAAATCCTTGTGTGATTTATTTTCCGCAATTTAGTTACGCTTCCGCACAAAACGGCGCAAATATCCGAATCTATACCAACAAATCAGGGTTCAGACCCATTTTTGTTGCACATCCGAGAGGATGTGGCTCAGGGGAAAGCCCTTGGATTTGTGGTCCACGAGGATGGACTTTTGTGATTTAAGAATCGGTTATGCGTTCTGGCGAATGACGAGTTGAATAGCTCGATTTTGAGAGAGGCCCATGCTACCCCTTATTCTATTCATCCAGGGTCTAGCAAGATGTACAAGGACTTGATAAAAAATTACTGGTGGAGTAATATGAAACGAGAAGTCGTAGAATTTGTTTCGAGATGTCTGACCTGTCAGCAAGTCAAGATAGAACATCAACGATTGGCGGGTATGCTGAAGCCACATCCTATTCCATAATGGAAGTGGGAGGATATTTCCATGGACTTCATCACGAGCTTGCTGGCGACTCGTCGCGGCATGAATACAATTTGGGTTGTGGTGGACCGTTTAACTAAGTCAGCTCTTTTCCTCGAGATTAAGGATACGTGGGGTCCTGAGAGACTTGCCCAATTATTCATTAAAGAGATCGTGAGATTGCACGGTACCCCTAAGAGTATCGTTTCGGATCGTGACGGGCAATTTATGTCGCATTTTTGGAAATCTGTTCATCGTGCCATGGGAACTCAGCTCAATTTCAGCACGACTTTTCACCCTCAATCCGACGGACAATCAGAGAGAACTATTCAGACGTTGTAGGACATGTTGAGGGCATGTGCCCTCGATTGGAAAGATGATTAGAAAGCCCAACTGCCGTTGATTGAGTTCACATACAATAATAGTTGGCATGCTTCGATTTAGATGGCACCTTACGAGGCCTTATACGATCGTCGTTATAGATCTCCCCTATGCTGGGATGACTTATCAGAATTGATCGGCACTGAACCCGACATTCTATTAGCTGCCCGTGAGAAGGTAGTGTTGATCCGGAGTCGTTTGTTGACCGTTCAGAGTCGAAAAAAATCATATGCAGATAATCGTCGTCGACCATTAGAGCTCGAGGCAGGTGACCACGTCTTGGTCAAGGTATCCCAGAGTCGAGGTGTTTTCCATTTTGGGAAGCGAGGAAAGTTGAGTCCGAGATTCATTGGACCATTTGAGATTTTGGATCGAGTAGGTGATCTGGCTTATCAGTTGGATTTACCTCCAGCCCTGAGCCGAATTCTAACGTGTTTTATGTCTCTCAGTTGCGGAAGTATATTGCCAACCCTAGTCACATACTTCAGTTTGATGAAATCGAGATAGCGGATGATCATACGTGTGAGGAGCGTCCCGTACGAATCTTAGAGCGGCGAATCAAACAGTTGAGGAACAATACGATTCCTTTAGTTAAAATTCAGTGGTCGAGACACGGAGTCAAAGAGGCTACTTGGAAAACCGAGGATAGTATGTGGGAGAGTTATCCCGAATTGTTTCACCATTAGTTTCGAGGACGAAACTATTTTTAAGGAGGGGAGTATGTAATACCCGATTGTAAATTCATTCATTCTCATTCAGTAAATCGTTCCTCTGTAATTTTTCGCTTATTAATAATCATTCATCATTCACATTCATTCATTCGTGTTAACCGTTAGGAGTAACTTTGAGTCGTGTATCGATATTGTTTATTGTTTCAACCTTGCTTGAGAATCGAGACGAGGATATTATCTTGATTGTTGTGATTGCTTCGTTAGTCGATGTTGATATTGGAGTTCATACCATTTCAAAATTTACTCCTTGTTCGAATCGTGCTATTGCTGGGCAAACCCTTGTAATCATTGCTCAGAACCACCGTTTTGGGGTTTCCGCACTTCCATTTCGTGTTATTGTTCCCAAGTATTGAATCCTATTGCTTTTATTCTCTTCCCGGGTCGTTTTTCGTCATTTTTGGGCCCAAATAGTGTGCGCCGCGGCACACACCTTGTGCATTTTGGGCTAAAACTAACTCTACCGTGGGTCGTGGCCCTCTGTTGGCTGGGCCGCGGCACTAACCATTTTCCTGGGCTTTTTTTTGCCGCGGGCCGCGGCACGCGAGGTAAAATAGCTTTTTTCAGCGGGTTTTGTGAGGAGAAAGCTCATTTCATCATCCTCCTTCTTCCTCCTCTCCTTGGGCGATCTTGTGGGCGATTTTTGGGCGTTTTTGCATCATCTATCTCGGAGAATTTTTATCTTCTTCAAGTTGTGGTGTGGATTAACAACATATTTGTGGATTCTTCATCCTAATTCAAGGTAATTTCTTCAACCCTAGATTCGATTTTGAGTTGGAGCATGATGTTTTGGATGATATAATCATGATTTTTGAAGGATATACGTACGATTATGAGTTTTTATGAGTTATCATCGCATTGTTGGAAGTTTTATTCAAGAACACTTTAAAGGTTGACTTGGAATTAGGATTTTCAATTAAATGTTATCGTAAGCTCGAATTGAGTATTCCTATTGGATTATCGATTGTGTTGATGGTGTTTTGTTGGATGAATCATTCATTAGAGGTTGGTTTTCGATACAATTGGGATTAGTTGTAAATAATGGGAGATTGTTTACAAAATATTTGTCGAAATGCCCCAATGAGTTTGGATTTGTTGTATCGACCTCTTGAATTGGTTATGATCGCTATGGATACGTATATTAAGCGAATTGTTGGTAATTGTGTTATTCAAGGTTGTTTGAGCGACCGATATCTCCATTAAGGATGTTTGTTCGTGAGAGGACATTTCATGACCGGTATTGAGTAAGTTAATTCTTACTCGGTTAAAAGTATACTCATTCCTTTCGTTGTTGTTCATTCATATTCATAATTCATTCAGGGCTCGTTTGCTAAGTTGTGTGGGATAAAGCTTCATAAGATTGACTGGGATTTCTTATACAATATAAGAAATTAATATCATATTTGGTATGATGTATTAATTTCTCCGCAAAATATAGATATCATGGTAGTTTATTGAATTTATTAGTTGTAGTATTGTTTTATATCACCTAATACCACCTCTTAGGTGGGATACGTAATACCAAAAATCAGTATTATTTATACGGGCTCGGATTTTATCAAGGGCCCTATACTTTATACCAAACAAGATATAAAGGTGTATTAGATATATTATACACCTTAATCACACATAGAAAGCAAGCCCTTATGGTATAGTAATCAAGTTGAGACTTGTAATTATCAAACTAATCATCCATTTCACGAGGAACGACGGTTCCAATAATTTCCATGAGCTATCATTCATTTCATTACCAATTCATCTCGGTGAGTCATTCTTGACCCTTGTCGATTTGCTATTCATTGATATTCATCATGGTCACTTTTGTTCTTGTGGCCTTCTGGGTTCATATTGCGTGGCCGGGTGGTTATGTGTGGAGTTTTTGGTCGGGCACACGATAGTCATGTAATCGGGTTCACCGACACAATGGACTGTGTACACGGTAACGTGCCTCTGTGAGACTAATTAGGTACAAGGGCAGGTGTGTCCGAACACTCGTCTTGTGCACTTGCACGTCCCATTATGGACGTACTATGATGCCCCTCTTCAGCTTGATTTCGTAACTAAGATATGTAATTATGGTGGTTGTTCAACTCTTGAGGATTGTTGTTCTGTGTAACTGACCCCGTTGGGGGATATTGTTTTCAGGTCATGGCAACGCAAAGGCACGGGAAGAGAACGTTGACGGCGAGGAGTCCTAGTGATACTAGTATGGGGCCCTAATCTCTTCATTTGTTCATGTTTCTTTGTCATGTATTTTTTCGCTACACTTCTGTTTGGATTTTTGTTTCATTCAGTATTGTATATTTTATCTTCATATAAAATATACATGTATTCGGTATTCCAGGGTGTGTTGTACTTGAAACTCCTCATCGGAGTAATTGATGACATAATGTGTTTCAGTACTACATTATATTGTGTAATTCATTAATCTTCATTCGCCGGGTGGGTCCCAATCGGGGGTCCACGACACTGTAATGTCCGCCTAGTTTGGGGTGTTACAATAGTGATGCTTCGGGTCAGGGTCTTGGGTGCGTGTTGATGCAGCACGACAAGACTATTGCGTTTGCGTCAAGACAGTTGAGGCCGTATGAGCTCAACTACCCTACTCATGATTTGGAGCTAGCGGCAATTGTTTTTGTGCTCAAGATTTGGCGTCATTACCTCTTTGGCTCTGCATGCCAGATTTTTACCGATCATAAAAGTCTGAAGTACATATTTACTCAGCGGGAGTTGAATATGAGGCAGATGAGGTGGTTGGAGTTTATTAAGGATTATTTCCTCGAAATCCTTTATCATCTGGGCAAGGCAAACATCGTGGCAGACGCCTTGAGTCGGAAACCGGTTGCGTTGCGGACGCTTGAGATACTTACACCTCAATCTGAGCTTTAGTGGGATTTGATCGAGTTGAGTGTTGAAATTTTGTTTCCAGGAGCTGTCGGGCAACTTTGCGCTTTAGAGATTTCTTTGTCACTGATCGATGAAATTAAACTAAAGCAGTTGGAGGATCCGATGATTACTCAAATCCGAGAAAATGTTCTTAAGGGGAAGTCTCCTGGGTTTGTGATTCACGAGGATGGTGTGTTGAGATTCCAGAGTCAGCTTTGTATACCGAACGACTTGGAATTAAGAAAGAGTATTTTGTGTGAGGCCCATGCTACGCCTTACTCAGTTCATCCTAGTTCGAGTAATATGTATAAGGACCTAAGGAGGAACTTTTGGTGGAACGACATGAAGGAGGAGGTCGCACGATTTGTAGCGAGATGTTTGAATTGTCAGCAGGTCAAAATCGAGCATCAGCGACCGGCTGGGTTATTGCAGTCGCTTTCCCGTTCTGGAATGGAAATGGGAAGATATTTCGATGGAATTCGTCATGAGCTTGCCGAGATCGAAGTCTGGTATGAATATGGTTTGGGTGATTGTGGATCATCTAACCAAGTCGGCATATTTTCTGGGCATCATGGATACTTAGGGTCCGGAAAAGCTAGCTCATGTACTTATTGCGCAGATTGAGAGGCTACACGGTACTCCGAAGTCTATTATTCTGGATCGTGATGGTCGTTTTGTATCGCAATTTTGGCAGGCGGTACATAAGGCGTTAGGTACTCGGTTGCATCTGAGTACTTCCTTTCATCCTCAGACGGATGGGCAGTCAGAGCACACTATCCAGACATTTGAGGATATGTTGCGTGCTTGTGCTCTCGATTGGAGCAGTAATTGGGAGGAGCATTTGCCGTTGATCGGGTTCACGTACAACAACTGTTGGCCACTTAAGTATACTGGATACAGTTTGGAAAAGTAGTTTAAACAACAAACTGTATGGAATCTAAATCTGAGTGCGTAGCGGAAGTCTTGGATACAGTTAATTGCCGTGGATACAGCAACAAAGTATTTGGTGTATACTTAATATATCACAGTAATTTCAAACAAGAAAAGGTAAGGTAAATAACACAAGAATTTAAGTGGTTCGAGGTAAACCCTCTACGTCCACCGGTCCTCCACACAGAGTAAAGTTTATTAAATAATTACTGCGTACACAACTACGTAATTATAAACAAACCTATCCTTGTATCGTTCACACAGATTGATACAAAGAATATCACTTTCAACCGTTCACACAGATTGGTTAAAGCTTCCTTCTTGACTAGCTTCTTCACACACAGTTCCAAAGCTTCGTCCTTATTCGTCCCACACAGGTCAGAATAACTTGTTGAGTTCACACAGAGCTCGGTTTTTACACAGAGGTAAAAGGTTAGGTAACCAGGTAAGAACAAGACTTTGAATATCAAGATCGATGATAGCTGTTCTTGATGTTTGAGCACTGTATATCTCTTTCGTTTTAACTTGCAGTTTGCTCTGGAGATATGTTTGCTCAGATGATTACTTTGATAGCTTTGAGAGTTGGGTTACTTCAGTAGATTTCGTGAGTTACTGATCTTCAATGTCTTCAAGTATATATATAGCCTCTGAAGAAAGTATCCGTTGAGATGTCCGTTTGAATAAGATTTTCCTTTAACGGGAATATGACATGATCCGGATTTCAAGGATTCTCAAGATCTCGAAGATCGATGATTTAAATACTTTATCCTTGAGTATTTAAATACTTCTTTGTTCAACGGAACTTGACTTGTGTTCTTTCTTGTCCTTTTGTGAACTGTATGGAGAATGACTGTATTTAGGGCATCGAGACAGTTTCCATACTTGGTCTTCTTACAAGTCTTCTTGCTGTACTGACGAGCTTCACTTATGCTGATTCGAGGCAGGTCTTCGATACATGATAAATCCTTGAATCCTCGATACAGTTTTCCTTTACCGTATTTGGCATATATGTCAAAACCTTTTCAATAACAAATAACAATCGATACAGGATCGGGTATCCCTACCAATCGATACAGGTGTTTGTTTTTCCTAACAATTTCCCCCTTTTTGACAATTTGCCAAGTCTTAACTTAAACTCTTCGAGTCTTCTTGATGATGCCAAAACCTTCTTCATGAAGCGTTCTTCTTCGATGACTTCGCGATTTCTTGGTCTTTTGTCAATAGGTCGACTTAGTGACTTAGTCTACAATAATGAACCGCTCGCAGCACGTTCGATACTGATTTGAGATTTATTACAACTTAAGCCTATGATTGGCGCGCAGCACAATCTTACAATGTATTCTAAGTTTACAATGAAACTATGAACTGTTTGTAGACTAGTTAAATGCAACTTAATTTTTCAATCAAGTTTATCTAACTTGAGATTCCTATCAAACAATTTAAGTAATCATACATAAACACAAGATTACGAGTTGTAATCTTTCAAGACAAACAAACTGCTTTATTGATATTCAAAAAATTGGGTACAAAGTTTGTGTCGAATAGAAATTACAAAAACAACAATAATATACATAAATTTCAGCTCTTTATCTTTGATCCGCATGCCTCCAAGGTCTCCTTCGGCTCATTCTCTGCCGCGCCACCGCTTTGAAGTGAATCATTACCTCGTTCTTGGTAAATTGCTCTTCCTTCATAAGAACGATCAAAGGCAAGTATCCAATCCTCTGGATGGGTGACCCGATCTCCTCTTCTATGTTTTGATTTCATTTCGATTTGGAGAGGAGCTTACCTTCTTCTAGCATCTTTGAAAATTTATCCGCGCTTCCGCCAATGTCTTATAATTTTTGAAGATGGCGGATTCCTGATGAGTCCGACAAAATATCTCATCGCTCATTCTTCCTCCAAAGGCTTCACTTCTTCGGCGGTTGGGTTGCGGTTGGTTGGCAGACGTATTTCCGAAGGTCTTTGAACAAGATTTTGCCAAGGGACATTTGGGTCATGGAATTCTGGTCTGGAGCCTGAAATTCTAAAACTTTGGGGTTGAGGTGCTAGCTTGTTCAATTCGGCAGCTATACTGCTCTGAGCAGCCTCAAATTCCCTTTCCTGTTGCAGTCTTATTCTCCCTGCAGCTTCTCGAGCTTCTTCCCCCTTTTTGGCCTCATCAAGACTTTGCAGGATTTCAAGAGCGGCGTCCTGTTTGGTCTCGATGCTGTTTATTATTTCAACGAGGGAGGAAAGAGTCTGCGACATCTCTTGAATGGATTTGTCATGCGCACGCAGCTGAGAGATGTTCTCTATCATTGCACAGGCGGTCTTGGCTTCAGCAATTCTTGTCTTCGAAGCTTCCTCCTTCAGCAGTTGCGCTTGTTTATCTTCCATGATTTTCAAGGCTTGCTTGAACACTTCTGGCAAGATGATGAATGCTTCGACAACTCGAGATACTTCGTGTTGAAGAGTTGTCATTTCTTCAACTGCAGAGGTGTGCATCCGGGCCAAGGCCTTTTCTACTAAGAGAGAGCGTTAATCGCATCTTGGATAAATACACAAGGCCAAGAGCTTGCAGCGCTCTTTGCGTGGCAGAGATAGGAGAGTCAGTGGCGAAGTCTTCAAGACCATTTAACCTTCTTACGTTCACGGATGGACGTGAAGTAAGTTGGACATCCTCAGGTTCGTTACCGTCCTCGGATTCCAAGGTTGCAGGGGCGGGAGTAGCTTCTTGTGGAATGGCGACAGTTGGTTCAGAAGCGTCCTGTGGCGAGGGTTTTTCGACAGATAAGGATGCAAAGTGGATCGAATCCTCTGTTGGGTTGTAGGATCAAGCTTCTTTGGTCGCAATGTGCTCGGTGCCTGTTCCAAAATTTCTTGTTCTTCCACGACTGGAGGGACTGATTCCTCCTGGTCGGGAATGTTCTCCGGCTGTGGCGAAGGTGGATTAGCTTGGGTAGATGGCCCTTCGTCGTTTCTGGGTGGAGAGGTGGCTTGGGCTTCAGCCACTTCACGGCTCAATCTCAGACCTGCTTGAAGAGCATCGTCGTCGCCGTCGAGTCGTGGTCGCCGTCTTTTGGATTGATGGGAGAGTCCTCGACTTCTTCTTTCCTTTTCTTTTGGCGCCGGATTTGTGCGCAGTGGCTTTCAATGAGATCTTTGCAAGAAGCGTTGTCCCATCGAAGCAAAGGCCTCAATTTCGGTTAGCCATTTCGAGACAAATCGCTCTTCGTGGCTCCATTCGCTCCAGGTTATGCAGGTGTGTCGTGCGGAGCTAGCCTAAAGCTTTTCCATTGCAGAAATCTTTCGTACGCCTGTTCAATTTGTACTGAAAGAAGTGTTTGATTTATAATTGAGTCTGGGAGGGACTTGAATCACGTCTGGAGACGCTGTTTGAGGATTCCGATCAGTATGGGATCCTGCACGGAAGATGGACTCCTTGCAGGGGATGGTGCCCCGAAGGAAATTGGATCCTGTACGGGTGTGGGATCCCGTAGAGGAGAAGTAGCTTTTGGCTCCGAATGGGCAGCCGACGTGCTAACGTCTTGAATGTTGGCAGATGTCTCTAAATCCATCGTAGCCGCCAAGGGCTCGGGATCTACTGTCGATGCAGTAGGAGACACCTCTTCCGCAGGGGTTGGGCCCTGGGGTGCTATATCAGTGGGTTGCGCCACGGGCGAGACATCCTCGGAGTGTTTAGCTTTGATTTTTGAGAGCCTCCGGAGTCTCTTCTTCGACTTCTCATCAGCAGAGTGCCTCTTGCTGTGAGAACGCTTGCGCTTCTTCTTTGAAGATTCCAATTCAGGGACCTTCACGGTTTCGTCTCTGGGATTGTCAGAAATAGGCATGTGACTTGTTCTAGGGTGATTGGCATGCATTGTGCGTTGGTTATAGGCAGAGGGTTTGACGCCTCCTAAATATATCCGTGAGCTGTTTTTCTTGGCATCGGCGGATTGCTTGACTCCGCACCTTGTCAGAATGTAGTTTAGCATTAAACTGAATGATTTCTTTTGAGTGGCTGGTTTGCACACCTCTTCCTGAAGTCGTTTCAAAATGATTTGACACCAGTTGACCTTTTCACAGGTCAAGATAGCTACCATCATTCTGAACCTTAGATTCATGCACATCTCGAACGCGCCGGTTCGATTTTCAATGATCCTGGAACAGAAATCGTGGAGATAAACGAAATGAAGAAGAAAATTTTTCTTGTGGCACATGGTTGTCACCATATCAACCACTTTGGACCCGGTAAATAGTCCATAAAACTTGGTAATCAGTTCTTGAGACCCAAACGTCTCAAGCTGGTCCATGGTCAGCCGTCACGGCACTGTAGATTTTCTGAAGTAAGTCGCTATTGATGCAGACTTGCACTCCTTGGACTGTTGCGGTGATGTCAGCAACATGTCCTCCCTGGGCTAGTGAGAGAAAACGAACGGCAGCGTTGAGGTAGAATTCCTCAACCAGATGAGCGTCGTATTTGTCGGTGGTTTTGCTTCCTAAGCGATAAAGTCCTTGTTGTTCAAGACGAGTAATGATATACTCCATCGGTTCAGTGTCGTTGATTTCAGAGATGATACGCTCGATGATGACGGGTTTCGAGAAGATCCGGCCATCAATGATGTTGGAGGTTTTCTTGAGCGGGGATGAAGATTGACTAGCCATGGATGTTTTCTTAAAACGAAGGTGGAAGAAAACAGAGAAATTCGCATGAATATGCGTAAAATATGTAGTCGCTTGCTTGAGATCTCTTGTAATTGCGAATGCGTAAAGAGTCTCTAATGGCGATACTGATCCTTTTATACTTGGGCGCGAAATAGGGTTTGCGAGTACGAGTGGTCGATTTTAAGGGATGGGAACCGTTTTGAAATCGACGGTCGATGGATTTAGTATAACTACGCTAATCCATTAAAAGGTTTTAAAATACAAAGGTCCCACTTCCGACAAAGTTGATTACTCCTAAATGCCTAAAACGGCGTTTAAAAATAATAATCAATTTGAAAACATCGCGGCTTTTGAGATTCATTGTCCGGATGTCGTGTAAGGCATTTAATGAACATGACGTTTGACATAAAACAGGCACGTGGACAAAAATTATTTTAAAAAGGAAATAATATTATATTATATACCGAATCGAAATCCTATAGTATGTGCCGTTTCTCCACGTCGATACAAATGCCTCCCCTTAAAAAGGTACTAATAGGTTTTAAATTCCATACAAAGAATGGTTGGATTAATGTCGTATTCATGGGTCCTACAAGATTCCCCCTTAATTATTACACACATCACCGTAGTATTCATATGCCTTCGTTAGCTACTGATCGTATTGATGTTTCGAGTGTACGGATAATTAATGTTGATATCATATTCACGGGTCTTACAAAGATTCCCCTCAATTGTTGAGTAAAAGCAAGAAATTTACTTACAGGAGTCCGGGCCGCAGATTCCCAGTCGTTTCTTAGCATGTTGAATCTTGCCGTGTCGAGAGGCTTGGTGAAAATGTCGGCCACCGGATGTCTGTATGGACTTTTTCCAGCGAACATCCTTGTTCTCGACATGATTCCCGATGAAATGATGCTTCATGTTGATATGCTTAGTGCGCGAGTGCAAAACAGATTGTGCGTGATTGCATTGCACTCGTGCTATCACACATGATGGAGTCTCTCTAGCATTGATTCCATAATCGGACGGTTGTTGCCGCATCCAAAGGATTCGCATACACAGCCTACCAAAGACATAGTACTGATTCAACCGTGGAAAGAGAATTTGCCAATTGCTTTCTTGAACCAAGAAACGAGCCTAGGTCCAAGGAAGTGACAAGTTCCACTTGTACTCTTCCTATCTAGCTTGCACCTCCGAGATCCGAGTCGCCAGATCCAACTAAATCGAATCCGCCTTCCTTAGGATACCACACCCCGCATCGACTGTTCCTTTAACATATTTCAGATTCGTTTAGTCAGTATTGAAGTGTGATTCCTTAGGTGCAACTTGGTATCTCGCACACACTCCAACAAAGAATCGATATCGGGCTGCTAGCCGTTAGGTACAGGAGCGAACCAATGAGCTTCTGTAGAGTGATTGGTCAAACGGCTTCCGGCTTCATCGGCACTAATTTGCACTAAGTGCTCATGGGGGTTGGCGAGGATTTGGAAGTGTTCATTCCAAATTTGTTGAGAAGCTCCTTCCGTATTTCTCTGGTTGATGAATATACCGTAGGCATCCGCTTTATCTCGCAAACCTAGGAAATAACTAAGTTCCCCATCATACTCATTTCAAATTTGCTTTGCATGAGATGTGAGAACCTTTGACATAGAGCAAGGTTAGTTGAACCAAAAATAATATCATCAACATAGATTTGTACCATTAAAAGGTCATCACCTTCCTGTATCTTGAACAAGGTTTTTAAGACAGCACCTTACTCAAATCCGATGTAGGTTAGATATGGGACGGGGTTTCGTACTGTGCTCTAGGGGCTTGTTTAAGTCCGTACAGCGCTTTCCTTAGCCTCGTAAACTAGATCGTTAGCGTATGTGTTGGCAAAACCTGGTGTTTGTTCATCATATAGTTCTTCTGAAAGCTCTCGATTCAGTAAAGCACTCTTGACGTCCATTTGGTATACGATAAAATTCTTATGGGCGGCAAAGGCTAAAAATATCCTGATGGCTTCTAGTCTCGCTACAGGGGCGAAGGTTTCATCATAGTCGATTCCTTCTTCCTGACAATAGCCTTGTGCTACTAGTCTGGATTTGTTTCTTATGATAAGTCCATTTCCATCCTTTTTGTTTGAAATACCCATTTGGTTCCTATAACCGATTGGTGTGTCAGCCTGGGTACAAGATACCATACATTGTTTCTTTCAAACCGTTAAGCTCTTCTTCCATAGATGTAATCCAATGAGAGTTGTTAAGAGCGTCTATGGTCGAAACAGTTCGGATTGGGCTAAGAATACAATGATAGTGCACATATTGAGTCTCCTAAGTTCGGATTGAGATTTCCATTCAGAAACCGTGAGACTTCAAAGATTAGATTCTTCTTGTGCACAAAGTACATTTCCTTGTGTACTGTATTCTCCTACGAGTAGAAACACCGCATTAATGTTTCCAATGATCAGCTCTTGCGGGTGATCTCTCAACCATCTTCGGTCGGGTTCTAGTTCGTGGTCCCGCATCGTGTCGAAAGTTTCGTGGGTACAGCCTTCACTTGTACATACGCCTTCATCCATATCGATTCTTACAGCTGTGGGGTTGATTTCTAAATCAACTACAGGTTCAATGGGTGTAGGTGGATCCAAGATAGATAGATGGTGAATGTCCTGAGTGATATTATCTACTCCTGTAGGGTCATGGTGTGGTTCGTCGAACACTACATGAACTGATTCCTCGATCGTCAGCCTCTTTTTATTAAAGATTCTGAAAGCTTTGCTGACGGAGGAGTATCCTACGAATATTCCTTCATCTGATTTTTCATCAAATGTTCTAAGTTGGTCCTTCCCATTGTTCAATACGTAAGACCTGCATCCAAAAATGTGAAAATACGAAACTAATGGAGTTTTGTTGTTCCATACCTCGTAAGCTGTTTTGTTGTGGTGCTTGTTGACGATACAGCGGTTTTGAGTGTAGCACGCTGTATTGGTTGCTTCACCCCAGAAACGCTGCGGCAATTTGCTTGCGGCAATCATTGTCCTTGTTGCTTCTTTCAACGTCCTATTCTTTCGCTCGGCAACACCATTTTGTTGAGGTGTACGGGCAGCTGAGTACTCGTGCTGTATGCCATTCTCCGAACAGTATTGTTCTATGAAACGGTTAGTAAATTCAGTACCTGCCGAACGAATGCACACGATACTCGATGCTTTTTCATTCTCGCAACTTTCTCAGAGCTCGGGCACTTGATGTTGTTTCCTTCTTCTTGCTAAGAAAGATCGTCCAAGCATACCCGGAATAATCATCAACAACAACCATACAATATTTCTTACCTCCCAAACTTATCGGGTCTACAGACCGTAGAGATCCATGTGTAGCATTTCCAATACTCTTTGGGTTGAAAGGTAGGATTTGCTCTTCGTGGTTGACTTGATTTGCTTGCCTTTTCTCGGCATGGTCTGCAGACGCCGTCCTTTTGAATGACACATCCGCAAACCTCTTACCATACCCTGTCTTGAAAGCTTGTTGATCGTCTTGAAGTTGACGTGAGACATCCTCTTGTGCCATAGCCGCTAAGATCTGCAGTGCCTTTGGCAACAAAACATGGAATTGAGGAGCTCATAGGCTTCCAAAGAATGTACATATTACCCGATCTCGCTTCTGTAAGTACAACTTCCTTGGTTTGGATGTTCTTGACTCTACGATCTATATAGAACTTCACCGAGAACTGTTTATCACGTAACGGCTAATACTAAGTAGATTATACTGTAAGCCTTCAACATATGCAACATCGGTGACTTTGAATTTCCCGACAAGTAGGTTTCCTTTCCCTCTTGTTCTTCCTTTAGATTTATCACCGAAGCGAACTTTTGGACCGCGACCTTCTACAAAATCAGATAGCTTGCTCCTGTCTCCAGTCATGTGACGAGAGCATCCACTATCGAAGTACCAGGTATCCTCCTCTAGAATGTCCTGTAACAAAGAAATTAGGTAGATTTAGGTGTCCATATATGTTAGTTCCTTTAGGTACCCAGATTTTCCTGACAGCAATTGGTTTACTGTAGGATGTACTCGGTACAGTATTGCGGTATCTACGGGGGGCATATCCGTAGTTGTTATAATCATGATAATTATTATGCATGTAAAATTCAGGATTATTATTATTATTCCAGTACGAGTGCCGTCTAGGAGGTGGAGCCATTTTCCTAGGCCTAACAGCTTGTCTTCTGGGTCTCCAGTTGGATTCCCAATGCTGTTGTTGATACTGAACTGGCATCTGCTGTCTTGAGGGATAACGGGGCTTCTGTATCCAATACCTAGGTGCACTGTACTGAGGGTACTGCTGTGCGGGCCTTTGGTGGTTGGATACCGTCTTCTTTCTGAATGACTTTCGGCTTTGATGATATGCTTGGGGAGCATGCTGTAGATTACGCCTTCTGAGTGGTTGTTGGTTCCACTGTCTCGAATTGTAGAGTTGTGGAGGCGGAATGGCAGCTTTTGGTTTTCTCGGTACAGCAGGTTCCTTTATGGGACTAGGAACATCTTCCGATTCTGGAATGTGTTCCACACTCTTGACGAACACAGTACTAGTTTTACCTTTATTCGAACATGAGCTGTATCCTAAGCCACTTTTATCATGAGCATGTTGCCCAGTGCTTAGAATTTCTTCCATTCTTTTGGACGATTTTTCAAAAGACTTTAGAATGGTCTCAAGTTCAGTTTCTCGCTTCTCGAGAGTTGTAATTTTGGTTTGTAGTAGAACCAAATCATTTGTCTTGCTCTCATTATGGGTTTTAACCTCATTTAGTTCATGAGCAAGTTGATGATTGCTCTCCATGAGTTTTTCAAAATCGACCTTGCTGGTTTCACAATCAAGAGACATATTTTCATAGTTTATCTTCAGCAAGTCATTCTCATCTTTCAGCTCTAGATTTTTTAATTGAAACTGTATATTCTCAGTTTTTAAAGTCTCATGGGCCTTTTGAATGTTTTTGAATTCATTCATCATATTTTCGAAAGTATGAGATGCATTAGATGGAATAACTGAGGTTGAACTTACCTCATCGTCGCTGTCTTCACCTTCTGGAACATCTTTGGCCATAAAGCACATGTATGCTTTATCATCGAACTCATCGTCAGATGAATCACTCTCGATGACCACCAAGACATTCTGCAGATTTGGATGGTGTGGGGAGGCTTCGATTCTCCAATCGGGGCCTTGAGCTTGTCTTTCCAAGCACGTCTTCTTTCATCTCGCTCTTGTTGCTCGGCCTCCGCAACCTTTGGACTTTGGGATGAGGACATTTGTTTGCATAATGGCCTCGGTTTCTCAGCTTATAACACAGGTTAGCATCACTGGATGATGTTTCGGTACTTACCTTGTTGACAGGTTTGGGCCTGTAGGGAGTCTTTCCAGACTGTTTGATGAACTTTTTGAACTTATGCATTAGAAGCGCCATTTCATCTTGTGACAGGATGTCGTCGTCGCTGTCAGCGTTCTTGTGACCGGGCTTCGACGAGCTAGGCATGCTGTGTCGACGGTTCGATACAGCGGCGAGAGCTGTGACCTTTGAAGGAGATTCTTCAGCTTTCTCTCTTCTGTCAATGTCATACTCAAAAGCTTTAAGGTCAGAGAAGAGATCAAAAGTGGATATTTCATTAAGATTACATGATACACGCATAGCTGTGGTCTTAATGTCCCATCGGGCTGGGAGAGATCTGAAAATTTTTAAGTTCTTCTCCTTTTGGGTGTAAATCTTGCCCAACGCTTCAAGTTCACCAACAATACCAGTAAATCTGAGGTCAAGTTCCTCAAGTGTTTCTGTTGGTTTCATTTCAAAAGATTCGAATTGCTGAGTGAGTTTTGAAATTTTGTTTTCTTTTGAGAGCTCAGTTCCCTCACAAATTAACTTGAGTTTATCCCAGATTTCTTTGGCTGTTTTGCAGCTCTTTACCTTTGAGAACGTGCCTTTGTCAAGAGTGACAAATAACGCGTTCTTAGCCACGTTGTCTAGATTGGCTCGCTTCCTTTCATCGGTTGTCCATTGCTCGCGTTCCTTCTCGAGCATTTCAAAGATGGGCTTGGCCCTCAATCCTGCGGCCGGATTGACCTTCATAATCTTGATCGGACCATCTGTATAACAAAAATCATCTCTTCGTGCATTGCCGCAAGATGAGCTTCCATTCTAATTCTCGATCGTCAAATTCGTTAATAGAGAACATAGGGACTTTGTTAATCATAGAAGTATCCATACCGATAATATAGGAATGAAAGAAAGCTGTTTTGAAAATAAGTGATTTGAATCGATTCGGTTAAAAGAAATACGATGATTCTTTTAGAATCAACCGCTCGATACCACTTGTTGGCCACTTAAGTATCTTGGATACGGTTTGGAAAAGTAGTTTAAACAACAAAGCGTATGGAATCTAAATCGAGTGCGTAGCGGAAGTCTTGGATACGATTAATTGCCGTGGATACAAGAACAAAGTATTTGGTGTATACTTAATATATCACGGTAATTTCAAACAAGAAAAGCGAAGGTAAATAACACAGTAATTTAAGTGGTTCGAGGTAAACCCCTCTACGTCCACCGGTCCTCCACACAGGAGTAAAAGTTTATTAAATAATTACTGCGTACACAACTACGTAATTATAAACAAACCTATCCTTGTATCGTTCACACAGATTGATACAAAGAATATCACTTTCAACCATTCACAGTTGGTTAAAGCTTCCTTCTTGACTAGCTTCTTCACACACGGTTCAAAGCTTCGTCCTTATTCGTCCCACACAGTCGAATAACTTGTTGAGTTCACACGAGCTCGGTTTTTACAGAGGTAAAAGGTTAGGTAACCGGTAAGAATAGACTTTGAATATCAAGATCTGATGATAGCTGTTCTTGATATTTGAGCACTGTATATCTCTTTCGTTTTAACTTGCAGTTTGCTCTGGAGATATGTTTGCTCAGATGATTACTTTGATAGCTTTGAGAGTTGGGTTACTTCAGTAGATTTCGTGAGTTACTGATCTTCAATGTCTTCAAGGATATATATAGCCTCTGAAGAAAGTATCCGTTGAGATGTCCGTTTGAATAAGATTTTCCTTCAACGGGAATATGACATGATCCGGATTTCGCGGGATTCTGAAGATCTGAAGACTGACAGTATTTAAATACTTTATCCTTGAGTATTTAAATACTTCTTTGTTCAACGGAACTTGACTTGTGTTCTTTCTTGTCCTTTTGTGAACTGTATGGAGAATGACTGTATTTAGGGCATCGAGACAGTTTCCATACTTGGTCTTCTTACAAGTCTTCTTGCTGTACTGACGAGCTTCACTTATGCTGATTCGAGGCAGGTCTTCGATACATGATAAATCCTTGAATCCTCGATACAGTTTTCCTTTACTGTATTTGGCATATATGTCAAAACCTTTTCAATAACAAATAACAATCGATACAGGGATCGGGTATCCCGGCTGAATCGATACAGGGTGTTTGTTTTTCCTAACAACAACAGTTGGCACGCATCGATTAAGATGGCACCATATGAGGTACTTTATGGGCGGCGATGTCGATCGCCGATTTGTTGGAACGAGGCATCCGATTTGGTCGGGATCGAACCGGATATCGCCTTAGAGACGAGGAGGAAGGTGTAATTGATTTGGGAAAGGATGTTGACTGCTCAGAGTGGACAAAAATCTTATGCCGATATTCGTCATTGACCTTTGGAATTTGAGGTGGGAGACCACGTTTTGCTAAAGGTGTCACCGACGAAGGGAGTGTTCCGCTTTGGGAAGAAGGAAAAGTTGAGTCCGAGAATTATTGGGCCCTTTGAGATTCTAGAAAGGGTCGGTGAGTCGGCGTATCATTTGGAATTTCCTCCGGCTTTGAGCCACGTCCATAGCGTTTTCCATGTTTCCCAGCTGAGGAAATATATTCCGGATCCTAGTCATGTCATCGACTATGGTGAGATCGATATCGCTGAGGATATTACCTTCGAGGAGCGTCCCTTGAAGATTTTGGAACACCGTGAGTAGTGACTGAGGTATAAGACCATTCCTTTGGTCAAGGTGCAGTGGTCGAGGCATGGTATCGAGGAGGCAACTTGGGAAACCGAGGATAGCATGCATGCTAGGTACCCCGAGTTGTTTGTTTCTTAAGTCTCGGGATGAAACTTATTTTTAGAGGGGTAGAATGTAATATCCGCAATTTTTTTCTTTTTTCGGTATTTTTCATTTTGGTGTATTTTTCGTTTTTAGTGACTCGTTTGTAACCGTATTGATATATCGAGAATATTTAATACTGGACTTTTTGTTATCCGAGCGTGTTTCGAACCTGTTTTACTCAATTCCACGTTTAATGTTATTTCCGTCGCTATTTGGTTCGATTCTCGTAATCGTTGATCGTAACTGCCGTTTCGGGGTTGCCGAAAATCCATCTTATGTTATTATACATGTTGTGAGCTTTTGTTTTGCGTTTCGATCAGGTATCGTGCATTTCGGATGTTTCGAGCCGTTTTGTAAATTCCCAAAGTTATGGGGAAATTATTATTGTTGTCGTTTTCCGAACCCTTGTGTAGTCAGAATTGTGTTTTCTTTTAGACATAATATTTGTCGTCTCGAACTCTACATTTTTGTATTCTTGTTTTAGTAATCGCCACGTTTTGATTTCCGGTTCTTTCCTTGCCTGTTTGTAGCGGCCTGTCAACCCCGTCGTGAATGGACATTACGTACGTTAACCACGTTGCTGTTACGTACGTAATGATGTTTAGGAATTTGGGTAGTAGGCTCTGCCGGCCCCTTACGTACGCTATGAGTATGTTTTACGTACGTTAAGTTGGCACCTTACGTACGTTAAGCCCAGCGAATTACGTACATAATGATGTTTAGGAAATCCGGCAGTAGGTTCTGCCGATACATTAATACGTAAGTCTTTAAGTCTTACGTACGTTAAGCATCTAACGTACGTTAGCTACCCATGGATAACGTACATAATCGGGCCTGGGTTTAAATACCCAGGAGTTGACCGATTTCGGCCATTTTCACTTCTCCTTCCTCCTCTTCGATCCTAGGCGACTTCCGAGCAGTTTTCAGGTTGAAGCCTTGTAACTTCAAGCCATTATCTTTCTTGAGTTTTTGGTGTGTATTAAAAACATCTACGTATGTTCTTTATCTCCGATCCGAGGTAAACTCTTAGAACCTCATTTTTGGAGAATTTGGGGATTTTCGATTTAATGTCCGATCTGTTCCGTGTTATTGATTAATCCATGATGTATGTGATTAATTTTAGTGATATTCATGTTTTTCCTACGAATTCATGGTATATTTCGTGGTATTTGTGAAATCGAGAGGACTCGGTTGCGATCCGCCCTCGTTGTTGTTTGTACGAATATACATGAATCATAGGTGGGTTTCCGGGTGTATTCTATTTCCGTAATTGTTTAGAAATGGTTGTGATTGTATTCTTCGAATCGTTAGGTTCGGGTTTATCGGTTCCTAGCGATCGTAGTTGTTCTTCGTTCCGTCCGTTCGGTCGTTAATTACTCAAGGCAAGTATTCTTGGAAACCTTTATGCTTAACATGAAATGGTGATGTATATATGTATGTACTTTGCTCACTCCGGCAGGGTTTGACGAGGCCTCGGGGGAATCCGTGACTTCACTCCGGATTCACGAGGTTGTTCGCTAGCCAGTTCCGAAGGGTCCTTAGAGGCCTCAAATTGGATTAGTGGTTTCGCCCCGGTCCTAGGCGATGCCTGTGTATGATTTTTTTTCTGATTATGACCAGTTCGGGAGGGTCCTTAGAGGCCTCCAATGGGACCAGTGGTTTCGCCCCGGTCCTAGGCAAATTGATTATTGACGGTTCATTTTTCGGAGAAGACATGTCTGGTTTTGGATTTTGAAATGACTTGATGCATGTACTATGAAATGTGTAAGCGAATGGTTTGCCTTGATTACTTGTACTAGTGTAATTTCTAACCCCTTTGGGGACCCGTTTTGGGGAAATTCTTGTTATGAATTTCAGGTTATGTTCAGGACGAGCGGGCACTGGGGCAATATGAGGATGCCTGGATTATGGTTTGTATTATTAAATGTTATTTATAATCGCCGGTGATGTCTGTTTTGCCGGTTATACCGGGCATTTTGTTTAAATTTCGTCTTGGTGTTGTGTATTTTCTCGCTAATCGAGATGGTTAGACGAGTGGTATTTCTTATTTAGCCTGGTGGGTCCCGTGTAGGGGTCCACAGTGCTGTAATATACCCTAAATATCTTGGGGGTGTTACATGAAGAAGGTAATTTTGGACGAGGCACATAACACTCCGTACACTGCTCATCCTGGTAGTACAAAGATGTACCAAGATTTGAGAAGCAAATTTTGGTGGGAAGGTTTGAAAAGAGATGTGGCTGAATTCATCAAGAGATGTATTATTTGTCAGCAGGTGAAAGCCGAACATCAACGCCCATTTGGTTTGTTAAAATCACTCCACATCCCAGAGTGGAAATGGAAACACATCACTATGGACTTTGTGGTAAGCTTACCTTGATCAGAAAGAGTAAATCATGCAATTTGGGTTGTGGTTGATCGCCTCACAAAGTCGGCCCATTTCATTCGAGTGAAGATAAACTTCAAAATGTATCGGTATGCACAATTGTATATTAACGAGATCGTAAGGCTGTACGGAGTACCAGTGTCTATAGTCTCAAACAGAGATACTCGTTTCACGTCACGTTTTTGAGAAAGCTTGCAGGAAGCTTTGGGAACTAAATTAAATTTTAGCACAGCCTATCACCCACAAACGACGGCCAATATGAAAGGACGATTCCGATACTTGAAGACATGTTAAGAGCTTGTGTGCTAGACATGGGTAATTGTTGAGAACAGTTACTACCCTTGTTAGAATTCACATACAATAACATTTTTCAATCAATGATCGGAATGGCCCCGTACGAGGCACTGTTAGGAATATGTCCTCGAATGCCACTCAGAGGATGAGAGAGTGAGAGCATTGTATTGTTATTATGAATATTATATTAAATAAAGGCATTTATTATTTCTGTATTATAGTATATCACAGGAATTGTGATTTGGTATATAAAATAATAGTCCTTGCATTTGAGAGCAAACATTCCACTCCTTATGGAGATAAGGATCTAGGCATAGGAAGTGTTTAGGGCTCGAATGCTTAACTGGTTCGCAAGTCGATAAAACTTAACTAGGCAGTAAGTTTAGACAAGACTTGTATAACGTGTACTTTGACTTATAGAGTGTCTGTATTCACTAAGGGTTAGTGGGAGCACACGTTATAGGTATACTAATGGGATTAGAATACTCGAACACGACTCACCTCGACTCAGTCACATGGATATCACTCAGGGATTGTCAATGACTGAATCGAAAGGTTGTGATAGGTATACGTGGACCTTTGACTTGAGGTTTCAGTAGGAGATATGCTTGTGACATTAAGTTACAGTTAAACCTCGATAAATGAATGTTCGATAAAGGAATAATCTCGTAAAATGAATAATTTTCTTTGGTCTCAACTCTTTATAACATGTTCAAATTTTCTTTCGATAAATGAATAATTTCGCTAAATGAATATTTTTCTCCGGTCCCGATCATATTCATTTATCGAGGTTTTACTGTACAGTTAAACCTCGATAAATGAATGTTCAATAAACGAATAATCTCGTCAAATGAATAATTTTCTTTGGTCCAACTCTTTATAACATGTTCATATCTTCTTTCGATAAATGAATAATTTCGCTAAATGAATATTTTTCTCCAGTCCCGATCATATTCATTTATCAATGTTTTACTGTAGTTATTAGAGTAGTTCGATTCAATCGCCAGTTGGTGGGTCAACCTCGAAATGCAACTTAGTGGGCAAGTAGCACTCTCTACTGAATACCAAGATAGAATTCTTTCTCATGTGAGTGAGTAGGTAAATGTCCTATACGGTTAATGGCAAATGAGATCATAAGTCTTTGGTCAAAGCAGTTAGAGCTAGTTGTATTTGATACACAAGAGCTCGGTGATCTCGATTTGCATTAACAAAATGCATAGAGTTAAGTTACAATAGGGTTTGACTTTACCGTGACCCTAATACTTGACTGGAACATATGATTGAAGGCTTTATACGTGTACGGTATTCACGACATAATGATTTTGGAATGATCCGAGCATTCGTTCTTAGTTAGGTTACGGTACGAAACACTAGACTGGCTAAGTGTTACTCGTACTCCTTGGTTCCTCCCATTGCCGACTAAGACGAACCTATGGAGTCGCGCACAAGGATATTTGATGGATAAATATGTATTTCTTATCTCTTCCTTAATATTGGATATTAGATATCTAACTTGATTTATTTGATAAATTATGCGGTCTAGTGAATTAAAATTAATTACCGGGTGATTAATTTAATTCACAAATAATTATTTCTTGGAAATATATTATTATAATTTTTTATTTGATAAAATTAATTAATTGGATTAATTAATTAAGTACAAATACATTTGAAAAAAAATGAAATGTACTTAACGAACATCGGTACACGAACCGAGTGGCTCGGCTCGTTTTCTCACCATACTCTAGTGCGCCCCCCCCCCCCCCCCATGCATGGAAGGTGTCTTGCATGTATGTGGGGTGTGGTAGACCTATAATATAAAGGGTGAAGACATGGATGAGATTTAGAATCTCATCATTTTGATCTCACTTTGTATTATAAATGAGATAGTTTATCACACCATTTTAAAAGAGTTGAAACACACACACACACACACACTAAGACCCTGCTGGCCGTGAGCTATATTTGAGAGGGGGAGAAGAATTTTTTTTCTTCAAGTCTTGTTCATCTTTGAGAGAAAGAAAAGGAAGAAGAGAAGAGAAGAGAAATATTGTATCAATTCCTAGTCGTGTTCTTTGAGAACGAATTGATATATTA
This sequence comes from Orobanche coerulescens, assembly GCA_033398695.1. Lineage (NCBI taxonomy): Eukaryota > Viridiplantae > Streptophyta > Magnoliopsida > Lamiales > Orobanchaceae > Orobanche > Orobanche coerulescens. The sequence goes on along the minus strand of CM065805.1, from coordinate 58,849,010 downwards.
TTTTTCCGATCAATATCCGTCGCATGATAACATAGAGAGACTCGGCATCTTTGGTGTTTAGATCATTCATCAAGCTAGAACGAATCAGATTCGTGTTCGTATTGGTGACCGGAAATGATCAAAGCTTGACTCGAGAAAATTTTCTTCAAGAAGATATTATCAAAGGTCTACGAGGGTACGATCTCTTAGTTTTATCTTCGTCATTTCATATTCGTTTATACGATGCTTAATCGATCCGTTTTTGGGGTTTGATTTTATCCGGTTAGACCGGTTTATTTTCCACTGCGTATCTCGATTTTGATCACGGAATCCCAACAGTGGTATCGGAGCGAGGTCTTGCGATCTTATATACGATATTTAGTATTTGGAATGCTTGATTGGGTGTTTTTATGATTTAGAATCATAATTGTTTTAATTTTTAATTTTTTAATTGTTCATCTAAAAATTTATTTTTCATGATTTTATGTTACAATGTAAATCTATTTTTCTTTTGAAAAACTGATTTAAATGTGTATAAAGATTAAAAAATATTAATTTTGGAATCGGGATGAAAAGACGAGCCAAAAACGTGATCGGACCCGGCAGCTTGGAGCTGCCAGGCCGCTGCCGTGCGGTCCCATTATGTGGACCGCGGTCCGGCCTGCTGGGTAGTGTGATGGGCAGTGCCCCAGGCTTGGCCCGGCTATGTGTTTTTCGACTTCGTTTTTATATTTTGTTCGATGATTAGTTTCCCACAAACTAAATTGGATTTAATTTGACTAAGATATAATTATGGTAATTTTATTCTTAAGGGAATTAATTTAATGAAATATTTTTTTGTTCGAAACAAATTAAAAGTAATGGTTACGTGAATTAATTGGATTAATTCTAATAGTTGGATTAATTTTTGTTGATTAGATCAATTTAGATTAATCATTATTGCCATTTATTTTAATTTAATGGTTGCATTATTTTTTGAATGGTGATATAGTTCATGGACTTAGTTTCTTGAATCTTTATTCAATGGGGTTGTAATGGCCGCTTTGAGCCGATTTTTTTAGTAAATTTGTTAGGATGCAAATTTTATGAATGTAATAAATTAGTTATGACGGAAACCCGAGGACGAACTGCCATGAAGACGAAGATTCAAGACTTGTAATTAGATTACTTGTATTTTTATCGAGTCGATGAAGACTCAGTACTTAGGAACGGTCCATGAACTGCATGTTGTTAGTTTTAGGTTTTGTATGTTTTCATATTGTATGACAAACAAACAAACCGACAAACCACGCTTATAAACGGATTAATGTGCAAAGTGTAACTTATAATCGCGTTAAATCCCACTTACAAACACTAAGTTATAAAGGTTACGAGGTTTCCTACCCTCCCTCAAACTCATGGAAAATTGAAATTTAAACTGAAATATTATTCTTCGAGTATGTCAGGGTAATATTTTTGGGGAAAGTTGATAAATTCCTAGAGTTCATTAGATGACTTTAGTTGTGACAAATCAAACCCCTAGAAACCGTATGGATTTTCGGGTAAGATTCAATTGTCAGACTAATAGGAGTTGACGATTTAAAGTTAGATAGTTCAGCGAGCCATAGAAACCGAATGGGTTGAGGGCAAGTGAACTAGGGGTAAAAGAAAATCGAATCATCTATTAGATGGGTTGGTGTTACACACCACTTTGTAAAGAATGATAGAATAGAAACCATATGGGTTGCCCTCTATTAAACTTTGTAAAGAACTAGATCACCACTATGAAGTCAATCGTGACTCCCGAATTTCATGGAAGTGTATAGATGCCGATAAAATAGTGGGAGCCGAGTTATGAATAAAGAAAGTCCTTAAATTCTTTACTCGGATCATAATTAAACAATCATTAACGAATCTTAAATTATTCTCCGCAGTTAACAAACATCTCTCAAAATTACTATTAACCCACTCGCAATTCTACTTGAAAGGAACACTCTAACTGGACCCAACTTTGTGGACTAGATATGGAATCTGAGGATAGTCCTCAATATGGAGACGCTGGGATACGTCTTGGAGGCGGACATCCCACCGGCTCCTGCAAGGACCAGGGCTAATTAGGGAGAAGTTGATGCCCATGAGAAATAGGTTAAAGATTATGTCAGGGTCCGTGGTTTCATGATGGCCTCTATGAACAATGAGCTTCAGAGGGCCTATGAGAAAATGCCCTCTTCAAGGGCGATTCTGGCACACCTGACTGAACTTTATGGGGATCACAGTCGAACTGCTCGGTATGAGATATCGAAACAATTATTTAATGCTCGAATAAAGGAAGGAGAGAAAGTTGGGGACCACGTCTCAAAATGATATTTATGATCGGGATATTGGAGGCTTTTGATTTTAGTATGCATATTTCTCTCCAGACTGACCTCATTCTTCAATCACTTCCTGACTCCTTCACTCAATTTGTCATGAACTTTAACTGCAATGAGATTTCATGGAATTTAGCTTGGCTGATGAACAAACTGAGCACCGCACAGTCTCAGATGAAGACAAGACCGAAAGAGGCTGCTCTTGTAATTTCTTCTGGGCCTTGGATGTTCAAGAACAATAAGAAGAAAGGCAAGAAGCAGTTCAAGCCAAAAGGTGGGGTACAGAAAGACAAGGGCAAGGCCCTAATGGTTCAAAAGGGCAAGGGGGCCAAGAAAACGGATGTATGCCTCAACTGCGGTGACCTAGGCCACTGGAGGAGGTACTATCCAAAGCTTGACCGTAACACGCCTTCAGGTACGGAATTACTGGTTTTGGAAACAAATTGTTCTGTAACTATATATTATACTTCTTGGATACTTGATTTCGGTGCGAGTTCTCACATTTGTACAATGAATCAGGATCTGGAACAAAGTAGAAAGCTTGGAGCTGAAGAAGTGATGGTGACAGTCTGCTGCGGGCATAGTGCCGAGGCTACTAACATCGGATCACTTATGTTGGATTTAGAATCCGATTTTATAATTACTTTGGATGATGTACTTGTTTTGCCCAAGGGGCATAAAAATATTGTATCAATTCCGATCATGGACCGAAAGGGATTTCACTTCTTTATTGGATATGGGTCCTATCGAATTTATTTTAGAAATAAATTGGTTGGTACTGCTACATTATTAAATGGTTTATATCATATGAATCTAAAGAATAAAACAACTGTGACACTATAATTAGGAAGCGTGGTAGGGATGAAACAAACCAAGCACTTAAGTGGCATCTTAGACTTGGTCATATTGGTCAGACCAATGTTCATAAAATGGAGAAAGATGGGCTTATGGGTCCATTGGGATCAAATTCCTATCCAAGCTGTGAATCTTGCCTTCAAGGCAAAATGACTAAGTTACCCTTCGCAGGGACTTTTTAAAGAGCTGCTGAAAAACTTGGATACATATCGACGCATGTGGCCCTTTTGAAGTGGCACGAGATGACTTTCAGTATTTCATTACATTCACTAATGACCATACTAGGTATGATCCACATATATTTGAACTAATAATATATGGTCTTCATGCTCTACTCTGAATAGGGTCTTGTCCACCTTGCCTTTGCTGAATCCTCTTCTCCAGAAACACAGAGAGTGTCTCATACCATGCTCTTGGTGCCTGCTTGAGTCCATATAGAGCTTTTAAAAGCTTGTAGACTTTGTCTCCTTTGACAAATCCGGGGGGTTGCTCCACATAGACTTCCTAGAATTGCACTGAGAAAGGCACTTTTCACGTCCATTTGGTAGACTTCAAAATCCTTGAATGCTGCATATGCAAGGAATAGTCTGATGGCTTCCAATCTTGCAACAGGTGCATAAGTTTCATCAAAATCTATTCCTTCACATTGCGCATAGCCTTTAGCAACAAGTCTGGCTTTATTCCCAACAACGGCTCCATCTTCATCACACTTGTTCTTGTACACCCATTTGATACCAATAACTTTCTTGTGATCTGGTCTGTCTGTTAGTTCCCAGACATTGTTCCTTTCCATCTGATTTAGCTCTTCTTGCATTGCATTGATCCATGAGTAATCCTCCAGTGCTTGCTCTATTGTCTTAGGTTCCATCTGAGACATGAAGCATGAGAACATTGCCATTCCTGCCGGTACTGTGGACTGCTTGGTTCTGACTCCATCAGTTATATTTCCAATGATTTGTTGAATGGGATGATCTCTAAGCCATTTGGGGATGTCTTCTTCTTCAGGGTTTGTTCCCCCTGTTGAGTTGCTTTGGTGGACTTCTTTCTCTCTGCATCAGCTTGGTTCTGGCCTCCTTGTTTTGCAACTGGATCAGCTACGGATGGGTCTTCATCAGCTACAGATGGGTCTTCATTAGCTGCATCTGGATCAGGTAGGTATTGGGGTCCTATCTGATCTGTAGTTGGGTCTTCAGGCTGATCTGCAGGTGAGTCCATCATTCCTGTATCATAAATTATGACTTCTTCCAGGGTGGCGGTTTTGAGCTTATTCTCAATTAATTCCACCTGTTTCCTATACTCAACAATAGACTCATCAAACACAACATGAGCTGTTTATTCTACAACTAAGGTTCTTTTGTTAAATACTCTATATGCCTTGGTTCTTTGAGAGTATCTTATAAAGAGACCATCATCAGTTTTAGCATCAAAGGCATTTAGTTGGGTTTTACCATTGTTGTGGATGAAACATTTACAACAAAAAAATATGAAAATATGCAACAGTTGATGTTCTGCCATTCCAACCCTCATAGGGAGTTTTTCCATGTCTCACTACTATTATACTCCTGTTCTTAGTGTGGCATGCTGTGTTGACAGCTTCAGCCCAGAACCTCTTTGGCAGGTCAGCTTCTACAATCATGGACCTGGCAGCTTCCTTCAGGGTTCTGTTCCTTCTTTCAGCAACACCATTCTACTGTGGAGTCTTGGTTGTATAGAGCTTGTGCTGGATCCCATTCTGATCACTGTATTCAGTGATTGCTTTGTTTAAAAATTCTCCTCATCTATCTGATCTGATCTTGATGATTGAGAGGGATTTCTCATTCTGGATCTTCCTTAGCAACTCATGTAGTTGTATTATAGTTTCACTCTTTTTGAAGAGAAAAACAATACATGTATATCTTGAGTAGTCATCTACTACTGCTAGAGCATGCTTCCTTCCACTCAATGTCCTTGGCTTGATGGGGCCAAAGAGATTCATATGAAGTGGATCTAGAACTCTTGTGGTGAGAGTGGTAGGTTGGACTGGCTTGAATGATATTCTGGTTTGCTTCCCTTTCTGGCATGCATCACAAAGAGCTTCCTTTCTGAATACTTCTTTTGGAAGTCCTCTGACCAGTTTTTGAGAACTAATCTTGTTTATGGCTTTGAAATTCAGGTGACATAGTCTTTTGTGCCACAGCCATCCATTTTCAGTAATTGTCTTGGATAGAAAACATGTGTTGGGAGTTCCTGTGCTCCAGCCTATCATGTATACATCTCTTCTTATGAATCCTTGTAGCTTCATTTCTCCATATAAGATATCTATCACCATGCATTTCCAAATGGTGAAGACTACTATATTCTTCTCATCACAGAACTGACTTATGCTCAAAAGGTTGTATTTGAGCCCTTTGACATAATGGACTTTGGATATTGTTATGTTTCCTTTGTGCAGCTCTCCAAAACCTTTTGTCTGACCTCTAGAGCTATCTCCAAAGGTTACATATGTGCCTCTTTTCTTGGTATAATTTGATAGCACCTTCTTATTCCCGGTCATGTGCCTTGAGCATCCAAAATCTACAAACCATTCTTCACCTCCTATATTTGAATTTGTGGAGATATGGTAGTAGTCCTTACACCTTTTCTTCAATCAAACAAGCATAGATTTAGGTACCCAAATCTGTGTGGGTCCTCGGGGGTTAGTTGGTTTCCTAGAGAATTGATTTCTCCTTGGATTATGGAAGTTATGGTGATTGCCCCTAAAAGGTGTGTATTGTCTGGGCCTATATCCTCGGTTAGGATTGTGTAATTGATATGCCTCATAAAATTGGTGGTGTGGGCCATTTCCAAGTCTTGGATGTGACCATTTATAAAATCTTTGGGGTCTCCACACCTGTTCATTTTGAAATCTTGGATAACCTTGAGGTTTCCATTTGCCCCTCCCATTTTGAAATCTATTTTTAGGGAGTCTTTGATAATAGTGGGCATGTTGTCTAGGCTGCTGCTTTTGCCTTGGCCATTGCCTAGTCTCTTGTCTAGGTGGCTTCCTTGTGAACCTTGGCTGCTGCCTAAACTTTTGACTTGGCTGCTGCCTATTTTGAAATACAGGTTTGTAAGTTGGCTCAGCAGTCGGGACAAGTGTTTCTCCCTTGATGAAAATAGTTTTAGAACTAGAGGGAGTGTTGGGGTCATATCCAAGGCCTGATCTGGAATAAAGTGGCCTTTTATTCATACACAACTCATCCAAGGTTACAGATGCCTTGATGGAAGTTATTTCCTTAGCTTGTGTATTACTTAGCTGTGTCAGTTTAGCAAACTCAGATTTAACATGAGCGAGTGCAGCTGATTTCTCGCTATTTAAAACAGTTAGTCTTTTGATCTCAGTTGTAGTATTATCAGCCTTATCTTCAGCCTATTTTTCAAATTTAGATTTGGTTTTATTTAACTCTAGGCTGAGTTTTTCAAAGCTATTTTTCAACTGCATATGCAGATTTTAATTTTTCAAAGTCTTTGAGGAGCTGGTTGATAGATTCGTGTAAGTCCATATCCTGAGACATGTCTGAGTTGTTATTATTTGAAATTGAGGGTTTGGATGTTACCTCTTCAGCAGCTAAGTTGGCCATCAGACAATTGTACTCCTCATCATCATTAGAGAAGAATCCACTGCTAGATTCTACTCTCTCTTGGTCTTCTCCAATGAAGGCTTTTCTCTTGTCTTCTTTTCTGCCCACTTCTTTCTTGCCTTCATCCTTATTAAGATCAGGACAGTGAATTTGTATATGTCCTGTCTTATGACAATTGTAGCATTCAACCTTCCAGCTTCCAGCCTTTTGATTCCTCCTTGGATTTTCTTTATAATTCTTCTTATATTTGGAGTAGTTTTTCTGGAAGTTGCTGAATCTTTGCATTATGAATGCCATTTCTTCCTCAAAATCTAGGGGATTTGGAGGCTTGACTTCAGATAGGTTCTTGGCAGGGGACTCATCTGCAAATGTTATTCCCTTCTCTGCAGGCTCGGTTGATGATGAACTTGGAAGCTCGAACTCATAAGCCTTGAGATCAGAGAACAGCTCCTGGATCTTTATCTTGTTGAGATCATTGGACTCTATCATGGCCACTGCCTTCATACTCCATTATGGGTTGAGAGATCTTAGAACTTTCAGGGCTATCTCCTTGTTGCCATATGTTTTTCCCAGAGAATTTATTTCATTTATTATCTCTGTGAATCTTGTGTCCACTTGATCAATTGATCCACCATTCTTCATTTTGAAGTTGTCAAACTTTTGAGTAGCAATTGACAACTTATTCTCTTTTATCAGCTCAGTTCCTTCACACACACTACGCCACAAATAGCCTTTAGCGACGTTTATTTCGATGTTACAAGCAAAAGTGTTAGCATAGATGCCTTGAAATTGGTCTACGTTAACACTTTTTTTTAGCGTTACAGTTGATAGTAACCGGTATTTCCATAGTATCTATAGTAACACCAAATTCGCTGTTACCATTGATCTTTAAAAAAAGCGTTACTAGGAAAGAAAAAATAGGTATGCTTACATTTAATATTTAGGCGGGTCAAAATCAATCTTCAATTTTTGCCCAAAAAACGAGCGGCTATTTTATCCAAATAATTCACTCTGAAACCATAGCCCGCTCAGTTATTATTTTACCTAGAAACTAAAAAACAAAACACTTAGGGGGCGTTTGGTTCGTCAGATTCCGACGGAATTGGGCGGAATTGGAATGGTCGATTTCATTGACCGAATTCCATTGTGATGTTTGGTTACCTAAGGAATGGAATTGAAATTTCAACATTCATTCAAATAGAGATTTGATCATTCCTTCTCAAAATGGATGGAATTGAAATCCATTCCATCCCGAAATTTACAAATGACAAATATACCCTCATTAAACATAATGATCGGAAGAAGAAAAAACGGTGCTGTGATTGTTGCTGGAAAAAATAATTTTCTTATAATTTATATGTAAAAATATTAAATATTAATATTAATATTAAAAATATATTGAGAAATATTAATATTAAAAATATTAAACATTAATATTAATATTAAAAATATTAAAAATAGTGTTTTCCAACTTAACACTCAATTTCGGTTCCAAAAAAATCATAAACAGCCGCCTTTCTCTTCTCCACGACGCATACAGTCTCCATCTACAATTAGGGTTCACAACGCAGCTTCATCCGCCTCTTTTCCACGACGCAGCCGGAGCTCCAATCGAAGGTTGGCGTTATCTCTCCCGCCTAATTGTTGTCTCTCTCGCTTAATTGTTATCTCCTACTGCTCGTATTTTCTCGTGTGTGTGTATATTTGATGTCGGAGCTTCATCATTATCTCATTGTTTGTGGGTGTCTGAAAAGAAAGTGAGGCGGACAGTATGACGTATGGAATTTTTTATTTTCCAAAGGGTGGTTTCCACCTGGAGCATATTGTAGTAGTCCACGCTCATGCTTTTTTCTCCTCTATGTATGTCATTATGTATCACCAGCTCCTCCAATTTCACACCATTTTTCTTCCTTTAGGTTTGCATGGATTTGGGATTTAGTATGTTAGGTTCCCAATTTAGTTTTACTTGTGAATAAGAATAGCCCTTTCGTTTGAAGGATAACTGTGCCCTTTTGTAATTATGTTAAACCTCAAGGATAACTTTAGTGTTTTCTCTATTCTTGGTCTTGGATCTCTGTTGCGCAGTTGGTCCTCAATTTGGTGGGCACTACAAATCACATTTGTCTCTATTCTTGGTCTTTGATTCCTATATGAATGTGAATTGAGCATTTTAGTTATTCAATTTGAATTCTTAGAGTAAGGGAAGAATGAATAAAGTGATTATTAGATATCCACATATGTTTAGATGGTGTTATGAATACAGTCTGCCATAACTGAATTTGAATTTAAATGTACATTACAACTAATGTGTCCTAAATTTCTTTGGCATTCTTGCAATTCTTTATCTTGACCATGGTTGATTTGTCAAGAGTCTGGTACAGCACATCTCTGGCCCGGTTGTCAAGATTGGCCAGCTTCCTTTCTTCAGGGGTCAGCTCCGTCCTCTTCTTGGGCATCTTCTCTGGCTTCCCAGCTGTAATTTCTTCATGAGAGTTGTCCTTCTCAAATATGAAAGGACCGTCTTCAATTATGCACCACATGTCGTCATGTATGGATGATAAATGTACCTGCATTCTTATCTTCCAAAGATCATACTCGTCAACTGAACAGGTAACCTTGAGTGCATGTGTTGCATGTGTTCCATTCTAAATGAGAGATTAAAATATATATCCTCGATATATGGATCTAGTTCTGAAAAATTGAACCAACCGCTCCGATAGCACTTGTAGGTCACAAGTCGCCAGGAATAAGTCTAGAGGGGGGATGAATAGACTTATTGAAACTCTTTTTCCACGAAAGGAGTTTCTCAGCTGTGATAAGTATAGATGACTTGAAGTCGTCTGTAGACAGGATATGCGGAAGACACAGCTGATGACGAAAGCAAATAACTAAACAATGGAACAGTAAATATGTATGCAGAAGGTAAGTATGATGATTAAACAGTAAAACACGCAAGAAAGTATAGTGGTCTCAGAGGTGGGGTAATCCTCTAATAATCCACTTTTCTCCAAACCAGTTGGAGATGAATTCACTATAATTCTCAACCAATGATAAATATTACAGTGATTCTTCCTAGCTACAACAACTTCCATCCAGTGGAAATCCCGTCGTTGCAACTCCTTTGACTGCCTAGCACCTCTTGATCTAAAATCCTTGGATGCTTATCAGTCTTGCAAACTTCAACCAGTGAAGTACCCCGAACTCAGGTTGTCTTCTCCAACTAAGAGCTTCTTCAAATAATATCTGATTAAGCTGCTCTTTTCACGAAGCTATAGAGTGCTTTTGATAGCTTTGATTTGCTTTTATCGCTTGAGAATATTGTTCGATTTATGTGATACGTTGTGTTTTTAATGCTGGAGCAATTTCGGTATTTGCGCCGTGTTGCGGAGGCGTAAAAATAAAGTGCGAAAAATAAATTGACACACGGATTTATAGAGGTTCGGTCAAACGTGCCTACGTCCTCTCTCGATTATCTTTTTCTATAGGATGAAGATCAAAACCTCTGCACCTCTCTTCTATCGGTCGAGGGATTACCGTTACAAGCTCGTCTTCTATCGGTCCGAGTAAACCGTTCAACCTCTATTCCATCGGTCGAGATATTACCACTTGTACTTGTCTTTTTTTCGGTCCAAGTTAAACTGTTTTCCTTTTCTATTGGATAAGGAATCAACCAATCTAGCTTTCTATCGGTACTAGATAAAGCTCACTAAGATAGCGATTCCAATTCTAACAATGCCGGATCCTTGATCCTAATAACACCGAATACAATCGTATCTTTTCTTTTACCTCTCGTGTATGTGTTGAATGTATAAATACTCAAACTAACAATATTAGCTCAATATCACAACAATAATATAATGAATATGTATATCAGATCAATGTATTGATTGCTTGAAGTTGTTATATCGTTTGATACCAAAGATGTGGTATTTATCTCCTTTCTTCATCAAACTAGCCGTTATTGACTTCTGAATTGCTACTGTGTGCTAGCTCTTTATCTTAGCATGCGCTATCGCTCATGTTGCCTGTTACGTACGTTATGTACTGCATGTAGCGTATGTTAATGTCTTCCAGTTTTAGTCCAGTGGCTACTGTCCATGACAGTTAGCGTGCGCTAACACTTTCTTGTAGCGTGCGCTAATCTGGCATCATTGCATGCGTCATATATCCATTTGTACTTTTTGACTTTGCATCAGAATCTTCCAAACGGATTAATTGACATGATTTCAAACTTATATTTAGCGTGCGCTAAATATCACATGTAGCGTGCGCTAAGTCTTACTTCACTGCATACGTCATTCTGAGTTTGAATCTCTTCACAACGGTAAAATGGACTTCGATAGCGTGCGTTAGTGATCATGTTTAGCGTGCGCTATCTTCATCAGATGACTTCACTTCAGGTAACTTCGAACTCATCTGTTCTGCAGATAACTCTCATTAGCGTGCGCTAACCTTGGTATGTAGCGTGCACTAATGCAGTCCTGATTGCAACTTTTTGCATCTTCGATTTTTTCGTCGTTTTGCTTCGCCTCTTTGTTGTTTTGTTTTGTTTAGCAACTTAATCATCAAAACATTATTTATGATATGTGGAATAAAGATTCCAACAATCTCCCCCTATTTGATGATTACAAAACAACACTTGAATTGGATAAAACCTGCAAAATAAAATATATATATATATATATATATGTATGTATGTTTCAAAGTTTTCGGCTTTGATCGTTTCGTTAGTTTCTCCAATCTTTTTCTTTTTCTGTCATTTTCGACTTCTTCGTTTCTTATTTTTCAACTCCTTCGTTTCTCCCCCCTTTTGTATGCTTTCATCTCCTTTTCGACTTCTTCGGTTTTTATTATTTTCTCCTCCGTTTTACTTTTTATTTTTATCACCATATCTTTCATGACACTTTTTATCCGATTCAACTTCTTCTCCCCATTTTTGTATTCAGCAAAACGTGTAAGAAAAATAGAGAGGATACACATTATTGAATATGCATGATACCAAATGATGAATATAATTATACATGAATAGGAAATAACTCCCCTTGAAAATATTAATTGTTAAAAATTAATTTTTGGGGATCCAACCTATAGTTGGTTTTTGTTTTGAGACATAGATGATATTAGGAATAAACGTTCCTTTTGGAATCCGAATTTTCTTAGTTTTGATTGTCCGTCTTGGGCTTTTGCAATTCGAAATGTGATGCCCGATTTTCAAATATTTTTTACAATGGGGTATTTTTAAATTTATGGATTCATTTTTAGAACGTGGTTTGAATCCTAACCCATGTTTATTCAAAGTGTATTTTTGAACCGAGATCATATTTTCAAATTTCTCGTTTCCACACGAGAATTTCTTCGTTAAATTTTTGAGCTCGGTTTGAACTTTAACAAGATCATCCTTTAAAATATTTTCATTTTTAACATATTTTGAACAATCGATTTCAACAAATTTCCCTTTTTCAAGAATTTTGGAATTTTCAATTTCCAAATATTTGTATTTAGATTTAAGGAATTTAATCTCATTTAAAGCATTTTGATAGTCTGTATGTAATAACTCGAATGCTTCAAAAAGTTCGTCATAAGAATTACTTGGCTTTCGACGTCGCTATCGTCGAATGAACTCCGGGCCATAAATGCAAGGTTATTTTGATCAATGAAATTATCATTAAGATCTTCGTCACTCCATGTAGCAATTAAAACCTCTTTGGGTTTTACACGACAATTCTTAGCAAAGTGGACTCGTTTACAACATAATCGATAAGTGTTGTCGAATTTCTTAGATTCACCCTTTTGGATGTCCTTCTTCCTCCGGTTTAATAAGTGTTGGAACTTATTAATATATTTGGCATAATATGCCGATTCTTCGTCGCTTTCATCCACCGGAATTTCTTCTTTAGATCTCGACATCTTAGCCTCCATGGCTATTGATCTTTCCTTCAGTTTCGGTTTGGCATTCCGAGATATTAGAACAATCTCGTAGTTTATAAGAGAACCAACGAGAGCACTAAAATCAGGAGTATTTAAATCCTTTGATTCCATTATGGCCGTCATCGTACCGTCCCATTCTCGAGGTAGTGATCGGAGAATTTTCTTTACTTTCTCACTACCCAAAAGTGGTTTTCCGAAATATGCTAATCCATTTGTGATGACCGAAAATTGGTCGAGCATTATAGTGATGGATTCGTCGTCCTTCATTTGGAATAACTCATAATCGTGAAGGAGCATGTTTATTTTCGTCTCCTTGACTTGAGACGTACCTTCATGTGTTACCTCAAGCATTTTCCAAATTTATTTGGCACTATCACACGATGATATCCGGTTGTGTTCTTCCGGATTTAAGGCACAATATAGAAGTTGAGTTGCTTTACAACTATAATGGTCATTTTTCCAATCGGAATCGTCATATTCTTTGAAAGTTTTAAGCGTACCGTTGGAATTCGTTGGAATTTCCGGACCAAGACAAATCACCTTCCAAAGCTCGATGTCATATGCTCGGATGAATATTGACATCTTTTTCTTCCACGTCATGAAGTTCGAGCCATCAAAAAATGGTGGTCGGTTGAGAGCAAGGCCTTCGACTGGAGCATATTGAAACGCCATTCAGATCGACTCCTCAGATATTAAGCCGCTTATTGGAGGTACTGCTCTGATAACAATTATTGGAGCAATTTCGGTATTTGCGCCGTGTTGCAAAAGCGTAAAAATAAAATGCGGAAAATAAATCGACACACGGATTTATAGAGGTTCGGCCAAACGTGCCTACGTCCTCTCTCGATTATCTTTTTCTATAGGATGAAGATCAAAACCTCTATACCTCTCTTCTATCGGTCGGGGGATTACCGTTACAAGCTCGTCTTCTATCGGTCCGAGTAAACCGTTCAATCTCTCTTCTATCGGTCGAGCTATTACCACTTTTACTTGTCTTTTTGTCGGTCTAAGTTAAACCATTTTCCTTTTCTATTGGACAAGGAATCAACCACTCTAACTTTCTATCGGTACTAGATAAACCTCACTAAGATAGCGATTGCAATTCTAATAATGCCGGATCCTTGATCCTAATAACACCGAATCCAATCGTATCTTTTCTTTTACCTCTCGTGTATGTGTTGAATGTATAAACACTCTAACTAACAATATAAGCTCAATATCACAACAACAATATAATGAATATGTATATTAGATCAATGTCTTGATTGCTTGAAGTTGTTGTATCGTTTGATACCAAGGATGTGGTATTTATAGCCTTTCTTCATCAAACTAGCTGTTATTGACTTCTGACTTGCTAGTGTGTGATAGCTCTTCTTCTTAGCGTGCGCTATCGCGCATGTTTCCTGTTACGTACGTTATGTACTGCATGTAGCATTCGTTAATGTCTTCCAGTTTCAGTCCAGTGGATACTGTCCATGACAGTTAGCGTGCGCTAACACTTCATTGTAGCGTGCGCTAATCTTGCATCATTGCATGCATCATATATCCATTTATACTTTTTGACTTTACATCAGAATCTTCCCAACGGATTGATTGACTTGATTTCAAACTAATATTTAGTGTGCGCTAAATATCACCTGTAGCGTGTGCTTAGTCTTACTCCACTGCATACGTCATTCTGAGTTTGAATCTCTTCACAACGGTAAAATGGACTTCGATAGCGTGCGTTAGTGATCATGTTTAGCGTGCGCTATCATCATCAAATGACTTCACTTCAGGTAACTTCGAATTCGTCTGTTCTGCAGATAACTCTGGTTAGCGTGCGCTAACCTTGGTATGTAGCGTGCGCTAATGCATTCCATATTGCAACTTTTTGCGTCTTCGATTTCTTCGTCGTTTTGCTTCGACTCTTTGTTGTTTTGTTTTGTTTAGCAACTTAATCATCAAAACACTATTTATGAATATGTGTGATAAATATTCCAACATTTAAGTTGCTCAATTCAAATCTACAGGTATTTATAGAGTTCGATCCTTGAGCTTTCTTCATAGCCGTTGCACTTCCTGTAACAAATCCGTCCGTTGGAGAAATACACGCCGAGCTATGTGAAATTCATGAAGGAGATATTATCTAAAAAAGGAAGCTCGAAGAATATGAGACAGTGGCACTGACTGAAGAGTGCGGTGCTATCTTACAAAAAAAGCTCCCGCCGAAACTGAAGGATCCAGGAAGCTTCACTATACCGTGCACTATTGGAAACTTGTCTTTTTTGTTTTTCTTTCCGAACGTTGCAAGGCTGGATTCCTTTATTTTAATCCATTTCCAACCGTTGTGAAGACTTTCACGTTGTAGCACTGAATCTTTAGATTATAATATGCATAAAGTCTTCAGAGTGTAGGTCTCGATGAATATTTAATTCATTACTTTCTGGGAATCTCTCCAGTCTGTCTCTCTACGCCCGCATGTGACTTTCCGTGATTATTGACTTTTCAACGCATGCTGACGTGGATTGAGTTACTTGGCTGATCACTTAACAGAACTTATCTGATCTCGTACAGTCATCCTTATCTGATGTCGGACTTCTCTGATGTAACTTATCTGTGATGAAGTTCTCTGTCCCGACGAATCTTCTCTGATCTGAAGTCTTCTGACCTGGTGAACTTCTCTGATCTGATGGTCAAACTTCAGTTGACTGGACTCCGTCTGATCACTTGACTGCAGTCTGGTCAAACTTCTCTGATAAATGTGTTGACCAGGACTTCTCTAATGTAACTTCTCTGATAATAAGTCGTCTGTGGTCAACCTTCTCTGATCAGTTGATTTGACCAAGACTCGGCTGATAAACACATGCCTGAAGTTCGGTTCTATACTTAGCCGATTCAAGACTTAGCCTAAACTTATAAGGTCTACAGAAGATATTCATTTGGTTCTTCCTTATATTTTTCCAAGTACTTTAAACATACATTTGAATAGTGAATTAATACAGGGATGACATCATCAAAATCTAATAAGTATTCCTAACCGTCCATCTTCAGGTTGAGAGACTGGAGATCGGGCTTTACCTCAGTTGCAAATAACTTGGCAACTGTCTGCTCGACAATCCGTTTGATCAGCTCGGTCAGCTCAGGTGAGATGGGAATTGTAGGTGCCATCTGAGGGGCATTCTCACTTGAGTCCTCTTGGTCAGCTAACCTTCTCGCATTGGATTTTTCTGAAGGTAGACTTCTATCAGCTGGCTTCTGATCAGATGGGGTTTTGTCAGGTGTGCCTAATTTGTCCTCTTCAGGCTGATGCGAGCTACATGCCTGATCAGGTGCACCATCAGCTCCATCATCTCTCTTCTCGTCTCCTTTCTTCTCGCCTCCTTCTTCTTCTTCTTTTTCTTCTACTTTTCTTCTTCTTCTTTTTCTTGTTCTTTTTATTCTTCTTCTTTTTCTTCATATTCTTTTTATTATCCTTCTTCTTTTTCATCTCCTTTTGCAACTTCTGTTTTTTCAACTTCTTCCTCTTTTTCTTTTTCAACCTCTTTTTCTTTTTCAACATTTTCAACTCCTTTTTCAACTGCAGCTTCTTCTTTTTCAATATTTTCAACTCCTTTTTCAACTGCAGCTTCTTCATCTGCCTCTCCAACCACATTTTCAACTCCAGCAACCTCAACTTCCTCTTTCCTCTCTCCAACTTCTTCTTCAAAAATTCTGTTCTCCAGATCTTCCTTCATTATTTGGAGGATGAATTGGTCCATGTTCTGTTGGAAATGGAGCATGAACCAATCCTCCTCAAGTAGAACCTGCACCTTAGTTTCGTGACAGAATAACATGACAAGTTGTTCTACAGCTATTGGATGCTCCCGGGAGGTCTTATCAACAAGAGCTTTAAGTTGGGAAAAGGTGTACATACGGAACTCTCTCCATTCCGCGTACATATTTACAAAGGAATATTGTGAAACCTCCTTTCTTACCAACTTCAGCTGTGCTGCGGAGAGTCCTAGGTGTTGTTGGTCCTCAAGTTGAATGAATAATTTGTGGTAGGGACTTGAATGGTCTCCTAGGCTTCTTCTTCCTCAGTAATGCTAGGAAGAGTGAGAAGGGGAATATTGTTAGTCATCATCTCAGATTGATTGGGCTGATCTTCAGCTCGGGCAGGTGCAGGGGAGATGGTTATATGCTTCTGAGCAGATGGGTCTTCTTCTCTATCAATGAGTAATTCACCAGGCCCATCTGCCTTTTCTCTGGTGAATATTGGATGTGGCCAACCTCCTCTGGTTCAGGTGACTTCCTCTTCAGCTCGGACATAGGAATGTTGTCATCATCTGAGTCGTCTGTAGAGGGCTTCTCGACTGCAGGTGACTTTGGAGCGATCTCAGCTGCGGTTGCCTCAGACTTGTCTGATTCGGTATCCGAGGGGCCTCTGTACTCAGATGGTCCAGAGGTCATCTCCTTAATTATTCTTGCAGCTTTTTCTCTTTTGTCTCCAATGGTCTTCAGGGTCTCGTGGTCCAGATGACCAAGTTGCTTGCTGAGGTGAAAGGGTTCTGACTTTCCTTTAGCCTTTCCAAGATGCTCCAGAATCCAACTGATCTGAGTTTCGTAAGCTAGCTTTTGCCTAAACTTCTTCTCTTCTTCGTCCCAGCTTACTTTATTCACTTCCCAAACCAACTGCCTGTAGATGTAATTAGGCCAGTTAATTCGCTTTGGCTGGATGAGGGCTCCCATCACCGCATATTTTGCTGAAGATAGTTGGTCATAACTTCCAGCCATGCCCATGACTATTTTGTTATTGATGTCAGGAACATATTTATACTCTTTCTTCAGGTCATTATTTTTCGCCGTCAGTTTGACCTTGGGAGACTCTTTCGGCAACTTGATTTCAAACCACGTCTCAGTCGAGCTTTGTTTGAGGGCCTCGACTGCGATGTCTCGATTTTCCATGTGAAATGCATCTGTGATGATCTGAGGGGTAATATCGACTTCCTCTCCAAGAATAATGCTCGAAATGCAGTGCTCCGACACTTGCGCCTCCTTATAGAAACAAATAACAGCTTCCTTGTACAGCTGCTTGGGGGATATGTCTAGAAAACAGTAGAGTCTGTTTTTCTTCATCATCCTTATGACATACGCCATTTCGCTTGTCTGGTTTGTTGCCAGCAATCCTTAGAAATCGACCACGATGATGAATATTATCTGGTCCTTCACGACCTTGAGGTTAACTACTTCAAAATAAGCTTCCATTTCTGCAAAAAAAGAGGTTTTTCGCTGAGTCTAGTGAAGGTTCAAAGATTTTTCTGCTCTTTAGAAACTTAGGGTTCTTAGGTTTTGACGACGGTAAAGTTTGTGAAATGATTTCTACCACCTTAAATACCCAGTTGAAAAGACGTTTTGAATTTTTAGCAATAAAATAATCAACCGGCGGTATGATTTTTGATGGTTTAAGGAATGACGGTCGAATTTGATTGGACGTTGTGTAGGTAGTGTGAGCGTGTGTTTGTCCACGTGTATAAAGAAAATAATATAATAATTGATTCGGCCTAAGAATTAGAAACTTAGCTGATTGATCGTTTAACTTCTGATGCAGATGTGGATTCTTCTGCATCAGGTAAGATATGTTGCCTGTGGTCAGCTAGGTTTCTTCGTCTGTCCTTCGACTTCTTGTATGGTCTGATCAGATGGGTTCCTTGTCTGATCTGCATCAGGTAGCCTGCTCTTCATATCAGGTAGCTTTTCCTTGTCTGCATCAGGTAGCTTCCTTCGCTCGTCTGATCTGATCATCAGATAGCTTTTTCGTCTGTATTAGATTCCCAATCTAGTAGACCAAGTTCCCTGTTTAGCTCCAAAAACCTTTCTTCTGGCAAAGGTTTAGTAAATATGTAAGCAATTTGGTATTCTGTGCCGATTCTTTCTACTCTGACTCTCTTGTTAAGCACATGATCTCTGATGAAATGATGTTTGACGTCGATGTGCTTTTTCCTTGAGTGCAATACTGTATTGTTTGTTATTGCAATTACACTATTGTTGTCACACCATATTGGGACTTCGTTTGCAATGATGTTGTAGTCCCTTAGCTGGTGTCTGATCCATAGAATCTATGCACAACAACTACTTGCAGCTAGGTATTCTGACTCTGTTGTTGATATTGAGTTGGATACATGCTTCTTACTGAACCAAGAAATAAGTCTGGTTCCAAGGAATTGGCACGTTCCACTGGTGCTTTTCCTATTATTCTTACATCCTGTAAAATGTGCATCCGAGTATCCTGATAGCTCAAAATTGTCATCCTTGGGATACCATAGGCCAACATTGATTGTAGACTTAAGGTATCTGATGATTCTCTTAGCTGCTTCCTGGTGGGACTGCTTCGGTTTAGACTAAAATCTTGCACATACTCCCACTGCATATGAAATATCAGGTCTACTTGCAGTGAGGTATAGCAATGATCCAAGAAGTCCTCTATAGTTGGTTGGATCCACTGATATGCCTCCTTCATCTGCATCTAGGTGTAGGCTTGTGCTCATTAGTATTCTTGCTGGTTTGGCTGAATCCATTCCAAATCTCTTGATTAGATCTCTTGTGTATTTAGCTTGATTGATGAAAATTCCATTTTTCATTTGCTTGACTTGCAAACCAAGAAAGAAGTTTAGTTTGCCCATCATACTCATCTCAAATTCTCCTTGCATGAGATTTGAGAACATCTCACATAGCTCCGGGTTGGTTGAGCCAAATATGATGTCATCCACATATATGTGTACTAATAATATGTGGTCTTCATGCTCTACTCTGAATAGGATCTTGTCAACCTTGCCTTTGCTAAATCCATTCTTCTCTAGAAACACAGATAGTGTCTCATACCACGCTCTTGATGCCTGCTTGAGTCCATATAGAGCTTTTAGAAGCATGTAGACTTTGTCTCCTTTGACAAATCCGGGGGGTTGCTCCACATAAACTTTATCTTCTAAAATCCCACTGAGAAAGGCACTTTTTACATCCATTT
Organism: Orobanche coerulescens; assembly: GCA_033398695.1. NCBI lineage: Eukaryota > Viridiplantae > Streptophyta > Magnoliopsida > Lamiales > Orobanchaceae > Orobanche > Orobanche coerulescens. The sequence goes on along the minus strand of CM065805.1, from coordinate 58,829,319 downwards.
GGTAGACTTCAAAATCTTTGTATGCTGCATATGCAATGAATAGAATGATGGCTTCCAATCTTGCAACAGGTGCATAAGTTTCATCAAAATATATTCCTTCACATTGTGCATATCCTTTAGCAACTAGTCTGGCTTTATTCCTAACAACAGCTCCATCTTCATCACACTTGTTCTTGTACACCCATTTAGTGCCTATGACTTTCTTGTGATCTGGTCTGTCTGTTAGTTCCCAGACATTGTTTCTTTCCATCTGGTTGAGCTCTTCTTGCATTGCATTGATCTATGAGTAGTCCTCCATAGCTTGTTCAGTTGACTTAGGTTCCATCTGAGACATGAAACAAGAAAACATTGCCATTCCTGCAGGTACTGTGGACTGTCTGGTTTTGACTCCATCAGTTAGGTTTCCAATGATCTGTTGAATGGGATGATCTCTGACCCATTTGGGAATATCTTCTATTTCAGGGTTTGTTCCCCATGTAGAGTTGCTTTGGTGAACTTCTTCTCTCTCTGCATCAGCTTGGTTTTGGCCTTCTTGGTCTGCAACTGGATCAGCTACGGTCTTGTCATCTGCAGGTGGGGATCTTGTCTGATTTGCAGATGCGTCTTTATCAGCTACAGATGGGTCTTCATCAGCTGCATCTAGATCAGGTAGGTTTTGGGGTCCTGTCTTATCTGCAGTTGGGTCTTCAGGCTGATCTGCAGGTGAGTCCATCATTCCTGTGTCATGAATGATGACTTCTTCTAGGGTGGCGGATTTGAGCTTTTTCTCAATTGATTCCACCTGTTTCCTGTACTCAATAGTGGACTCATCAAACACAACATGAGGTGTTTCTTCCAAAACTAAGGTTCTTTTGTTAAAAATTCTGTATGCCTTGCTTATTTGTGAGTATCCCATAAAGAGACCATCATCAGTTTTAGCATCAAAGGCATTCAGTTGGGTTTTACCATTGCGTGAATGAAACACTTACAATCAAATATATGAAAGTATGCAACAGTTGGTGTTCTGCCATTCCAAACCTCATAAGGAGTTTTGCCATGTCTCCCTACTATAATACTCCTGTTCTGAGTGTGGCATGTGGTGTTGACAGCTTCAGCCCAGAACCTCTTTGGCAGGTCAACTTCAGCAATAATAGACCCGACAGCTTCTTTCAAGGTTCTGTTCCTTCTTTCAGCAACACCATTTTGTTGTGGAGTCCTTGCTGTAGAGACTTCATGCTGAATCCCATTCTGATCACTGTACTTTGTGATTGCCTTGTTGAGAAATTCTCTTCCTCTATCTGATCTGATCTTGATGATTGAGAGGGATTTCTCTTTCTGAATCTTCCTTAGCAACTCAGGTAACTTTGTCAGTGTTTCACTCTTTTTATAGAGAATAACAACACATGTGAATCTTGAGTAGTCATCTACTATTACTAGAGCATGCTTCCTTCCACTCAATGTCCTTGGATTGATAGAGCCAAAGAAATTCATATGAAGTAGATCTAGAACTCTTGTGGTGAGAGTGGTAGGCTGAACTAGTTTGAATGATGCTCTGGTTTGCTTCCATTTCTGACATGCATCACAGATGGCTTCCTTCTTGAGTACTTCTTCTGGAAGTCCTCTGGCCAGCTTTTGAGAGCTAATCTTGTTGATGGCTTTGAAGTTTAGATGACATAATCACTTGTGCCATAGCCATCCATTTTCAGCAATTGTCTTAGATAGAAAACAGGTGTTGGGAGTGCCTGTATTCCAATCTATCATGTAGACATCTCTCCTTATGAATCTTTATAGCTTCACTTTCCTAGATAAGATGTCAATCACCATGCATTTCCAAATGGTGAAGACTACTAGGTTCTTCTCATCATAGAATTGACTTATGCTCAGAAGGTTGTATTTGAGCCCTTTGACATAATGAACTTTGGATATGGTTATATTTCCTCTGTGCAGCTCTCCAAATACTTTTGTCTGTCCTCTAGAGCTATCTCCAAAGGTTACATCTGGGCCTCTTTCTTTGATATAATTTGATAGCACCTTCTTATTCCCAGTCATGTGCCTTGAGCATCCAGAATCTACAAACCATTCTTCTCCTACCATTGTTGAGTTTGAGGAGATGTGGTAGTAGTCCTTCCACCTTTTCTGCAATCAAACAAGTAGATATTTAGGTATCCAAATCTGTGTGGGTCCTCGGGGGTTAGTGGGTTTCCTGAAGAATTGATTTCTCCTTGGATTATGGAAGTTATGGTGATTGCCCCTAAAAGGTGTGTGTTGTCTAGGCCTATATCCCTGGCTAGGATGTATACTGGATATCCCTCATAAAATCTGTGGTGTGGGCCATTTCTAAATCTTAGTTGAGACCATTTATTAAATCGTTGGGGTCTCCACACCTGTCCATTTTGAAAACTTGGATAACCTTGAGGTTTCCATTTGCTTCTCCCATTTTGAAATATGTTTTTAGGGAGCCTTTGATAATAGTTGGCATAGTGTCTTGGTTGCTGCTTTTGCCTTGGCCATTGCCTAGTCTCTTGTCTAGGTGGCTGTCTTGTAAACCTTGGTTGCTGCCTAAACCTTTGACTTGGTTTCTGCCTATTTTGAAATATGGGTTTATAAGTAGGCTCAGCAGTCGGTACAAGTGTTTCTCCCTTGATAAAAGTAGTTTTTGAACTAGAGGGAGTGTTGGGTTCATATCCAAGGCCTGATCTGGAATAAAGTGGCCTTTTGTTCATACACAATTCATCTAGGGTTATAGATGCCTTTAGAGATGTTATCTCTTTAGCCTGGGTACTATTTAACTGTTTTACCTTGGCTAGCTCAGCTTTGACATGAGCGAGTGCAGCTGACTTTTCACTATTTAAAACAGTCAGCTTATGTATCTCAGCAGCAGTATTTTCAGTTGAGTTTTTCGAAGAATTTTCATATCGTCTTTCAAGATCAGCTATAGTATTTTTAAATTTTGCTGACTCTTGATTGGGCTTATCAAAATCATTTTTCAGATGTGCTTTCTCATCTTTTAGATGTGCATTTTCGGCTGTCATAGTCTGGTGAGCTGATTTAAAGGTTTCAAAGTCTTTTAATAACTAATTTACAGATTCATGAAGATTCATATCTTCAGACATGTCAGAGCTAAAACCCTTTGTAGTTTGAGGTTTGTAAGTTACCTCTTCATCAGCTAGGTTGGCCATCAGACAGCTGTATTAATCATCATCATCATCATCATCAGAGAAGAATCCACCGCTTGATTCTACTCTCTCTTCGATCTGATCTTCAATGATGAGGGCTTTCCTCTTGTCCTCTTTTCTTCTCACATCCTTCTTGATTTCATCCTTCCTAAGATCAGGACAGTCAAATTGTATATGTCCTGTCTTATGACAGTTGTAGCATTCCACCTTCCAGTTGCCTGCTTTCTGATTTCTCCTTGGATTGTCTTTATAGTTCTTCTTGTACTTGGAGTAATTTTTTCGAAAGTTGCTGAATCTTTGCATTGTGAATGCTATCTCTTCCTCAAAATCTAGAGGATTCGGAGGTTTGACTTCAGATAGGGTCTTGGCAGGGGACTCTGCTGCAAATGCTATTCCCTTCTCTGCTGGCTCAGTTGATGATGAACATGGAAGCTCGAACTCATAAGCCTTCATATCATAGAACAGCTCTTAGATCTTTATCTTGTTGAGATCCTTTGATTCTCTCATAGCCACCGCCTTCATGCTCCATTCGGGGTTGATGGATCTTAGAACTTTAAGGGCCATCTCCCTATTGCCATATGTCTTTCCAAGGGAGTTAATTTCATTTATGATCTCAATGAATCTTGTGTTCACTTGGTCAATTGATTCACCATTCTTCATTTTGAAGTTGTCAAACTTTTGAGTAGCAATTACCAACTTATTTTCCTTTATCAGCTCGGTTCCCTCACACTACAGCTAATGTGTCCGAAATTTCTTTGGCATTTTTACAATTCTTGATCTTGACCATGGTTGATTTGTTAAGAGTCTAGTACAACACATATCTGGCCCGGTTGTCAAGATTGGCCAGCTTCCTTTCTTCAGGGGTCAGCTCCGCCCTCTTCTTGGGAATCTTCTCTGGCTTCTCAACTGCAATTTCTTTAGGGGAGTTGTCCTTCTTAAAGATGAAAGGACCGTCTTCAATGATGCACCATATGTCGTCATGGATGGATCATAAGTGTGCCTGCATTCTTATCTTCCAGAGGTCATATTCATCAACGAAAAATACAGGTAACCTAGAGTGCATGTGTTGCATGTGTTCCATTCTAAATGAGAGATTAAAATATATATGCTCTGATATATGGATCTGGTTATATAAAAATTGAACCAACCTCTCTGATACCACTTGTAGGTCACAAGTCGTCAGGAATAAGTCTAGAGGGGGGTGAATAGACTTATTGAAACTCTTTTTCTGAAAGGCATGTGAGTTTCTCAGCTGTGATAAGTACAGCTGACTAAAGTCGTCTGCAGACAAGATATGTGGGAAACACAGCTGATGACGATAGCAGGTAACTTAATGTTCTCTGCAGATAACTAACTAATGGAACAATAAATATTTATGCAGCAGGTAAAGTATGTTGTTCAATGCAGTAAAACACGCAGTCACTTATAGTGGTTTCAGAGGTGGGGTAATCCTCTACTAATCCACTTCTCTCCAAACTAGTTGGAGATAAATTCACTATAATTGTCAACCAGTGATAAAGGTTACAATGAATTTTGCCTAGTTACAACAGCTTCCAACCAGTGGAAACCCGTGGCCGTTGCAACTCCATTGACTGCCTAGCACCTCCTGATTGAAAACCCTTGGATGCCTCAGCAACGCTCGAGTTGTCTATCACCTTCCAATCAAGAACTCGTGGATGCATTTACAGTCTCTTTACTTTCAAGAACCTTGTTCAAGAAAGCAATCCCGTACTCAAGTTTTTAGACAAGAGTGTTGTCTTCTCCAACAAAGAGCATCTTTGGATATGATCTCTTAAGCTTGCTCTTTCACGATGCTATAGAATGTTTTTGATTGCTTGAATGCTTTGATCGCTTGAAAGTTTATTCGCACCGTGTTCTGTTTTTAGCTCAATTCATATCTTCAGATATTTATAGCATGATCCTTGAGCTTTCTTCATAGCCGTTGCACTACCGTAACAAATCCTTCCGTTGGAGAGTGGACTTCTTTATTTATCTTATCAATCCGTTGCAAGGCTTGATTCCCTTTCCAAATCCGACCGTTGAAAGACTTACTTCATTTTAGCGCTGTTATTCTTTGATTAGAATAAGTATAAAGTCTTCAGAGTGCGGATCTTGATGAATATTTAAATCCTTGCTTTCCGGGAATCTTTAAAGTTTGTCTCCTACGTCCACATGTGACTTTCCGTGAATGTTGACTTTCAACTCTTGCTGACATGGACTGAGTATCTTGGCTGAACTGAGAACCTGTCTGATCTTCTTGGTCAAACCTACCTGAAGTGCAGTCAATCCTTCTCTGGTGTAAGGTTCTCTGATGTGAAGTCCTCTGAAGTTCTCTGACCTGAACTTCTCTGAGATAAAGTTCTCTGCTCTGAAGTTCTCTGCTCTAGACTTCTCTGTACTGGACTTCTCTGATCCGAACTTCTCTGCTCTGAAGTTCTCTGACTTGAACTTCTCTGAGATGGTCTTCTCTGCTCTGAAGTGAAGTTCTCTGATCTGAACTTCTCTTCCTTGAAGTTCTCTGACTTGAAGTTCTCTGACTTGGACTTCTCTGAGATAAAGTCCTCTGATCTGGAATGAACTTCTCTGATCTTCTCTTCTTTGAAATAAAGTTCCCTGTTAGTCGATTTTACAGTTGATCAATAACACTAAGCTTAAAAACTTTATAAGACCTATAGAAGATACTCATTTGGTTCTTCTTTACATTTTGCCAAGTACTTTAAACATACAGTTGAATAGTGAATCAATACAGGGATGACATCATCAAAATCTAATAGGTTTCCTAACAAGATAGAGCAGTATATTTCCTGAGCATACAACATTTTCAAAGCGAAGAAATATACAGTCCTCAACGCAAATAGTAGAGCATACAGCTATCGCTCGTCAAAGCATACAGCTGCTGTTTGAACTTGTTCTACCCTATCTTTACCTTGCTAGTTACGAGCCGTGTGGCAAGAATAGCATTGAAGACGAAGCTTCAATATGCGTGAGAAGAAGCAAGTCGAAAAAGCTAAAGCCAACTGTGTGAATGGCCCAAGTTGTGGTCACTGTATCAATCTGTGTGAACGATACAGAGACACGTTTAGTTAAAGTCACATAGTTGTGTATGTAGTGATTTTAATAAACGTTTTACTCTTGTGTAGAGGACCAGTGGATGTAGAGGAGTTTACATCGAACCACTTATATATGTGTGTTATCTACATTTCGCCCTTACTGTTTTCATTTATTATTGTGATTTAAAGTATACATTGTGAAAACCCTGTACGCATCAAGCAAACAGGAGAGTACCTAGTTGCTGTACTTACAACAACTTAATATTAGTCTTTCGCTATGCAAATAACTTCAAAAAACATACAGCTTATTATACTCTCCCTTTTCAAGCTGTTTCTTGTATACTCTGTGGCCAACAAGTGGTATCAGAGAGGTTGATTTTAAAAAGAATCAGTTGATTTTTAACTGAATCAGTTCCACAACCTATATTTTGAAAACCGTGTTATATTTTCATCATTTATCCTATCTCTAAAATGGACACCTCCATGATAAATAAAGTTCTTGTGTTTTCTATTAACGAATTTGATGACTGGAGAATTAAGATGGAAGCACATTTTGCAGCCATGCACTAAGAGATGATTTTTGTCATCCAGGAAGGACCTATCAAGATTATGAAGGTCAATACAGCCGCAAGAATGGAAAGGCAACCATATGCATAGATGCTCGAGAAGGAACGCGTTCAATGGATGACAGATGAGAGCAAGCGTGCCAACCCCGACAACGTCGTCGAGAATGTGCTATTTGTCACTCTCGACAAAGGCACATTATCTAAGGTAAAATGCTGTCAGACAGCCAAACAAACCTGGGAAAAACTCAAGCTCATTTGCGAGGGTACTAAGCTCTCAAAATAAAACAAAATTTCTAAACTAGCTGAGCAATTTGAATCTTTCGAAATGAAACCTACAGAAACGCATGAGGATCTTGACCTCAGATTTACCAGTATTGTCGCTGAACTTGAATCATCGGGTAAAGTGTATACCCAAAAGGAGAAAAATTTAAAAATATTTAGATCACTCCCTGCCCGATGGGACATAAAAACAACAGCTATGCGTGTGTCCTATAACTTAAATGATATTTCCACTTTTGATCTCTTTTCTGACCTAAGGGTACTCGAGTATGATATAAACAGGAGAGAGAAATCTGAAGAGTCACCTGCCAAGACTACAGCACTGACTGCTGTATCTGACAGGAGACATAGTTCAGCACCCATCACATCCAAGTCGGCACACAAGGCAGCTGACAGCGACGATGACATCCTGTCACAAGATGAAATTGCCTTGCTCATGCACAAATTCAAGAAGTTTACCAAACAGTTTGGAAAGACTCCATACAGGCCCAAGCCATTTAACAGGGTAAGCTCTGAATCCCCTTCATCTGGTGATTCTAACCTATGTTATAATTGTAGGAAGCCAGGACATTATGCACATAAGTGTCCTCATCCAAAAGTGCGAAAGTTGCCCGAAGCTGAGCAACAGGAAAAAGATGAGAAGAGATGTGCCTGGAGAAACAAGCTTATGGCCCTGATTGGTGAATCATAAGCCTCGCTCGCATCGAACAAGGCCGAGGAGTGCCTACAGGCGATCACTACAGTGACTCCTCCGACGATGAAATTGAGGATAAAGCATAAATGTGCTTTATGGAAAAACAAATAGAGGATGATGATGACATCGATGATGAGGTAAGCTCAAATTCAACTATTTCTGTCAATGCATCACATACTTTTGAAAACATGATGAATGAATTTAAAAACATTCAAAAAGCCCATGAGACACTTAAACGATAAAATATACAGCTCGCAAATTTAAACCTGGAGCTGAAAGACGAAAATGACTTGCTCAAAAACAACTATGAAAATATGTATTTAGATTGCGAAAACATCAAAGTCACATATGAAAAACTTATGGAAAGCAATCATCAACTTGCAAAAGATCTAAATGAGGCAAAGTCTCATAGTGAGTGCAAGACAAATGATTATGCTTTACTCGAAGGTAAAGTAAAAACTCTCGAGAAACGAGAAGGAGAACTCGAGACCATCCTGAAATTATTTAAAAATTCTTCTAGAAGGATGAAAGAAATTCTAAGCACTGGGAAGCATGCCCACGATAAACGTGGCTTAAGATATGACTCGTTCTCCCATAAGTGAAAATATAGTACGGTGTTCGTCCGGGGAGTAGAACCCATTCCTAAACCCTAAGTGGCCCCGAGTCCCGCAAAAAGGTTACGGCTTCCCCTCCTCGTACAGCAAAGGCTGCGATTCCGCCCCCAAGTTCCTATCATCAACAGCGGAAACCTCAGCCTCCCAGACCTATGAAACATAATCAACAGTATACTCCTCGAGCATACCAACAGCGCCAGCAACCATTTAGAAATAATGTTGTATCTAAGTATCAGAGGCACGCACCAGAGTAATACCAACAGTACAGTGCGCCTAGATACTGGGTACACGAAATAGGCCGCCGCGCAGTACCACCAACAGCTTTAGGAATCCAACTGAAAACCTAGAAGGCAAGCTGTAAGGCCGAAGGAAATGGTTCCCCCTCCAAGACGGCAATCGTACTGGAAACAAAACCCTAGAATTTTCATGCATAATTGTCAAGGTTACAGCGAATACGTGCCTTCCCCACGTAAATATCGCAAAACTAGACCAGAAGTAACCTACAACAAACCAATGTTGTCAGACAAATTTGGGTACCAAAAGCTGCTAACATCCATGGACCCAATAATCAAAGGGGACGTAAATCTACCTAAACTCTTTGCTTACATGATACCAAAGAAAAGGATATCTGGTACTTTAACAATGGATGTTCTCGGCATATGACAGGAGATATTAGCAAGCTGTCAGATTATGTGGAAGGTCGTGGTCCAAATGTACGCTTCAGTGACAAATACAAAGGAAGAACAAGAGGGAAGAAAACCATGCTTGTAGGAAAATTTAAAGTCACTAACGTAGCATATGTTGAAGGCTTATAATCTACTTAGTATTAACCAGTTCTGTGACAAACAGTTCTCGATTAAATCCTATATAAATCACTATAGGGTGAAGGACATCAAGACCAAGGAAACCGTCCTCACAGGAAGCCGATCAGGTAATATGTACATTGCTGACTAGAAGCCTACGAGCTCCACTATTCCATGTTTTGTTGCCAAAGGCACTGCAGGTCAAAGCTGGCTATGGCACAAAAGGATGTCGCACATCAACTTCAAGACTATCAACAAACTCGCTAGATAGGGAATGGTCAGAGGTTTGCCTGACGTGTCATTTCATAAAAACAACGTCTGTGGACCCTGTCAGAAAGGCAAGCAAGTTAAGGCCACCCTAAAAAGCAAGTCATACCTGTCCACCCATAGGGTACGGCCCTGTAGACCATGTAAGTTTGGGAGGCTAGAAATACTGTCTTGTTATTGTTGACGATTTTCCAAGTATGCTTGGACAATCTTTCTGAGCAAAAAGAAAGATACCATCACGAAGTTGCCAGAGCACCTGAAGAAGCTACAGAATGAGAAAAGGCTGAGTATCGTCTCCATTCATTCCGACAGAGGCACTAAATTCACAAATAACTTCATAGAGAAATACTGTTCGGACAATGGAATACAGCATGAAGAATCAGCAGCCCGAACTCCTCAACAAAATGGCATTGCCGAGCGAAAGAACAAGACCCTCAAACAAGCAACAAGGACCATGTTATCCGCAAGTAAATTACCACAGCGGTTCAAGGTAGAAGCAACAAATACAACGTGCTATACACAAAACCGCTGTATCATCAACAAGCATCACAACAATACATCATATGAGGTATGAAATAATAAAACTCCATTAGTTGCATACTTTCATATTTTTGGATGCAGGTGTTATGTTCTAAACAATGGGAAGGATCAACTCAAAACCTTCGACGAAAAGTCGGATGAAGGTATATTCATAGGATACTCCTCTGTCAGCAAAGCTTTCAGGATATTTAACAAGAGGAAGCTGACAATAGAGGAATCCGTCCATGTAGTATTCGATGAATCCTATTGTGACCCTACATGAGTAGAAGAAATAACCCAGGGCATCCAACACTTTCCAGTGATGATCCCCAAACTCCAATAGAACATGTCATGGACCTAAAAATCAATCCCGCAGCTGTAAGATCAGTAGTAGTCGAAGCTGATGTTATACAAGCTGAAGCTGAGACTCCAGCACCACAAGATACAGCACGGGATGCCGAGTTAGAACCTGACAGGACATGACTGAGAGATCACCCCCATGAGTTGATTATAGGAGATATCGTTGCTGATGTAACCACTCGTGGGAAACTACAGAGTACACAAGGTACTGTACTCTGATTCTGAAAAGTCTCAATTTCATGTATGGAAATCTCAAGCCGAACTTGGGAGGCTAGCTATGTGCACTGTAGTTGTATTCTTAGCCCAGTCCAAATCTGTTTCGACCAATGAAGCTCTGAATAATTTGCACTGGATCACTTCTATAGAAGAAAAGCTGGATGGTTTCGAATGAAACAATGTACGATATCTTGTACCCATGCCAGATCATCAAGCTGTAATTGGAACTAAATGGGTATTTAGAAACAAAAAGAATGAAAATAGACTTGTCATAAGAAACAAATATCCAATAGTCGTTGAAGGTTACAGACGGAAGAAGGCATAAACTACAATGAAACTTTTGCCCCTGCAGCTAGACTAGAAGCCATCAGGATATTCCTAGCATTCGCCGCCCACAAGAACTTTATAGTGTATCAAATGGACGTTAAAAGTGCATTCCTTAATAAAGATCTCTCCGAAGAAGTCTATGTTGAATAGCTACCAGAGTTTGTCTACACTGACGGTGGAGACCTAGTATACAGGCTACGGAAAGCACTGTATGGACTTAAGCAAGCGCCTAGAGCCAGGTATGAAACCATGTCCATGTACCTAATCAACAATGGATTTAGGAAAGGTATAGTAGACAAGACCCTCTTTAAGACACAGGAAGGTGACGATCTTTTAATGGTACAAATATATGTCGATGATATTATATTTGGTCAACTAACCTCGCTCTATGTCAAAGGTTCTCTCATCTCATGCAAAGTAAATTTGAAATAAGTATGATAGGAGAACTTGGTTTTTTTCTAGGATTGCAGGTGAAGCAATTGCCTACATGCATAATCATCAACCAGAAAAAGTAGAACAAGGAGTTGTTCAACAAATTCGGGATGAACAACTCCAAATCATCATCCACTCCCATGAGCACTTCCACGCAAATTAGTGCTGACGAAGCTAAAAAGCCAGTTGATCAATCACTCTATAGGGAGATTATAGGCTCACTCCTATACCTAACAGCTAGCAGGCCCGATATCCAGTTTGCTGTAGGAGTGTGTGCTCGGTATCAGGTAACACCGAAGGAGTCACACTTCACCACAGCCAAATGAATTCTTAAGTACATGAAAGGAATAATCTATGTAGGATTGTGGTATCCTAAGGAGGATTCGATTTGGTAGGCTACAACGACTCGGATCTCGGAGGCTGTAAGTTGTATAGGAAGAGTACAAACGGTACTTGTCACTTCCTTGGACCTAGATTTATGTCATGGTTCAGTAAGAAGCAATTGGTCGACTCACTTTCTACAGTTGAGTCAGAATATTATGCCGCTGGAAGTTGCTCTATGCAGATTCTCTAGATGCAACAGCAGTTACACGATTATGGAATTAGCGCTAGAGAGACTCCAATCTTGTGCGTTATCACGAGTGCAATTGCAATTAAGCACAACCCTATATTGGACTCGCGAACTAAGCATATGGATATGAATTCATCAGGAATCATGTTGAAAATAAAGATGTTCGGATCGAGAAGATTCATATAGACATACAGTTAGCCGACATCTTTACAAAACCTCTCAATACATACAGATTCTGCACGCTTAGCCAGGAATTGGGAATGTTACAGCCAGACTCCGTGTAAGTTTTCACATTTTAATCATCAATTGAGGGGGAATGCTGTAAGATCCAATAATACAGTATCCACTTTAATTAATTGTATAGTCAGAACGAGTCAGATCTTACTGTAGGAAGAAGAAGGTATAAAACCTTCTTATAGGTGACGTGTGCATTATTTAAGGGGGAATACAGTACGCCCCATGAACACAGTATTAATCAAATGTTGCTGTAAGAATTGAATCCTGTATGTACCTTTTAAGTGGGAACACTATATTTTCATGGATACAGCACATACACTATAGGATATCAATTAATATTATAATCTTATCTAATTTATACACTTATACGCAGCAAACTGTTTTAGTCCACGTGCTCTGTCTGGATTTAAAACGTTTTATCGTTTAATAGTTTAAAGACACTTGGACTTTACTGCCTCAAATATCGCGATTTCAAAATTCAAACTGCGGTTTCGTGCAAAAGTGGAAGACGAACTGTGTCAAAAGTGGGACCGCCTATTATTTCCAAACTGACGGATTAGACGTATTAGTTATATCTGAATCCATCTTGCATGTTCTTTCAAAAGACGGTTCTCATCCCTTAAATCTGATCGTTCACTGTTAACCTAGTCTTCTTTGCACCCTATAAAAGGATAGTACATTGCTCTCACAGACTCTTTACGCTTTCTGTAATATTAAACGAGTCTACAACAATCTGTCTACATATTTTCTGCATTCCTTTGCTTAATTTCCTTTTATTTCACCACTTCTTACTTGAAAATGTCTACGTCTCATACCTCTTCAATCTCTGAAGAAGAAGGAAACCATCATTGACGGTCGCATCTTTGCCAAATTTGTTCTAATGGAGAGGATTGCATTTGAGAATGAAGACGAGATCAAAATAGACTTGGTCGTTGCTAGAGTGAACAAACAAGGTCTGTACCGTCTGGGAAGTCATCCTGATATCACCTACGATGAACAGATAGTTGAGGAATTCTATCTGGATGCCACGTTCAAATATTCCTCACAGAGAAAAGGCTCTGAAATCACTTACGTTATTGGGACTGTTCAAGGGATTGGGATCTCTCTCAACAAAGATCTACCGGAGAAGATCTACAAGTTGTCCTCTGACGGGCTCAAGATGGAAGAACTGGAGACCTTCGGGTCTGAAAGCCTGCTGTCCAAGTAGTGGAAGTTGTTTACTGGCATTTCTATGGCCACCAACGTCATCCTTCTTGTCATAAGAAGAATTTCACACTTTCATACGTCTACCTTCATGACTTTTGCTGCCGTGTTGTTGAAAATAGAACCAGTACTTTTGAAATATGCACCAAGTTAAGGTACAAAATGATGGTCGTCATCATGTCTGGCGAGAAAGTTAACTGGTGCCAAATCCTTTTGAAACGCATTCAGGAAGAGGCATCTAAGGCAGAGTCTTCCAAAAAATCATTTGGCGTAATCCTGAACCATACTCACTCGATGCGGAGTGAAGCAGTCCGCAGACGTTAAGAAAATTGGAACCGGGAAGTTTATAGGTGGAATCAGACCTACTATATACAAAAAAACGCCATTCTTGCTGGCAGGCCCAACCCCTACAACAATCCAACCTCAAGTGACCCGAGGGACGTCACTCTGAAGAGTTCGGGTTGTTGGGAATTGGGTACCTTCGCTGTTTGGAATTTGTGCTAAGTATATAGTTTTCAAACTCTTTTGCGATTGCGGAAGCGTAATTAAATTGCGGAAGATAAATGACACAAGATTTATAGAGATTCGGCCAATCATGCTTACGTCATCTCCCCGTATCTTTTTCTATAGGCTCAAGATCAACCTTTTCCGCCTTGTCTTCTATCGGTCCGAGGTAAACCGTTACAATCTCGTACCTACCAGTCCGAGATAAACCGTTACACTATTGTCTTTATGTTGGTCCAAGATAAACCGTTTTCCTTTTCTATCGGACAAGGAAGTAACCTATCTAGCTTTCTATTGGTACTAGACAAACCTCTCTTGGATTTATAATTGATTCTAATAATGCCGGATCAACGATCCTACTAACACCGAATCAATCTACAATCCGTGTCTTTCCTCTCGTGTATGAGTTTTCGTGTATAAACACTCAAACTCTTATCAATTTAGCACAAATATAACAACAAGAATGAATATAATGATAACTGATCAATATGAGATTCGATTGGAGTTGTTGTGGTGAATGATACCAAATGGCTTGGTATTTATAGCCATAAAGCCTCAACTAGCTGTTACTGGCTATCTTCATTAGCGTGCGCTAATTCCTCTTATGTAAGTTAATCTTGCATGATTACGTACGTTAACTGCTTATTGCTTCAGTTCAATAGCTTTTGCCTCTATCATTAGCGTGCACTAACTTTATCCTATCTGGTCTTCGTTTACAACGGTCTGATGCTTGAAAGTCTTTTGTCCAACGGACATAATTCAAACTTAGCATGTGCTAAGTATTTCTTGTAGCGTGTTCTACCTTGTTCAAACTTCACTTTTCAGATTCTTTGACTCTTCGCGCGATCTCTGTGTTGAAATTCTTCACAACTGTCATATTCTTCGTTAGAGTGCATTAACCTTAATGTGTAGCGTTCGCTAATCATCAGGTGACACTTCAGGTGAGTCTTCAGCTGAGTTTAATACTGCATATTACGTATGTTATGTCCATAATTTAGCGTGCTCTAGTCTTGCTTACTAGCGTGCGTTAGCTGCTTGTTTTACCCAGCTTGTGTGTCTTCGATTTCTTTGTTATTTTGCTTCGTTCCATTCTTGTTTTCTTTGATTGACAACACATCATCAACTTATCATCTCATCATCAAAATCATTTTATAATTATGTGGAATAAAATATTCCAACACGAGTGATGGGAAGAAGAGAAAAAGAGAAGTATTCCCGATAGCAGCTCCCCCAAAGCTCTCGAGAAGAAAAGAAAGAAGACCAAGAAATCTTCTAAAGCTGATCCTACGGTGACTACAACGGTCACTGTATAAGTTCTATCGACCAATCTAATTGCTGGACCTATCCCACGGGGCACAAACCCTATGGAAGAAACAGTTGTTGCTCGTACAACAGATCCCGGGCCAGTGGCGGCTATGGCGAAGGAACAACTGTTTGCCAAGTTGGAAGGATCTGGCGAATCGACTGCCCCTTCGGAGCCGAAAGCCGCAACTCCAAACAGGGCACCCACCCCTGTACAGAGTCCGACTCCCCACAGGGTACCCACCCCTATCGGGGATCCCTCTCCCCAATAGACTCCCACACCTGTTGAGGATCCCAACCGTACAATGAAGCCATCTGTTGTTCGGAATCCCTCCCCGACAGATATTATAAACACTCTCCTTCAAATCCAAATAGAGGAAGCATATGAGTGCTATAATAATTTGAAATAGAAGTTGTACTACAATCTTTCTTAATATCACAATTTTATATTGATAAAACATATTACTTCATTCTTCTCAAAATGGCTAGCAGAGTTTGACTCTACTCACATTTAACAAGGTTCACTTTTATTTTATTATTTGATAATATTTTTTACTCTTATTATTTGATAATTAATTGTGTCTAAGGAAAAAGACAATGGCCTTTGCTTAATGTAAAAACAAGAAGTACTAAAAATTTCAATTACAAACCAAAATAATATATTACAATTATTACGCTGTTACTTTGAAAAATCATTGGAATGTCTTAACCAGATATTGTGATACTACAATGCACAATACTCTTATAAAAAATTATGTTCCATCCCATTTGAATAAGCACATTTTAAGAAGCAATATTGTCCCAATAGAAGAATCCTTTTCTCGGCCTTTTACACCTCATATTCGTACTTGTATGGATGTGTACGATTCAAAAAATATATGTTCTCTACTAGTAATAATGATATACAAAGTAGAAGATTTGAAAATAAAAAACTTCGTTTATGTATCGTAGTTTCATAAAAAAAAGTTGTACATTCAACAAATATAACTCTTCTGAGTAATATTTAACTAATAACGACTTGCTCATAAGCAGTGAGACTTAGCAAAAATAATGATACTTCAACTACAAGTCGTGATACTTCCATATGAAGTGATGATACTTTTAGGTGAAGTTTGTGTGCATTATGTGTAAGATATGCTTTAATTTACTACCACAACACCCACAAGTGATTAAATCTATCAACATCACCATCGGGTTCAACCGGTGCACTTCTTGTCACCTCGGAGTGTCCGAAACTCAGTTTGGCATCCGCTTGCAAATGGAGAAAAGACATGGAGAATATAGCCATCGTTCACCATTTGCATCAAACTCAGTTCCCCAATGGTGTTGAATTTCGGAGTTTACGACAGCCATGGCTGCTCGTCTTACTCAAGCATTTGGCTTTAAAGAATCATAAATTAGTTATGGTCCCTTTTTTTAGACAATGGATAGTGGGCTGTAGACAAGGTAGCATGTATGCTGTAAAATACGGAAAAAATAGAAGGTACATGATTCCTAGCTAGGGTGTCCGTGTGCATCTTTTGGGAAACCAAGACAATAATGGTAATTCGGTCTGGTATAATGTACCGTGCCAAAGTCTCAATATAGATATACAGATTATGATACAAAAGATAGATTTGAAGGACACTTCTAAAACATGTCTCTGTATATACTTGCATTGAACCAACTCCCATTAAAAAAGATATGCAGTCGACTTCCAGCAGGTTAAACACAGAGAACCATATTCATCTCTTGTTAAAACCCTTTATCTAAATCAGCAGAACTGGCATCTCAAGATTTTGCAGTGCCGCACAGTTTTCTGATCTTCCTATCATAATTAAGCATAGCGCACACTCTCAACCACCAGAACAATCTACAGAATTACCGTAAAGAATTTAAAGTAACCAAATATTCTTCAGAGCAGGCGTGGAAATTTTTTAATAATTTTATGATCTCGCAACAGATTCGTCATTGCGAAATCCCACAGAAAAAACTGAAGACGAGCAATATTTATTCTCTGTATTGCAAGTTCAACTGCAATTCCAACACAATGAAATTACAATGCATCACTTTAAATCTTTCAAATGGCTTCAAAGGAATTATATTGGAGATCGTCAGGGGAAAAGAAACAGTGCAAGAAGGAGCGTTTTTCTTGCAAGGAGCGTTTTCTCACTTGAGAAGCTAATCCCCAAGCAGAAAATATTCATAAAGTAGCTAGTTTTAATAACTCTTCCAACAGAGATATTTAGTCTGATAGTTTATCACGTCAATAAACCAGCAGAGCTATTTAGTCTGATAGTTTATGCTTATATATCTTTGTAGACAGATACGTACCCTCCAAATCCATAAATTGTGCATTACAGGGCTCAAAAGTGAAACTCCCACATATCCACAGAAGAGGAAGAATGAAAATTACATTTCTGCATATGCCAAATAAATATTGATAGTCCAATCATGATCAGGAAGCTAACAACAAACAAAAGAAGACTCTCACATGTGCCCACAAACATACAGAAGAGACACAGGAAAAACCTGCTAACTCATTAACAAATCATCCCAGTAAGCTCAAGTATAAAGCCGAGTCCCCAACCTGATTAATGAACCATGCTAAATCAGGATGTCATACATGCACAAGGTTTATTTATTTATTTATTAATTCAAAGGATGAGAGAGAACGTAATAGATATTGGTTCCCATTTCCTTTGACAATTAAGAAATATTCACATTCACATATATGATAAGATGAATAGATGATTTATGTGACGGAAGTAAAGCAAGCAGAAAATGGGTGATAATATCATGTCCCAGCCGAATAAATTGAAAATAGACCGTAACTAGAGATAGATGGAGAGCTCACTGAAGGATAAGATTTTAGCATTGAAGAGATTGCCAGGTAAACAAATACCAAAAAGCAGGGCCTATGGTTTAGCCTTATGGCTAAAGGCAATATCACGAACAGGATATTCACATGGAAAACTATCAGGAAGAAATTCTTGAAGAAATCAAACACTTCTGCAAAGAAGTACCTGCATTAAAGAAGCAAATAAGTTAATAAAAGTAAAGGAACAAACAAAAATCTATGTCGCTTAACAAACAACAAAAGTCACTTGCCACTTACCATAGAACACCTATATGTGGAGATAAATCTCCAACAGAAAGAATAAACCCATAGGTCCTGCACGATGATATTAAAATAAATTAACATATCTAGAAGGTAAATCAAAGGCAAATATGGGATATCAAAACCGAGCGCTTCACTGAACGCAAATAAATGGACCATGAAATAACTTGTAACATGACAAGACATTCAAGAACGCTGGAATTACATAAAACTAAACAAGTACAAAAAAAGAAGATCCCCATCATAAAGGAAAAAACATCTTCCAATATGCATTTGTCGAGCACAAAAATGGAGCAGCACATTTATGCCCGCTTTGAGTTGAATAGCAGTAAGTATTACAAACAGGCTTTTCAGTTTATACCTAAACGTAGAAGTTGTAATACGAATAAGAGTGGGGCTAACCTGACACTAAAAGTTATAAGGATATTGCTACATATTCGTAATGTTTTACATAATGGGTTAGATAATGACGTCACTTTACCTTTTGTCATTTTAAAACTCGTTCAACTTTTTCATCCAATATTTCCCCACACATCACATCATGTGACACTTTAATGTACAACTTTTTATGTACAAATAATAAAATCCAAGTTATAACCAATGTTTCAAGCGCGAGGCGAGTTTGAGGCGTTTTGACCGGACGAGGCGTAAGTCCCGATTAAAATTAAAAAAATCAAAATCTCAAGAAAATATCACAATATTGATGCAAATTACTAAAAGAGCAAAAAAGTAAAAATTGGATTTTACTAAAATATCATTGTATTTAGGCAAAACCGCAACTTTATTTGAACTTTCACTAGTAAAAAAACAAAAAAAAAAATATATAAATTAGGTTATGTTTTTAAAGTAGATTGAATTGCATTCTCTACCAAAATTTTAACTCATTTTTTTGATATCTAATTATCTCTTTGTTAATATTTAAAATGTTAAATAATATCTAACTAATAACAGTTTTTTATGTTTTGTGTTTTTTTAAGAAAAAAGAGAGCAACAACTCATAAATTTAATAGTACAATAGTAATTCTATAGATATTCAATATAACTAAGGGTATTTAGGTCATAACCATTTTAAATTAAACTCTAATCCTTTCATAACTCTTCCAAATTCTAATTCTTTCATAACTCTTTCTCACCACCTAACCCCGCCGCTCTGACTTCTCACATCTCAGACTCACTTCTCCTGGTATGTTCATTTTCTTTTAAAGGTGAAATGCCTAACAGCTTCACCTCAGAGAAGCGCGTCCCATACACACCTCAAACAGGCTAGGCGTAATCCTTAGCAAAGGTGGAAGAGGCACCGCCTCATCTCCAAGGTGCGCCTCGAGGCGTGCACCTTGAACGCCTTTTAAAACACTGGATATATTAAAAATCTGATGTGGGGATCCTCTGGGCAAAAAAATGAAACAAAACTATGTTTTAGATTAAATTGCCACAAGATGTGCGGCAAAAGAAGGATGAAATATCAACATGAAAAAAGACACATTTTGGTAAATTCCGGCTTCAGTGAGGTGACAATCTACATGCCAAAAAATCATTCTGAAAAATCACTTTTCCCAGATTGAAACTCTTTTACTTCATTTATTAAGAGAGAGAGAGAGAGAGAGAGAGAGAGAGAGAGAGAGAGAGAGAGAGAGAGAGAGAGAAAGAAACACAAGAATTAACAGAAAGTAAATTAAATTTCTTGAATTAAAACCTTTCCTGCTATTAGAAGAATAAACCAAACAAACCAAACATACCCAGTATATCCCGCTCAGAGCAGGGTCTGGGGAGGGTAAGATGTACGCAGACCATGCCCCTACTTATTACGGTAGGGAGGATGTTTCCGTGAAGACCCCCAGCTTAGTGCACAGCAGAATCTTGTGATAAATACAAAGGAAAACGTATGATTCGAAAAAGCTCGAGACCATACCTGAGCCCATGGCTTGATCCACATGGGACTTACCTAAGCGGAATTTGGCTACTTCACTCCCGATGAACGCTGCTCTAACAAAAGAGAGGTTGGCTCTGCGCACAGCTCCCTGTCAAAAATACACCACACGCAAAGACAATAGGATAAAATATACAATAAAAGTAAAAATGCAATGCTCTAAGTCAAAGCTAACCGAGACAACCCAACCCTGAGGCTCTCAACTACAGCACCGCTCCCTACAAAAGAATCCACAACTCTGATATGGCGCCTCCAAGCGCACATATCAACAGTCATGGTCTCAGAAAGGTTTAAGGCCTTCAAATCTAATCTCAGTTGCTCCTCCCACGTCCTCCTCGGTCTGCCTCTCCTCCTCTCCCCGACAACCATTAAACTCTCGACCCTCCTCACCGGAGCAGATGCCTGCCTCCTGCGGATGTGGCCAAACCATCTCAATCTCCCTTCCCTAACTTTCTCTGAAATGGGCGCCACTTCCAGCGCGTTCCTGAAAACCCCGTTCGCAATTCTATCTAACATTGTGCGATCACACGACCAACGTAACATTCTCATTTCAGCCACTTCCAACCTGCTCTCAAGCGACTTCTTCATCACCCAACATTCGGAGCCATATAACATTGCAGGTCGGATTGCCGCTCTATAGAAATTACCCTTCAATTTTAGAGGGACTTTCTTGTCGCACAGGACCCCTGTCGCTGCTCTCCACCTTAGCCACCCCGCCTTGATGCGATGCGTGACATCATCTTCACACTCACCTTCCTTCTGAATGATCGAACCCAAATACTTGAACTTATCCGAACGGGGTACGATCTGATCCGCAATCTTTACCTCAACATCTTCCTCGTTGGCCTCACCACTAAAGTTACACCAGAGATACTCGGTCTTAGACCGGCTCACACGCAAGCCCTGAGATTCTAACTTAGCCCTCCAAAGCTCCAACTTCGAGTTCACCTCCCTCCTCGACTCCGCCACTAACACAATGTCGTCAGCAAAAAGCATGCACCAATATGAGAGTGAACTTTGAAGAATGATGTGCTAAATGAACTTTGAAACTTCGATGAATATGAGAGGGCATAAATTATAACTAGAATCAGAAACTTCTATTTTAGCCCAAGATTAGGCTCAAAAATTAAAAAGAAAATGGATGTTTTATTAAGCAACATCGTACCTCGTAAATATCTCACCTAGACCACCATATTCTCTCATAGAGATGCCCACAAAACAAAAAGAATGACTCACTGCCTGGAAAATGTTTTTATGGGTTTGCTAGCCAGGGACTTGAGTTCCACATGTTCAGCTTCTCCTTGTACAACACTTTGCACAAACAGTTTTCTTGGAGGTGCATCCGGACCATACCCTAATAAAAAGATCAGCTGCAACAGGAAAAAGTTGAGCAAAAGAATATTACTCTACCTGTCTGCCACTGAAAAGATTGTTAAGCCACCACAAACCTAAACATACCGGAATGAATATAACCAATGGATAAAGAGATAAATGTGATGCGACAACCCACCCAAAAGCTGCCAATGGTATTAGCCCTGTGTGTATATCAGAAGTAATAACTCAGTCGAAGACTAGGTCATGACTGGAGGTGTTTAATTTCAGATTCATCTAACAAGACTTTGTTGTGTCGAGATTTATACATCTCAACAGGCGATCGGCACAGAGACCGGGCGACCGAGCCATAGCCTAACAGCCAAGGCAGTTTGGCCGATCGAGGGTCCCAGGTCGAGTCCCGATGCCGAGCGATCGACATCTAAGGCGATCGTCTCTCGGCACCTGGCGATCGACTCTGGTACCCGGCCAGTGACGACCGCCTCATGCCACGCGAAGCCATCGCCCGTCTAGTCGGCGAAGGCCGAAGCTCGAAGCAAGGACCCACGTGCAGATCCGGAAAAGGCGCCGCAAGACATGGATCGTTGACCACAGCCTGTCACCATCTGCTCACCTACCGACAGACCGGCGAAAGGTGCGAAGTGGGACCGTCCGGGACAGCGACTCAGGACGCGTGCAGGCTCCTCATTGGACCGCACAGCTGGCTGCCAGCAGCAGCCGCGGACTTCAAGGCAGACAGCCCATGTGCTAAAAGACGATCGCCCCTTATTATATTACAAGGAAGGCGATCGCCCGTCAGTAATAAAGGCATCTCAGCTCCTATAAATAGAAGGCTGCCTGCACTTGGAAATCTCTCTACTTTTCGACCAGTTCAGACTCTCTCTGGCTTTTTGGGTCTGGCTTTTCTTGCAGCTATCTCTCGGCTTTTCTCTCTCAGCACCTCTTAAACGAAAGACGGTCGGCAGAGATAAAAACAAGAACTCCCTGCAGTTCAAGAACTCAGAGCAACTCTAGTTCTTCCGGCAAGCACTCAACAGCTAGATAACTAGGATCTTTTACATTCATTGTAATCGCATTCTTACATTAATATTTGTACTCAAACGTACTCATATTAATAACATCTCGCGAGAGCATTCAAGCACGGGCATAACAAACCCGGTAAATCTTGTGTTATTTCCATTCCCACGGACGTGCTCTCGCACCTTGTTTGCTGTTCGTCCATTCCAGCAATATCTATCTCCGGATAATATTTCGGGCAGTAACAGACTTTACAGGCCCTAGAGCATTGTCACACACCAAAAAAAATACATTTAAATTGTTCTTTTCTCCTCGAAAACACCCAAAATCGATGCATTTTCTTTGCACTTCAAAAATATAACAAGTCTGTAACTGCATGAAGTTAACAATGGTGCTACTGCTACCTAACAATTCTTTCTTAAAAATCCAGTTTTTGTTTTTTATAACAAAGAAAAATTTCTCTCTCTCTCTCTCTCTCTCTCTCTCTCTCTCTCTATATATATATATATATATATATATATATAAGTACAAGAAAAACATCCAACATACAATTATGGTTTTGAGAAATAACTGCGAGTAGTCTTTCCTAACACCCTACACACTATACAAACTATGGACATCAGAACATTCGACTTTCACTTAAGCTTAAGGATCATAAGTTCACTCAAAAGTTGAGATTAAAAGGTGAGTATTTAATAAAGTTAAAAGAAAGGTGAGTATTAAATATAACTTGTTTTTCATTTCATACACAAAGCTAATGGTCAATAATTCTTGCTAATCATTTCTAAACCTTAGGTTTTTTGGGAATTATTAACCAAATCAAAAAATACGCATTACTAATCCACTTACCTGAAAGTAACAGATTCAACTTAGAGAAAGGAAAGATAACAATAGAACTAATATATGTTAAATGCTTATATACAGCCCACAACATCGTTTGTAAAACGTGAAAAAATAACCCCCCCCCCCCCCCCCCCGGTTTTCATTGATACAAAAGTTAAAATCCAAATACAACAGCGAAAAGAAGACATAGTACTTGGTGATGAAAGGATGGACTTACATTACACCTTTGAGCTTTTTGAATGGTAGTATAATACTCCCTCCGTCGCACTTGAATAGAGTGATTTCAAGACATGATTTTGTCCCACTTGAAGATAATACTTTCAAAATACAATCTTAATATCTAATTAAAATTTATAGTATAATATTCCTTAAAATTGGAGTATTTCATTATATAAATTACAATTGTAGTTGATTGAAATAAGAAGTTTAAAAAATGAGTGAGAATAGATGGTTTAAAACGAGTCATACCTTCGTTAAAATGGCTAAAATTAAAAGGTTATACCTTAACCAAATTACCCTCTTCAAGTGGGACGGAAGGGGTAACCTAGAAGCTATACCACTGCAATTATCGTCACTAATTCTTGCAACCTAAACTTATGCGCATTTGCCAAAAACTATAAGTGCTCTAGAAAACAAGATGGATACTTTGCATGGCTTTAAATCATAAATATTTTTATTATAATAAAAAAGCAAGCATAATTTCAATTTTTCTTATGTGAAGCATAAGTAACAGACATCAAACCCCAATTAGATTGATCATCCACCAGTCAGTCTCTCAGTGACAGAAATGCAGGATTTATTGATAGACATTGCAGATTATATGATTCTCAGATTGATCGATGGTTATTCTCTGAGTTCATAATCTTAGAGCAGTAACATTTCCTCCAGTAAATCAAGTTCCAGTTTTGTGAAACACCAAAAATACCCATCACCAATTACAGAAATACCAGGGGACGCCTCATATTATATGTTAACATTACCACGAGACAATCTGAAATCAATGCACATGAAGTATTTTGGAAAATAAATCTATGACGCATAGGAGGACAATTCCAACTACAACATAAAAGTTTGAACCACTTTTCAACAAGAGCGTCAAATCAATAGCATAAAAGAGACATGAGGCCCCTTTTAGTACCAGTAATATAAATCATTAAGGCAAAGTAACGGTTGTTCACTTCATACCCGCAGATGCTCCATAAAGTGATAAGATGACAAACAGATTTTCGATGGGTGATGTATTGAACCCGATGCTAGAGACAATTGTGAAAGGGTTCCACAAATACACAAGAGCAGCAATATCACCAGATGGCAGAATCTCTAATTTCAAATAAAGTAAATTCATCAGTTTCTCTAAAAGTACTCAACAGTGGGACACAAAAAAGTATACTTATGCAGCAGAATTCTAAGGATTGAATTGAATTACCTAAGTTCTTGAACAGATTATCAAGGCCTAACGATTTCAAATTATGACCACGTGATGTCCGAAGAATGAATCCAATTGCACGGATGAGAACTGCACTGATAAAATCTGCAATCACAAAAACCAGACTATATCCAAAAATATGTTGATATTCTTTACAACTAAATGGTACTCAAAGAATAAATCTGCAAAATAAAGAAGATACAATTTGTGGATGGCCTTCACACTAAACAGAGACTCATCAACAGTGTAATAATTAGTGCAATAACATAAAGGGTTCCGAGCAACAATGAAATTATCAATAAATCCATGTGGTAATTGGTGTCACAGAAATGTCTTCAAACATCTTGACCGAGTGATTTAGTAATATCCACACCATAGTTGTTAAAGGCGCGCCTCAAGCGTAAGGCGCTTAGATAAAAGGGCACATCGCCTTTTAAGCCCTAAGGCGGGCGACCTCAGTCAGGCGTGCACCTGGGTGCACCCCAATGCGCCTTTTTGGTGCGCCTAGGCACGCCTCTCTATTAGGTCTCTTTTTTTTTCATTATACTTTTATAGTTGTTTTTATTGTTTCTGACATTTTGATTTTGTCAAGTATTAAGTATGATGGGTACCTAGACAGTAATAGAACAGAATGCAAATACTCCTTGTATTTATGAATGATTCTCCCTGAAGTAGCTCAGTTTGAATCAGTGATTACAAAGACAGGAAGATACTGCTCAATGAAATGGAAAATACAGAAAACAAGAAATTGCAGATAGTAAATCACTCTTGATCTCTCTAGAGTCAAGTCCCACACCCAGCCAATTCTAGCAAATACCAGCCTGTCTCAATCCCACACATCACGCCCTTTTATCTTTCTTTCTCTAACAGAAATATTCTTTTTGTTAAAAGTCCACTCTGGAATTATTCTGCGGGTCCCAGTTAACTCTTCCATTTCCCTCTCTCATATATTTTCCCAACTTTCCCCAATTGCCCTTCATTAATTCCAGCATTCTCATCAACACTTCCCCCTTTGAAATTCACCTTGTCCTCAAGGTGAAGCTCAGGGTATTCTTCAATCATCCTGTCAGCAAGTTCCCAAGAGTTTTCAAAGTCGGGCATTCCTCTCCATTTCACCAGCACCTCTACTTCCTGTTGTGGGGTCTGTCTCATAGCAATAATGTCTTCAGGGTGGCATTGTAACTCCAAGTCTTCTGACAAGACTTGCGGTAGGGCCTCGCAATTTTCTGGTGTAACAAAGATGGCGGTTTCAGCAGGAGACATGAAAGACAGTGGTGCACCCCGCCGTCCCTGCAATTTCGGTTTGTAGCAACCTCCCTATCCTCTCTAGGATTTCAAATGGCCCATAATATCTGGGACTAAGCTTCGTTCACCTCTTAGCTAGCTTCTTCAATTTGTACGGTTGAATCTTCAAGTAAACACAGTCTCTGCTTTGAATTCTACCTCTCTCTTATGTTTATTAGCTTTGCCTCATCCTATTCTGTCTCAGTTGTTCCTTTAAGAGCTTCAGCAATTCATTGCGCTCTTGTGTTAATTGAGTGACCTCTTCAACAGGAGTCACCATTGTGTCACCCCTAATAACTGGTGGAGGATCCCTTCCGTACATATCTTTAAAAGGTGTCATTTTAGTAGCTGAATGGTAATTAGTGTTATACCAATACTCAGCCCAACTGAGCCATTTATGCCACTGCTTGGGTCTGTTGCCGGTCATGCACCTAAGGTAGGTCTCCAGGCATCTATTCACTACCTCTGTCTGGCCATCCGTCTGTGGGTGGTAAGCTGAACTGAATCTCAATCTTGTTCCTGCCAATTTAAATAACTCAGACCAGATACAATGTATTCTGGAAGACCCTCCAATGAAGTCCCCAATGTATCCTACTAGTATGGTATCCATCCCTCCAGCCTTTGGAAGACCCCCAATGAAGTCCATAGTGATATCTATCCAAATTTGTTTAGGGATTGGAAGTGGCTGCAACAAGCCTGCAGGATTGAGGGCTTGGTATTTGTTTCTCTGACAAACTTCCAATTAAACACATAGTCTTGTATCCTTCCCCTCATGCCTTCCCAATAGAACAGCCCTCCTATTCTCTTATAGGTTCTGAAATAACCTGAATGTCCTCCACAAGGAGAATCATGGAATTCTTTCAAAATTGTGGCAATTTTGGTGGAATTCTTAAGAATGACTAACCTGTCCTTATAGTACAACCTTCCTTTCTTGATTTGATACCCTGGATGTGAAGATTCATCCACCAATAAATTCTGCATCAGCCCTTGTATGCTGTCCTGCACAACATCAGCCTCTAATTCCTCCAAATCTATTATTTGCAGAGTGCTGATAGCTGCATATTGCATTTTTCTGGAAAGTGCATCAGCTGCCTTGTTTTCTAACCCTGGCTTATACTTGATCTCAAAATCAAAACCAAGTAATTTTGATATCCATCTCTGCTGGTCCTCTCCCATCAGCCTCTGATCTGCCAAGAATTTCAAACTTTTCTGATCCGTGTGTATGACAAAAGGCCTGCCCAGCAGGTAGTGCCTCCATTTTGACCGCTAGGACAACCGCCATCAACTCCTTTTCGTACACCGATTTGTTCTGTGCCCTATCGTAAAGTGTTTGGCTCATAAAGGCCACAGCCGTCCCTCTCGCATCAAAATCGCCCACCCTTGCCGGATGCATCAGTTTCTACCATAAATGGTTTGTCAAAATTAGGGACAGCCAGAACTGGAACTGACACCATGGCTGCCTTTATTTTTCAAAAGCTGATTGTGATTCATCATTCCACCCAAACTGATCCTTCTTTAGTTATTGAGTAAGTGGCCAAGCAATTTTTCCATATCCCTCAACAAATTTCCTGTAATATCCTGTAAGCCCAAGGAAGCCTCTCAACCCCTTTACATCTTTAGGGACAGGCCATTCCATCATTGCTTGTATTTTAGATGGATCAGCCGATACCCCCTTTCCTGAAATTATGTGGCCAAGATACTCCAAACTGTTTTGGCCGAATGTGCATTTCTTTCTATTTATCACCAGCTCATTTTCTTTCAACACTTGCAGCACTATCCTCACATGTTCCTTGTGAAGGTCTTCATTGGCACTGAAAATAAGTATATCATCAAAGAAAACTAGCACAAATCTTCTCAAATAAGGGTTTAGTGCCTTGTTCATGAGAGCTTGAAGGTTGAAGGGGCATTGGTTAGTCGAAACGGCATTACCAAGAACTCATAATGCCCCTCATGTGTTCGGAAAGCTGTCTTGCTTATATCTTCCTTCTTCATCCTTATTTGATGGTATCCGGACTTGAGGTCCAACTTAGAAAAAATGGTAGCTCCACCAAACTCATCTAATAGCTCATCAATGATTGGTATGGGAAACTTGTCTGGAACGGTGAGCTTGTTTAAGGCCCTATAATCCACACAAAACCTCCAGCCCCCATCCTTCTTCCTCACCAAAATCACAGGGCTGCTATAAGGACTATTGCTGGGCCTTATGAGTCCAGCCAACAACATCTCTTTCACAATTCTTTCGATCTCATTTTTTTGGTAGTATGGATACCTATAGGGACGTACATTAGGAATGTTGGACCCCTCCTTCTAGGTAATGGCATGGTCACATTCCCTCTTAGGTGGCAGCTGGGAAGGTTCCTTGAAAATCTCTCCAAACTCCTCCAATACTCCCTTCAACAATGGGCATATTTCCTTTCTCTGCACTCGTCCAGTTTCATCATAGGACAGCAGGAACCCCTCTCCCTCATTTTGGAGAGCTTTCATCATAGTCTTCCACGAAGCTTGAATTTTGCATAATGAAGGGTCTCCTACTATTCTCTTCCTGTTTCCGTTTTCCCCCCATCTCAGACTCAAGTTCTTGAAATTGGCCTTCACATCTCCTAGACTCTCCAACCAATCCATCCCCAATACTAAATTTGTCCCTCCTAACTCCAACAAGAAAAAATGTTGTATAATAGGTGCTCCCTGGATGTTCACTTCTAGTTGAGGGCATATTCCCCTACTTTTCACCTTCACACCATTCCCCATCTCAACTACATAATCAGGAGTGTCTTCTACCTTTAATTGCAACTTCTCTACCACTTGCTTAGAAATGAAATTACTGGATACTCCACAATCTATTAAGAACAGCATCTTCTCCCCTCCAAGTACTCCTGCAGCTTTAAAAGACCTGTTAGAGGTCAGCCCTGCCTTGCTCTTCATGGACAAGTGCATTACCTTCATTAAAAGTGCCCCTCCCTCTTCGGTTTCAGACCCTGTTTCAGTTCCTGATCCTTCCTCCTCCGTCCCTTCCTCCTCAACTAGCATGATTCTATAATGTTTCATCTTACAAACATGGTCACGGCCCCACTTATCCCCACATTTAAAGCATAACCCCTTCCTACTCCTCTCCCTCAACTCTACTTGAGATAATCAACCACCCTCTGTTTTCTTTTCGCCCATACTACTCTCTCCTTTTTTATAATCATTTTTTTCTCTCCCTGGCCCTCTCTCCATTTTTGCCGTAACCCAGTTGTCCTTGGTATATCCCCTGTACCCTTTCCCTCCATATTTCCCTTTATCTCTCCACTCCCTCTTCTCCTCTAACCTCAGTCCTCCTCTTCGCATCGCTGCGTTTTTTTCCTCCAGCAACAAAGCTCGAT
Organism: Orobanche coerulescens; assembly: GCA_033398695.1. Classification (NCBI taxonomy): domain Eukaryota; kingdom Viridiplantae; phylum Streptophyta; class Magnoliopsida; order Lamiales; family Orobanchaceae; genus Orobanche; species Orobanche coerulescens. The sequence goes on along the minus strand of CM065805.1, from coordinate 58,799,929 downwards.
CCATTAGCTCATCAAGTGATCATGCTTCGTGCAACTTTAACTCAGCTTGGATCTCATCTTTCAACCCATTCATGAAGATGCCTTTTAACATGATTCGCTCCTTCTTAAGAGGAGCTGCTTCTCTTTCAAAACTCTCACGATACTTCATAACGGAACTAGTTTGTTTAACGCTTAACAGGGGACCAAATGGATTCTGAACCATACCTGGTTGGAATCGCCGTATCACCGCCGCCTTGAACGTCTCCCATGAACTATCCTCATTCTGCTCCTCCCACCACCGATACCAGCTCAGGGCCTGATCTTCCAAGGCGATCACCACCGCATCCAGTTTCTCCCATTCATCGACCTGGTTCAACTTAAAATACCTCTCTGCGCGTACGATCCAGCCGTACGCATCTGCTCCCCTGAAAATGGGGATTTTGAGCTTGTGACCCCCAAAGTCCCTTTCGGTGCTTCGACTGGGACTCCTGCTCGTAGATATCGAGTCAGAACTGGAGTTGTCGCCTCCTAGAACGCTACTGCCTTCATCGTCTCCCCGTGTAAGGTTTTGATGACGTCGTCGATGAGTGCGACGGTGTTCCTTCTTGGCTTGCGCAATGATGAGCTCCTTCAGCTCATCAAACTTGCGCTCCAACCCTTCAATGCATTTCTCCATGATGTGTCTCGTCACGACCATATACCCCAAGGCTCGACTTCTCTGATACCACTTGATGGGTATCTAGATAGTAATAGAACAGAATGCAAATACTCCTTGTTTTTATGAATGATTCTCCCTGAAGTAGCTCAGTTTGAATCAGTGATTACAAAGACAGGAAGATACTGCTCAATGAAATGGAAAATACAGAAAACAAGAAATTGCAGAAAGTAAATCACTCTTGATCTCACTAGAGTCAAGTCCCACACCCAGCCAATTCTAGCAAATACCAGACTGTCTCAATCCCACACATCGCGCCCTCTTATCTGTCTTTCTCTAACAGAATTATTCTTTTTGTTAAAAGTCCACTCTGGAATTATTCTGCGGGTCCCAGTTTAAAGTCTTCCATTTCCCTCTCTCATATATTTTCCCAACTTTCCCCAACTACCCTTCATTATTTCCAGCATTCTCATCAAAGTATTTTATGGATTGTTATATTTTATTGTCATTATGTGTTTATAAATTTTATAAATCACTTATTGTGACATGACAATAGCAATTATCTCAAACTCATCGCCGTCTCATGATATTTTCCATATAAATGGAAAAACCTATGATGTTGACGGTTTTGGAATTTCGTTCTATTTCTCCTTCATATGAAGGTTGCGACAGGAAGGGCATCCGGCGTAAAACTTTGCCACTTTGTTATTTGCATGAGTTATGGTGTTAACTAATTTTAGACAATTAAACGACACTATAATCTTCATGCCACCGACCCCAACATAGTTGGGATTAAGGTGCTGTTGATGATGATGATGATATGTGTTTATAAATTTTATAAACACAAGTTGATACCCGGTGATACCCGGTGAGAGTGCTGCAACGCAGCATAGGGTTGTGGAGCTTGACTTTCGAGGTAAGAGGCAATTAAGAAAGAGAAGACCACAAGTTGACCCTCGAATTAAGTGGGGGAAGCTCCAAGGGGAGAGTCGACATACTTTTATGGCTAAGATTGCTGATAGTGGTATTTGGTCTAATTACACGGAGATGGATATAAATTCGATGTGGAACTTGTTGGAGCATAACATAAAGGATGTTGCAAAAGAAGTCTTAGGAGAATCTAAAGGAAACAGATCATCAAGTAAGAACACATCTTGGTGGAATGATGAAGTTAAGCAAGCGATAAAGACCAAACGTGAATGTTAAAAGGTACTGGGTAAATGCTCAAGCGATGAGAATTATGAGAAGTACAAGAAAGCTCGAACAGAAGCTAAAAAGGCAGTGCGAAATGCCCGATCAAAGGTCAATCAAGAATTATATACAAGATTAGATACAAAAGAAGGGGAAAAAGATATCTATAAACTTGCTCGAATGAGAGAGAAGAAGACGCGAGATATTTAAAAAGTTAAATGTGTGAAAGATACAAACCAAAAGGTTTTGGTTCAAGATAAAGAGATAAAAGAGAGATGGAGGTCATACTTTGATACCCTATTCAATGGCCATCAAGAACAAGATATTGGGAATTTAAACATCCCCTCAAGTATGGTTAACCGATAGTTTAAGAGGAGAATTCAAAAGGGTGAAGTGACAATGGCATTAAAGAAGATGTGGTCAAAGAAAACAGAAGGACCAGATGGTATACCTATTGAAGTTTGGAGGTGTTTAGGGGAGAGAGTGATCGAATGGGTAACTATGCTTTTCAATAAGATTTGGAGAAGCAATAAGATGCCATCAGCATGGAGGACAAGTATTCTCATCCCTTTGTATAAGAACAAAGGTGATGTTCAAGATTGTTCTAATTATCGCGGAATTAAACTAATGAGTCATACCATGAAGTTGTGGGAACGAGTGATTAAACAAAGGATCAGGAAATGTGTGAAGATAACAGAAAATCAGTTTGGATTTATGCCTGGAAGATCGACCATGGAAGCAATTTATCTTATCCGGCAGTTGATGGAACATTATCGATATAAAAAAAAGATCTACATATGGTTTTTATTGATTTAGAGAAGGCACACGATAAAGTACCAAGGGAAGTACTTTGGTGGGCCTTAGCAAAGAAGGGTGTATCGCGGAAATATATTGACATTATAAAGGACATGTATGAGGGAGCTAGTACAAGTGTACGTACTAATGTTGGAAGGACAGAAGAATTCGCGATTACGATTGGGGTGCATCAAGGATCTGCTTTTAGTCCTTTTCTCTTTGCCATAGTCATGAACGAATTGACAAGAGAAATTCAAACTGACGTTCCGTGGTGTATGATGTTCGCAGATGATATTGTGTTCATTGACGAAACGAAGGTTGGAGTGCAACAGAAATTGGAACTTTGGAGGGATACTTTGGAAGCTCGAGGCTTTAGGCTGAGCAGAAGTAAGACTGAATATATGGAGTGTAGGTTTAACGAAAACAGTGATAGAGAGGCGGGAATGATCACATTTGATGGGAAAGTTGTTCATGGATCCACTTTCTTTCGGTATCTTGGATCTATTATCCAAAAGGATGGAGAGCTAAATGGCAATGTGGCTCACAGAATAAAGGCAGGGTGGTTGAAGTGGAAGAGTGTCACATGGGTTTTATGTGATCCTGACATGCCTCATAGATTAAAGCGTAAATTTTACCGCACGGCAATTAGGCATGCACTGTTATATATGGCACCGAGTGTTGGGCTGTAAAACAGTGTCACGTTCAAAAGATTAATGTGGCGGAGATGCGTATGCTACGATGGATGTGTGGTCATACAAAAAAGATTGACTCAGAAATGAGGTGATTAGAGAGAAGGTAAGAGTTGCGTCTATAGAAGACAAGATGATGGAGAATCGATTACGATAGTTTGGTCATGTGAGAAGAAGACCTGTTGATGCCCCAGTGAGGAGGCTAGAAAGTTGGGGAACAAGTAATATTGTGAAAGGTAGAGGAAGACCCAAGAAAACTTGGATAAAGATGATTGAAAATGATATGCGGTTTCTTGGAATTGGAGAAAGTATGGCAATGGAGAGGCTAATGTGGCGGGAAAGAATACGGATGGTGGATGGAATCTGATTCCTTTTTTTTATTCCTATTTTCTTTTATTTCATGTTATCTTCTAATTTATTTTTCAGGATTTTTTTTGCCTTGTTTCTCTACTTTTTTCCCTCTTTTTTTTTCCTTTTATGTTATTTATGTAACGATCATTGACGGTTTCAAAGTTTGATTCATGTTAGCCGATTCCACATCATTTTGGGACTAAGGCTTAGATGTTGTTGTTGTATGTGTTTATAAATTTTAGAATTTAATTTAATTTATTTTTCATTTTTTGTGCGCCTCACTGCCCTCACCTCTCTCGGGTGTGCGCCTCGCCTTGAGCCTCGCGCCTCAGGCGATAGGAGCCCGTGTCTCCTTGGTGCGCCTTTCGCCTTTAACAACTATGATCCACACATAGGCAACTATAAGAGAATTACAATTTCATCATAATTCTGCAGTACAGATGTCGGGGAAGTATTTGGTCATAAAAGTCTAGTATTGAAATTGGTACGCTGTTGGAAGCAGCAGTGCTGTAAAAGCAGTGCTGTAAAAGTGTCTTGTTTAGACATGGATATAAACTGTCATGTCTTCGTAACAGTGTGTTTATATTTGGTAGCTCCAAAGACAATTTTCAGTAGTTTGACATGGTTACAAGCTTGTTCATATATATTGCAACTGTTCTTTAAAGTTTTACCGAATAAAAAGGGTAAGCAGCTAAAATCTTGATCCTTTAGTAACTCTCAAAAGATGTAACATAAACCAAAAGAAAATCTAATTCGCAGGATTCCGACTGACTTCACGCATCATATTGCTAAATGAAAACCTTGGTGCACCTAATAATAAATAATAAAGAAGTTTTGCAGAAAATTGGCTCGATTAGGTGGGTTTAAAAGGTTTGATGCGGGTGCGCGCTTCACTAGCTCGATATATTATAGAGACACAATTGCTAACTAAGTTTTTCTATTTGACATCCATTCAGTTTCTGTTTTTCTAAACACTAAACTATATCAAGTGTTACCTAAGTTCATGGCAGTTTCTTTTTCTCATAAACTAGAAGTACACATATTTTACATCCCTAGGCCACATCAATGTGCATCAATATAACACTTAACATTGGCAAATGAACACAGTAAAGACAGCTATATTACAGAGCAATTACCTGCATAATAGATGATGGGGTTGTCCATGAATCCTGCATCACGTATTTATTTAACAATAATCAGTAGTTACATAATTTTGTCAGGAAAACAGATCTACGAAGTTAATTAAAAGTTCGTGAACTTACTTCTTCCCAATAAGAGGTCCGAGAAAGGAGAGCAATAACGGTTATCCATGGTACATCGAACCTGCTTATCAGAACCCACTATAATTGTATTACAAAAAAAAAAAAAAAAAAAAAAAAAAAAAGACTTGAAAAGAAAAACAAGTTTGGACAAATTAAGCACTGAAAACGAAAACACACGAACCAGAATATGGTGACACTGATAATTTTTGTAGCCAATAGCCCTCAGCCACTACAACGGCACAAACCACACAATAAGACAAAGAACAAACAGTAGAATCCAACGAAAGCTTCAAACAAATATAAAATTTATATATATATATATATATACCCATATATGTGTGTGTTTGTGTGAAAGGAGAGAGAGAGAGAGAGAGAGTTTACGGCGGCGCAGGCTGGTGACTGGAGTAGAGACTTCGGGGCGAGTTGAGAGGTTGAGACTTTCCGAGAAAAAGCTCAGAATTAGTCTGAATATGATCGAAGCTATTGCCCATTTCCAAAACCCAAACTTCTTTATCCTACTTCCAGTTATGTTTTTCTCCTCCATTGGTCTTGGAAAATTGCCCTGCCTGCTTTCAGACCGGGGGAGGTTGCAGCGGAGAGTGGCCTCGGGTTCTGGGGGTTGAAACGTTGTCGTACAGGCCAAAACTCAGTTTAGAGTTGACCCGGCAATTTACGACACGACAACGTTTTTGTTGCCATTCGTTTCATTTCATCTACTAAAACCTATAAAAATAATATTATATTATTAAAATTATTATTTTTTATAATATTTTAATATTTATTTTATATTATGTGCCTGACACGAAAACACGACACGAAACGACACGAATTTGCGCGGTACACGACACGACATGACACGAATTCATTTAGTGTCGTGTATGGGTTTGGACTTTTGGTACACGAAACACGAAAGTACACGACACGAACGAATTGTCAGGTCTAGTTTAGAGAACCACGGGTCGGATTGAGCTAGATAGGTCCGGCACATTATATTTTAGAAAAAAAAAATTACTAATATTTTCGAAATTATATTAAAAGCATTATTTTTATAAAAAATAAAACTTAGATATCAATATAAGAATCGTTAAAATGCGCACTTCGCGTGGTGCGTAATAAGATAATATATTATAACATGTGAATAACTATTATGCCCCTGATAAAATTATATAATTACGTCTATGCCATCTGAAGTTTTTCTATAAATAGGACTTCAGTTATTAATGAAAAGATACTTGAGTCATTATCTATTGTCTCTCTAAAGTTTCTCTCTACAATATTTCAGTTTTAAAACACGTTATCAGCATGATGAGTCTCTAATTTGCAGAGAATCAAAAAAAAAAAAGGGAGATTGTCTTCACCATAGCAAAGGGCTGCCACCGACTGTTATCCTTCCGAAACCCACCACCTCTCGTTCTCAATCCAATCTCATGTTAACCACCAAGCCACTAGGCTCCAAAATTTGGAACCATATTCGCGCGTTATCCACCCAAACGCCACTCCACCCTTGCAACCCACGGACTGTCGAGATGCCGACCCGTTTTCCCAAGATATTCAGGGTATATTACAGCGTCGTGGACCCCTATATGGGACCCACCACACTAACAAATAATACCATTCGTCTAACCATCTCGGTTAACGAGAAAAACACACATCAGTAAGACGAAATTTAAATAAAAACGCCCGGCACAACCGGTAAACCAAACTTCACCGAAAATTACAAATAACATTTGGTATACAAACCATTTTCCAAATCAAAACGCCTGAGTACTCGCGAGTACGGTCTATCAGTTTACAAGTTGAAAACAAACATTTAAAATGGACAACTAAAACAAAGGACTCGTTTGCACACGTCGACCACCTTAGCCAACATCTTCGTACTGCCCCAGTGCTCGATCGACCGGCTGAACACAACCTAAAATTCATAACACGAATTTCCCCAAAAATGGGTCCCCAAAGGGGTTAGCAATTACGCTAGTACAAGTAATCAAGGCAAACCAAACGCTTATACATTTCATAGTACATGCATCAAATCGTTTCAAAAATCAAAATCAAGACATGTCTTTTCCCGGAAAACAAATAGTCAAATATCACAGTTAACTTGCCTAGGACCGGGGCTAAACTACTGGTCCCATCTGAGGCCTCTATGGACCCTCCCGGACTGGACATAGTTAAAAAATCAAGTCACGCACATGCATCGCCTAGGACCGGGGCTAAACCACTGGTCCCATTTGAGGCCTCTATGTACCCTCCTCGATTAGCTAGCCAACAAGCTCGTGAATCAGGAGCGAAATCACAGATTCCCCCGAGGCCCCGTCGGACCATTCCGGAGTGAGCAAAGCACACACATATGCATTACCATTTCATGTTAAGCATAAGGGTTTCACGAGAATACTTGCCTTGAGTAATTACCGACGAAACGAACGGAACGGAAAATCAACCACGATCGCTAGGAACCGACAATCCCGAACCTAACGATTCGAAGAATACAATCACAACCATTTCTACACAAGTACTGTAACACCCTCAAGATATTCGAGGTATATTACAGCGCCGTGAATCCCTATATGGGACCCACCAGGCTGAACAGCATCATACTCAACGACTCACATAAACGACGACCAACACCATGTCATAAAGACGCAGAACAGAACAAGCCACCCGTTTAACTTGGCCAATATAACATCATCATCCAACACAACATAATAAGCAACAATACAATCCAAACGAACAAGAACCCCTTAAGTACTCGAGTACAACTATTAGTCCAAAACCACAAAACATGATAAGGTAAAAGACACTAAAACGTCACTCGTGCACAATCATCACGCACGGCCATCATCCGCGTCATCGTCCAATACCTGCTCGTCTCGATGAACTCCGACTGAAATTCATAAAACGAATTTCCCCAAAACGGGTCCCCAGAGGGGTTAGCAATTACGCTAGTACAAGTAACCAAATGAACAATTTACATCTTACACATATAGTAATGCATGCCATCAAGAAATCTTAGTTTCCAAAACACTCATTTCCTAAATGCCAACGATCAAATCACATTTGTAAAAATGCACCACAATTAACCGTGGATCCACCCTCCGTGGACCCCTACCGAGACCCCGTCGGATCTAACCCGTAGTGGTTAAAAGCAAGCTCGCGGATCCACCCTTCGTGAACCCCTACCGAGACCCCGTCGAGTCTAACCCGTAGTGAGCATACACACACACACAATTTCTCATACAAAACTACTATGTCAAGATCGTAAGTTCATAAGGATACTTGCCTCGATTAATTAGACGATGACACGAACGGAACTAAGAGTTGAACACAACCGCAAGGAACCGCGAAATGAACCTAGCGATTCGAACAACACAATCACAACCAACTCTAGACGATTACGGAAATGGAATACACCCGAAACCCGCCTACGATTCATGTATATTCATACAAAAATAACAACGAGGGCGGACCACAACCAAACCCTCTCGATTTCGCAAAACCATGAAAATATACCATGAATCCGTAGGAAACTAAGAATACCAACAAGAATAATCATATTCATCATGAATCCATCAACGAAACGGAAAGAATCGGACAAAACCCCAAAATCCCCAATTATCCAAAAAGTAGGGTTTTAGAACATTACCTTTGGAGATTCAAGAACTAAGATCCGTAGAACTCGCGTTAGATTGATTATCCAAGCCTCACAACCGAAAAGAAATGATGAAAATCAACCCCGGATGAAGAACTCTCCCTCTATACCTCTCTCTCGTTACTCTCGCGATGCGGTGGAAAAGAAGAAGAAATGAGCGCTTCTCGCTCAAACGACACATTTATAGTGTAACACAAAGAGACTATCGGCCGCCTATCGGATAGCTGACCAACCGATAAGAGAGATGCCGGCTGAGTCTTTCGCCCACCCTATCGGCCGAAAGGCTCCTCGGACGTGATCGGCCGATACCCATACTGAAATGCCGGATTGAGTCTTTCGCCCACCCTATCGCCGAAAGGCTCTGGGACGGTGCCCGACAGTGACAGCCTTCCACTAAAACGACCATAATTCTCTCGTCCGACTCGATTGACTCACCGTTTGAACCATTGGAAAGCTAACTCGATGTTCTATAATATTGCAAAGATTTATAATTTTTGGAGTCACCAAAAATTAATGGTGAGCTAACAAAGTCGAATTCATATGAGGAAAGTTGAAACAATGAACAATACCGAGAATACAATTCAACGGTTTGACAGAAGGACACGCTGAAAAGTACACGAGGGTCACTACGATCGAGAAATACACCAAAAACGAAAATACAAGGGAAAGAAAAATACGGATATTACATTCTACCCCTCTAAAAATAAGTTTCGTCCGAAACTTAAGAAACAAACAACTCCGGTACCTAGCACGCATGCTATCCTCGTTTTCCCAAGTTGCCTCCTCGACACCGTGCCTCGACCACCGAACTTTGACCAAAGGGATGGTCTTATGCCTCGGTCGTTTCTCACGATGCTCCAAAATTTTCAAAGGACGCTCTTCAAAAGTAATATCTTGACAATATCAATCTCGCCATAATCGATGACGTGACTAGGATCTGGAACATATTTCCTCGGTGGGAAACATGAAAACGCTATGAAGATGACTCAAGGCGGGGTAACGCCAAACGGTATGCTAACCCACCGACTCGCTCGAGAATCTCGAAGGGTCAATAAATCTCGGACTCAACTTCCCCTTCTTCCCGAAGCGGAAAACTCCCTTAAATCGGCGACACCTTCAAAGAAACGTGGTCTCCCACCTCGAATTCCAAGGGTCGACGACGGATGTCGGCATACGACTGGCCGACTCTGGGCGATCAACATCCGTTCTCGAATTAACTCTATCTTCCGCCTCGTCTCTAAAAGCGACATCGGCTCGGTCCCGACTAAATCGGACGCCTCATTCCAACAAATCGGCGATCGACATCGCCGCCCATAAAGTGCCTCATACGGTGCCATCCGACCGACGCGTGCCAACCGTTGTTGTACGTGAATTCAATCAGCGGTAAATGTTCCTCCCGGTCACTACTCGATCAAGAGCACAAGCACGTAACAAGTCCTCGAACGTTTGGATAGTGCGTTCGTATCATCCGATCGGGATGAAAAGAGGTACTCAAACGCAACCGGTACCAACGCCTTATGCACCGCTTTGCGAGTGCGATACAAAGCGGCCGTCACGATCCGAAACAATAGACTTGAGTACCGTGAAGCCTCACAATCTGTGCGATAAATATACGGCCAACTTCTCCGGCCCCAAGTGTCCTTGATGCCCAGAAAATGTGCCGACTTGGTCAGACGATCAACAATCACCCAAACCATATTCATGCATGATCTCGATCTCGGCAAACTCGTAATGAAATCCATCGATATGTCTTCCCATTTCCATTCCGGAACGGGAAGTGACTGCAATAACCCAGCCGGTCGCTGATGCTCGATTTTGACCTGCTGGCAAGTCAAACATCTCGCTACAAACTGTGCGACCTCATCCTTCATATCATTCCACCAGAAATTCCTTCTCAGGTCCTTGTACATCTTACTCGAACCAGGATGAACAGAATAAGGCGTAGCATGGGCCTCTCGTAAAATACTCTGCCTCAACTCTGGGTCGTTCGGCACACAAAGCCGACTCTGGAATCTCAAAACACCATCCTCGTGAGTCACAAATCCAGGAGATTTTCCTTTAAGAACGTTCTCTCGGATTTGAGTAATCATCGGATCCTCTAAGCCTTGACTTAATTTCGTCGATCAAGGATGACGAAATCTCTAAAGCACAAAGTTGCCAGCGACTCCTAAGACGAGACCTCAACATCTAACTCGATCAAGGCTCTCCGAAGCTCGGGCGAGACGTAAGGATCTCAAGCGATCGCAATGCAATCGGTTTCCGACTCAAGGCGTCGGCCACGACGTTCGCCTTACCGGATGATAAAGGATTTCGAGGTCATAATCCTTAATCAACTCTAACCATCTCCTCTGTCTCATATTCAACTCTCGAGTAAATATGTATTTCGGACTTTTATGATCGGTAAAAATCGACATGCAGAGCCGAAAAGATAGTGACGCCAAATCTTGAGCGCAAAAGCGACCGCCGCTAACTCCAAATCATGAGTAGGGTAGTTAAGCTCATACGGCCTCAATCGCCTCGATGCAAAGGCAATGGTCTTACCGTCTTTGCATTAATACGCACCCAAGACCCTGTCCAAGCATCGCTATAAACGGCAAAACCTTCGTTACCACATGGCAACGCCAAAACCGGGTGAAGTCAAACGCTTCTTGACTCCTCAAAACTCGATCGCCTCTCGTCATTCCGCATTTAACTTCTCGGATTTCTGGAGCAACTGTGTAAGTGGTCGAGCTAGTTTCGAAAAACCCTCCACGAACCTACGATAGTAGCCAGCTAAACCCAAGAAACTACGGACCTCCTTCACATTTTTGGGCGGTGCCCAATCCAATACCGCCTCGATCTTCTGCGGATCCACACGAACCCCTTCGGCTGAAATCACGTGACCTAAAAACATCACTTCCTTCACCAGAACTCACATTTCGAGAACTTCGCATAGAGTTGCTCGGTCCTCAAAATGTCTAACACTACCCGCAAATGATGGGCATGCTCTTCCTCGTTCCTCGAATAAATAAGAATATCGTCAATGAAGACGACGACACACTTATCCAAATACTCGATAAAAACTTTGTTCATCAACTGCATGAACACCGCCGGCGCATTAGTTAACCCGAAAGGCATAACTACAAACTCATAATGTCCGTATCTTGTCCGAAAAGCTGTCTTCGGCACATCGGACTCTCTCACCCGGAGCTGATAGTACCCCGATTTCAAATCAATTTTCGAGAATACCGCAGCCTCCTCGCAACCGATCGAACAAGTCATCAATTCTCGGCAAAGGATACTTGTTCTTGATGGTCACCTTGTTTAGTTCGCGATAGTCGATACACAAACGTAGCGAACCATCCTTCTTCCGCACAAACAGACGGTGCACCCCAAGGCGAGGCGCTCGGTCGAACATACCCGACTCAAGAAGCTCACTCAATGGTTCTTCAACTCGGACATCTCTCAAGGTGCCATGCGATAGGCGCCTTGAAATAGAGCCGCACCCGGCTCTAACTCTATAGCAAACTCAACCTCACGTTCGGTGGCAATCCCGCAACTCGTCGGGAAAAACATCAGAAACTCACTAACGATCGGAATCGATGAAAGCTCGACTCCACCATTCTCCGCCTTCAAGGCGTAACACCAATAACCGGTACACCCCTTTCGCAGAGTCTCATCGCCTTCAAGGCGTTAATAACGAAGTTCTGTTCCCCTCTTTCGCCCGGCGAAAGAGTGCTCGGTGCCATCATCGGCCAACATGGTGATGATTCTCGTGCGGTAGTTCATGATTGCACCATGCCGCTCGAGCCAATCATCACCAAGAATCAAATCCTCACCCTCGATACTCACAAAGAATAAGATTAGAGGGCCAAGTCCTCTCACAAATAAGCACGTAGCAGTCTCGAACCTCCCGATCACCAACGATCCTATCACCGCTAGGAAGCTTAACGATGAAGGGCTCACAAGGCGTCAAACGGTCGAGACTCAAACGACGTACACAATCCGTAGATATGAACGAATGCGTAGCACCTAATCGAAAAGCACACCGACAGGATGAGAAAGAATATAAACGGTACTGCCGCCACGGTAGCCATTGGATCATCGGCTTTCCGCATCTCATAGACACGCGGGTGGGCGGGCCGACATCGAAGCTCCACCCCTAGCGGGCTGACCCGACCCCTACCTCGGCCGGCCGGGTGGAGGCGGCGGAGCAAATGAGCCCTGGTTCACACTCGGCTCCATAGGTCTTTGGGTGAGAAGAACGGCACCGAGGATTTTCTCCTCTCGGCACAGAAGCCGCCTTGTGGCCGGTTGGCCACACGATTACATATCAACAAAGGACTCGGGCAATTACGGGTGATGTGGCACAGTGGCCACGCTAAAACACTTCACCTCTCGAGAAGGGCACTGGCACCTGGGAAACCTAATGGATCGAGCCGGCCACCACCGGCGGAAAAGTTAGCAGATCAAATTTCTGCCGACCCCCACCTTTGTGGCCCGAAAAATTCCAATGGACTTACCTTCTTACTCTCGCGGGCCGCCTCACTCGCCACCGTCAGGACATATCATAAGCAAGGGCCCTACTCGATAATCCTTCAATGTAGTGCATACGAGCCCCGACATATAGTCCCGAATCGACGACTTCATCCGTCTGGAGAAATGGAAAATCTTGTCACTCTCTCGACAACTTGGGTCTTCACATAACCCAACTCTTTATTAAAATCAGCAATAGCTTGAGCTACGGGGATATCCCGCGGTTGAGCATCATAAAAGCATGTACCCGAGCACTGTCTGATCGCCACGGCAATATTCGGTCTCCATCAACTCCTGAAACTCAGCCCACGAAGCGGATGGTCTTTGGGCCCAACGGCCTCCCACCACCCGTAGCGTCCCCGTGAGAAAGTATTGAGCAATAGGGACTCTACGTTCCTCGGGACGATTAGTGGCAACGAAGACCTTTGATATCTCCTTGATCCACCCTTCCCGGCCAATCGGGTCCGAAGCTCCCGAACCGAGGAGGATGCATCTTGATGACATCTTGGAGCCAACGGTCCGATCCGCCCCGATTAGAGTGGGCCTGATCCGGGTTCTGAAACGCCTGAGCTAATGCCGCCATTTGCTTCACAATCTGTTGCATTACTGCCGCAAAACCAAGATCGGCACGCTCCCGAGAAGAAGCATGGCTATGACGGTCGCCGGTCTTTGCCGGCTCAAGATCGTGGACGTGGCCGCCACCGGCCGCCCACGTCCGGCCGCGTCCACGACCACGACCGCGACCACGACCTCTTCCAAAGATCCATACCGGAGTTAAATAAGTAGCAAAAGCCATACGAGGGTAAGTACGAAAAGAACAATCACAAGTCGAGAATCAAAGGTACGATACAAGGAAATAATGAACAGAGGAAGGAAAACTTACGGACCTTTGGTAATCTAGGAATCATGGCGGCGTGACGATGATGTGCAAAACCAAACACCACAAGACCCAATAAACCGACAAGCCTAGGTATCCATAAACCTAGTGCTCTGATACCATTTTCTGTAACACCCTCAAGATATTCGAGGTATATTACAGCGCCGTGAATCCCTATATGGGACCCACCAGGCTGAACAGCATCATACTCAACGACTCACATAAACGACGACCAACACCATGTCATAAAGACGCGAGCATGTAACAAGCCACCGGTTTAACTTGGCCAATATAACATCATCATCCAACACAACATAATAAGCAACAATACAATCCAAACGAACAAGAACCCCTTAAGTACTCGAGTACAACTATTAGTCCCAAACCACAAAACATGATAAGGTAAAAGACACTAAAACGTCACTCGTGCACAATCATCACGCACGGCCATCATCCGCGTACTGGTCCAGCGCCCGTTCGTCTCAGATGAACCCGACCAAATTCATAAAACGAATTTCCCAAAACGGGTCCCCAGAGGGGTTAGCAATTACGCTAGTACAAGTAACCAAATGAACAATTTACATCTTACACATATAGTAATGCATGCCATCAAGAAATCTTAGTTTCCAAAACACTCATTTCCTAAATGCCAACGATCAAATCACATTTGTAAAAATGCACCACAATTAACCGTGGATCCACCCTCCGTGGACCCCTACCGAGACCCGTCGGATCTAACCCGTAGTGGTTAAAAGCAAGCTCGCGGATCCACCCCTTCGTGAACCCCTACCGAGACCCCCGTCGAGTCTAACCCGTAGTGAGCATACACACACACACAATTTCTCATACAAAACTACTATGTCAAGATCGTAAGTTCATAAGGATACTTGCCTCGATTAATTAGACGATGACACGAACGGAACGGAAGAGTTGAACACAACCGCAAGGAACCGGCGGAAATGAACCTAGCGATTCGAACAACACAATCACAACCAACTCTAGACGATTACGGAAATGGAATACACCCGGAAACCCGCCTACGATTCATGTATATTCATACAAAAATAACAACGAGGGCGGACCACAACCAAACCCTCTCGATTTCGCAAAACCATGAAAATATACCATGAATCCGTAGGGAAACTAAGAATACCAACAAGAATAATCATATTCATCATGAATCCATCAACGAAACGGAAAGAATCGGACAAAACCCCAAAATCCCCAATTATCCAAAAAGTAGGGTTTTAGAACATTACCTTTGGAGATTCAAGAACTAAGATCCGTAGAACTCGCGTTAGATTGATTATCCAAGCCTCACAACCGAAAAGAAATGATGAAAATCAACCCCCGGATGAAGAACTCTCCCCCTCTATACCCTCTCTCTCGTTACTCTCGCGATGCAGTGGAAAAGAAGAAGAAATGAGCAGTTCTCGCTCAAAACGACACATTTATAGTGTAACACAGCAGGACCTATCGGCCGGCCTATCGGCCGATAGGCCCAACCGATAGCCAAGAGAGATGCCGGCAGTTGAGTCTTTCGGCCCACCCTATCGGCCGAAAGGCTCCTGGACGTGATCGGCCGATACCCATACAGAAATGCCGGCAGTTGAGTCTTTCGGCCCACCCTATCGGCCGAAAGGCTCCTGGACGGTGCCCGACAGCTGACAGTCTTCCACTAAAACGACCATAATTCTCTCGTCCGGACTCCGATTGACTCACCGTTTGAACCATTGGAAAGCTAACTCGATGTTCTATAATATTGCAAAGATTTATAATTTTTGGAGTCACCAAAAATTAATGGTGAGCTAACAAAGTCGAATTCATATGAGGAAAGTTGAAACAATGAACAATAACGAGAATACAATTCAACAGTTTGACAGGAAGGACACGCTGAAAAGTACACGAGGGTCACTACGATCGAGAAATACACCAAAAACGAAAATACAAGGGAAAGAAAAATACGGATATTACAAGTACGAAAATGAAAGACACCCGAAAACCCACTTACGATTCATGTAAATTCGTACAAAAACAACAACGAGGGTGGGTCGCGACCGAACCCTCTCGATTTCATAAATACCACGAAATTTACCATGAACTCGTAGGGAAAATATGAATACCACTAAGATTAATTACATACATCATGGATTAATCAACAATACGGAACAAATCGGACAAAAACTCGAAAACCCCCAAATTCCCCAAAAATAGGGTTCTAAGAGATTACCTTGGATCAAAGACGAAGAACACAAGTAGATGTTAATCTATACCAAGAACTCAAGGAAGATGATAGTTGAGGTGATTGGAAGAAGAAATCGCCTCTAGATCACTCATGCCGCAGGGAAAGAGATGAAATGAGAAAAATGACAGGAGTTGACCTGCTCTGGCCCTTATATTCTGGATCTAATTAGCGCACGCTACTCTCATGGTTAGCGTGCGCTAATGGGGTCGTCCATTAGCTCCTGTCCTAAGAAGCTAGCGCGCGTAACTACAGAATTAGCGCATGCTACAACCATCGTTAGCGTGCGTTACAGACAGTATCAGCGTGCGCTTCCTGTTCAGTCCTGTCCGGAGTCCAGAACCTCGAAAACATTCTGCCCTTACTGGAGTACCGAATTAGCGTGCGCTGCCACACACCTAGCATGCGCTAATTCCCACCATTGCGCGCGCTAAGAACGGTCTTAGCGTGCGGGATACAATAGACAATTGGAGGGTCTCTGGAATGTCCCGTTAGCGCGCGCTAAGGGCATCCTCAGCGTGCGTTAACGAGTGCAGACAACAGAACACACAGCCCTCAAAGTTGGAAAACGACGAATTCTCCCCGGATGAAAACAACGTGCACTCGACACTAAACAACGGACTGAAGACGACACACACACGATGAGTTCGAGTTCGAACTAGAGTACTAAAAGAAAAAATGATTCTGACTGCCCAAAGGCTCGGAAAAACGACAACGATAGTAACTACCCCATAACTTTGGGAAATTATAAAACATCCCAAAACATCCGAAATACACGATACACGATCGAAACACCAAACGAAAGCTCACAACATGCATAATCACATAAGATGGATTTGCGGCACCTCAGAAACGGCAGTTCCGAACAATGATTACGAGAATCGAACCAAATAGCAACGAAAAGGACATTAAACACGAAATTGAGTAGAACAGGTCCGAACCAAGCTCGGATGGCAAAAAGTCCAGTATTAAATATTCTCGCAATATCCATACGGTTACAAGCGAGTCACTAAAAACGAAAAATACACCAAAATGAAAATTACCGGAAAAAGGAAAAAAATGCGGATATTACATTCTCCCCCTCTAAAAACAACTTTCATCCTGAAACTTAATAAACAAATAACTTGGGGTACCTAGCACGCATGCTATCCTTGGTTTCCCAAGTTGCTTCCTCGACATCGTGTCTCGACCACTGCACCTTGACAAATGAATGGTCTTATGCCTCAGTCGCTTCTCACGGTGCTCCAAAATCTTCAAGGGACACTCCTCGAAGGTAATATCCTCAGCGATATCAATCTCACCATAGTCGATGACATGACTAGGATCCGGAACATATTTCCTCAGCTGGGAAAGATGGAAAATGCTATGAACGTGACTCAAAGCCGGAGGCAACGCCAAGCGATACGCCAACTCGCCAACCCTCTCGAGAATCTCAAAGGGCCCAATAAATCTCGGACTCAACTTCCCCTTCTTCCCGAAGTGGAAAAATCCCCTCATCGGCGACACCTTTAGTAAAACATGGTCTCCCACCTCGAATTCCAAAGGTCAACGACGAACATCAGCATAGGATTTCTGTCTACTCTGAGCAGTCAACATCCTCTCCCGACTCAATTCCACCTTCTTCCTCGTCTCCAAAGCAACATCCGATTCGGTCCCGACCAAATTGGACGCCTCGTTCCAACTAATCGGCGATCGATATCGCCGCCCATAAAGTGCCTCATATGGTGCCATCTTGATCGATGCGTGCCAAGTATTGTTGTATGTGAACTCGATCAACGGTAAATGCCCCTCCCAATCACTGCTCCAATCGAGAGCACAAGCATGCAACATATCCTCAAAAGTCTGGATGGTGCGCTCCGACTGCCCATCCGTCTGAGGATGAAAGGAAGTACTCAGACGCAAATAAGTACCCAACGCCTTATGTACCGCCTGACAAAAATGCGATAAAAAACGGCCATCACGATCCAAACCAATAGACTTCGAAGTAACGTGAAGCCTCACAATCTGCGTAATAAATACACGAGCCAGCCTTTCCAGACCCTAAGTATCCTTGATGCCCAGGAAGTGTGCCGACTTGGTCAGACGATCCACAATTACCCAAACCATATTCATACCAGACTTCGATCTTGGCAATTTCGTGATGAAGTCCATCGAAATATCTTCCCATTTCCATTCCGGAACGCGAAGCGACTGCAACAGCCTGGCTGGTCGCTGATGTTCGATTTTGACCTACCGACAAATCAAACATCTCGCTACAAACTGTGCGACCCCCTTCTTCATATCATTCCACCAAAAGTTCTTTCTTAGGTCCTTGTACATCTTACTCAAACCAGGATGAACCGACTAAGGCGTACAATGAGCCTCACGCAAAATACTCTGCCTCAATTCCAAGTCGTTCGGTACACAAAGCCGACTCTGGAATCTCAACACACCATCCTCGTGAATCACAAACCCAGGAGACTTCCCTTAAGAACATTATCTCGGATCTGAGCAATCATCGGATCCTCCAACTGCTTCAGTTTAATTTCATCGATTAGCGACGACGAAATTTCTAAAGCACAAAGTTGCCCGACAACTCCTGGCAACAAAATCTCGACACTCAACTCGATCAAATCACGTCGAAGCTCAGATTGAGACGTAAGTATCTCAAGTATCCGTAACGTAACCGGCTTCTGACTCAAGGCATCTGCCACGACGTTCGCCTTGCCTGGATGATAAAGGATTTCGAGGTCATAATCCTTAATCAACTCCAACCACCTCCTCTGCCTCATATTCAACTCCCGTTGAGTAAATATGTACTTCAGATTTTTATGGTCGGTAAAAATCTGACATGCAGAGCAAAAGAGATAATGACGCCATATCTTGAGCGCAAAAACAACTGCCGCTAACTCTAGATCGTGAGTAGGGTAGTTGAGCTCATACGGCCTCAACCGTCTCGATGCATAAGCAATAGTCTTGTCGTGCTGCATCCACACGCACCCAAGACCCTGACCCGAAGCATCGCTATAAACAGCAAAACCATCGTTGCCACACAGCAACGCTAGATACGGGGTTGAAGTCAAACGCCTCTTCACATCCTCAAAACTCGATTGCCTTTCATCATTCCAGACGAAATTCTCGGATCTCTGAAGCAACTGTGTAAGTGGTCGAGCCAGTTTCGAGAATCCTTGACGAACCTACGATAGTAGCCAGCCAAACCCAAGAAACTACGGACCTCCTTCACATTCTTAGGCAGTGTCGAATCTAGCACTGTCTCAATCTTTTGTAGATCCACACGGACCCCCTCGGCTGAAATCACGTGACCCAGAAACATCACTTCCTTCATCCAGAACTCACATTTCGAGAACTTCGCATATAGTCGCTCGGTCCTCAAAACATCCAACACCACACGCAGGTGATGTGCGTGCTCCTCCTCATTCTTCGAGTAGATAAGGATGTCATCAATAAAGACGATGACACACTTATCCAAATACTCAATGAAAACCTTGTTCATCAACTGCATGAACACTGCCAGCACGTTAGTTATCCCGAAGGGCATAACCACAAACTTATAATGTTCGTATCTCATCCGAAAAGCTGTTTTGGGACATCGGACTCCTTCACCCAAAGCTGATAGTATCCCGATCTCAAGTCGATTTTCAAGAGTACCGCAACTCCCTGCAACTGGTCAAACAAGTCATCAATCCTCGGTAAGGGATACTTGTTCTTGATGGTCACTTTGTTTAGCTCGCGAAAGTCGATACATAAACGCAGTGAACCATCCTTCTTCCGCACAAACAGAACCGGTGCGCCCCAAGACGAAGTGCTCGATCGAATATATCCCGACTCAAGAAGCTCACTCAACTGCTTCTTCATCTCAGCCATATCTAAAGGTGCCATGCGATACGGCGTCTTCGAAATCAGAGCCGCACCTGGATCTAACTCGATAGCGAACTCAACCTCACGGTCCGGTAGTACCCCGGCAACTCGTCAGGAAAGACATCTGGAACTCACTAACGACTGGAAACGATGAAAACTCGACCCCACCATCCTACGCCTTCAAGGCGTAACACCAATAACTAGTACACCCCTTTCGCAGGAGTCTCATCTCCCTCAAGGCGTTAATTACGAACTTCTGGTTGCCCCTCTTTCGCCCAGCGAAAGAGTACTCGATGTCGTCCTCGGCTAATATGGTGATGATCCTCATGCGGTAGTTCATGATCGCACCATTCCGTTCGAGCCAATCATCCTCTAGAATCAAATAATCACCCTCAATATCCACAACAATAAGATTAGAGAGCCAAACCCTCCCACAAATAACCACAGAATAGTCTCGGAAATCCCGATCACCAACGATCCGATCACCGCTAGGAGGTTTAATGGTGAAAGGGTCACAAGACGACAAACAGTTAAGACTCAAACGACGCAGACACTCCAGAGATATGAACGAATGCAAAGCACCAGAATCGAAAAGCACACTTACAGGATGAGAATGAATATGAACGGTACCTGTAGCCACGGTAGCCGCTCCATCATCGGCCCTTCTCATCTCGTATACACGCGGATGAGCGGAGCCAACACTGGAAGCTCCTCCTCTAGCGGGCTGGCCCCGACCTCTCCCTCGGCTGGCACTCTGCGGAGGCGGCGGAGCAAACGACCCCTGGTTCACACTCGGCTTTTTAGGCGCTGGGAAAGAAGCCTGGGCACAAAAAGTCTGCCCTAAACGATCACAAAAAGAAGCCTTGTGTCCCACCTGGCCACAAGTACGACAAGTCAACGGTGAACGGGGACACTCTCGGTTCCTATGGCCCAGTTGGCCACAGTTAAAACATCTGATCTCTCAAGTGGGGGCACTTGCAGTACCCTGGAAACCCCCAGAAAAATGAGACGAACTGCCCGCAAGAACGTTAGCAGGTTGAGACTTCTGCTGAATTCCGCCCTTGTGACCCGAAAAATTACCGACGGATTTCTGTTTCTTACTTTCTCGAGCTGCCTCACTGGCCGTCAAGGACATATCATAAGCAAGAGCTCTACTCTGATAGTCTTTTAGGGTGGTGCAGGTGAATCCAGACATGTAATCACGAATCCTTGATTTCATTCACCTCGAGAAGTGGCAATTCTTGTCACTCTCTTCTTTAACCTGGGCCTTCACGTAGCCCAATTCTCGGTTGAAATCTGCAATGGCCTGAGAAACCAGAATATCTCGAGGCTGAGCATCATAAAAAGCATGGACCTGTGCCTGACGAACTGGCCACGGACAGTACTCAGCTACCATAAGGTCTATGAACTCGGCCCACAAAGCATCATGATACTGAGGCCCAACAGCCTCCCACCAACCAGCTGTAATATCCGTACTTTTTATTGAATGTTTAACCTTGTCGTTCTTCCTCTTTTGTCACTCTGTAAACACTTTGAGATGTTTTCGATGTTGATTTAGAGTTTCGTACATTTTTGGATCATGATCGTGTTGACTGGACCTTTCGGCAGTGTTTAGGGACAGGCAGATAGCGCACGCTATTTATACTTGAGTAGCGCACGCTAGCTTTGAGCCTTAGCGCGATAACGTTCGGAGCATGGCAGAGGCAGTATCGGAATCTACTCTCTGGACTAGCAGTTAGCGTACGCTAGGTGTTACCTAGCGCATGCTTTTCGTGTTCAGTAGCGTACGCTAACGAGCTGAGTCGGCAGAGGCAGTGAGGTATTTCTATTTCTTGGACTATCAGGTAACGCATGCTAGGCAGCAGCTAGCGCACGCTATAGGTGTTGCGTAGCGCGCGCTAGTGCCCAGTCGTAGCGCACGCTAGTGGAGTTGGGCAGTGAACTGGAATTTTTGCAGGACAACAGTTAGCGCACGCTAAGGTGTGGTAGCGCGCGCTAACGTCTTAGGTCAGGAAACACTGGACTACCGGGTGACCCCGTTAGCGCACGATAACCCTAATTTCTAGCGCACGCTAGCCTGGTGTATTATATAAGGGGCAGTCAACCCATGCACTCGTCATTTTTCATCCTTTCTTTCCTTTTCCGATGGGAGCAGCGAAGATAAGGCGATTTGGGGCGTTTTGGGGCGATCCTTCTCCAACTATCATCATCTTTGGTTGAATAACAAAGATTACACAACATCTAATCCATTTCTATCTTCCAAATCAAGTTAAAATCCTTAGAAGCCTGGTTTTGGGAATTTTTGGGGATTATCTTAGATTCGTCCGATTTATACAGTTTGGAGCTTGAGATCTTTGAGATTATGATGCATGTACCCCGTACCCATGTTTCCCCTACAATTATATAGATTGTTTTGTACCTTGTTCGGACTTGAGAGGGTTTGAGTGATTTACAAACCTCTAGATGTTTATCCTTGTAATTTCGTAAATCGTAGGCGGGTTTTGGAAGTTTCTTCGTGTGATTTGAGTATGGATTATTGATTATCGTATTCCTTACGAATTGTTTAGGTGCCGGAAGTGCGTTTTTGGGCCCACCGAACTTATACTCGTTTCCTACCGATTCTCGATGTTTCAAGGGCAAGTATATATTTATGATTGTACGTTCTCGACTTTGAAAGTAAGATATATGAATTATATGATGATATATATCCACTCTGGGACGGGCCGACAAGTCCTCTGAGGGTTCCGTAGCCTCTGGTGCGGTTCTACGGATATTTTGGGTTAACCACTCTTGGACGGGCCGACGGGTCCTCTGAGGGTTCCATAGCCTCTGGTGCGGTTCTGCGGTTAATCATGTATGTATTAAATGTGATGCTATGAGATTTAGTTATTCCGGAATACTAGTCTTGAGTTGATGAGATGATGATTACTTTTACTTTATTGTCGAGGAGTATTGTGTTTCATATTCGATATACTTGTACTAGCTATTCGACGGCTAACTCCTTTATGGGGGAAATACTTTTCATATATTTCAGGATCTAGGAGAGCGGATAGGCATGTATGGGGTCGGCATGAAGATGATGGGCAAGTGTGATGCTGTGTCTTGTCTCTGGTTATGTTTTGTATTTCCTCCATTCAGTGTTGTTGTACTTGGATGGTTTTTGAATACTCGAGTACTGTTTTCAGTTTCCTTGATGTTTCGGCCTGTGTTGATGTGGTATTGATTTGTGATGTGTTGTATTCGGATGTATTGGATATGGTATGAATACCATTTTTATTATCTTCCATTTCATTGTACTTGGACCTTCTCAGTCAAAGTTCATAGTTCCGCGTATAAATAGCCTTGTGGGTCCCATGGCGGGGCTAACGGCGCTGTAATATACCCTGAATAACTTGGGGGTGTTACAGAATATGGTATCAGAGCTTTGGTTTATGGATACCTAGGCTGTCGGTCTTTTGGGTCGATTGAGTCATCCTTTGTCTATAGTATCACTACTTTGCCATCATCACAGTTGCGACCGGTACTTGTAAGACCTCTTACTCTCCTAGTGTTTCCTTTATCGTTTTGCTTCTGATTTGGTATTTTTGGAAATCGATCACTTCGATGACGTGCGATTTGAATTATACTTAAATGGTTTGTGTATCCTTCAGAATGTCTGCTGATAGGGGACAAAGACGAGGCCGTGGTCGTGGACGCGGACGGGGACGTGGCGCGGCCGCTTCCCTCAGTTCCGTTGTGGGGTCGACCACCCCTAGTTTATTTAACTCAATGCTGTTAGGAGTATGCCCTCGAATGCCACTCAGAGGATGATTGAGTGAGGGCATTGTACTTGTAATTATGTAAATCACTAATATAAGGCAATGGAAGTTTCTTTATTTACTGGTAGTTACTGGCATTCCAAACTCGTAAATATATATAAAAACTAGTCCGTGTATTTGAGAGCAAAACATTCCACTCCTTATTGGATAAGGGGGTCGGCACTGGAAAGGTTTATAGCTCAAATACTTAATCGTTCGCAAGTCGATGAAACTTGACTGGGCGTTAAGTTTATGTGAAGACTTGTGTGACGTGTTCTTTGACATGGAGAGTGCCTGTCGAATGCTAATGGTTAGTGGGAGCACACGTTATAGGTATGCTAATTGGATTAGTATACTCGAACCGACTCACCCTCGATTCGTCACACGGATTTCACTCCGGGACAGTCAATGACGAATCGAAAGGTTGTGATAGGTATTCGTGAACCTTCGACTTGAGGATTTAGTAGGGATGTGCTTGTGACGTCAAGATTTTCATTAGAGTAGTTCGACCCTATAAACCGGAAGGCGGGGGTCAACCTCGACGTGCATCTTGACGGGCAAGTAGCAGATCCTACTGAATACCAAGATAGAATTCTTTTTCCCGTTAGTGAGCGGGTTATATGTCCTATGCGGTTATTGGCAGATGAGATCATAAGTCTTTGGCCAAAGCATTGGAGCTAGTTGTATTAGATACACGAGAGCTCGATGATCTCGATTTGCATTAACGCATGCATAGCGTCAAGCGTATAGGGTTTGACCGACCGTGACCCTATAACTTGATCGGGACATTTGAAAGAAGGGTTTATACATATACCGGTATTCACGATGAATGGTTCTTGAATGATCCCAATCATTCGCTCTCGATTGGGTACAGTGTAGGCCGCCAGGCTGGCTAGGTGGTGCTACTACTCTTTGGTTCCTCCCATTGCTGACTGAGACGGACCTACCGAGTTGCGCAATAGGATTGACGACGGAATGAATCGAGCTTATTCTCTCATTATGAATATTAGATATTGAATATCTAATTTATTGGGACATTGGATGTCTAAATCGATTTATTGGATAAATTGATTTACGGCCTAATGAATTAAATAAATTACTGGGTGATTAATTTAATTCATGAATATAATTATTTCTTGGAGAAATTAATTATGTTATCATGTATTTGATATGATTAATTAATTGGATTAATTAATCGATATAAATACATCGAAACGGAATCGGAGTTTATCTGTTTGGACTCGCGAGAGTCCGAAACGAAACAAACCCGTCTGATTATTCCATGATGGCCGCCCTCCTTCCACCTACATTCCTTTTTGTCTTTTGTTTCCATTTTATAATGGATGACAATGACTTGAAAGGCATTTCTCATGTGAGATGAGATATTTTGTGGGTTGGTGGTGTATAAAGAATGAATAAAAGGGAGAAGACTTAATGACCTCCATGACACACCATACGTGAGAATTGAGATAAAGAGAGAGAGAGAAAGAACTTTGAGTTCATTTCATAATTCTCTAGTCTTCTTCTTCTTCCTTTTCTTCATTTTTGTTCTTGGTAGTTCTTAGAGAAAAAATCAAGAATTCAAAGAGAGATTGTGAGTTATACACTTAGAGTGTTATAATTTCATATTGGAAGCTTCATCACTTAGCTCT
The DNA here is from genome assembly GCA_033398695.1 of Orobanche coerulescens. Lineage (NCBI taxonomy): Eukaryota > Viridiplantae > Streptophyta > Magnoliopsida > Lamiales > Orobanchaceae > Orobanche > Orobanche coerulescens. The sequence goes on along the minus strand of CM065805.1, from coordinate 58,774,420 downwards.
AGCCGTATCCTCGGAGGATAGCAAGGTGATTGTCGTTCCGGTCATTTCTCCGGTGCGTGGCAAGTAGAGACGTGGTGCTTTCAGCGTTGGATCGTTCAAGGGCTTGGAGCGGATTGAATTCGTAGAGATCAAACTAAAGCTTGGGGAATAGCTCAAGAGAAGGAATCCATCTAATCAACGGACTACAAGGGTGAGTTTCTATATCTCTTCTGAATTTGTTTTGATATTCGTATATACGTAGTTCGATCGATCCTCGTAGGGATTCAGATCGAATTAATTTTCATTTTACCGATTCTGCTGGGCCTTCGTTTTAGGCACCGAATCCCAACAAGTGCATCCTGATACTAAGGGTCATCATGACTAGTCGACCAGCCAAGGGAATAACGCGGATTTTGGAGTTACGAATGACCTTCAACAATTAGCTAACCAGATGACTATCCTGGCCCAAGCCGTTCAGCTGAACAATCTGAACCCGACATCGGATGCCTTGCTTCAGAATGTAATCAGTATGCACCTCCGCAGTTCAACGGTGCTACAGACCCGATGGGTTGGGAGAATTGCTTGGCAAAGTTAGAGAAAGTGTTTGAAGTGGTTGATTGTCCGGAAGTGAGGAAGGTACCGATTGCTCAGTACTTCCTTACCAAGGAAGCCGCGAATTGGTGGGAAGTTATCAGGCCTCAGGATCATGCTGCTATGTGGGGAGAGTTTAAAGAGCTACTGGAGGCCGAGTTTTGTCCTTGGCCAGTGCAAGAAGGCAGAATCCGAGTCTTTTTCGAGGCTAAGCCGCAGAATATTCCCGTCTCACAAGCGATATTGGAATACAACCAGCAGCTAATCCACGTGAAGAATCAAATGCGGGATGAGCGTGACAAGATCCGTTACTTTGATATGCGGATGAATATGGATTTATGGCGTTATATGGCCGGGTTTTCTTGTACTACCTTGAAGGAATACCAAGACATGGCTTTGGCATATGACATGTTAAGTCCCAACAATGATACCACAGAAGAACCGAAGAAGCAGAAGATCGTTGGCAATTTTTCTGGTTCTAAAGGTGGCAACTTCCAGAGACCTCAGACGACTAACCGTTCTGTCGGGCAGTCGTCATGTTCTTCTAGAGGGAAGAGGAGTTTTCGTTCCGCTCCGGGCACCTCAACTCACCCGGTAACTTGTTTTAATTGTGGTCGTCCAGGCCACGTTAATCTAGAGTGTAATTTCCCACCCCTCAAATAGCCGTTACTGGCTGTCTTCATTAGCATGCGCTATTTCTCTTCTTTAGCGTGCGCTAATTACTCTTACGTACGTTAATCTTGCATGGTTACGTACGTTAACTGCTTATTGCTTTAGTCCAGTAGCTTCTGCCTCTATCGTTAACGTGCGCTAACTTTGTCCCTTAGCGTGCGCTGTCTGGTCTTCGTTTACAACGGTCTGATGCTTGAAAGTCTTCTGTCCAACGGACATATTTCAAACTTAGCGTGCGCTAAGTATTCCTTGTAGCGTGCGCTACCTTGTTCAAACTTCACTTTTCAGATTCTTTGACTCTTCGCGTGATCTCTGTGTTGAAATTATTCACAACTGTCATATTCTTCGTTAGCGTGCATTAACCTTAATTTGTAGCGTTCGCTAATCATTAGGTGACACTTCAGGTGAGTCTTCAGCTGAGTTTAATACTGCATATTACGTATTATGTCCATAATTTAGCGTGCTCTAGTCTTGCTTACTTGCGTGCGTTAGCTGCTTGTTTTCCCAGCTTGTGTGTCTTCGATTTCTTTGCTGTTTTGCTTCGTTCCATTCTTGTTTTCTTTGATTAACAACACATCATCAACTTATCATCTCATCATCAAAATCATTTTATACTTATGTGGAATAAAATAATCCAACACGAGTGATGGGAAGAAAAAAAAAGAAGTATTCCCGATAGCAGCTCCCCAAAAGCTCTCGAGAAGAAAAGAAAGAAGACCAAGAAATCTTCTAAGGCTGATCCTACGGTGACTGCAGCGGTCACTGTAGAAGTCCTATCGACCAATCTAATCGCTGGACCTATCCCACAGGGCGCAACCCCTATGGAAGAAACAGTTGCTGCTCGTACAACAGATCCCGGGCCAGTGGCGGCTATGGCGAAGGAACAACTGTTTGCCAAGTTGGAAGGATCTGGCGAATCGACTGCCCCTTCGGAGCCGAAAGCCGCAACTCCAAACAGGGCACCCACCCCTGTACAGAGTCCGACTCCCCACAGGGTACCCACTCCTGTCAGGGATCCCTCTCCCCAACAGACTCCCACACCTGTTGAGGATCCCAACCGAAATGAATCCATCTATTGTTCGAAATGAATCCATCTATTGTTCGGAATCCCTCCCCGACAGATATTATAAACACTCTCCTTCAAATCCAAATAGAGGAAGCATATGAGTGCTATAATAATTTGAAATAGAAGTTGTACTACAATCTTTCTTAATATCACAATTTTATCTTGATAAAACATATTACTTCATTCTTCTCAAAATGGCTAGCTGAGTTTGACTCTACTCACATTTAACAAGGTTCACTTTTATTTTATTATTTGATAATATTTTTTACTCTTATTATTTGATAATTAATTGTGTCTAAGGAAAAAGACAATGGTCTTCCCTACTTTATTGCTTAATGTAAAAACAAGAAGTACTAAAAATTTCAATTACAAACCAAAATAATATATTACAATTATTACGCTGTTACTTTGAAAAATCATTGGAATGTCTTAACCAGATATTGTGATACTCATGGTTCTAAAAAACGCTAGGCGCTAGGCGTTCGGATTGCTAACGTCTAGCGCCCAGAGGATTACTCGGGGATTAATCGGGGAGTAATCGGACTAGACGGATTTACTTTTTATTATTATTTTAATCATTTTTATATATAAAAATTATATATATGTAAAATATAACAATTATGTATTAAATTTGAAATATTCTATAGATATAAGAGAGTCCATAATATCCATACTATCTTAGTTTATGAATTTATAGTACTATTAGAACAAAACAAACAAACAAAAGATAACCGCCTGGCATCCGCCTACGCCCACATAACTAGAAATTTGAAACATTGATATAGATATAAAGTAGTCCATAGTATTCGTAGCATCTTAGGTTGCCTTCGTAGACCCCGGCCTCTGCATTAGACGATCGATTAATCATCTAACCGCCCAGTACAAACGCCTAGGCCATAATCGGAACGGTAAAGGACCTTCTAGGGACTAATCGGAGGATTAATCGGTCTAGGCGGGGATTTTTAGAACACTGGTGATACTACAATGCACAATACTCTTATAAAAAATTATGTTCCATCCCATTTGAATAAGCACATTTTAAGAAGCAATATTGTCCCAATAGAAGAATCCTTTTCTCGTCCTTTTACACCTCCTATTCGTACTTATATGGATGTGTACGATTCAAAAAATACATGTTCTCTACTAGTAATAATGATATACAAAGTGGAAGATTTGAAAATAAAAAACTTCGTTTATGTATCGTAGTTTCATAAAAAAAAGTTGTGCATTCAACAAATATAACTCTTCTGAGTAATATTTAACTAATAACGACTTGCTCATAAGCAGTGAAACTTAGCAAAAATAATGATACTTCAACTACGAGTCGTGATACTTCCATATGAAGTGATGATACTTTTAGGTGAAGTTTGTGTGCATTATGTGTAAGATATGCTTTAATTTACTACCACAACACCCACAAGTGATTAAATCTATCAGCATCACCATCGGGTTCAACCGGTGCACTTCTTGTCACCTCGGAGTGTCCGAAACTCGGTTTGGCATCCGCTTGCAAATGGAGAAAAGACATGGAGAATACAGCCATCGTTCACCCTTTGCATCAAACTCAATTCCCCAATGGTGTTGAATCTCGGAGTTTACGACAGCCATGGCTGCTCCTCTTACTCAAGCATTTGGCTTTAAAGAATCATAAATTAGTTATGGTCCCTTTTTTTAGACAATGGATAGTGGGCTGTAGACAAGGTAGCATGTATGCTGTAAAATACGGAAACAATAGAAGGTACATGATTCCTAGCTAGGGTGTCCGTGTGCATCTTTTGGGAAACCAAGACAATAATGGTAATTCGGTCTGGTATAATATACCGTGCCAAAGTCTCAATATAGATATACAGATTATGATACAAAAGATAGATTTGAAGGACAGTTCTAAAACATGTCTCTGTATATACTTGCATTGAACCAACTCCCATTAAAAAAGATATGCAGTCGACTTCCAGCATGTTAAACACAGAGAACTATATTCATCTCTTGTTAAAACCCTTTATCTAAATCAGCGGAGCTGGCATCTCAAGATTTTGCAGTGCCGCACAGTTTTCTGATCTTCCTATCATAATTAAGCATAGCACACACACTCTCAACCACCAGAACAACCTGCAGAATTACCGTAAAGAATTTAAAGTAACCAAATATTCTTCAGAGCAGGCGTGGAAATTTTTTAATGATTTTATGATCTCGCAACAGATTCGTCATTGCGAAATCCCACAGAAAAAACTGAAGACGAGCAATATTTATTCTCTGTATTGCAAGTTCAACTGCAATTCCAACACAATGAAATTACAATGCATCACTTTAAATCTTTCAAATGGCTTCAAAGGAATTATATTGGAGATCGTCAGGGGAAAAGAAACATTGCAAGGAGAGTTTTTCTTGCAAGGAGCGTTTTCTCAGTGGAGAAGATTTCACACTACTAATCCCCAAGCAGAAAATATTCATAAAGTAGCTAGTTTTAATAACTCTTCCAACAGAGATATAAAGGTATAGTATAGGCGCATTCTCGTGCCATGATTGAGATCAAGATGAAGTTAATAAAAAAACCTGGAAACAAGCATATGCCATTGCAGTTGCAAAGTAAAAGTTTGCATTCCCAGTCCCCTGCCAAAATTTATCAAGTCAATAAACCAGCAGAGCTATTTAGTCTGATAGTTTATGCTTATATATCTTTGTAGACAGATACGTACCCTCCAAATCCATAAATTGTGCATTACGGGGCTTAAAAGTGAAACTCCCACATATCCACAGAAGAGGAAGAATGACAAAGGCATTTCTGCATATGCCAATTAAATATTGATAGTCCAATCATGATCAGGAAGCTAACAACAAACAAAAGAAGACTCTCACATGTGCCCACAAACATACAGAAGAGACAGAGGAAAAACCTGCTAACTCATTAACAAATAATCCCAGTAAGCTCAAATATAAAGCCGAGTCCCCAACCTGATTAATGAACCAGGCTAAATCAGGATGTCATACATGCACAAGGTTTATTTATTTATTTATTAATTCAAAGGATGAGAGAGAACGTAATAGATATTGGTTCCCATTTCCTTTGGCAATTAAGAAATATTCACATTCACATATATGATAAGATGAATAGATGATTTATGTGACGGAAGTAAAATAAGCAGAAAATGGGTGATAATATCATGTCCCAGCCGAATAAATTGAAAATAGACCGTAACTAGAGATAGATGGAGAGCTCACTGAAGGATAAGATTTTAGCATTGAAGAGATTGCCAGGTAAACAAATACCAAAAAGCAGGGCCTATGGTTTAGCCTTATGGCTAAAGGCAATATCACGAACAGGATATTCACATGGAAAACTATCAGGAAGAAATTCCTGAAGAAATCAAACACTTCTGCAAAGAAGTACCTGCATTAAAGAAGCAAATAAGTTAATAAAAGTAAAGGAACAAACAAAGATCTATGTCGCCTAACAAACAACAAAAGTCACTTGCCACTTACCATAGAACACCTATATGTGGAGATAAATCTTCAACAGAAAGAATAAACCCATAGGTCCTGCACGATGATATTAAAATAAATTAACATATCTAGAAGGTAATCAAAGGCAAATATGGGATATCAAAACCGAGCGCTTCACTGAACGCAAATAAATGGACCATGAAATAATTTATAACATGACAAGACATTCAAGAACACTGCAACTCATAAATTTAATAGTACAATAGTAATTCTATAGATATTCAATATAATTAAGGGTATTTAGGTCATAACCATTTTAAATTAAACCCTAATCCTTTCATAACTCTTCCAAATTCTAATCCTTTCATAACTCTTTCTCACCACCTAACCCCGCCGCTCTGACTTCTCACATCTCAGACCAGGTGCTCTCACTTCTCCTGGTATGTTCATTTTCTTTTAAAGGTGAAATGCCTAACAGCTTCACCTCAGAGAAGCGCGTCCCATAAACACCTCAAACAGGCTAGGCGTAATGCTTAGCAAAGGTGGAAGAGGCGCCGCCTCATCTCAAAGGTGCGCCTCGAGGCATGCACCTTGAACGCCTTTTAAAACACTGGATATATTAAAAATCTGATGTGGGGATCCTCTGGGCAAAAAAATGAAACAAAACTATGTTTTAGGTGAAATTGCCACAAGATATGCAAAGAAAAAAAAAATCTGCGGCAAAAGAAGGATGAAATATCAACATGAAAAAAGAGACACATTTTGGTAAATTCCGGCTTCAGTGAAGTGACAATCTACATGCCAAAAAATCATTCTGAAAATCACTTTTCCCAGATTGAAACTCTTTTACTTCATTTATTAAGAGAGAAAGAAACACAAGAATTAACAGAAAGTATATTAAATTTCTCGAATTAAAACCTTTCCTGCTATTAGAAGAATGATGTGCTAAATGAACTTTGAAACTTCGATGAATATGAGAGGGCATAAATTATAACTAGAATCAGAAACTTCTATTTTAGCCCAAGATTAGGCTCAAAAATTAAAAAGAAAATGGATGTTTTATTAAGCAACATCGTACCTCATAAACATCTCACCTAGACCACCATATTCTCTCATAGAGATAGCACACAAAATTAACACGTAGGACATCCATATGGATGCCCACAAAACAAAAAGAATGACTCGCTGCCTGGAAAATGTTTTTATGGGTTTGCTAGCCAGGGACTTGAGTTCCACATGTTCAGCTTCTCCTTGTACAACACTTTGCACAAACAGTTTTCTTGGAGGTGCATCCGGACCATAACCTAATAAAAAGATCAGCTGCAACAGGAAAAAGTTAAGCAAAAGAATATTACTCTACCTGTCTGCCACTGAAAAGATTGTTAAGCCACCACAAACCTAAACATACCGGAATGAATATAACCAATGGATAAAGAGATAAATGTGATGCGACGACCCACCCAAAAGCTGCCAATGGTATTAGCCCTGTGTGTATATCAGAAGTAATAACTCAGTTGAAGACTAGGTCATGACTGGAGGTGTTTAATTTCAGATTCATCTAACAAGACTTTACAGGCCCTAGAGCATTGTCGCACACCAAAAAAAAATACATTTAAATTGTTCTTTTCTCCTCGAAAACACCCAAAATCGATGCATTTTCTTTGCACTTCAAAAATATAACAAGTCTGTAACTGCATGAAGTTAACAATGGTGCTACTGCTACCTAACAATTCTTTCTTAAAAATCCAGTTTTTGTTTTTTATAAGAACAAAGAAAAATTTCTCTCTCTCTCTCTCTCTCTCTCTCTATATATATATATATATATATGTATATATATATATATATGTATATATATATATATATGTATATATATATATATATAAGTACAAGGAAAACATCCAACACCCAATTATGGTTGAGAAATAACTGCGAGTAGTCTTTCCTAACACCCTACACACTATACAAACTATGGACATCAGAACATTCGACTTTCACTTAAGCTTAAGGATCATAAGTTCACTCAAAAGTTGAGATTAAAGGTGAGTATTTAATAAAGTTAAAAGAAAGGTGAGTATTAAATATAACTTGTTTTTCATTTCATACACAAAGCTAATGGTCAATAATTCTTGCTAATCATTTCTAAACCTTAGGTTTTTTGGGAATTATTAACCAAATCAAAAAATACGCATTACTAATCCACTTAACTGAAAGTAACAGATTTAACTTAGAGAAAGGAAAGATAACAATAGAACTAATATATGTTAAATGCTTATATACAGCCCATAACATCGTTTGTAAAACGTGAAAAAATAACCCCCCCCCCCCCCCCCCCTTGGTTTTCATTGATACAAAAGTTAAAATCCAAATACAAGAGCGAAAAGAAGACATAATACTTGGTGATGAAAGGATGGACTTACATTACACCTTTGAGCTTTTTGAATGGTAGTATAATACTCCCTCCGTCGCACTTGAATAGGGTGATTTCAAGACATGATTTTGTCCCACTTGAAGATAATACTTTCAAAATACAATCTTAATATCTAATTAAAATTTATAGTATAATATTCCTTAAAATTGGAGTATTTCATTATATAAATTACAATTGTAGTTGATTGAAATAAGAAGTTTAAAAAATGAGTGAGAATAGATGGTTTAAAACGAGTCATCCTTCGTTAAAATGGCTAAAATTAAAAGGTTATACCTTAACCAAATTACCCTCTTCAAGTGGGACGGAAGGGGTAACCTAGAAGCTATACCACTGCAATTATTGTCACTAATTCTTGCAACCTAAACTTATGCACATTTGCCAAAAACTATAAGTGCTCTAGAAAACAAGATGGATACTTTGCATGGCTTTAAATCATAAATATTTTTATTATAATAAAAAAGCAAGCATAATTTCAATTTTTCTTATGTGAAGCATAAGTAACAGACATCAAACCCCAATTAGATTGATCATCCACCAGTCAGTCTCTCAGTGACAGAAATGCAGGATTTATTGATAGACATTGCAGATTATATGATTCTCAGATGGATCGATGGTTATTCTCCGGGTTCATAATCTTAGAGCAGTAACATTTCCTCCAGTAAATCAAGTTCCAGTTTTGTGAAACACCAAAAATACCCATCACCAATTGCAGAAATACCAGGGGACGCCTCATATTATATGTTAACATTACCACGAGACAATCTGAAATCAATGCACATGAAGTATTTTGGAAAATAAATTTATGACGCATAGGAGGACAATTCCAACTACAACACAAAAATTTGAACCACTTTTCAACAAGAGCGTCAAATCAATAGCATAAAAGAGACATGAAGCCCCTTTTAGTACCAGTAATATAAATCATTAAGGCAAAGTAAAGGTTGTTCACTTCATACCCGCAGATGCTCCATAAAGTGATAAGATGACAAACAGATTTTCGACGGGTGATGTATTGAACCCGATGCTAGAGACAATTGTGAAAGGGTTCCACAAATACACAAGAGCAGCAATATCACCAGATGGCAGAATCTCTAATTTCAAATAAAGTAAATTCATCAGTTTCTCTAAAAGTACTCAACAGTGGGACACAAAAAAGTATACTTATGCAGCAGAATTCTAAGGATTGAATTGAATTACCTAAGTTCTTGAACAGATTATCAAGGCCTAACGATTTCAAATTATGACCACGTGATGTCCGAAGAATGAATCCAATTGCACGGATGAGAACTGCACTGATAAAATCTGCAATCACAAAAACCAGACTATATCCAAAAATATGTTGATATTCTTCACCACTAAATGGTACTCAAAGAATAAATCTGCAAAATAAAGAAGATACAATTTGTGGATGGCCTTCACACTAAACAGAGACTCATCAACAGTGTAATAATTAATGCAATAACATAAAGGGTTCCGAGCAACAATGAAATTATCAATAAATCCATGTGGTAATTGGTGTCACAGAAATGTCTTCAAACATCTTGACTGAGTTATTTAGTAATATCCACACCATAGTTGTTAAAGGCGCGCCTCAGGCGTAAGGCGCTTAGATAAAAGGGCACATCGCCTTTTAAGCCCTAAGGCGGGCGACCTCAGTCAGGCGTGCGCCTGGGTGCACCCCAATGCGCCTTTTTGGTGCGCCTAGGCACGCCTCTCTATTAGGTCTCTTTTTTTTTTCATTATACTTTTATAGTTATTTTTATTGTTTCTGACATTTTGATTTTGTCAAGTATTAAGTATGATGGGTATCTAGATAGTAATAGAACAGAATGCAAATACTCCTTGTATTTATGAATGATTCTCCCTGAAGTAGCTCAGTTTGAATCAGTGATTACAAAGACAGGAAGATACTGCTCAATGAAATGGAAAATACAGAAAACAAGAAATTGCATAAAGTAAATCACTCTTGATCTCGCTAGAGTCAAGTCCCACACCCAGCCAATTCTAGCAAATACCAGCCTGTCTCAATCCCACACATCACGCCCTTTTATCTTTCTTTCTCTAACAGAATTATTCTTTTTGTTAAAAGTCCACTCTGAAATTATTCTGCGGGTCCCAGTTAAAAGTCTTCCATTTTCCTCTCATATATTTTCCCAACTTTCCCCAATTGCCCTGCATTATTTCCAGCATTCTCATCAACACTTCCCCCTTTGAAATTCACCTTTGAAATTCACCTTGTCCTCAAGGTGAAGCTCAGGGTATTCTTCAATCATCCTGTTAGCAAGTTCCCAAGAGTTTTCAAAGTCGGGCATTCCTCTCCATTTCACCAGCACCTCTACTTCCTGTTGTGGGGTCTGTCTCATAGCAATAATGTCTTCAGGGTGGCATTGTAACTCCAAGTCTTCTGACAAGACTTGCGGTAGGGCCTGGCAATTTTCTGGTGTAACAGTAGCTGGTTTCAACAGGGAGACATGAAAGACAAAGACCGCTCGTCCCTGCAATTTCGTTTGTAGCAACCTCCCTATCCTCTCTAGATTTCAAATGGCCCATAATATCCGGGACTAAGCTTCGGTTCACCTCTTAGCTAGCTTCTTCAATTTGTACGGTTGAATCTTCAAGTAAACATAGTCTCTGCTTTGAATTCTACCTCTCTCCTATGTTTATTAGCTTGCCGCCTCATCCTATTCTCGGGTCAGCTTTCAATCGTTCCTTTAAGAGCTTCAGAATTCATTGCGCTCTTGTTAATTGAGTGACCTCTTCAACAGAGTCACCATCAGTGTCACCCCTAATAACGGTGGAGGATCCTTCCGTACATAGCTTTAAAAGGTGTTATTTTAGTAGCCGAATGGTAATTAGTGTTACCAATACTCACCTAATCCGAACCATTTATGCCACTGCTGGGTCTCGTTTGGCCATGCACCTAAGGTAGGTCTCTGTGCATCTATTCACTACCTCTGTCGCCATCCGTCTGTGGGTGGTAAGTCAATCAATTTCAATCTTGTTCCCGCCAATTTAAATAACTCACTGTAAGGAACTGATAAAAATCCTATCTCTGTCTGATACAATGGATTCTGGAAATCCATGTAATTTCACCACATCCTTCAAAAACACTTCAGCTACATCTTTAGCAGAATAGGGGTGGGCTAGAGCTATGAAATGTGCATATTTTGTGAGCCTATCAACCACTACTAGTATGGTATCCATCCCTCCAGCCTTTGGAAGACCCCCAATGAAGTCCATAGCGATATCTGTCCAAATTTGTTTAGGGATTGGAAGTGGCTGCAACAAGCCTGCAGGATTGAGGGCTTGGTATTTGTTTCTCTGACAAACTTCACACTTAAACACATAGTCTTGTATCCTTCCCCTCATGCCTTCCCAATAGAACAGCCCTCCTATTCTCTTATAGGTTCTGAAATAACCTGAATGTCCTCCCCAAGGAGAATCATGGAATTCTTTCAAAATTGTGGCAATTTTGGTGGAATTCTTAGGAATGACTAACTCCGTCTTATAAGTACACCTTCCTTTCTTGATTTGATACCTGGATGTGAAGATTCATCCACCAATAAATTCTCGCATCAGCCCTTGTAGCTTGTCATTCCCGCACAACATCACCTCTAATTCCTCCCAATCTATTATTTGCAGAGGCCGATAGCCGCATATCAGATTTTTCCGGAAAGTGCATCATCTCGCCTTGTTTTCTAACCCCGGCTTATACTTGATCTCAAAATCAAAACCAAGTAATTTTGATATCCATCTCTCGCTGGTCCTCTCCCATCACCTCTCGATCCGCCAAGAATTTCAAACTTTTCTCGATCCGTGTATGACAAAAAGGCTCGCCCACAGGTAGTGCCTCCATTTTCAGACCGCTAGACAACCGCCATCAACTCCTTTTCGTACACTGATTTGTTCTGTGCCCTATCAGAAAGTGTTTGGCTCATAAAGGCCACAGGCCGTCCCTCTTGCATCAAAACTGCCCCAATTCCCTTGCCGGATGCATCAGTTTCTACCATAAATGGTTTGTCAAAATTAGGGACAGCCAGAACTGGAACTGACACCATGGCTGCCTTTAATTTTTCAAAAGCTGATTGTGATTCATCATTCCACCCAAACTGATCCTTCTTTAGTTGTTGAGTAAGTGGCCAAGCAATTTTTCCATATCCCTCAACAAATTTCCTGTAATATCCTGTAAGCCCAAGGAAGGCTCTCAACCCCTTTACATCTTTAGGGACAGGCCATTCCATCATTGCTTGTATTTTAGATGGATCAGCCGATACCCCCTTTCCTGAAATTATGTGGCCAAGATACTCCAAACTGTTTTGGCTGAATGTGCATTTCTTTCTATTTATCACCAGCTCATTTTCTTTCAACACTTGCAGCACTATCCTCACATGTTCCTTGTGAAGGTCTTCATTGGCACTGAAGATAAGTATATCATCAAAGAAAACTAGCACAAATCTTCTCAAATAAGGGTTTAGTGCCTTGTTCATGAGAGCTTGGAAGGTTGAAGGGGCATTGGTTAGTCCAAACGGCATTACCAAGAACTCATAATGCCCCTCATGTGTTCGAAAAGCTGTCTTGCTTATATCTTCCTTCTTCATCCTTATTTGATGGTATCCGGACTTGAGGTCCAACAACAACAACACCTTAATCCCAACTATGTTGGGGTCGGTGGCATGAAGATTATAGTGTCGTTTAATTGTCTAAAATTAGTTAACACCATAACTCATGCAAATAACAAAGTGGCAAAGTTTTACGCCGGATGCCCTTCCTGTCGCAACCTTCATATGAAGGAGAAATAGAACGAAATTCCAAAACCGTCAACATCATAGTTTTTTCCATTTATATGGAAAATATCATGAGACGGCGATGAGTTTGAGATAATTGCTATTGTCATGTCACAATACGTGATTGATATTGTAAAATCAACACATACATCATGGAACATGACTCCCGGACTTGAGGTCCAACTTAGAAAAAATGGTAGCTCCACCCAACTCATCTAATAGCTCATCAATGATTGGTATGGGAAACTTGTCTGGAACGGTGAGCTTGTTTAAGGCCCTATAATCCACACAAAACCTCCAGCCCCCATCCTTCTTCCTCACCAAAATCACAGGGCTGCTATAAGGACTATTACTGGGCCTTATGATTCCAGCCAACATCTCTTTCACAATTCTTTGTGTTGTTACCCAAAATATTATCCGGAGATGATATTGCTGGAATGGATGAGTAACAAACAAAATGCGAGAGCACGTCCGTGGGGAAGTAAATAACACAAGATTTGCCGGGTTTGTTAGGCCCGGACTTGAATGCTCTCGCGAGATGTTATTAATACGAATAAGTTGGAGTACAAATATTAATGTAAGAGTACAATTACACTGTGTAAACCCTAGTTATCTAGCTCTTGAGTGCTGGTGATTGCCGAAAGAACCAGAGTTGAAGCTCTGTGAGTTCTTGCTCTCGTTTCTGCCGACCGTCTTTGGGTTAAGAGGTTTCGAGAGTGAGAGATAGGAAGATGTCCGAAGTTTATAGCGTGGCCAAGATAGAGAAGCAAAGCCTCGAGTGAGAACAGCCAGAAAAGCAGACAGAATCCAGAGAAAAGCCGATCCCTTTTCAAGTGCAGGAAGCCTTCTATTTATAGGAGGAGCTGGGATGTCTTCATCCTGACGGGCGATCGCCTTTCCTGTATTATAATAAGGGGGCGATCGTCTGTAGCACATGGGTTGGTTGCCTTAAAGTCCATGCGGCCGGGCCACAACACCAGGCGAACCAATGAGAGGACCACACACGTCTCTTGTCGCTGTCCCGGGAGGTCCCACTTTGGACCTTTCGGCGGGTCTGTCGGTAGGTGAGAAGATGGTGACAGGCTGGGGTCAAAGGGCCTTATCCTGCGGCGCCTTTTCCGGATTTGCACGTGGGTCTCTATTCCGAGTTTCGGCCTTCGCAGACTTGGCGGATGTTGGCTTCACGAGGCGGTCGTCCATGATCGGGCACTTGGGACGATTGCTAGTTGCCGGTAGACGATCGCCTTGGCAGTCGATCGCTCGGCGCTGGGTCCTGTTCTAGGTCCTTCGATCGACAAGTCTGCCTTGGTCTATTTGACTCTGGTTCGGTCGCCCGGTATATGTGCCGATCGCCTGTTGAGGTGTATAAATCTCGACACAACACTTTCGATCTCGTTTTTTTGGTAGTATATTGATACCTATAGGGACGTATATTAGGAATGTTGGACCCCTCCTTCAAGGTAATGGCATGGTCACATTCCCTCTTAGGTGGCAGCTGGCAGCTGGGAAGGTTCCTTGAAAATCTCTCCAAACTCCTCCAATACTCCCTTCAACAATGGGCATATTTCCTCTTCTTTTCTCTGCACTCGTCCAGTTTCATCATAGGAGAGCAGGAACCCCTCTCCCTCATTTTGGAGAGCTTTCATCATAGTCTTCCACGAAGCTTGAATTTTGCATAATGAAGGGTCTCCTACTATTCTTTTCCTGTTTCCGTTTTCCCCCATCTCAGACTCAAGTTCTTGAAATTGGCCTTCACATCACCTAGACTCTCCAACCAAATTCCAATCCATCCCCAATACTAAATCTGTCCCTCCTAACTCCAACAAGAAAAAATGTTGTATAATAGGTGCTCCCTGGATGTTCACTTCTAGTTGAGGGCATATTCCCCTACTTTTCACCTTCACACCATTCCCCATCTCAACTACATAATCAGGAGTGTCTTCTACCTTTAATTGCAACTTCTCTACCACTTGCTTAGAAATGAAATTACTGGATGCTCCACAATGTATTAAGACCAGCATCTTCTCCCCTCCAAGTACTCCTGCAGCTTTAAAAGATCTGTTAGAGGTCGGCCCTGCCTTGCTGTTCATGGATAAGTGCATTACCTTCATTAAAAGTGCCCCTCCCTCTTCGGTTTCAGACCCTGTTTCCGTTCCTGATCCTTCCTCCTCCGTCCCTTCCTCCTCAACTAGCATGATTCTATAATGTTTCATCTTACAAACATGGTCACAGCCCCACTTATCCCCACATTTAAAGCATAACACCTTCCTACTCCTCTCCCTCAACTCTACTTGAGATAATCAACCACCCTCTGTTTTCTTTTCTCTCATACTACTCTCTCCTTTTTTATAATCATTTTTTTCTCTCCCTGGCCCTCCCTCCATTTTTGTCAGAACCCGATTGTCCTCGTATATCCCCTGTACCCTTTCCCTCCATATTTCCCTTTATCTCTCCACTCCCTCTTCTCCTCTAACCTCAGTCCTCCTCTTCGCATCGCTGCGTTTTTTTCCTCCAGCAACAAAGCTCGATCCATTAGCTCATCAAGTGATCCTGCTTCATGCAACTTTAACTCGGCTTGGATCTCATCTTTCAACCCATTCATGAAGATGCCTTTTAACATGATTCGCTCCTTCTTAAGAGGAGCTGCTTCTCTTTCAAAACTCTCACGATACTTCATAACGGAACTAGTTTGTTTAACGCTTAACAGGGGACCAAATGGATTCTGAACCATACCTGGTTGAAATCGCCGTATCACCACCGCCTTGAACGTCTCCCATGAACGATCCTCATTCTGCTCCTCCCACCACTGATACCAGCTCAGGGCCTGATCTTCCAAGGCGATCACCACCGCATCCAGTTTCTCCCATTCATCGACCTGGTTCAACTTAAAGTACCTCTCTGCGCGTACGATCCAGCCGTACGCATCTGCTCCCCTGAAAATGGGGATTTTGAGCTTGTGACCCCCAAAGTCCCTTTCGGTGCTTCGACTGGGACTCCTGCTCGTAGATATCGAGTCAGAACTGGAGCTGTCGCCTCCTAGAACGCTAGTGCCTTCATCATCTCCCCGTGTAAGGTTTTGATGACGTCGCCGATGAGTGCGACGGTGTTCCTTCTTGGCTTGCGTAATGATGAGCTCCTTCACCTCATCAAACTTGCGCTCCAACCCTTCAATGCATTTCTCCATGATGTGTCTCGTCACGACCATATACCCCCAGGCTCGACTTCTCTGATACCACTTGATGGGTATCTAGATAGTAATAGAACAGAATGCAAATACTCCTTGTATTTATGAATGATTCTCCCTGAAGTAGCTCAGTTTGAATCAGTGATTACAAAGACAGGAAGATACTGCTCAATGAAATGGAAAATATAGAAAACAAGAAATTGCAGAAAGTAAATCACTCTTGATCTCACTAGAGTCAAGTCCCACACCCAGCCAATTCTAGCAAATACCAGCCTGTCTCAATCCCACACATCACGCCTTTTTATCTTTCTTTCTCTAACAGAATTATTCTTTTTGTTAAAAGTCCACTCTGGAATTATTCTGCGGGTCCCAGTTAAAAGTCTTCCATTTCCCTCTCTCATATATTTTCCCAACTTTCCCCAATTGCCCTTCATTATTTCCAGCATTCTCATCAAAGTATTTTATGGATTGTTATATTTTATTGTCATTATGTGTTTATAAATTTTATAAACACAAGTTGATACCCGGTGAGAGTGCTGCAACGCAGCATAGGGTTGTCGTGCTTGACTTTCGAGGTAAGAGGCAATTAAGAAAGAGAAGACCACAAGTTGACCCTCAAATTAAGTGGGGGAAGCTCCAAGGGGAGAGTCGACATACTTTTGTGGCTAAGATTGCTGATAGTGGTATTTGGTCTGATTGCACGGAGGTGGATATAAATTCGATGTGGAACTTGTTGGAGCATAACATAAAGGAAGTTGCAAAAGAAGTCTCAGGAGAATCTAAAGGAAACAGATCATCAAGTAAGGACACATCTTGGTGGAACGATGAAGTTAAGCAAGCGATAAAGACCAAATGTGAATGTTAAAAGGTACTGGGTAAATGCTCGAGCGATGAGAATTATGAGAAGTACAAGAAAGCTCGAACAGAAGCTAAAAAGGCAGTGCGAAATCCCCGATCAAAGGTCAATCAAGAATTATATGCAAGATTAGATACAAAAGAAGGGGGAAAAGATATCTATAAACTTGCTCGAATGAGAGAGAAGAAGACGCGAGATATTTAAAAAGTTAAATGTGTGAAAGATACTGGCCAAAAGGTTTTGGTTCAAGATAAAGAGATAAAAGAGAGATGGAGGTCATACTTTGATACCCTATTCAATGGCCATCAAGAACAAGATATTGGGAATTTAAACATCCCCTCAAGTATGGTTAACCGAGAGTTTAAGAGGAGAATTCAAAAGGGTGAAGTGAATGGCATTAAAGAATGTGGTCAAAGAAAGCAGAAGGACCAGATGGTATACCTATTGAAGTTTGGATGTGTTTGGAGAAGCAATAAGATGCCATCAGCATGGAGGAAGTATTCTCGTCCCTTTGTATAAGAACAAAGGTGATGTTCAAGATTGTTCTAATTATCGCGGAATTAAACTAATGAGTCATACCATGAAGTTGTGGGAACGAGTGATTGAACAAAGGATCAGGAAATGTGAGAAGATAACAGAAAATCAGTTTGGATTTATGCCTGGAAGATCGACCATGGAAGCAATTTATCTTATCTGGCAGTTGATGGAACATTATCAAGATATAAAAAAGATCTACATATGGTTTTTATTAATTTAGAGAAGGCATATGATAAAGTACCAGGGGAAGTACTTTGGTGGGCCTTAGCAAAGAAGGGTGTATCGCGGAAATATATTGACATTATAAAGGACATGTATGAGGGAGCTAGTACAAGTGTACGTACTAATGTTGGAAGGACAGAAGAATTCGCGATTACGATTGACGTGCATCAAGGATCTGCTTTTAGTCATTTTCTTTTTGCCATAGTCATGGACGAATTGACAAGAGAAATTCAAAATGACGTTCCGTGGTGTATGATGTTCGCAGATGATATTGTGTTGATTGATGAAACGAAGGTTGGAGTGCAACAGAAATTGGAACTTTGGAGGGATACTTTGGAAGCTCGAGGCTTTAGGCTGAGCAGAAGTAAGACTGAATATATGGAGTTTAGGTTTAGCGAAAACAGTGAGAGAGAGGCGGGGATGATCACATTTGATGGGAAAGTTGTTCATGGATCCACTTTCTTTCGGTATCTTGGATCTATTATCCAAAAGGATGGAGAGCTAAATGACAATGTGGCTCACAGAATAAAGGCAGGGTGGTTGAAGTGGAAGAGTGTCACAGGGGTTTTATGTGATCCTGACATGCCTCATAGATTAAAGGGTAAATTTAACCGCACGGGAATTAGGCCTGCACTGTTATATATGGCACCGAGTGTTGGGCTGTAAAACAGTGTCACGTTCAAAAGATTAATGTGGCGGAGATGCGTATGCTACGATGGATGTGTGGTCATACAAAAAAGATTGACTCAGAAATGAGGTAATTAGAGAGAAGGTAAGAGTTGCGTCTATAGAAGACAAGATGATGGAGAATCGATTACGATAGTTTGGTCATGTGAGAAGAAGACCTGTTGATGCCCCAGTGAGGAGGCTAGAAAGTTGGGGAACAAGTAATATTGTGAAAGGTAGAGGAAGACCCAAGAAAACTTGGATAAAGATGATTGAAAATGATACGCGGTTTCTTGGAATTGGAGAAAGTATGGTGATGGAGAGGCAAATGTGGCGGGAAAGAATACGGATGGTGGATGGAATCTGATTCCTTTTTTTATTCCTATTTTCTTTTATTTCATGTTAACTTCTAATTTATTTTTCACGATTTTTTTTTGGCTTGTTTCTCTACTTTTTTCCCTCTTTTTTTTCCTTTTATGTTATTTATGTAACGATCATTGACGGTTTCAAAGTTTGATTCATGTTAGCCGATCCCAAATCATTTTGGGACTAAGGCTTAGATGTTGTTGTTGTATGTGTTTATAAATTTTAGAATTTAATTGAATTTATTTTTCATTTTTTGTGCGCCTCACTGCCCTCACCTCTCTCGGGTGTGCGTCTCGCCTTGAGCCTCGCGCCTTAGGCGATAGGAGCCCGTGTCTCCTTGGTGCGTCTTTCGCCTTTAACAACTCTTATCCACACATGGGCAACTATAAGAGAATTACAATTTCATCATAATTCTGCAGTACAGATGTCGGGGAAGAATTTGGTCATAAAAGTCTAGTATTGAAATTGGTACGCTGTTGGAAGCAGCAGTGCTGTAAAAGTGTCTTGTTTAGACATGGATATAAACTGTCATGTCTTCGTAACAGTGTGTTTATATTTGGTAGCTCCAAAGACAATTTTCAGTAATTTGACATGGTTACAAGCTTGTTCATATATATTGCAATTGTTCTTAAAAGTTTTACCGAATAAAAAGGGTAAGCAGCTAAAATCTTGATCCTTTAGTAACTCTCAAAAGATGTAACATAAACCAAAAGAAAATCTAATTCGCAGGATTCCGACTGAGACTTCACGCATCATATTGCTAAATGAAAACCTTGGTGCACCTAATAATAAATAATAAAGAAGTTTTGCAGAAAATTGGCTCGATTAGGTGGGTTTAAAAGGTTTGATGCGGGTGCGCGCTTCACTAGCTCGATATATTATAGAGACACAATTGCTAACTAAGTTTTTCTATTTGACATCCATTCAGTTTCTGTTTTTCTAAACACTAAACTATATCAAGTGTTACCTAAGTTCATGGCAGTTTCTTTTTCTCATAAACTAGAAGTACACATATTTTACATCCCTAGGCCACATCAATGTGCATCAATATAACACTTAACATTGGCAAATGAACACAGTAAAGACAGCTATATTACAGAGCAATTACCTGCATAATAGATGCTGGGGTTGTCCATGAATCCTGCATCACGCATTTATTTAACAATAATCAGTAGTTACATAATTTTGTCAAGAAAACAGATCTACGAAGTTAATTAAAAGTTCGTGAACTTACTTCTTCCCAATAAGAGGTCCGAGAAAGGAGAGCAATAACGGTGATCCATGGTACATCGAACCTGCTTATCAGAACCCACTGATTGTATTACAAAAAAAAAAAAAAAAAAAAAAAGGAAAAAAAACAGACTTGAAAAGAAAAACAAATTTGGACAAATTAAGCACTGAAAACGAAAACACACGAACCAGAATATGGTGACACTGATAATTTTTGTAGCCAATAGCCCTCAGCCACTACAACGGCACAAACCACACAATAAGACAAAGAACAAACAGTAGAATCCAACGAAAGCTTCAAACAAATATAAAATTTATATATATATATACACATATATGTGTGTGTTTGTGTGAAAGGAGAGAGAGATAGTTTACGGCGGCGCAGGCTGGTGACTGGAGTAGAGACTTCGGGGCGAGTTGAGAGGTTGAGACTTTCCGAGAAAAAGCTCAGAATTAGTCTGAATATGATCGAAGCTATTGCCCATTTCCAAAACCCAAACTTCTTTATCTTACTTCCAGTTATGTTTTTCTCCTCCATTGGTCTTGGAAAATTGCCCTGCCAGCTTTCAGATCGGGGGAGGTTGCAGCGGAGAGTGGCCTCGGGTTCGGGGGGTTGAAACGTTGTCGAACAGGCCAAAACTCAGTTTAGAGGGATACGGCCCGGCAGGGCTGGACCACGGGTCGGATTGAGCTAGATAGGCCCGGCCCATTATATTTTAGAAAAAAAAATTACTAATATTTTGGAAATTATATTAAAAGCATTATTTTTATAAAAAAATAAAACTTATATATCAATATACTGTGTTTGTTAAGAATCGTTAAAATGCGCACTTCTCGTAGTGTGTAATAAGATAATATATTATAACATGTGAATAGCTATTATGCCCCTGATAAAATTATGTAATTAGGTATATGCCATCTGAAATTTTCCTATAAATATGACTTTAATTGTTAATGAAAAGATACTTGAGTCATTATCTATTATCTCTCTAAATTTTCTCTCTACAATATATCAGTTTTAAAACACGTTATCAGCATGATGAGTCTCTAATTTGCAGAGAATCAAAAAAAAAAGGGAGATTGTCTTCACCATAGCAAAGGGCTGCCACCGACGTCATCCTTCCGAGACCCACCACCTCTCGTTCTCAATCCAATCTCATGTTAACCACCAAGCCACTAGGCTCCAAAATTTGGAACCATATCCGCGCGTTATCCACCCAAACGCCACTTCACCCTTGCAACCCACGGACTGTCAAGATGCCGACCCATTTCCCCAAGATATTCAGGGTATATTACAGCGCTGTGGACCCCTACATGGGACCCACCACACTAACAAATAATACCGTTCGTCTAACCATCTCGGTTAACGAGAAAAACACACTCACTAAGACGAAATTTAAATAAAAGCGCCCGGCACAACCGGTAAACCAAACTTCACCGAAAATTACAAATAACATTTGGTATACAAACCATTTTCCAAATCAAAACGCCTGAGTACACGCGAGTACGGTCTATCAGTTTACAAGTTGAAAACAAACATTTAAAATGGACAACTAAAAAAAAGGACTCATTTGCACACGTCGACCACATTAGCCAACATCCTCGTACTGCCCTAGTGCTCGATCGACCGGCTGAACACAACCTAAAATTCATAACACGAATTTCCCTAAAAATGGGTCCTCAAAGGGGTTAGCAACCACGCTAGTACAAGTAATCAAGGGAAACCAAACGTTTATACATTTCATAGTACATGCATCAAATCGTTTCAAAAATCAAAATCAAGACATGTCTTTTCCCGGAAAACAAACAGTCAAATATCACAGTCAACTTGCCTAGGACCGAGGCTAAACCACTGGTCCCATCTGAGGCCTCTATGGACTCTCCCGGACTGGCCATAGTTAAAAAATCAAGTCACGCACATGCATCGCCTAGGACCGGGGCTAAACTACTGGTCCCATCTGAGGCCTCTATGGACCCTCCTGGATTAGCTAGCCAACAAGCTCGTGAATCAGGAGCGAAATCACAGATTTCCCCGAGGCCCCGTCGGACCCTCCCGGAATGAGAAAAGCACACACATAAACATTACCATTTCATGTTAAGCATAAGGGTTTCACGAGAATACTTGCCTTGAGTAATTACCGACGAAACCAACGGAACGGAAAATCAACCACGATCGCTAGGAACCGACAATCCCGAACGTAACGACTCGAAGAATACAATCACAACCATTTCTACACAAGTACGAAAATGAAAGACACCTGAAAACCCACTTACGATTCATGTAAATTCGTACAAAAACAACAACGAGGGCGGGTCGCGACCGAACCCTCTCGATTTCATAAATACCACGAAATTTACTATGAACTCGTAGGAAAAACATAAATACCACTAAGATTAATCACATACATCATGAATTAATCAATAATACGGAACAAATCGGATAAAAACTCGAAAACCCCCAAATTCCCCAAAAATAGGGTTCTAAGAGATTACCTTGGATCAAAGACGAAGAACACAAGTAGATGTTGTTAATCTACACCAAGAACTTAAGGAAGATGATAGTTGAGGTGATTGGAAGTAGAAATCGCCTCTAGATCGCTCAAGCCGCAGGGAAGAAGATGAAATGAGAAAAATGACAGGAGTTGACCTGCTCTGGCCCTTATATTCTGGATCTAATTAGCGCACGCTACTCTCATGGTTAGCGTGCTATAACTGGGTCATCCAGTAGTCCAGTAGCTCATGTCTTAAGACGCTAGCGTGCGCTACTACAGAATTAGCGCATGCTACAACCAGCATTAGCGTGCATACATGCATGCATCGGCTGCGCTTCCTGCCTCCCGTCCGAGTCCAGAACCTCGAAAACATTCTGCCCTTACTGGAGTACCGAATTAGCGTGCGCTGCCACACACCTAGCATGCGCTAATTCCCACCATTGCGCGCGCTAAGAATAGTCTTAGCGTGCGGGCTACAACAGACAACTGAAGGGTCTTTGGAATGTCCCGTTAGCGCGCGCTAAGGGCATCCTCAGCGTGCGTTAACGAGTGCAGACAGCAAAACACACAGCCCTCAAAGTTGGAAAACGACGAATTCTCTCCCGGATGAAAACAACGTGCACTCGACACTAAACAACATACTGAAGACGACGCACACACGACGAGTTCGAGTCCGAACTAGAGTACTAAAAGAAAAAATGATTCTGACTACCCAAAGGCTCGGAAAAACGACAACGATAGTAACTACCCCATAGCTTTGGGAAATTACAAAACAGCCCAAAACATCCGAAATACATGATATACGATCGAAACACCAAACGAAAGCTCACAACATGTATAATCACATAAGACGGATTTGCGGCACCCCCGAAACGGCCGTTCCGAACAATGATTATGAGAATCGAATCAAATAGCGACGAAAAGGACATTAAACACGAAATTGAGTAGAACAGGTCCGAACCAAGCTCGGATGGCAAAAAGTCCAGTATTAAATATTCTCAAAATATCCATACGGTTACAAGAGAGTCACTAAAAATGAAAAATACACCAAAATAAAAATTACCGAAAAAAGGAAAAAAAATGGGGATATTACATTCTCCCCCTCTAAAAACAACTTTCGTCCCGAAACTTAAGAAACAAATAACTCGGGAAACCTTGCACGCATGCTATCCTCGGTTTCCCAAGTTGTTTCCTCGACACCGTGTCTCGACCACTGCACCTTGACAAATGAATGGTCTTATGCCTGAGTCGCTTCTCATGGTGCTCCAAAATCTTCAAGGGACACTCCTCGAAGGTAATATCCTCAGGGATATCGATCTCACCATAGTCGATGACATGACTAGGATCCGGAACATATTTCCTCAGATGCGA
The DNA here is from genome assembly GCA_033398695.1 of Orobanche coerulescens. NCBI lineage: Eukaryota > Viridiplantae > Streptophyta > Magnoliopsida > Lamiales > Orobanchaceae > Orobanche > Orobanche coerulescens. The sequence goes on along the minus strand of CM065805.1, from coordinate 58,750,535 downwards.
AAGATGGAAAATGCTATGGACGTGACTCAAAGCCAGAGGCAACGCCAAGCGATACGCCAACTCGCCAACCCTCTCGAGAATCTCAAAGGGCCCAATAAATCTCGGACTCAGCTTCCCCTTCTTCCTGAAGTGGAAAACTCCCCTCGTCGGCGACACCTTTAGCAAAACGTGGTCTCCCACCTCGAATTCCAAAGGTCAACGACGAACATCAGCATAGGATTTATGTCTACTCTGAGCAGTCAACATCCTCTCCCGACTCAATTCCACCTTCTTCCTCGTCTCCAAAGCAACATCCGGTTCGGTCCCGACCAAATCGGACGCCTCGTTCCAACCAATCGGCGATCGATATCGCTGCTCATAAAGCGCCTCATATGTTGCCATCTTGATCGATGCGTGCCAAGTATTGTTGTATGTGAACTCGATCAACGGTAAATGCTCTTCCCAATCACTGCTCCGATCGAGAGCACAAGCACGCAACATATCCTCAAAAGTCTGGATAGTGCGCTCCGACTGCCCATCCGTCTGAGGATGAAAGGAAATACTCAGACGCAAATGAGTACCCAACGCCTTATGTATCGCCTGCCAAAAATGCGATACAAAACGGCCATCACGATCCAAAACAATAGACTTTGGTTCAGGAGCAAATGATTGCTCGTTTAACCATTCAGAAAGAGCTTCAACAGGAATTCCTAAGGCATGAGATCGAGGTTTGGTTACAGCGTGTATAAGGGCACCTTTGTATGCTGGAGATTTCATCGCCACTTGAGGAGGCGATCAGACTGAAACAGGGCTCAGACTCATTTTTGTTACGCATTCGAGATGATGTGGCTCAGGGGAAAGCCCCTGGATTTGGGGTCCACGAGGATAGAATTTTGCGATTTAAGAATCGGTTATGTGTTCCGGCGGATGACGAGTTGAAAAACTCGATTTTGAGAGAGGTCCATGCTACCCTTATTCTATTCATCCGGGGTCTAGCAAGATGTACAAGGACTTGAAACAAAATTACTGGTGGAGTAATATGAAACGAGAAGTCGCAGAATTTGTTTCGAGATGTCTGACCTGTCAGGAAGTCAAGATAGTGTTGGAATATTTATTCCACACATTATTTAATTTATGTTTTGATGATTAAAGTTGCTAAACTACAAAACAACATCGAGGCGAAGCAAAACGACGAAGCAGACGAAGTCGCAAAAAGTTGCAATCTGGACTGCATTAGCGCACGCTAAGGCATATTCGTTAGCGCACGCTAACGCGGAGTAAGCTGCATTCCAGCCAAGTTTCGAAGTAAGCTGCAGTGAAGTAAGCTGATGGATAGCGCACGCTACACTTCATTATTAACGCACGCTATCGAGCCATGTTACTGTTGTGGAAGAATTCAAACACATAATAACGTATGCAATGAAGTCATCATTAGCGCACGCTACAAAGTATGATTAGCGCACGCTAAGTTGTTTGAATCTAGTCAATCCGAACGTTGGGAAAAGCAAGTCAAAGTCAGCATATCAAACGGATACTTTGACAATCCATGCAACGGATATATTGGATTAGCGCACGCTACAATGTGTTATTAACGCACGCTAATACAAGAAGGTTACGTACGTAAGGAAGGAGGCATAACGTACGTTAAAGAAGAAACGAAGCTACTGGACTGAAACTGGAAAGATCTAGCGCACGCTACAAAAGAAGGCTAGCGCACGCTAGCAAGTCAAAATAGCCAGCAACGGCTAGTTTGTGGGAAATGCCTATAAATACCATCCCTATGGTATTGTTTGAGTACAACAACTTCAAGCAAACAAGTCATACATCTGAGAATCATATACTTACATTGTTGTTGTAATATTGAGCTTATTTTGTTAGTTTGAGTGTTTATACATTCAACATTATACACGAGAGGTAAAAGAAAAGATACGATTGGATTCGGTGTTATTAGGATCAAGTATCCGGCATTGTTAGAATCGCAATCGATATCTAAGTGAGGTTTATCTAGTACCCATAGAAAGCTAGAGTGGTTGATTCCTTATCCAATAGAAAAGGAAAAACGGTTTTACTCGGACCGATAGAAGATGAGCTTGTAACGGTAATCCCTCGACCGATAGAAGAGAGGCGTAGAGGTTTTGATCTTAATCCTAAGAAAAAGATACATCGAGAGAGGACGTAGGCTTCGTTAATAGCCGAACCTCTATAAATCCTTGTGTGATTTATTTTCCGCAATTTATTTACGCTTCCGCATAAAACGGCGCAAATATCCGATTTGGTACCCAACAATTGGTATCGGAGCGGTTCTCCAATACGCGGCTTAACATCCGAGGAGAAGATCCAAAATGGCGTTTCAAATCTCTCCAGCCGAAGGCCTTGCTCTCAACCGACCACCATTTTTTGATGGCGCGAACTTCATGACTTGGAAGAAGAAGATGTCAATATTCATTCGAGCTTACGACATCGAACTTTGGAAAGTGATTTGTCTTGGCCCAAAAATCCCAATGAATTCCAACGGTACGCTTAAAAATTTTGAAGAATATGACGACTCCGATTGGAAAAACGACCATTTCAATTGTAAGGCAACTCAACTTCTTTATTGTGCCTTAAATCCTAAGAACACAACCGGATATCATCGTGTGATAGTGCCAAAGAAATCTGGAAAATGCTTGAGGTAACACACGAAGGTACGTCTCAAGTCAAGGAGACGAAGATAAACATGCTCCTTCACGATTATGAATTATTCCAAATGAAGGACGACGAATCCATCTCGATTATGCTCGACCGATTTTCGGTCATCACTAATGGATTAGCATGTTTTGGAAAACCACTTTCGAGTAGTGAGAAAGTAAAGAAAATTCTCCGATCACTACCTCGAGAATGGGACTAAGATTACGGCAATAATGGAATCCAAAGATTTAAATACTCTCGATTTTAGTGCTCTCGTTGGTTCTCTTATCAACTACGAGATTGTCCTAAAATCTCGGAATGCCAAACCGAAACCGAAGGAGAGGTCGATAGCCTTCAAGGCTAAAATGTCGAAGAAGAAAGAAGAAACCCCGGTGGACGAAAGCGACGAAGAAATGGCATATTATGCCAAAAATATTAATAAGTTTCAACACTTATTAAACCGGAGAAAGAAGGACATCCAAGCGGGCGAATCGAAGAAACCCGACAACACTTGTCGATTATGTGGTAAACCAGGCCACTTTGCCAAAAACTGTCGAGTAAAGCAAAAGGAAGTTTTAATCGCAACATGGAGCGACGAAGATCCCGATGAAGATTTTCTTGAACAAAATAATCTCGCGCTCATGGCCCGGAGTTCATTCGACGATAGCGAAATCGAAAGCCAAGTAAGTAATTCTTACGATGAACTTTTTGAAGCATTCGAGTTATTACATACGGACTATCAAAATGCTTTAAATGAAATTAAATCCCTCAAGTCTAAATACAAAACTTTGGAAATTGAAAATTCCAAAATACTTGAAAAAGGGAAATTTGTTGAAATCGACCATTCGAAATGCCTTGAAAATGAAAATATTTTGAAAAATGATCTTTTAAAAGTTCAAGATGAACTAAAAATTTTGACAAAGAAATTTTCGTGCGGCAACGATAAATTTGAACAAATGTTATGTGTTCAAAAATATACTTTAAATAAAGAGGGGTTAGGATTCAAATCACGTTCGAAAAACGAATCCGTCAATTTCAATATACCCCATTGCGAAAAGTGTTTAAAAATCGGGCATCATATTTCTAATTGCAAAAGCCCAAGACGGACGATAAAAATTAAGAAAATTTGGGTTCCTAAAGGAACAAACGTTTCAAACATCGTCTATGTTTCAAAAGAAAAACCAACTATCGGTTGGATCCCCAAAAATAAATTTTAACAAATGATATTTTACAAAGGGGGAGAATGAATATTTTTGAGGGAAAATAATATTTTCAGGGGGAGTTTATACCCTTATGCATAAATTGGTATCATGCATATTTCATTTGGTATCCTTTATATTTTTGTTACTTTTTGATGAAGACAAAAAGGGGGAGAAGGAGATGAATTGAGATAAAAATGAGAAAAATCGAAGAAGTCGAAAAGAGAAGCATACAAATAGGGGGAGTTGAAAAATAAAGGAGATGTCGAAAAGAAAAGGATTGGAGAAACTAACGAAACGATCAAAGCCGAAAACTTTGATTCGTAGAAATATACATATATTATTTTTTACAGATTATCCAATTCAAGAGTTGTTTTGTAATCATCAAAAAAGGGGAGATTGTTGGAATATTTATTCCACACATTATTTAATTTATGTTTTGATGATTAAAGTTGCTAAACTACAAAACAACATCGAGGCGAAGCAAAACGACGAAGCAGACGAAGTCGCAAAAAGTTGCAATCTGGACTGCATTAGCGCATGCTAAGGCATATTCGTTAGCGCACGCTAACGCGGAGTAAGCTGCATTCCAGCCAAGTTTCGAAGTAAGCTGCAGTGAAGTAAGCTGATGGATAGCGCACGCTACACTTCATTATTAACGCACGCTATCGAGCCATGTTACTGTTGTGGAAGAATTCAAACACATAATAACGTATGCAATGAAGTCATCATTAGCGCACGCTACAAAGTATGATTAGCGCACGCTAAGTTGTTTGAATCTAGTCAATCCGAACGTTGGGAAAAGCAAGTCAAAGTCAGCATATCAAACGGATACTTTGACAATCCATGCAACGGATATATTGGATTAGCGCACGCTACAATGTGTTATTAACGCACGCTAATACAAGAAGGTTACGTACGTAAGGAAGGAGGCATAACGTACGTTAAAGAAGAAATGAAGCTACTGGACTGAAACTGGAAAGATCTAGCGCATGCTACAAAAGAAGGCTAGCGCACGCTAGCAAGTCAAAACAGCCAGCAACGGCTAGTTTGTGGGAAATGCCTATAAATACCATCCCTATGGTATTGTTTGAGTACAACAACTTCAAGCAAACAAGTCATACATCTGAGAATCATATACTTACATTGTTGTTGTAATATTGAGCTTATTTTGTTAGTTTGAGTGTTTATACATTCAACATTATACACGAGAGGTAAAAGAAAAGATACGATTGGATTCGGTGTTATTAGGATCAAGTATCCGGCATTGTTAGAATCGCAATCGATATCTAAGTGAGGTTTATCTAGTACCCATAGAAAGCTAGAGTGGTTGATTCCTTATCCAATAGAAAAGGAAAAACGGTTTTACTCGGACCGATAGAAGATGAGCTTGTAACGGTAATCCCTCGACCGATAGAAGAGAGGCGTAGAGGTTTTGATCTTAATCCTAAGAAAAAGATACATCGAGAGAGGACGTAGGCTTCGTTAATATCCGAACCTCTATAAATCCTTGTGTGATTTATTTTCCGCAATTTATTTACGCTTCCGCATAAAACGGCGCAAATATCCAATTTGGTACCCAACAGATAGAACATCAGCGACCGGCGGGTATGCTGAAACCGCTTTCTATCCCAGAATGGAAGTGGGAGGATATTTCGATGGACTTCATCACGAGATTGTCGGCGAGTCGTCACGGCATGAATACAATTCCTAGGGAACTAGGAAGAGTAAGTGCATATGCCGGTGCGGGCATATGTATATAGTTTTGGCGAGAAACTACTTGGACCCCTCGGGATGGAACTCGAAACAGGCAATGATAGGTGTGGACGGTAGTAGTAGAGCTCCTACTATCGGAAGCACAGGATCAATGCTTGAGTCGGGGAAGTCACGAGGAATTCAAGGAGTTGAGCGTGAGTGTAGTTAGTATGAGTTATTATGTGCTAATAAATCATTGTAAATTCTTTTTCCTAGAATGGCCATCACTAGAAGAAACAATACGTCTGAGCCGCGAACTGAGATGGGTATCACTGAGGATCAGATTCGAGAGATGATTGCAACTGAGGTAGCGCATGCGATCGGGGAAGCGATCCCCGAGATCATCACTGCCATCCGGAATGAAGTGGTGGTTCTGATGGAGGAACGAATTGCAGCGATTCCACCGCCTGCTGAGGGACAGCCCTGTAATCGAGAGTTCCAGTATCGGGATCTCTCTGCCTGTTCTCCACCTGAGTTCAAGGGAGACCCTAATCCGATTGTTATTATGCGTTGGATTTCTGACGTGGAGTGTGCCTTTCTGACCAGTGGCTGCCCGGATAATCTGAAGGTCCGTTTTGCTGTCACCGGAGACCGCCAGCATCTGTTTCGTCGGAGGAGTCGAGGGAAAGAAGAAGGTCTCGTGGTGGTGAGGCGTCGTAGTAAGGTAAGTTTTAATCGCTTTTCGTTCTTGTTTACGGTCGCCGGAGAAGTAGCTACCGTGGACCACCTTGTGGGGTGATGGCGTAGGGCGGTTGAGGTGTGTGTGTGGGTGGCTCCCACGGCCCAAGCCCTAACTGTAATATCCTTAACTTTCTATTTTTAGCAGTTTCCATTTTTGGTGTATGTCCATTTTTATCGACTCGCTTGTAACCGTTTCGACATTGTGAATCTACTTTATTCTTGGAGTTTTTCCTTTTGGACGAGTTTTGGAGACGTTTTCACGTAATTTCGTTTTATGACATGTTTTGCCGTATGAACGTTCGATTCCCATAAAACTCGTTCGTTTTCGTTTTTTCTTGGTTTGTGCAAGTTCGTATGGTTGAGTTGGTCATGTTGAGACTTTCGGTTTGTAAATCCGACGTCGTTTCGTGATTTTCGGGCACTTGGGCCATTTTTGTAATTTCCTAATAGTTTAGGGAATCTCATTTTCGTTGTCGCATTACGGACCCTCCGGTGGTCGGAATTATATTTTCTTTCAGCGCTTAGCTCCGTCGTCTTGCATACTCGTGTTTATGTTTCTGGATTCTGGCCTTGTCGTGCGTTTCAAGATTTGTACCTTCGGCAGCAGCGTACTGCTGATCTGAGCAGTACTGAACTGCTGCGTAGGTAACACACGCTACTCCTTTCCCCTTGCATGCGCTATCGATGTGCAGTTAGCGTGCGCTAACTAGTTGTTGTTAGCGTGCGCTATCGGGTAGTATTTAATGCACGCTAAGCCTGTCTAGCGCACACTAACGATGTCGGGCAGTAGCTTCGGGACCGTTTATAAGCCCCGTTAGCGCGCTACTTGTATTAGTTAGCGTGCGCTAACTATGCAGTTTAAATAGATCAGCGGCAGTTCAGAAACAGCATTTTTCACTCTTTTCTTTCGTTTTCTTCACGGGGCGACTCCAGAGGGCGATTCCCTTCAGTTCTGATCGGAGTATTCTCCGTATTCCATCACCGTAGAATCCTGTTAGCATATTACCATCAGCGTAATCATCCTCCATTGTCCGAATTAGAGGTATTTTCTTCAGGAACCCTAACTTGTCTAATTTGGGGGGTTTTCGGGTTTTTCGTGTTTGATTCCGAATTGTTCATGAATGTTATGAAATTCCTTACCGATTGTTGTTATTGGGTGATTCCCAATCCGTTTTCCTCAATTTAATCCGTGAATTGTTGATACGGGGAGATTTTGCGTAAACCATCGCCTGTATCGATTGATCGTTCATTATCGTAGTTTGTAATCGGGGTTATGGGTGTATTCCAATCGATTGTTGTTGTCCGTTGGGACTGAACTATGTTGATCCTTCGTTTAGGAACCGTCGTTTTCCACCCGGACCGTTCGTAGTCGTATTTCATTTCCGATCCTTCAAGAATGTCTCAAAGGTAAGTACTTTACATTTGTTTACCTGTTCTAATATTTGAATTATGGCTATTCGTGGTTGTGTGGATGTATATGTGTATGTTCACCTAGGGACGGTCCGACGGGGCCTCTAGGGATACGTATTGCCGTGAGTGTGCGTATCACGAACTGTGGTTAACCACCCAGGGATGTCCGACGGGGCTCTGCGGGGTACGGTGGCCGTGAGTCTCGTACCAAGGTTAACTTTGAATTGTTTTGTTGGAGAAAATATGTTTTGTGCTTGTGCATCGTAAATATTCCGGAATATAAATGATTTCTAAAAATGATTTTTGGCCCATATATTCATCTGATTAGAATGTAGTTCAAATGGATTGTACTTGCACTAGCAGTTGTCGCTAACCCCTTTGTTGTTACCCAAAATATTATCCGGAGATAGTATTGCTGGAATGATCGAGTAACAAACAAACGCGAGAACACTTCCGTGAGAAAATAAATAACACAAGATTTGCCGGGGTTGTTAATCCCGGGCTTGAATGCTCTCGCGAGATGTTATTAATAAGTATACTGTTGAGTACAAATATTAATGTTAGAATCTATTACAATAAGTGTAAAGACTTCTAGTGATCTAAGCTGTAGAGCGTGTAGATTGCCGGAAGAACCAGATATGAAGATCTGTGAGTTCTTGCTATTTGATGTTCAGTGTATGAGAATGTATCTCTCTCTGTATATCTTTCACTGGATTCACGTTGATGTGATGCCGATTTTATGAATATAATAGCGTGATCCTTGGACACTGTTGTGAGCCTCCTATTTATAGGAGACAAGGCTGCTGTGGCCTCTTCGGCGATCGCGGGCGATCGCCGTATTCTATATTATAATAAGGTGGCTGATCGTCCCGTCACGTGGGGCTATTCCCTTAAAGTCTGAGGCTGCTGCTGGCAGCCAGCTGTGCGAGCCAATGGGAAGCCTGCATGCGTCCTGAGTCGTTGTCCGGGGAGGACCCACTTTGTACCTTTTGGCGGCCCTGTCGGTAGGTGAGGTAGGTGACATGCTGGTGTCAAAGGTCCTATCTGTCGGCGCCTTTTGTGGATCTGCACGTGGGTCACCGTCCAAGATTCGGTCTTCGACGACTTTGACGGATGTTGGATTTATACGTGGCACGAGACGACCATCTCTGGTTGGACATCAAAGACGATCGCCAGATACCAATAGACGATCACTGGATACCAAAAGACGATCGCCGTGGGTGCCGACCTCTGGGTGTTTGCCCAGAGTATGTCTTCTATGGTTGGCTCTCAGATCATTATGCCGATCGCCACCGAGGCGTATTAATCGCCGCACATCAATTGCCCCCCAGCTCGGCTCTATGTTGAAAACACGGGGTGAGGTGGCACTGTTGGCGATCGCCATTGCTTAGACGATCAGACGATCTAATTTCAAATTTGGACGATCTCCTTTAGTGCTGGGAGCAGCGGGAAATGAAGGCGGGCTCGCGAAACGTTACAAGGACACGTGTCGCGTTACTATTGAGGGAGTCCGACGGTTTGCCAGACTTGTCGCCTGGCGTGCCCTCGAAAAGACGCGTGCGCGGGATTCGAGGGCTGCATTTAATGTGTCCCCCCCCCCCCCCCCCGACGGTTGCACTCCAACCCTCAGGATTTCCCCTATTTGCAAAGAGACCCCTGCTCCTGTCTATAAAAGGGGCTATGGCTTCTTCATTTCTCCTCTTCACGCTTCCTCGTTTTCTAGCCGAGATTCTGCAAAAATTTCCGACGACCATTGTGCCGACCGTCCTTCCTTTTAGGTAAGAACATAAATCTTCTTTCTCCCCTTTACTTTTTATAAAATGTCTGGAGGATCTAAGACCTTTGAGACCGGAAGCACCTCCGCCGCCGCGGCTTCGCCGGACCGGGAGGAAATTCCCATGGGACTCCATATGGAAACGGCCGTTGAGGCTATTCGTGTGGGGATTGCACCCGCAGAACTTGAGGAGCTCTTCAACGAGGCCGAAGTGGCGAGATCTGCGGCGACGTAGGAGCGAGGGGGTTCGCCGGTGGATGAAGATGAACTGGTGCGGTTGTCTTGGGAAAAAGATAGCGTATTCGGCCCTGCCTACATGGCTTTCACTAAGCTTATGGAGGGGATTGCCGGGCCCTGTCCAGAATTTGATTTCAAAGCTTACTCCGCCGCTCATACCTACGAACATGTGAGGCGCACGGCGTTCCGGGCTGCCGACCCGTCTCGGTGGACTATTGGTCAGATCCGGAGTTCGGCGACCCAGAAAGACTTGAGCCGCTGGAGGGCGAAATATCATATCCCTTCTGACGTTTTGCTGCACGTGCCCTCCGATAACGAACGTGCCGACCAGCCTCCCGAGGGTATGGTCGCCATTAATGAAATGACCCTGGCGGCCGGACTGCAGTTTCCCTTGCCATTCGCCGTCTCATATCTGCTTGTTGCCTGGAATCTGGCGCCGCTCCAACTGACGCCGAACGCCTGGCTACAGATCATCTATACTCTTACGCTTTTCGGCGGTCACAGGCTGTTTCGTTTGCCTTCTGCGCTGGAGATGGATTATCTTTTCAAACTGGCTGCGCAGAAAGGGTCGATCGGCGGTAATCACATTCAGGGTCGAATGGGAAGAGTGGTCCTCGGTGTGCCGAACAAGACCCGGGGCGACTTGGGAAACTGGTGCTGTGTCGGCGGAGCGTGGCGATCGGCGTCGAGTGATAGGCCGGAGGAAGAGTTGGAGATCCCCACCAATTTTCGGGAGAGGAATCCGAGTAAGGGTTTTAACTCTCCCTTCGATCGGATACATCTTGGAATGATCTAATTTTGTTTTCATTTTGCAGGACTCCTTGTTCCAGCGATCGGCGATCTCCCTTTTGGTTTCTTGATCGTCTGGGAGCGAATTCGCGCCTTGCCGGACTCCTACATAGACATTCGCTCACTCGGTCACGAACTTCATCGATTGGGGGCTCGATTGTTTCGCTTCCCACGTCATCTGAAAGTTCCAGGTATGACTTTTTATTTACTCTTTCCTGGGTGACGATCGTCTTCAAGAGGTCCCAATGTCTAAGTAGAAGTCTAACTTGTTTGAGTTTGTTCTTTGGGAGAGATTCATTTTCCCCGTTTCGCCGAGCTACCACAAGAGATCGCCATGTCTAACCCTGGTATCATCGGTCGTCTTCACCTGGGAAAGAAGACGGGTCGTGTTCCTGCGATGACGTCTCGCCCCGTTCCTGTGGTGAGGCCCGCTGTTGTGCCGGTCGCCGAGCCAGAAATTCAGGAGGAGGAACAACTCCAGCGCAACCGCAAGAGGCGGAGGCCGGAGGAGTCCCTGTCGATTAATGAGGCGGACGTGTCTATTTTGGAGCCGCCGGTTGCCGCGGCTCCTATCTCTGCGGTTCCGATGGTGGAGGGATCTAGCTCCAGGCCCTCGGCGTCCGGCTCCAGGTCATCGGCCGGCTTCTTGAAAAAGGTGGTGATCGCCGAAGCTGAAACTTCTTGGGGCAAGCCCTATTTTGGCCGCGACCCCGAATTGGTCAACAGGTAAGACCGGATTGATCTTTCCGAGTTAGGCAATTTAAGTAAGGTGTATTCTAACTCCTTTGTCTCTTTTGTTTGTGTTGCAGGGTCCGTCTTGCTGATCCGGACGTCTCGCCGATGGTGTTGTACTTCCTGGCGAGCAAGTCTCCGCAGAAGTACCTCGACGTCCCTACTTACGTCCAGAAGGCCATCACCTCTCTGCCTAAGGCTTGGACGACTGATCTCGATGCGATCGCTCGTCGGCGGTCTGGAGATGTCATGCAGGTGACCATTGCCCTGGCTCTCTAGACGGCGACGATGGCCACCCAAGCCGCCATGGACTACGAGGGGCGACCCTCTAACGCTCACCTTCACAAAGACCTCGAGGCCGCTCGGAACAAAAACGTCGACTTCACCAACTGGATCCAGGCCATGGAGAAGGAATTCTCGGAGACGGCTAAACAAGCCAAGCAGGACCTCGATCGGTTGAAACAGGAGCTTAGTCGGTCCAAGGAGGTGGATGATCGGTTCTGGGGCCAGGAGAAGGAAGCTCGCCGGATGCATACGGCCTCGCAGGAGGAGGCGACCGGGCTGAAGGCGACGGTGGATCGGCTCAACAGCGAGCTGGAGAAGGCAAAGGGAGAGCTTGAGAAGGCTAAAGGAGAAACGGCCGCCAAGGTGGTCGAGCTAGCGGAAGATGAGAAGACAACCACGGAGTTGAGAGGGCAGCTAAAGGCGATCGAGACCGATCCCTACCTCAATGTGACACTTGTAATACCCGGTTGTAATTCATTCATTTTCATTAAGTAATTATCAGTCTGTAATTGTCACTCAATAATTTTCAATCATTAATAATCACTCATCATTCATGAATCACTCATTTGCGTTCACTGTTGGCATGTTGTAATCGTATATCAGTTACCGATCGTCATTTTATCTCCGTTTATAGATCGAGACAGGAGTATTATCATTTTCATTGTGATTGATAGCCTTATACTGGGAGTATCATCTTTGGCTCGTGTTAGACTTGTTCACTTTCACATTCATATGGTATGTCGGATCATTCATCAATCGTAGCGAGGAATCGGAGTTATCGGATTTATTCACCTTGGCCAGCATTGAGTTACGGCCGTAAGGTTCCGGGATACGGCCGTAAGTTCAGCGGGTACGGCCGTAAGGCTGGCCGGTTACGGCCGTACGTGGTCCAGCAGGATGCCCAGGCATTTTGGCCGAAGGCGAGTTACGGCCGTAAGAAGGGGAAGATACGACCATAAGTGGTGTTCGTAAATTTCAGGTGTTGTCGACCAAGGGTGACTTACGGCCGTAAGGGTTGCGGCATACGGCCGTAAGTCGAGGAAGGTACGGCCGTAAGGCTTGGCCGGATACGGCCGTACGCTCCAGGCAAGGTGCCTGGTCATTTTCGACGTAGAGGGCTTACGCCCGTAAGTTTAGCCGGATACGGCCGTATCATCTGAGTTACCGCCGTAAGGTGTGCGGGTACAGCCGTAAGGATGTCGGCGGATGTTTTTGACGAAGGCGGGTTACGCCCGTAACTCAGGAGCGGTTACGGCCATAAGTCTGTCGGCAGGCTTTCGGACGAAGCCGAGTTACGGCCGTACGAGTTGGCCGGTTACGGCCGTAAGGCCGTTGACTTGGAATGTTACGGCCGTAAGAGGGCCGAGTTACGGCCGTAACTTCCGGCAGTATTTAAGGACTCGGCCGGGACATTTTTCCTCATTTTCATTCCTTTTCTTCTTTTATCCGAGAGAGTGGGTTGAGGGAGAGATTTTGCCATCATCAATCACTTGAGTGTGTAATTTTCATCATCTTCATTCATTTGGGAAGCTTGGATACTCGTTTTAACTCGTGTTCATCGGATCGAAGTGGTTGGATCTTCAAGAGGTAATTTCTTCAACACCTTGGATTTCGATTCTATGTTGAGATATGATGTTTTGGACGTTATAATCATGTTATATGAAGGGATATGTATATGATTATGAGTTTGTATAAGGATTCATTGGATTATTGAGGGATTATTCAAGAACACTTTGAATATCGAGTTGAAATTGGGGGTTTTCGATTAATTGTCGTTATAATCACGTTTTCGGATATTCATTTTGGATTATTGATCATTTGGAAGATGTTTGTTGGTTTGAAACACTTCTTGGGGGATTTGATAGTAGCTTATTGAGATTTGATTGTAAACAATCGGAGTTTGGCCACAACGTATTCGATATAATGCCCCAATGAACTTAGTTTAATCGTATCGACGTTTTGAGTTCGTTATATTCGTTTTTGATTCGTATATTGAACGGGTTGTTGGATATTGTATAATTCAAGGTTGTTCGAGCGACCGATATCTCAATTAGGACGTTGTTTGTGGAAGGATAATTGTTACCGGTATTGAGTAAGTTGATTCTTACTCAGTTAAAAGGATATTCATTTCCTTTTGTTGTTGTTCATTCATAATCGTAGCTCATTCATCATTGTGTTAACCGTATTAAAACTTGTCATTGTCAATTAATCACTTCAGTCACAAGGAACGACGGTTCCAATCATTTCATTGAGCTATCATTCATTTCACTATCATTTTATCTCGGTGAGTCATTTATTCATTTTCGATGTCACTTTTGTTATATCGTGGCATTCCGGGTCATACTGGCGTGCCAGTTGGTATGTGTAGGATTTTCATGTCGGGCACATTTATGTCGTGTGTTGGTTGTTGGCCTCACATTGGACTGTGCACACGAGTCGATTGCTTCGTGAGACTGATTAGGTACAAGACCACGCGTGTATTCGATCGATACTCGTTGGTGGCTTGTGCACGGACACATTTCCATCCCGGGCGTAGTGTGACGCCACCCTTTGAGCCGTACTGTTAAGTTGATTCATACAGCATGTTTGATTTCGTATGTTTTCAACAAGATTGGGTTATAATCTAACCGATTCATTTTGATCGAACTTGTGGTTTATACTACATATTTATATGATTGTGTTTATTCAACTCTTGAGGATTGTTGTTCTGTATAACTGACCCCGTTTGGGGATATTTGTTTCTCAGGTCATGGCAAGGCAAAGGCACAGGGAGAACACGTTGATGGCGAGGAGTCCCAATGATACTAGAAGGGGGCCCCAGTCTTTTCAGTCATTATGTTTCCTTCATTTATTCCGCTGCAGACATTCCGTTTGAATACTCATTTCACTTAGTGTTGTATATTTTATCTCCATATAAAATATACATGTATTCTGAAATATCCTGGATGTGTTGTATGAAACTCCTCATCGGAGTAATTATTGTTATAATGTGGTTTGGTACTACATATACCCTGTGTAATTCATCATTTTCATTTGCCTGGTGGGTCCCAGTCGGGGATTCACGGCACTGTAATATCCGCCTAGTGGGGTGTTACAGAGTTGGTATCGGAGCGTGGTTTTGAATACTACCTTCCGAGTCATGTCTCATTTGAAATCATCGTCATCGGACTAGTATCATTGGACTTTCGCGTCACGTGTGACCTGTGCAGATGCCGAGCCAATCAGACCGAAAGAACTGTAAGACTTCTAACACCATGGTATAATTTCTGGCAATAATCATTCATTCATAATTCATGAGTTAACAATCCTCAAACATCATTTTCATTTTGACCAGGACGGTCATTTTAACTCATTAATCACTCAATTCATTTCATTATTCAGTTGTTGATTTGGAAGATCATATAATTAATCTTGTTAACTTGTTCAAGATAATCATTTCAATAATTTCATCAGAAAATCGTGTCACCTCGGTTAATCATTCATGTAATCACTGTGTTAGAGCGTATGCTCATTTTCATCACCTCATGTCATAGTCATAATGTGATATTCATGCGAGAGATATAATCATCATGTGACTTTCCACTTCAGTATGGAAAGAGCTGGCAGAGGACGAGGAGGACGAGGCCGTGGTGCGGGCCGAATCCCGAGAGCTCGTGTGAATACACGTGCGAATGCGAGAAACAATGCTAATTCATCGAGCAGTGACGCTACCACTCATTCACCTGGGCGTGATCATTCACTATCGGGGAGTCGTACCCGAGACACGGCTCAGTCAGAAGGTGTTCGGGTTGACCCACTTGCTTTTATGCAGGGCATGATGGCCCAAATGACGCAGATGACACAACTAATGGAGACGATGCATAACTCCACTACTCAAAATCAACAGGCTCCTCCGCCGCCACCTCAGAGGCAAGAGAGGAATGTGAGCAGTATCATCGGCGACATCTCTCGCCAAAGGCCACCTACTTTTGAAGGCTCATCTGAGCCGGCGGATATTGTTCATTGGCTCGAACACTTCGAGAAGCTATTTGCGATGGTAGAGTGTCCCGAAGGACACAAAGTTTCAGTTGCGGCTTACTATCTGGGTAAGAGCGCTCATTCTTGGTGGTTGTCGTTGAAGCCCACCGAAGGATCGTGTACTTGGGACCAGTTCAAGACTCTCATGATGGAGAGGTATTATCCGGCCCCACTCAGAGAGGCCAAGCTGTCAGAGTTACTCACTCCCGACCCCTCATCAGACGCGGATGTTCTCGCCATTGCCGAGAAATTTCAGGAACTTCTTCCGTTCGCCTCATCTATCATTCACTCTGAGGCGGACAAGATCAAGTATTTCAGCAAGAGGCTGAAACCTCGTATGCGGCTACAACTGCTTAATCATAATTGCACCACGTTGGCCGAATTCATTGAGAAAAATCTTACTTACGAGCTTACTGCTAAGGAGATTGCTAAGCAACAACCTTCATCTGCTGGCAAGAAGTCTGAGAACCGTAATCAGTCTGACGGTAGTCAGGCCACTTTCAAGAAACCGCGGGCGGGCTCTACCTTTTCTGAGCGACCTCTTATGGCGCCTAAACCCGCGGAATCTCAGTCTCGAGCGGCTAGTTCGGCCGTCACCTGTTTCAACTGTGAAGAACAGGGTCATTTCAGCACCAAATGTCCGAAGCAGACTGTCACGTGCCATAACTGTGGAATTGCTGGGCATAGTGCCCGTTTTTGCCGAAGGGACTCTAAACCCACTCCGACGTCATCTCAGGCCCCAGGACTCTCAAAGATGCAGAATCAGGCCACTCAGTCAGCGTCGTTTAAGACGACAGGAGCTAGCAAGGGCGGAGCCAAGAGCTATCAGACGGGAGCGTCTGGTTCGGGGGCCGGCAAGCCCCGAATTTACGAGATGAAGAAGATCGATGATCCAGAGGCCCGAATGATCTCAGGTACACTCGATATTCTATCCCAGCCTGTGTGTACCCTTTTTGATACTGGTGCATCGTATTCATTCATTTTTGAGTCATGTTTGAGTAGACTACGTCTGGGTAGTGCTACTAGTTGTGAGCCTTATGTCATTGGCCTACCTGATGGTAGACGAATTATCGGTAATCGTGAGATTCAGAATTGTCCGATTGGGCCATGGTCGTGTATGGCGGCGGACCTAATGGTAGTTGATTTTCCGAGGGAAGTCGTCATCTTGGGTATTTTTTAGATGGATCGTCATCATGCCATCATTAGTGTCCGTAAGCGTATGATCACTATCATTTCGCATTTATGGAGTTGAATGTGTGTTTCAGGAGGTAATCCCTACTGCTCGTAAGGTCATTAATTTGATGAAAGCAAGGCGATTACTCGAGGATGTGTTGGTTATTGGTGCTATATGACCAAAACCGAGGAATCATCAGTAATGTTGTCGGATATTCCGGTAGTGAGGGAATATGCCGACGTTTTTCCAGACGAGTTACCTGGTTTGCCTCCACACAGAGATGTGGAATTCACGATTGAGTTGGAGCTCGGTACGTCCCCAATATCGAAGGCACCGTACCGGATGGCCCCGACTGAAATGCAGGAGTTGAAGAATCAACTTGAGGAATTGTTCGAGAAAGGTTATATCCGACCGAGTGCGTCCCCATGGGGAGCACCAGTGCTGTTTGTCAAGAAGAAGGATGGTTCGTTCCGTTTGTGTATTGATTATCGGGAATTGAACAGGGTGACAATCAAGAATAAGTATCCCTTACCCCGTATTGATGATCTCTTAGATCAACTTCAGGGAGCTTCAGTATTTTCCAAGATCGACTTAAGATCTGGATATCACCAGTTGCGGATTCGAGAGTCGGATATCGCGAGGACGGCGTTTCGGACACGCTATGGTCATTATGAGTTCGTAGTGCGGTATTCATGGAGTTAATGAATCGGGTTTTCATCGACTTTTGGATCAGTTTGTTGTTGTCTTCATCGACGACATTTTGATTTACTCTCGTAACCGAGAGGAACACGAGGTTCACCTTCATCAGGTTCTCGACGTGTTGAGACGAGAGCAACTTTATGGAAAGTTTTCCAAATGTGAGTTCTGGATGTCCGAAGTGACTTTTCTCGGACATGTAATTTCATCAGACGGAGTTCGTGTCGACCCTCAGAAGACGGAGGCTATCCGAGATTGGTTACCTCCGAATAATGTTAAGGAAATCCGAAGTTTTCTCGGATTAGCGGGTTATTATCGGCGGTTTGTGGAAGGATTTTCTAAAATCGCTCAACCCTTGACGAACCTTTTGCGAAAGGATAAGAAATACACGTGGTCCGACGCGTGTTAACGGAGTTTTGAGGAACTCAAGAGCCGGTTAATGTCAGTACCTATACTTTCCTTGCCGCAGGGGACAGAGGGATTTGTGGTTTATAGTGATGCATCCGGACAGGGTCTCGGATGTGTACTCATGCAGAATGGAAAGGTTATTGCATATGCCTCACGGCAATTGAGACCTTACGAAGTTAATTATCCGACCCACGACCTGGAGCTAGCAGCCGTGGTGTTCGCTTTGAAGATTTGGCGCCATTATCTTTATGGCGTTACCTGTCAGATATTCACCGATCATAAGAGTTTAAAGTATATATTTACTCAGAAGGAGTTAAATATGCAACAGAGGCGGTGGTTGGAATTAATCAAAGATTATGATATCGAGATCCTTTACCACCCGGGCAAGGCGAACGTTGTCGCCGACGCCTTGAGTCGTAAGTCCGTTCATGAGCAGATGCTTGCTCGTTTAACGATTCGAAGGAGCTTGGCGAGAATTCCTTAGACCGAGATCGAGGTCGGCTTCAGTAGTCGGGGACAGCTTTGTATGTTAGAAATTTCATCGTCACTTGAGGAGGAAATCAGGGAGAATCAAGGTTCAGACCCAGCATTGTCGCGCATCCGTGAGGATGTGGCTCAGGGGAAAGCCCCTAGATTCGTGGTCCATGAGGATGGACTTTTGAGATTTAAGAATCGATTGTGCGTACCGGCGAATGACGAGTTGAAAAACTCGATTTTGAGAGAAGCACATGCTACCCCTTATTCTGTTCATCCGGGGTCCAGCACGATGTACAAGGACTTGAAACAAAATTACTGGTGGAGTAATATGAAGCGAGAAGTCGCAGAATTTGTTTCGAGATGCTTAACCTGTCAACAAGTTAAGATTGAACATCAGCGACCAGCGGGTATGCTGAAACCTCTCCCTATTCCAGAGTGGAAGTGGGAAGACATTTCTATGGATTTCATCATGAGTTTGCCGACGAGTCGTCGTGGCATGAATACGATCTGGGTGATTGTGGACCGCTTAACTAAATCAGCTCATTTCCTTGAGATCAAGGATACGTGGGGTCCCGAGAGACTGGCCCAGTTGTTCATCAAGGAGATAGTGAGACTTCACGGTACCCCTAAGAGTATCGTTTCCGATCGTGACGGACGATTTGTGTCTCATTTTCGGAAATCAGTTCATCGGGCTATGGGAACTCAGCTCAATCTCAGTACCGCCTTTCATCCTCAGTCCGACGGACAATCAGAGATGACTATACACACATTAGAGGACATGTTAACGACATGCGTCCTCGATTGGAAGGACGATTGGGAAGCCCAACTACCATTGATCGAGTTCACGTATAATAATAGTTGGCATGCCTCCATTAAGATGGCACCTTACGAGGCCTTGTACGGTCGTCGTTGTCGATCTCCTTTGTGTTGGGATGACTTGTCAGAATCAATCGGCACCGAGCCCGATATGCTTATAGCCGCCTGGGAGAAGGTAGCTTTGATCAAGAGTCGTATGTTGACAGCTCAGAGTCGACAGAAATCATATGCAGATAATCGTCGTCGACCACTAGAGTTCGAGATGGGTGACCACGTTTTGGTCAAGGTATCCCCGAGTCGAGGTATTTTCCGTTTCGGAAAACGGGGGAAGTTAAGTCCGAGATTCATTGGACCGTTTGAAATTTTGGATCGAGTAGGCGAGTAGCTTATCGATTGGCTTTACCTCCGGCATTGAGCCGAATTCATAATGTGTTTCACGTCTCTCAGCTGCGGAAGTATGTTTCCGACCCGAGCCACATACTTCAGTTCGACGAAATCGAGATCGCAGATGATCATTCGTACGAGGAGCGTCCTGTACGAGTGTTAGAGCGGCGAATCAAACAGTTGAGGAACAAGACGATCCTTTTGGTCAAGATTCAGTGGTCTAGACACGGAGTCGAAGAGGCCACTTGGGAAACGGAGGAGAGTATGCGGGAGAGTTATCCCGAGTTGTTTGACCCTTAGTTTCGGGGATGAAACTCTTTTTAAGGTGGGAGTATGTAATACCCGGTTGTAATTCATTCATTTTCATTCAGTAATTATCAGTCTGTAATTGTCACTCAGTAATTTTCAATCATTAATAATCACTCATCATTCATGAATTACTCATTTGCGTTCACTGTTGGCATGTTGTAATCGTATATCAGTTACCGATCGTCATTTTATCTCCGTTTATAGATCGAGACGGGAGTATTATCATTTTCATTGTGATTGATAGCCTTATACTGGGAGTATCATCTTTGGCTCGTGTTAGACTTGTTCACTTTCACATTCGTATGGTATGTCGGATCATTCATCAGTCGTAGCGAGGAATCGGAGTTATCGGATTTATTCACCTTGGCCAGCATTGAGTTACGGCCGTAAGGTTCCGGGATACGGCCGTAAGTTCAGCGGGTACGGCCGTAAGGCTGGCCGGTTACGGCCGTACGTGGTCCAGCAGGCTGCCCAGGCATTTTGGCCGAAGGCGAGTTACGGCCGTAAGAAGGGGAAGATACGGCCGTAAGTGGTGTTCGTAAATTTCAGGTGTTGTCGACCAAGGGTGACTTACGGCCGTAAGGGTTGCGGCATACGGCCGTAAGTCGAGGAAGGTACGGCCGTAAGGCTTGGCCGGATACGGCCGTACGCTCCAGGCAAGGTGCCTGGTCATTTTCGGCGTGAGGGCTTACGCGTAAGTTTTGGCGGATACGGCCGTATCATCCGAGTTACGGCCGTAAGGTGTGCGGAGTAGCCGTAAGGATGTCGGCGGATGTTTTTGACGAAGGCGGGTTACTCCGTAACTCGGGAGCTGATTCTGGCCGTAAGTCTGCAGCCGGCGAGCTTTGACGAAGCGAGTTCTGGCCGTCTGAGTTGGCGATTCTGGCCGTAAGGCGTTGACTTGGAATGTTACGGCCGTAAGAGGGCCGAGTTACTGGCCGTAACTTCCGTGATGTTAAGGACTCGGCGGGACATTTTCCTCATTTTCATTCCTTTTCTTCTTTTATCCGAGAGTGGGTTGAGGGAGAGATTTTGCCATCATCAATCACTTGAGTGTGTAATTTTCATCATCTTCATTCATTTGGGAAGCTTGGATACTCGTTTTAACTCGTGTTCATCGGATCGAAGTGGTTGGATCTTCAAGAGGTAATTTCTTCAACACCTTGGATTTCGATTCTATGTTGAGATATGATGTTTTGGACGTTATAATCATGTTATATGAAGGGATATGTATATGATTATGAGTTTGTATAAGGATTCATTGGATTATTGAGGGATTATTCAAGAACACTTTGAATATCGAGTTGAAATTGGGGGTTTTCGATTAATTGTCGTTATAATCACGTTTTCGGATATTCATTTTGGATTATTGATCATTTGGAAGATGTTTGTTGGTTTGAAACACTTCTTGGGGGATTTGATAGTGGCTTATTGAGATTTGATTGTAAACAATCGGAGTTTGGCCACAACGTATTCGATATAATGCCCCAATGAACTTAGTTTAATCGTATCGACGTTTTGAGTTCGTTATATTCGTGTTTGATTCGTATATTGAACGGGTTGTTGGATATTTTATAATTCAAGGTTGTTCGAGCGACCGATATCTCAATTAGGACGTTGTTCGTGGAAGGATAATTTTCACCGGTATTGAGTAAGTTGATTCTTACTCAGTTAAAAGGATATTCATTTCCTTTTGTTGTTCATTCATAATCGTAACTCATTCATCATTGTGTTAACCGTATTAAAACTTGTCATTGTCAATTAATCACTTCCGTCACAAGGAACGACGGTTCCAATCATTTCATTGAGCTATCATTCATTTCACTATCATTTTATCTCGGTGAGTCATTTATTCATTTTCGATGTCACTTTTGTTATATCGTGGCATTCCGGGTCATACTGGCGTGCCGGTTGGTATGTGTAGGATTTTCATGTCGGGCACATTTATGTCGTGTGTTGGTTGTTGGCCTCACATTGGACTGTGCACACGAGTCGATTGCTTCGTGAGATTGATTAGGTACAAGACCACGCGTGTATTCGATCGATACTCGTTGGTGGCTTGTGTACGGACACATTTCCATCCCGGGCGTAGTGTGACGCCACCCTTTGAGCCGTACTGTTAAGTTGATTCATACAACATGTTTGATTGCGTATGTTTTCAACAAGATTGGGTTATAATCTAACCGATTCATTTTGATCGAACTTGTGGTTTATACTACATATTTATATGATTGTGTTTATTCAACTCTTGAGGATTGTTGTTCTGTATAACTGACCCCGTTTGGGGATATTTGTTTCTCAGGTCATGGCAAGGCAAAGGCACAGGGAGAACACGTTGACGGCGAGGAGTCCCAATGATACTAGAAGGGGGCCCCAGTCTTTTCAGTCATTATGTTTCCTTCATTTATTATTGCAGACATTCCGTTTGAATACTCATTTCACTTAGTGTTGTATATTTTATCTCCATATAAAATATACATGTATTCTGAAATATCCTGGATGTGTTGTATGAAACTCCTCATCGGAGTAATTATTGTTGTAATGTGGTTTGGTACTACATTTACCCTGTGTAATTCATCATTTTCATTTGCCTGGTGGGTCCCAGTCGGGGATTCACGGCACTGTAATATCCGCCTAGTTTGGGGTGTTACAGCACTCGTCGGCGAGTTCGCCTATTATGTGGCCTACGCCGACGCTGTCCGAGCCGCGAAAAAGGTAGGGATCGAGATCGGTCCTCTGATGGAGAGCTTCAAGGCCTATGCACTCGAGCACTCTTTGCACCCGGAGTTTTCCCTGTCGATCCTTGACCTCGTCGACTTGGGGATCGACTTGAGTTGGTATCCTTTTCCGGATAAACTAATTTATCCTGAGGCCGATGGGGGAGCGCGTGCCGATCCGCCACCTGGGGGCGAAGACCAGCCGGAGGGACCCTGAGAGATTTCTTTGTCTTCCTTAGCTTGTAACTTTTTGCTTTTTCTTTGTATTGCCTTCGGGCTTTGTATTGTACGAACTCCTTGATAATGAATAAAATACTCATTTTTTTGCACCTGTTTCTTTTTATGTACGATCGCCTTCCAATGTTTGCATGCGAATTTTTACAAGTGTGTGTATGATTGCTTCCGATGTCTTGTTTGAATGTTGAATGTATTGCCATGTTTAGAAATTCTTACTTGTAAATTTTGTTGAACAATTCCGATCGTCCTGCGTGTGTCTGAACGAAGCCGATCGGGTACGGTTCCTTCTTTCCGATCGCATTTAGGATTAGCTCCCCTCATTTGCCCCCTTGTTTTTGTTTACTTATTGTAAGTAAGGGAAAAAAAATAGTATGTCCGGTGAGCTATCTGTAGTTTTGCCGATTTTGAGGAACCATGCACGGTCGCGGAGTTCGATGGACCGACCTCCACAACCGTGTCTTTGTGTGCGAGGGATATTCCTGCGACTCACTTTACTGTGAGGGTCTTCCGTTAGGCTGCGCCCGCCTTTGTTATTTAAACGAAAGATGGGCAGTCTTGGTCTGGAGGAGTCCTTGCACGGGGCGTCGTCGGATTATTCGGCTCCACGTCCGCGGCTTTGTTAGCACTTTTCTACCTCGGGTCGGCATGTTAGATGGCGACCCTCGATGGTATACGTTGTGAAGTGGTAGGGATGCGCCGCCTTGTCCGGGTACATCATGTTAGATGACGTACCTTGAGGACGTGCGAACGTGTCCACAGATTAGTTTGGAGGGTCCTTCGGTACGCCGGCCTCGTATTTAAACGAAGGGCGGGCGATCTCAGCCCAAAGAAACCTTGCATGGGCGAAGGTGTCGGTTCCATCGATCTCCAGGACCATGGCTGCATCGTTTCTACCTCGGATCGCCATGTTTGAGCGACGATCCTCGACGGTATACGATATGCCTGGTGGGGCGATCGCTAGAATAGATGGGATAGGAAGAAATCTCATTATATTCTTTGTACATTGGGTAGTTGAAACTGAATACAAAGTTTTCACTGGTAGTACTTCTTCAAATGTACGGCGTTCCAGGGATATTGATCCGGAGTACCGTCAGGGTGTTCAAGTTCGTAGGTGATAAGTGTCATTTTTGTACACTTATCCATGGTTTGTATCGATAAAATTCACCCATAATTGAGCTAGTCTACTCGTTTTTTGCTTTTTAATTAATTAGTTTTTTTATTTTATTTTTATCGGATGATGATCGGATTAAATAACTGATTTACTCAAGAAATAACATGTTTATTAAATATTCTCTTTGTTGAATTTTGATATATTCATGTTGTACGGCTTTCCGAGACGAATTCGGCGATCTTTCGGATTCAAAATCGAGTTATATATCAAAAGTTATCATCAAAGAAGATGCAGGGCAAAAACGCAAAGTCCGAGAAATTGGGCTGAAAATGTAACTATCAAAGCATCCGGTGAGCAAATTTACGAAGCCAAATTCTGGCCGTAACATTCGGGGGTTACGGCCGTAAGTCACCTAGTTACGGCCGTAACTCCTGAATGTTACTAGTAACTCTTGACAATTGTTATGATTTGTCTAATTTTTATACTGTTTGTGTATTATTGAGGGGATGGCTGGCATTGATCCGATCTAATGTAATAATGCTGGAGTTTTGGAGCTATTAGATGACTTTATGTGTATAAATAGACCCCTTAGATCCTTCATCATTCATCATTCATCTTATAATTTTCCATTTTTTGTAAACTTTTCTTTTTGTGTGAAGAACACACTTGTATTCTTGAGTGATATTTGTAAGTGTGGTATGGCATATGTTGTTCAGAGAGTTTATTGCTTCTATCTCCTTTATCTACTAAGGGAGTTAGGATCAATTCTTTCTCTTGATTCAACTAAAAATGACCACCAAAGCTTGTAACATGTATAATAAACCCTTCATGGGCTAAGTAATCTTTAGTTGGGATTATAAACAAGGTTAGTCATGTTATTTATGTTTGTATAAAAGATCTATTGTGAATTACTTATTATTGTGTGTGATTTTCATTGTTTTAACAATCCTTATTTATTTGGCCAATAAATGACGATATTTATGGTCTTCATATATTTCGAAAGAAAATATGTTTGATTAGATCAAATGATCTTCACTCTAAGTTGTTTTAGGGGATAGAAATATACCTCTAGTCCTTAGATGATTCTTTGAGTTATTTTCATAAATCCTAATGCTATGTATTGAAGCCAATCAACATAGAAATATAGTGGATTGATTCAATATGTAAGGGGCGTTTTATAGTTCGAAAGAGAAACCGTCTTTTTAAGGAAAATCGAATCTACACAACATAATAAGTAAATTCATTTTATGATCTCCTATACATCTTTTATAACTAATGACGAACTAAGTTTGTAATCCCAACTATTTCATTTTATCGTTAATCAATCTATTATTATTGCTATCTTTTTATTTCCTTATAATATTAGAACTATTATTGCATTTTCTTTACAAATATTAAACCAAACTTTTTAATTGTGTGTTTGACTTATCATAGTATCTATAAAAATAGACTAATAGTGTATAATTCAAATTATAACCAAACTTCCTTGTGGGATCGATAAACCGGACTCAAAAAGTCCACTTTACTACTTGATACGATATCGTGCACTTGCGATAGTTACACTAAAAACGTGTCAAGTTTTTGGCGCCGTTGCCGGGGAAGTATAAGTTATATTTGAAATCTTACATTGTAAACTATTTTTATAGGTATAAATTTCTCGACATTGTAACTTAAGTACTAAATTGTGTTTGTCCGGTCAAGTGGCGGATAACGGTACTTTGTGACTATTAAAGTCGGATTTTTCAGTTTCCCACAACAACTGATATTTGTAGATATTTCCTTCAATTATTTTCATTGTCTTTTTATTTTTTTTTATCATGGAAGAAACGTTGTATAAAATTGAAAAAAGATTTCCCTTTCTAAGCAAAAATGCAATTTTAAAAATTTACAAGGCAAGACTTGAAATAATGAGGTTGCTTATGAATAAAAGCATACCTTTTGACATCAGATTCATAATTGAAGCCAAAGTAAGAATAGAGGGTGAATTCACAGAAACGCCAACTAGATTTTTACCAGGGCTAGGAAAAAGTTCATATGCCAAGAAACGACGAGCAAAGATGATAGCCGTTTGCTATAAATGTGCTAGATGGAACTGTAATTTAAAATGTCGATCTTTAGGAATTCCATCTACAAACAGAGAAGATAAAATTCAGTTCATTAAAGATGGTCTGAATAAGGAGAATTTAGATGATATCGAAATTTCTCTTGACACACATCCTAGTGGACTCGTACATTACGGAATTCGATGTTTGTGGAATAAATTCCAACCAAGATATGAACAACGTCTTGGGAATCTGATGTTAAAAGACCCTGTTTGCCAATTTGTAAGAAAATTGGATGGGAAGCTTCTCCCGGACTCATAGAAGGTGTTTAGGCCGTTTCTGAACGTAAAATCAGAGGAAGATGTGAGCCACAATCACAACTACTGTACATACGCGTAAGTATCTTTTATTTTTGTCGTGTGGTGAGATTTTCTGAATAAAAAATGTGATACGCGATAAATGTTTTCATTATTCTATTGAGTAGTTGAAGCACAATCAAACGCAATCACAAACTTGTTAAACAATTTTTACCTTCTTTTTCTTCTATAAATAAACTTTCTACTTGTTTCTTTCATTCATCCCTCAAACTTGCACTTTTCTCTGTTTCTCTCTAAGAAATTTTTTCTTTTCAAAAATGGAGTCATCATCTTCAATAAAAAAATTTAGCACAGTCTGCATTTTTGGTGGAGCTAGTTATGGAAAAGAGGCATGCTTTGCTGAAGCAGCCCACAACTTGGGTCGCACCTTAGGAGAAAAATGCATTCATGTAGTTTACGGAGGAGGAAGTCTAGGATTAATGGGACGAGCTGCTGCTTCTGCCTATATGGAAGGAGTAAGAGTGTTGGGAATAATTCCAAAACCTCTGGCTGAAAGTAAAATCACCGGGTCAACTATTGGAGATGAGTTTAGATCTGTAAATATGCAAGATCGCATAACTCACATGATAAATAATTCTGGCGCCTTTATCACCCTTCCCGGTGGTTTTGGCACCCTTGAGGAACTTTTTCATGTGGTTACCAGAGCCCAGCTAAATGTTCATCAAAAACCAATAGGTGTGCTTAATGTCAATGGTTTCTTTGATGGTTTACTGTCTTTCATCGACTAGGGTTTTATTTCCGAGCGTGCTAAACGAATCATAGTCGTTGCAACAACACCAGATGAACTAATCAAAAAACTCAATGAATTTGTTCCTCAACCAGATCCAGCACTCGCTAAAATTGTCTGGGTAGAAGATTTTACCGTGAGAAAACGAAAAGTGGATTCATTCCTCTCCCTTTGATAACCCATGTCGGACCTCTTGTACTTTTACTTTCTGTCGTGTGTAATAATCGTGCTAAATGGTGGCAGCTTAAGGAGTTTCTTCTTGATCTCTTGACGCGCATCTATTCGCGATTTATATATTGTTATTTTTTTTACTGTAATGTTTATTGTGTGTTTTTTATAAAAACTTTGATGGCAGCGTAAGGCGACTCTTCGGACTTTCTTGATGCGCATCTTAAAAATTGTGTTATACTTACGAGTATATTTTATTTTCTTTTGTTGTGTGCCTCGTATATTTATTCTCTTGCAGATTCTAAAAGGCGTTAGCTCAGACATCAACTTTATTAACAGGGAGTATTCTGTTTTTCTGCATTGATTTTTTTTTTTTTTTAAACTGAGGACAGTTTTATTTTCAAGTTTGGGGATGGTTTGTTTTATTATTTTGGTGTGTTTTGATTATTTTGGTTATTTACCTTAATTTATATATATATATATATATAGTATTTTGATTTGTGAGATTTCTAGATCTGGCCATAACACCAATAAATTAGCTATATACAAGCTTCTAAATCGTTTTAACCGGTAACAATTTATTTGTATATTCTAAAATTTTTGAGCCTTAATCTCTCTTTCCAAGTCTTGTAGTTATCATATAAAATCGAGTCATTCGTTACCTTGAGAAAAGAAGAATCAGTCGGTTGATGAAAAATAGAACTGAAATTTACTTAATTTGTGGAGTTTTTGATTTTTCATGCTTAACTAAAAAATGATTTTCTGCAAAAATTCTATTCCCTAAAAAAAAAAAAAGGAGTCATTGGTGAAAAGAGCTACACGTTAGCAAATAACGGTGTGAAAGCTATCACCTAAAAAAAATGACGAAAAGGAGAAGTGTTGAGCGACAATTGCCTAATTTTGGGGGTCTTAAATTTTGCGAAAAATAAAGGACTAACCATTGTTGGTGCGTAGCTGCCGTCTCAGAAAAATTGGTAAAAAGAGCTACACGTTAGCAAATAACGGTGTGAAAGCTATCACCTTTTTACGAAAAAAAAATAATGAGATAGAAATTGTGTTAGTGAAAAGAGCTACACGTTAGCAAATAACGGTGTGAAAGCTATCACTAAAAGGGATGTAGTTTATGAGCAGATTTGAATTAATTAGCGGCTTAATTTCAATACACTCAATTTCGTGAATAATCACAATATTTGATGACGCCAATGAAATTCTTCTTCATATTGAGTCGAAAAATAAACGAGTGA
Source organism: Orobanche coerulescens (assembly GCA_033398695.1). NCBI lineage: Eukaryota > Viridiplantae > Streptophyta > Magnoliopsida > Lamiales > Orobanchaceae > Orobanche > Orobanche coerulescens. Next base: position 58,722,123 of record CM065805.1, on the reverse strand, counting down.
TCGAGAGCAACCATTAAAGGGAGTCGTGTGTATCACGAGTGGGAAAGAAATAATCAACCTATTGGGGGGAAACCTTACATTTTGGAATTACAATACTAAAACCGTGTTTTAACTTCAAAATCATTTGTAGATTTATTTTGATTCTTGATTCATTTATATCTACTGTATAAGCTGGTTGTTGTGTATTAATGGCATTTTGATCTCCTTTTCTCTTTTTATATTTTAATTTTTGTGTGTATTATTAGTTTTGTGTCTTATTTTTATTTTTATTTTTGGAGTGTGATTAATAAAGAGTCTTGCTCGGGACTAGCAAGAATTCAAGTTTGGGGGTGTGATAAGTGTCATTTTTGTACACTTATCCATGGTTTGTATCGATAAAATTCACCCATAATTGAGCTAGTCTACTCGTTTTTTGCTTTTAATTAATTAGTTTTTTTTTTTATTTTATTTTTATCGGATGATGATCGGATTAAATAACCGATTTACTCAAGAAATAACATGTTTATTAAATATTCTCTTTGTTGAATTTTGATATATTCATTTTGTAGGGCTTTAGAGGCGAATTCGGCGGTCTTTCGGATTCAAAATCGAGTTATATATCAAAAGTTATCATCAGAAGAAGATCCAGGCAAAACGCAAAGTCGAGAAATTGGGCTGAAAATGTAACTATCAAAGCATCCGGTGAGCAAATTCTGAAGCCAATTACGGCCGTAACATTCGGGGTTACGGCCGTAAGTCACCTAGTTCTGATCGTAACTCACAGATGTTCTGGCCGTAACTTTTGACAGATTATTATGATTTGTCTAATTTTTTATACTTTTTGTGTATTATTGAGGGGATGGCTGGCATTGATCCGATCTAATGTAATAATGCCGGAGTTTTGGAGCTATTAGATGACTTTAGCTGTATAAATAGACCCCTTAGATCCTTCATCATTCATCATTCATCTTATAATTTTCCATTTTTTGTAAACTTTTCTTTTTGTGTGAAGAACACACTTGTGTTCTTGAGTGATATTTGTAAGTGTGGTATAGCATATGTTATTCAGAGAGTTTATTGCTTCTATCTCCTTTATCTACTAAGGGAGTTAGGATCAATTCTTTCTCTTGATTCAACTAAAAATGACCACCAAAGCTTGTAACATGTATAATAAACCCTTCATGGGCTAAGTAATCTTTAGTTGGGATTATAAACAAGGTTAGTCATGTTATTTATGTTTGTATAAAAGATCTATTGTGAATTACTTATTATTGTGTGTGATTTTCATTGTTTTAACAATCTTTATTTATTTGGCCAATAAATGACGATATTTATGGTCTTCATATGTTTCGAAAGAAAATATATTTGATTAGATCAAATGATCTTCACTCTAAGTTGTTCTAGGGGATAGAAATATACCTCTAGTCCTTAGATGATTCTTTGAGTTATTTTCATAAATCCTAATGCTATGTATTGAAGCCAATCAACATAGAAATATAGTGGATTGATTCAATATGTAAGGGGCGTTTTATAGTTCGAAAGAGAAACCGTCTTTTTAAGGAAAATCGAATCTACACAACATAATAAGTAAATTCATTTTATGATCTCCTATACATATTTTATAACTAATGACGAACTAAGTTTGTAATCCCAACTATTTCATTTTATCGTTAATCAATCTATTATTATTTCTATCTTTTTATTTCCTTATAATATTAGAACTATTATTGCATTTTCTTTGCAAATATTAAATCAAACTTTTTAATTGTGTGTTTCACTTATCATAGTATCTATAAAAATAGACTAATAGTGTATAATTCAAATTATAACCAAACTTCCTTGTGGGATCGATAAACCGGACTCAAAAAGTCCACTTTACTACTTGATATGATATCGTTCACTTGCGATAGTTACACTAAAAACGTGTCAGTATGCTCCCTTAGTTAGCCACTTAGATACCCTGAAGGGGCCTTCCCAGTTCGGCCCAAAGACACCTGTGTGGGTCTGGATCTTTTTGAGGACGAGATCGCCCACTTGGAACCTTCTTTCTTTGACCTTCGAATTGAAGAACCTCTCGGATCTCCTTTTATGGATTGTGTTATTCATTTTTGAGGTCAGTCGTCGTTCTTCGAGCATGTCAAGGTCGATCCGCTGGGCCACATCATTGTCTGTCGTCATCTCTTGTTCTGTTCGATGGCTGAGGACGGCGATCTCTGAGGGGATCACCGCTTCTGTTCTGAAGGCGAGGGCGAATGGGGTTTCGCCGGTTGAATTTCGGGTCGTCGTTCGATAAGACCACAAAACGTCTGGGAGCTCGCTCGCCCATCGTCCTTGCGTAGATTCGAGTCGTGCTTTAATCGTGTGTTTGAGGATTTTGTTTACGACTTCTACCTGCCCGTTCGTCTGAGGGTGGTAGGAGGCCGAGAACAACTTTTTGATTCCCCACTTCTCGCAGAATTGCATGACTTCTAGGCCGTCGAACTGCTTTCTGTTGTCGGAGATGATGGCCTGGGGTAGACCGAATCGGCATATGATGTTTTTCCAGATAAATTTGATTACTTGCTCTTGGCCGATCTTGTTGAGTGGTTCGGCCTCAGCCCATTTGGTGAAGTAGTCGACCCCTACGATGGCAAACTTACAGCCCCCTGGCGCCGTCGGCAAGGGACCTATAAGTTCGATGCCCCATTGGGTGAAAGGCCATGGGTTGTACATTGAAGTGAGCTGCTCAGGGGAGAGCTTGATGTTTGGGCCCATTACTTGACACATGTGACACGATCTGGCATATGCGATCGCATCCTTCTGAAGTGACGGCCAGAAAAAACCTTGCCTGGTTGTTTTATGTATGAGAGCTCGCCCACCAGCATGGTTTTCACAGATCCCGTCATGGATCTCGGCTAACACGAGCCAACCTTCCTCTGGTGTAATACACTTGAGGAGGGGAAGGCTGAAAGCTCGTTTGTAAAGTCGGTCGTCCAATAGGGTGTATATGGTCGCACGGAGCTGGAGTTGGCGAGCTTTGATACGATCGTCAGGGACCGTTCCGTCCTTTAAGTATTTGATGAACGGAGTCATCCAGTTCTCCTTGGCAACGACAACTGTGGTAACCAGGTTTCTGTCGATCGCCGGCCTTGCTGATTTTGTAATTTGGATATTAGAGAAATTGGCTGCCCCATCCGACGATGCTAGCTTGGATAGGGCATCGGCCTGGGAGTTGTGCTCCCTCGGGACTTATTCGATTAGCACTTCCTCAAATTTCGTGCACATTTCGGCGACCAATTCTTGGTATTTGACCATCTGTTCGCCGCGTGCCTCATATTCTCCCTTGACTTGGTTCACGACCAAGCGGGAGTCCATGAAGATATGGAGGCGACGAACATCTAGGGCGAGGGCTAGATCGAGCCCGCCTACCAAGGCTTCGTATTCGGATTCATTATTGGTCGCACGAAACCCGAACGCACGGCATTTGTGAAGCTTTGTCCGTCGGGGCTAATGAGGACAATCACTGCCCCTACTCGCGAGTTGGTCGCCGAGCCATCCACGTACAACTTCCAAACAGGGCGACCGAGCTGGGTCGGACTGTAAGGGAATGTTAATTCCACCACGAAGTCTGCCAGAGCCTGGCCTTTGATTGCCGTGCGAGGAGCGTATGTGATACCGTATTGGGCGATCTCCAGTGACCACTTGAGGAGCCGCCTGGTGGTGTCCGGCCGGTGCAGGACTTGCCTCAGGGGGAGAGTCATCAGGACCTCCACTTGATGTTCGAAGAATTAGGCTCGTAGCTTGCGAACACTCATGACTAGAGCGTATGCGATCTTCTCCAGAGGTGTATAACGTGTTTCTGCGTCGTGGAGCGTTTGACTGACGTAGTAGATCAGCAAGTGGTATTGTCCCTCCACTCGCACCAAAACGGCACTCAGTGCGACCTCCGAGGCCGCAAGGTAAAGGAATAATTTCTCACCAGGGATCGGCTTAGCCAGGATCTGGGGGTTAGATAGATATTCCTTGATTTTGGCGAACGCTACTTGACTCTCCTTCGTCCATGCGAACTTCTTGTTCTTTATGGTCGCGAAGAAATGCTTACTTTTATCCCCGAGCCGAGATATGAAACGGTTGAGGGCAGCCAAACAACCTATGAGGCGTTGCACTTGCTTGACATTCCGTGGCTCCTGCATGTCGAGGATCGCCTGAATCTTTGTGGGGTTCGCCTCGATCCCCCTTTGGCTCACGATGTGCCCCAGGAATTTTCCTTTTTTCTTGAATTGAGGTATGAAAACTAGTATCGATCCTGCCCAGCCATTTGCCCTACGGATGCTCACCCCGAAGTTGCATTTCTTGGGGTTCAGTTTCATGTTGAACTTTTCGAGGATGGCGAACGTCTCGGCAAGGTCATTGAGGTGGTCTTCCTTCTTGAGGATTTTGACCACGATGTCGTCAATGTAGACCTCCATGGTCTTGCCGATCTGATTGGCGAACATCCCGTTGACTAGTCGCTAGTAGGTTGCCCCTGCGTTCTTCAAGCCGAACGGCATTCGGACCCAAAAGTATATGTCATTTTCCGTGTGGAAAGATGTGTGCTTTATGTCTTTCTCCGCCATTGGGATTTGATGGTATCCGGCGAAGGCATCTATGAACGACATCATTTCGCAACCTGTTGTGCTATCAACCAAGTGATCAATATGAGGCATCGGAAAGTGGTCTTTTGGGCATGCCGCGTTGAGGTCGGTGAAGTCGATGCATAACCTCCAGGAGCTATTAGGCTTTTTGACGAGCACGGCATTGGCGACCCACTGTGGTTCGTCTGTAGCTACTCCGATTAGTTTGTTATCGAGTAGATTTTTGACTTCTATGTCGAGTGTTGCGTACTTCTCACGACCGAATTTCCTACGTTTCTGGTGAACGGGCTTCCTTGCCGGGTCGATCTTTAGATAGTGGCAAGCGTGTTCAGGACTTATGCCGACCATATCTTGATGCGACCAGGCAAAGACTCCGATGTTCTTACGTAGTAAATTGATCAGATCCTCCTTTAACTCGAGTTCGATGCTTGTGCCGATCTGTACTTCCCGCTCCGGGTGAGTCGGATCTATCGTTACGCTTTCCAACTCTTCGATGGGGACGGTCGCCTCTCGTTTGGAATCATTTCCGGACTCTATCCTGGGATCGATGTCGAGGCTTGGCTCGAAACCGATCCTTGGCTCGATGTCGTCCGTCAATCGTTGTGAGATGGCGTCCTCTGAGTCGGGTTGGTACGATGTGCTCGGCTCGTCGATATCCATCGGTTGATCGTCGATCAACTCGATGTTACAAATAGCATGGGAAGTATTGAAAGGAGTTACGACATAGGAGTAATTCAAACATTTCTTTGCCATTAGCTGATCTCCTTTTACAGTACCGACCGTCCCATCGGCAGTGGGGAATTTGATACAGTAAAAGAAAGAAGAGGCAACCGCCTCAAAGGTTTCTAAAAATGGACGACCTAGGAACCCATTATAGATGCTGGGCCTATCTATGATTACAAAATTTAGGTTCCTAGTAATCCTAACCTTGGGATCATAGTAGCATATTAGCTCGACAGAGAGCTTGATCCTTCCGTAGGCTTGGACTGTGCTGTCGCCGAACCCTTGAAGCACGGTGTCGAATGGCTTGATGAACTTGGTCAGGTTGCCGAGCTGGTTAAGAGCGGATTTGAATATTATATTGCAGAAGCTCCCATTGTCAACCAGCACGCGATCGACCATCTTCCCAAGGATACATGCAGAGTTCACTAATGCATCCTCTTTGGGGCACTGCACCCCCTCCCTATCCTTGTTGGAGAAGGTGATGAGCGCGTCTTTGGAGATGGTCAGCTCCGGTGGGACCACGACATGGACCCCGGTGAACGCCCTCAGTTCGGCCTTCCTCTTTCTGTTTGACAGAGTGGAAACCGGGGAAAGGCCTCCGAGGTTTCCGCCTCCCGTCTGAAGCATGTTAATCCGGCCGCCAAGGTTGATCGGAGGGATCGATTCATCGGAGTACTCTGGCTCGTTCTGCTTGATTCTTGCGACCGGATTGGGAGGGATCCCATCATTTTGTCGGCGCTCGCGCCCTCCGGCCCTCTTTGATCGGGGCTCTGGCCTGGTGACCAAGTTATCCAGTTTGTCTTCCTCAAACAATCTCCAAAGTTGTCTGAGGAGGTCGCGGCATTGGCTGGTGTTGTGGCCGGGACTTTTTGGTAGGCACAAAATTTGATGCGGTCTAGGTGACCGTTGTCCCTTATCGGCTTTGGTTTGTTGAGCCATTCACGCCCATTGATGGCATTAAATATGTGGTCCGGAGATAGATTGAGGTTGCGGAGGAGGTGAGCTTCCACATCCTCGAAGGCTTTGAACTCCCCAGGCGGCTTTGCGACCGCCTTTCTGGGCTTGGCGACCGCCTTTTTCTGGATGGGGGATGGCGCCTTCCCTTCTCCGGCAGATCCCTCACCTAAGCGGAGGGAGAGCATCCTCTCCCTGGCCAGAAAATCAGCGGACCTGACGCGGAAGATCGGGTAGGTCGGGGGGATGTCCTTCGTAAGATGCCTGAACATGGGTGAGTGGCCATGGAATCCCCCTAGGGCCGAGAAGAGAGCGAGCTCGTCGCTAATGGGCTCGCCGGTGAGGACTATTTCGTCCACCCGGTCGATGTAATCTTCATCGGGTTCATCCTTCCCCTGCCTGATTTTCATCATGCGGTGGGGACCTTCTGGCCAAGCAACTTTGGAGGCGAAGTGCGACGTGAAGTTGTTCGCCAGCTTCTCAAAGCAATTGATTGAGCGAGGTGGCAGTGAGATGTACCACCTGTGGGCGAGGTCGCCCAATGTCAATGGGAACATTCGGCATTTTGTCACGTCTGATGCTCCGCATCCGGTCATATAGATCCAGAATTTGCTCAAATGGGTCTCTGGATCTGATCTCCCCTCATATAGAGGCGTTTGAGGGGGAGCGATCGTTGGTTGAACTGGGGCGAGCTCGATCTAGACCTTGAGTGGTTCACTCGCTCCAGAGATCGATCTCTTGGCGTCTGCCCCAGTTTCTAGGAGCGCATTCATCTCATCGAGCTGGCGCTGCATGGCGGCCATCGCCGTAGCCTGACTGCTCGCTGACTGGCTCCCGGAGCGCGAGCCAAGGCGATTGTGCACTGATCCCCTGGCTCCATAGTGGATGATGAGTTCTCTACCAGCGGGCTCATTTCTTGGGCGAGTGGGGGCCCGCTGACCGGCCTGTCTTCTGGGAGTCGGATATGCCGAACTCCTGGTAACGGATTCGGACTCCGATGTCTCCCGGCTGGGGCCTAAGTGCCTGGGTCGCCATGAGGGATCGCTCCCTAGGCGGCTGAAGACGGAATCATCCCGCCTTACGAGAGCCTTCTCCTGCGGCTCGGGGCTTTCTGTTGATTTCTCAACATATATCCCCTTGAGTTTCCGCTTGCCTGCTCGGTGGATGGTTGACAGAGTGATGGTGGGCGAGTCGCATGCCCTCCTTCGCTCCCTGAGGATGTCTATAGCCTCCTCAATCTGTTCCGCGGTCTGGAACTGATCGAGTGAGAGGCCAGGACCGTCCCTCGGGGGCGGGAGTGAGAGCCTTGCGTCGCCGTGGTCACCTTCCGCCGTGGGCTGGGATTCGATCCGGGCCGGAATGAGATTTCCGGCAGATCGCATGGTGGCTCTCTTGGAGGTCGTGGCAGATGTCATGTTTCTGAAGGCTTTCTTTGAAGAACAGTGAGTGTTTCTTCAAGTTTATGTCCGGAGAACAGTGAGTGTTCTTCGAGACAGTAGGAATAAAAATGAAGGTTTGGATGCCCTTCTTCTAGCGCCAATTGTTGTTACCCAAAATATTATCCGGAGATAGTATTGCTGGAATGATTGAGTAACAAACAAATGCGAGAACACTTCCGTGAGAAAATAAATAACACAAGATTTGCCGGGGTTGTTAATCCCGGGCTTGAATGCTCTCGCGAGATGTTATTAATAAGTATACTGTTGAGTACAAATATTAATGTTAGAATCTATTACAATGAGTGTAAAGACTTCTAGTTATCTAAGCTGTAGAGCGTGTAGATTGCCGGAAGAACCAGATATGAAGATCTGTGAGTTCTTGCTATTTGATGTTCAGTGTATGAGAATGTATCTCTCTCTCTGTATATCTTTCACTGGATTCACGTTGATGTGATGCCCGATTTTATGAAGATAATAGCGTGATCCTTGGACACTGTTGTGAGCCTCCTATTTATAGGAGACAAGGATGCTGTGGCCTCTCCGGCGATCGCCCGCGATCGCCGTATTCTATATTATAATAAGGTGGCCGATCGTCCCATCACGTGGGGCTGTTCCCTTAAAGTCTGAGGCTGCTGCTGGCAGCCAGCTGTGCGAGCCAATGGGAAGCCTGCACGCATCCTGAGTCGTTGTCCGGGGAGGACCAACTTTGTACCTTTCGGCGGCCCTGTCGGTAGGTGAGGTAGGTGACAGGCTGGGGTCAAAGGTCCTATCTGTCGGCGCCTTTTGTGGATCTGCATGTGGGTCACCGTCCAAGATTCGGTCTTCGACGACTTTGACGGATGTTGGATTTATACGTGGCACGAGACGACCGTCTCTGGTTGGACATCAAAGACGATCGCCAGATACCAAAAGACGATCGCCGGATACCAAAAGATGATCGCCGTGGGTGCCGACCTCTGGGTGTTTGCCCAGAGTATGTCTTCTATGGTTGGCTCTCAGATCATTATGCCGATCGCCACCGAGACGTATTAATTGCCGCACAACACCCTTAAATGGGGGAAATACTTTTGTATTTCAGGTACAGGTCTTGGGGATAAGCGAGCACTCGAGCCGTATGAGGATGATGGGCAAGCATGATACTGTCCAATAGTTGATTGTTGGTGTTATGTCCTATCATTTATTTTGATGTCTTCTTTTGGAGAATTCTGTTTTATGAAAATGGTTTAAGTACTTGAGTACTTCCTTTTTTAAAATTGTTATTATTGTGTTCCCGTTTTGGGAAATGGATTTGATGTCAGATTTTATTTGTCGGATTGTAGTCTTTTAATTGAATTGTCATTTTGTTAATGATTGTATGTCGTTGTTGAATGTCTTGTTAGTACGTTAGCCTGGTGGATTCCACAGTGTGGGGTCCACGGCGCTGTAATATGCCCTGATCGTCTTGGGGGTGTTACAGAATATGGTATCGGAGCTTAGGTTTATGGATACCTAGGTTGTCGGTTATTTGGGTCTAGTCGAGTGTCGTTTTGAACAGTATCACTGCTATGCCATCATCTCAGTACGCCGGTGCTCGTAAGTTTTCCCTAACTTGATTCGGTACGTTATCCTGTTCTGTTTTCTTTCCTGATATCTTGTTGCATTTTGCGTTTGAATTGTACTCACCCGCTACTTCTTCAGAATTCCTGATGGTAGAGGACGCGGACGCGGTAGGGGACGTGGCGCAGCCGGTGGGGCGGTCATGTCCGATAACTCGAGAACCGATTTGGCTATGCCTTCTTTGTCGAACAGTGTTCCGCCTAGTTCCGGGGATCAGCAAGACCAGTCTGCTAGCTCCGGTACATGATAATGTTGGAGTAGCGAACATTTTGCAACAAGTAGCAAACCAGATGACGCTACTGACTCAGGCCGTTTTGGTCGGCCAGGCTAATGCTAACCCAGTTCCGCCTACTGGATCCGAAAATGATAAATTACTTCAGAACGTAATTCTTATGCGTCCTCCGCAGTTTGATGGTGCTTCCGACCCTTCCGGTTGGGAGAACTGGTTGTTTGAGATGGAAAAGGTGTTTGAGGCTGCTAACTACTCTGAGGAGAGGAAAGTACCTATCGCTCAGTACTTACTCGCCAAAGAGGCGGCAACGTGGTGTCAAGCGGTGAAACCACGTGATCGGGCAGCCACGTGGGCAGAATTTCGGGAGTTGATGGAAGACGAGTTTTTGTCCATGGCCAGTGAAAGAGGGGAGGATCCGAGCCTTCTTCGAGGCTAAGCCCCAGGATGTCCCGATTTCGCAAGCAATCAAGGATTACAACCAGCAGCTGCATTACGTGAGAAACTAAGTCCGAGATGAGCTTGATAAGATCCTCCACTTCGATATACGGATGAAACCGAGGGTGCGTCATTACATGTCTGGTCTGGGATGCACAACTTTGAAAGAGTATCAGAATAAGGCGATGGCTTATGAGATGTCGTTTGCTGCGACAGAGACGGCAGCCGAGGGAAAGAAACAGAAGACCTCCGGCCAATTTTCGGGAGGCAAGTCTGGTGGGCATCCGAAGGCTCAGTCTGGTTCGAGAGTCTTCGGGGGACAGTTTTCGTCATTTGAGCGAGGAAACAGTTCTAAGTCTGCTCCTACTGGTTCCGTTCGCGGTCCTACATGCTTTAACTATGGTCGTCCTGGCCACATGATGAGTTAGTGTGATAGACCCCCGATTCAATGTCTTGCGTACGGTCGGATGGGACATCGTGCTAAGTTTTGTACGGATGCAGTTCGGGCGCCAGTTACTCAGATATCAGCCCCAGCTGCGGGAGAGCCGAGTGTGAATCAAGCACCGACAGTTCCTCAGCCACAGCGGAGTTTTGGTAGAGGTTGAGGACGTGGACAACCTTCTAGAGGGGGAGCTTATAGTGCGGGGTCAGTTCCGCCCCTGAGTATATGAGATGAGACGAGCAGGAGACCCAGATGCGACGGTGGCTACAGGTACCGTTCACATCCTTGACCATCCTGTTTCCGTATTATTCGATTCTGATGCTACGCATTCTTTCATATCTATGGATTGTGTGCGTCGTCTGCATATTGATTGCCTAGTTGCGTGTGAACCATTTGTTGTTAAACTTCATAGTGGGGATAGCATCGTAGGGGATCGTGATATTAGAGATTTTCTAGTGAATATCGCGGGGAGGGTTTGGCCTTCTAACCTGATTGCGGTAGATATTAGAGATGAAGATTTGATTATGGGTGAGGATTGGCTAGACCATCATGGAGCGATCATGAATTATAGAACAAGGACCGTTTCGATGTTAGCTCTGACGGTACCGAGCATTCTTTTGTGGGGCGTAAGCGGAGTAGCCAGAGACTCCTGATCAGCGCCTTGAGAGCGGTGAGACTTCTTCGAGGAGGTTGCACGGGGTATTGGTGTTACGCTTTGAGATCGGGATAAGGGGTAGTCGAGATCTCGTCTATTCCGGTAGTGTGTGAGTATCCTGACGTCTTTCCAGACGAGTTTCCGGGTTTGCCGCCGGACCGAGAAGTTGAGTTTACCGTCGATTTAGAGCCGGGTGCAGCACCAATTTCTAAGACGGCATACCGTATGGCGCCTGCCGAGATGCCTGAGTTGAAGAAACAGTTGGGAGAGTTGTTAGACATGGGGTATAATCGACCGAGCGCTTCACCTTGGGGCGCACCGGTTTTATTTGTGAAGAAGAAGGATGGGTCACTTCGTTTGTGTATCGACTACCGAGAGTTGAACAAAGTGACCATCAAAAACAAGTATCCACTCCCGAGGATCGATGATTTGTTCGACCAATTGCAAGGGGCAACCGTATTTTCGAAAATTGATTTGAGATCGGGGTATTATCAGCTCCGAGTGAAGGATACCGATATTCCGAAGATAGCCTTTCAGACGAGATACGGTCACTACGAGCTTGTGGTTATGCCTTTTGGGCTAACCAACGCCCCAACCGTGTTCATGCAGCTTATGAACAAAGTCTTTATCGAGTACCTCGATAAGTGTGTAGTCGTTTTTATCGATGACATCCTGATTTACTCGAGGAGCGAAGAGGAGCACGCCCGTCATTTGCATATCGTGTTAGATATTTTGAGAACTCAGCGTCTTTTTGCGAAGTTCTCAAAATGTGAGTTTTGGTTACGGGAGGTTATGTTTCTCGATCATGTGATCTCGGACGAGGGTGTTCGTGTAGACCCACATAAAGTAGAGGCAGTGTTGGATTGAGCGCCGCCCAAGAACGTGAAGGAGGTCCATAGTTTTCTGGGTTTGGCCGGATATTATCGTAGATTCGTCGAAGGGTTCTCTAAACTCGCTCGACCGCTGACTCAGTTGTTACAGAAGTCAGAGAAGTTTGTGTGGACCGATGAGAGGCAGAATAGTTTTGAGGAGTTAAAGAAGCGGTTGATGACAGCTCCTGTTCTGGCTTTACCGAGTGGTAATGAGGGTTTCTCAGTTTTTAGTGATGCTTCGGGCCAAGGGCTCGGATGTGTACTTATACAGCACGAGAGGACGATTGCCTACGCTTCCCGTCAGTTGAAACCGTACGAGTTGAATTACCCTACGCACGATCTTGAGTTGGCCGCAATTGTATTTGCGTTGAAGATCTGGCGTCATTACTTGTATGGCTCGTCGTGTCAGATTTTCACCGATCACAAGAGCCTGAAGTACATTTTCACGCAGAAAGAGCATAATATGAGACAGAGGAGATGGTTGGAGTTGATTAAGGATTACGATCTCGAGATCCTTTATCATCCGGGTAAGGCTAATGTGGTAGCAGATGCCTTGAGCCAGAAATCGGTATCACTTCGGGCGCTTGAGTTACTTACGGCTCAGTCGGGACTTCAGCGAGAGTTTATGAGGTTGAGCATTGAGATTGTGATACCAGAGAGTTCCGGGCAGTTACGTACACTTGCGATTCCGTCGTCTTTGGTCGACGACATTAAGTCGGGACAGTTAGAGGACCCGATGTTTGTCCAGCTTCGAAAGAATGTGGAGAAAGGGAAAGCCCCGGGATTCGTGATACATGAGGATGGTGTGTTGAGATTCCAAGGTCGGCTTTGTGTTCCGAACGACTTGGAATTGAGGCAGAATATTATGAGAGAGGCTCACGCGTCGCCTTACTCAGTCCATCCGGGCTCGAGTAAAATGTATAAAGATTTGAGGAAAAATTTTTGGTGGAACGACATGAAGAATGAGGTAATTCAGTTTGTGGCTAAGTGTTTGACTTGTCAGAAAGTCAAAATCGAGCATCAGTGGCCAGCCGGGTTGTTGAAACCACTTCCCGTTCCGGAATGGAAGGTGGAGGATATATCCATGGATTTTGTCACGAGCTTGCCAAGGACGAAGACCGAAATGAATATGGTGTGGGTGATCGTAGACCGACTGACTAAGTCGGCACATTTTCTGGGCATCAAGGACACTTGGGGTCCGGAAAAGTTGGCTCATGTTTTTATCGCGCAGATAGTGAGACTTCATGGTATGCCGAAGTCTATTATTTCGGATAGAGACGGCCGATTTGTATCGCACTTCTGGCAGGCGGTACATAAGGCATTGGGGACGCATTTGCGTTTAAGTGCATCCTTCCACCCTCAGACCGACGGACAGTCCGAGTGTACCATTCATACGTTCGAGGATATGTTGCGCGCGTGTGCGTTAGACTGGAGTAGTGACTGGGAGGAGAATTTGGCCTTGATTGAGTTTACTTATAATAACAGTTGGCACACGTCGATTAATATGGCACCGTATGAGGCACTTTATGGCTGACGTTGCCGATCACCGATATGTTGGGATAAGCCGTCCGATCTAGTTGGCACCGAGCCAGACCTTGTGTTAGAGACGTGGGAGAAAGTTGAGTTGATTAGAAAGAGAATGTTGGCTGCTCAGAGTCGACAAAAGTCTTATGCGGATGTTAGGCGTCAACCTTTGGAGTTTGCGGTGGGAGATCATGTTCTGTTGAGAGTGTCTCCGTCGAAGGGAGTTTTCCGTTTCGGGAAAAAAGGGAAGCTCAGCCCGAGGTATATTGGGCCTTTCGAGATATTGGAGAGAGTCGGTGAGTTGGCATACCGTTTGGCTTTACCTCCATCGCTGAGTCATCTTCATAGCGTATTTCACGTTTCCCATTTGAGGAAGTACGTTCCGGACCCATCCCACATTATTGATTTTTGAGACGTGGAGATCGAGAAGGATGTTACATTTGAGGAGAGGCCTGTCAGAATTTTGGAGCGTCGAGACAAACAGTTAAGGCACAAAACCATTCCTTTGGTTAAGGTGCAATAGTCGAGGCATGGAGTAGAAGAAGCGACGTGGGAGTTAGAGGAGGATATGCGTTCGAGGCACCCCGAGCTTTTTGATTCTTAAGTTTCGGGACGAAACTTTATTTTAGAGGGGGAGAATGTAATATCCGTAACTTTCCATTTTTAGCAGTTTTCATTTTTGGTGTATGTCTATTTTTATCGACTCGCTTGTAACTGTTTCGACATTGTGAATCTACTTTATTCTTCGAGTTTTTCCTTTTGGACGAGTTTTGGAGATGTTTTCACGTAATTTCGTTTTATGACATGTTTTGTCGTATGAACGTTCGATTCCCGTAAAACTTGTTCATTTTCGTTGTTTCTTGGATTGTGCAAGTTCGTATGGTTGAGTTGGTCATGTTGAAACTTTCGGTTTGTAAATCCGACGTCGTTTCGTGATTTTCGGGCACTTGGGCCATTTTTGTAATTTTCTAATAGTTTAGGGAATCTCATTTTCGTTGTCGCATTACGGACCCTCCGGTGGTCGGAATTATATTTTCTTTCAGCGCTTAGCTCCGTCGTCTTGCATACTCATGTTTATGTTTCTGGATTCTGGCCTTGTCGTGCATTTCCAGATTTGTACCTTCGGCAGCAGCGTACTGCTGATCTGAGCAGTACTGAACTACTGCATAGGTAGCGCATGCTACTCCTTTCCCCTTGCGTGCGCTATCGATGTGCAGTTAGCGTGCGCTAACTAGTTGTTGTTAGCGTGCGCTATCGGGTAGTATTTAGCGCGCGCTAAGCCTGTCTAGCGCACGCTAACGATGTCGGCAAAGTAACCGGACCGTTTATAAGCCCGATTAGCGCGCTACTTGTATTAGTTAGCGTGCGCTAACTATGCGATTTAAATAGATCGGCATTCGAAATGCATTTTCACTCTTTTCTTTCGTTTTCTTAACGGGGCGACTCCAGAGGGCGATTCCCTTCAGTTCTGATCGGAGAATTCTTCGTATTCCATCACCGTAGAATCGTGTTAGCATATTACCATCAGCGTAATCATCCTCCATCGTCCGAATCAGAGGTATTTTCTTGAGGAACCCTAGCTTGTCTAATTTGGAGGTTTTTCGGGTTTTTCGTGTTTGATTCCGAATTGTTCATGAATGTTATGAAATTCCTTACCGATTGTTGTTATTGGGTGATTCCCAATCCGTTTTCCTCGATTTAATCCGTGAATTGTTGATACGGGGAGATTTTGCGTAAACCATCGCCCGTATCGATTGATCGTTCATTATCGTAGTTTGTAATCGGGGTTATGGGTGTATTCCAATCGATTGTTGTTATTCGTTGGGACTGAACTATGTTGATCCTTCGTTTAGGAACCGTCGTTTTCCACCCAGACCGTTCGTAGTCGTATTTCATTTCCGATCCTTCAACAATGTCTCAAAGGCAAGTACTTTACATTTGTTTACCTGTTCTAGTATTTGAATTATAGCTATTCGTGGTTGTGTGGATGGATATGTGTATGTTCACCTAGGATGGTCCGACGGGGCCTCTAGGGATACGTATTGCCGTGAGTGTGCGTATCACGAACTGTGGTTAACCACTCAGGGATGTCCAATGGGGCTCTGCGGGGTACGGTGGCCGTGAGTCTCGTACCAAGGTTAACTTTGAATTATTTTGTTGGAGAAAATGTGTTTTGTGCTTGTGCATCGTAAATATTACGGAATATAAATGATTTCTAAAAATGATTTTTGGCGCATATATTCATCTGATTAGAATATAGTTCAAATGGATTGTATTTGCACTAGCAGTTATCGCTAACCCCTTAAATGGGGGAAATACTTTTGTATTTCAGGTACAGGTCTTGGAGATAAGCGAGCACTCGAGCCGTATGAGGATGATGGGCAAGCATGATACTGTCCAATAGTTGATTGTTGGTGTTCTGTCCTGTCATTTATTTTGATGTCTTGTTTTGGAGAATTCTGTTTTATGAAATTGGTTTAAGTACTCGAGTACTTCCTTTTTAAAATTGTTATTGTTGTGTTCCCATTTTGGGAAATGGATTTGATGTCAGATTTTATTTGTCGGATTGTAGTCTTTTAATTGAATTGTCATTTTGTTAATGATTGTATGTCGTTGTTGAATGTCTTGTTAGTACGTTAGCCTAGTGGATTCCACAGTGTGGGGTCCACGATGCTGTAATATGCCCTGATCATCTTGGGGGTGTTACACTAACACCCCGTGGCGGAACCCTAAACCGCCTAATCATTTTTCATAATCCGTTTATCATTTCATGTGAAAATTCAGTAATCTGCCACTGTTTTGCGTAAGCCATAACTTTTTGCTTGTAGCTTGGATTGGGGTTAAACAAGTGCCAAAAGTTCCCTTTCTGAGTCTAGTAACTTTTATGTGTTTTATGCAAGATCTAATTCGAACGTAACATAGTTCAAATCGTCGTTTTATACTAAAAGGTGTTGTTTCTCACTGTTCTGCGAACTGTTACTGTAAAATCCGTAGTAAATTGTATAAAAATCGCTAGGAGGCGTATAATATGTCCGTGGAACCCTAACTCAGAGCAATTTCTGGTCATGTAATAATACTATAGTATTTATAGGTTTAAGTAGGTCAGAGTAGGTCCCGAACAGACCTATTTGGTTAGACCGGAAAGTCATTTTAGTGACGGTTTAAGCGTGCGTCGTGTTTTAGGGTCCGGGTCTCGTATAAATATATTTTCATGTTCGTTTAGGTGTCAGGAAGTGATTATGGACTGTGAAGCTTGATTTATTATTTGTGAGCTAGGCGCGCTTACGAGGTGAGTTCTCTCACTATATTTAATATCAGTTGTTTTATATTACTGTAGCTCGTGTGTTGTAGCCTTAATTATTTGTGATGCGGGGCTGGATAGCGGGGTGGCTAGTCAGACCTTTGTTGACAGGTATATGCGGATGGCGTTGTCATGTATACGCGGGTGGCGTAAGGACTCGGGGGCCGACGTTTGTATACGCGGGTGGCGTAGGAACTCGGCGGGCCGAAGATTTTATACGCGGGTGGCGTAGAATCTCGGTGGGACTAAGAGGTTATACGCGAGTGGCGTAGGGGTAAGAATGCATATTTGTGATTTGTAGACATGTATGCTTGTTTATGTGTAACTATCTATTATAGGGGCAGTGTGGAATAACTGTGTTATCTATGGTGGTGGAATTCACTAAGCTTCGTGCTTACCCTTTTCTAATAAATTATTGTTTCAGGTACGAGTGGCTCCAAGCATAACGAGTACACAATGGCGCGCGTGAAGAGCTGATTACTGTTACGACTTTTAAGTTTAGACATTTATTCCGCTGTTTAATGTTCTAGAGAATATTGATGTTTGGGTTGCGAACGAAATGATTGGATTATTTAACGAGCTTTTATTAATAAAATGTTATATTTTTAAAATTTAAATTCCTTGAAATTTTGGGACGTTACAGATAAGAGCTAGGTGGCGAAATGATAGCCTTTGGTTTTTGAGAAGGGACAACTGTAGCCTTTCCTTTGTCTACAGGAGCAGCCTTTGGAGCATTCTTGGTTTCAGGAATGGGTTCCACTCCTTTGACAAACACCGTACTAGTTTTGCCTTTGTTGGAGAACGGGTCGTATCCCAAGCCACGTTTGTCATGGACATGTTGTTCAGTGCTTCGGATGTCTTCCATCCTCCTTCATGATTTCTCAAATGATTTGAGGATGGTCTCAAGTTCTCCTTCTCTTTTCTCCAGAAGCTGTATCTTAGCTTCTAGTAAAGCATAATCATTTGTCTTACATTGATTATGAGATATTACCTCATCTAGTTCAGTTGCAAATTGATGATTACTTTCCATGAGTTTTTCATGAGTGACCTTACTGTTTTCGCAATCTAAAGATATATTTTCATAATTATTTTCCACAGGTCATTTTCATCCTCAGCTCTAGTTTTGAAACAGAGAGTTGTAGATTTTCTCGTTTAAGCATCTCATGGGCTTTTTGGATGGCACTAAATTCATTCATCATATTTTCAAAGGTATGTGATTCATTTATAAGGTTAATTGAAGATGAGCTTACCTTGTTATGACTGTCAGCATCATCCCCTTCTTTTGCCTTAAAGCACATGTAGGCTTTATCTTCTATTTCATCATCAGAGGAGTCACTGTCGGTGATCGCCTCTAGGCATTCCTCTAGTTTGATAGGTGTGGGCGTGGCTTTTGATTCTCCGATCAGTTCCTTGAGCTTCTTCCTCCAGACACATCTTTTCTCATCATTCTCCTGTTGCTTAGCTTGTAGCAGTTTCTGTACTTTAGGATGAGGACATCTATTTGCATAGTATCCTGGTTTTCTGCAGTTATAACATAGATTAGAGTCTCCGGATGATGGCGACTCAGAGCTCACCTTGTTGAAGGGTTTAGGCCTGTAGGGAGATTTTCCAGATTTCTTAATAAATTTCCAAAATTTATGCATGAGCAGGGCCATTTCATCTTGTGACAGAATGTCATCATCACTTTATGCGGTTTTGGATGTGCTGGGGGCAGAGCTGTGTCTCCTATCGGATACAGCAACAAGTGTTGTATTCTTGGCTCATTCACATTACACCAACACGTTCACAATCAACCAACTTGTCTCTCACGACTCCACACAACTATCATACATAGCGCAACCTCAACAATCAAACCATCAACATCAATAACACATAATCAATCATAACTCATGATCGATACACAACACGTTGCACAACCACGGGTACAACCAACCAACAAGATTTTCTCAACCCTGCACAGATAACACAACACACAATACACGTCCCAAGTGTAACATAAATCCGACACAATCATTACAACCATCATGATCCCTAGGGTATGAACAATCAAGTGCAACATAATCAACATGGAGTATTTATTGCAAATAGTTCATATCTACTATAATTAGTTTATAATCACGACATATGAAATATATATATACTCATCGAGGTAAGTCAAACACACCCAGCTCCCTGAGGACGAGATATTATCCAAAGTGATTTAAATTATTTAAGCTATTAAATCATAACAATAATGCATGCAAGAAATATCCTATTTGTTCCCTATAATTCTCGACACACACACACACATACCATAGCATTTTATTTTTATTTACTTGTTATAATTATTCATGCTCAAATAAATAATTATAACATAATGTTGGAATTATTTTCTTGAATGAAATGGCTATTGGGCTCAAATAAATAATTAGGCATCATTGGACTAATGGAATAAATTATGACTGGGCCCAAGTGGTGGATAGGGCTCGGCCCAATCAAAATAGTCGAGTGGACAAAAGAACCTTTACTGGATTAGGCATCGATGTTTGCCTGTAAAGAAGGCAAGATTTATGTACTTGTGTTGTGCTGATCAGATGCACGTCAGTTGATTTGATCCTGCAGTAATCTCGCACAATCACTTTTAAATTCTATGGGAAAACAAAATGTAACCCACAATTAATCCCAGGCGTCTTTTTTTTAGGTGAAGGTCGACCATGCAGCTTCGTCGTCGACCACTTTTAATGAGGGGTCCGAGTCTGTTGGTGAAAACATTTTTTGTGTACATGAACTCAATTTCGTGGCAGAATCGTGTCTCAAAGAACAAAATTACCTCTATCTAGTTTTTGGAAAAGAAATCAGTGGAAACAAAATTGGTCAAAAAGGGGAAAGGAGAGAGGTTATCTTTTCGAATAAATTTAAATAACAAGTGAAATAAACTTTAGAGACCACAAGGACGTTATGATTTACGAGTCATTCAGACCCGGGCGATGCCCCGGGCTGTATATGATGGTATTATATATTTAAATTGTTATTGTTCAGCACAAATTGTCGTCATTTTGATCATGGATCCGTCATTTATTTTCGTCATTTTATATTCGGGGCGTATTTTTTATCAGATATATAAGTTGTCAC
This sequence comes from Orobanche coerulescens, assembly GCA_033398695.1. Classification (NCBI taxonomy): domain Eukaryota; kingdom Viridiplantae; phylum Streptophyta; class Magnoliopsida; order Lamiales; family Orobanchaceae; genus Orobanche; species Orobanche coerulescens. Next base: position 58,702,247 of record CM065805.1, on the reverse strand, counting down.
AGTAGATACATTTTGTAGCATGATACGTATTTAAAATAGTTTATTGACATGTAATCTTTTATGATGTATTTTTTTCGTATTTTTTGTTGTATTTTATTTTGGTAGTGACTCTATCATTTTTAATTGGAACTAACTAATATTAATACATCGCTAAGTTATAACTATTTCTTATGATAGTCATGATGCGTCGATGCACATGTCTGTATAGAAGTTTTCATAAATTTAAAATACGTGCACGCACATGGGCTATATAGAAGTTTTCATAGCGTAATATTCGGCATTTATTTTCGTCATTTTATATTTAAGTTTTCATGGTGTCACACATTCTAAGCTTTATACGTACTTAGAATATTTTATTGAGTTGCATATATTTGTATATAAGTTTTTATATCGTAATCTTGAACTTATTTTCCATTATATATCTAAGTTGTGATGGTATCACATTTCTAAGCATGACACACATTTAAAATAGTTTATTGACATTAAAGAGTATATGTGAAGAGATTTTTTCAAGATGTTATATTGAAAAAGTCTATTCACATGTAATTTTAATATGTATAAGTTACATAAATTATTTTAAATATGAAGCGATGACATTAATGTTGGAGACCTTTTATATTCATCCACGTGCAATGCACATGAGTTTGATCGCCTCGGGACCCATGTGATGCACTCGTTGGATCTAATTATTTTTTCGTAATGTTCGGACTAATTTTCGGTTCATGTTGGAATCTCTCATTTTTTTGTGAAAGACGGACTTCGTTGTTCAAATAAATTACATTATTAAAAGCGAACTATAAAACAAATTTCCTTTTTAACAAAACTATAAAACATAAAACATTAAAGTGATTAGTATATTCAAGAGTATAAATTATAATTCGTATAATAAATTATAATTCGTAAAGTAAAATATTGCATGTTTAATTTGTAACGTACTATTAATATGAATGCCATGTATTCATCTATATTGACACCGGTGGCCGTGGCGTTGTTCTTGTTGTTGTTCTTCTTGTTGTCTTTGTCGTTGTTGTTCATTGGCATTTTGCATGTTTGGTTCTTGATACAATTTTTGTGACTTGTCGATCTCTTTCTTTATTGTGAAGAGGTTTTTTGCAAAATGTTATATTTAAATGAGGCTTTTCATATGTAATCTTTTAATGTGACTAACTTACATAAATTATTTTTTGATTAATGCATTATTACAACATTTTTCCATAAACTATAATATCTAATTTGGAGCATTCATTAGTAACTCATTCTAAGTATTTACAGTATGACGACATAAATCACATGATCTCAAACTCAAATGAATAATGCTTACCTCGTGATATGTGGATAACATTTGAAATACAATTTTCTTCTCCTTTATATACTTCTTCGATTTAGAAGATTCTCATTGTTATGATGATAGTGTGAAGATATTTTTATTATATTTTTATTATATACTACCATTTGCAATATGTAACATCGACATAATTTACACAGTCATATCAAATATCAAAGTCACACAATATTCCAAGACGTTTAATTAAAAAAGTGACATTAACACAACGCAAGACAAAAAACTACATTAAGAGCAAAAATATTAAAATGCACCAACAAAGTGTAGTAATAATTATTGACTAAAAATTAAATGCTCGTCACATCATTTTCAATAAACTTACTTGCTAACGAATCAATAGTATTAGCCCGTTTATCGGTATTACATAAAGTAAAATATTGCATGTTTAATTTGTAACGTATTATTAATATGAATGCTAAGTATTCATCCCATCGGTGGCCACGGCGTTGATCTTGTTGTTGTTGTTGTTTTTGTTATCGTTGTCTTTGTCGTTGTTGTTCATTGGCCTTTTGCATGTTTTGTTCTTGACATAATTTTTGTAACTTCTCGATCTCTTTCTTTAATGCTTCTTGATGCGCTACAAAAAAAATAGATATAGTTGATCGTTAGTAACTTAAATACAGTTAATCAATATATTGCATTTTCGATCAAAGTAAAAATATTTGTGCATGTTCCACTTAATTGATAAGACAACGATGTGTAGGATCTCTTAAACCATTAGAAAAGATGATGTTACTACCAAATCTCGTAAGCCACCATCTTTATGTCCTACATTGTTACACACAAAAAACACACGTGAAATTTACATAAATAATATAAATCAATATGCTAAATAAGTAAGACGATATGATGCTTACTTTACCACCATAATAATAAGTTGTGGCCCGATGCACGCGGTGTGGAGGAAGTTGTGGTTTGTTGTGTGTGATTTTTGACACATTATATAGTTGATAAAATATTTGTAACTCATGGACGAGAAGGTAAAAAGACTAACCACTAATTGGTGTGTTTAATTTATGCATTCATGGCATTTTTGGTTTGTATTCTTTGTGTTTAATGTGCACGATTCCTATGTACTTACCCTTATGCATTTACTATTAAATCAATGTACTAACACATGAAGCTTTCACATTTCACTTTTAATTTATGAAACATTTATTGTGAAAGACTTTGCATTTATAAGACAACTTAAGCTTTTACTATAGCACAAAAACACACGTGAAATTTACATAAAATAATATAAATCAATATGCTAAATAAGTAAGACGATATGACGCTTACTTTACCACCATAATAAGTTGTGGCAACGCGCGCGGTGTGGAGGAAGTTGTGGTTTGTTGTGTGTGATTTTTGACACATTATATAGTTGATAAAATATTTGTAACTCATGGGCGGGAAGGTAAAAAGACTAACCACTAATTGGTGTTTAATTTATGCGTTCACGACATTTTTGGTTTGTATTCTTTGTGTTTAATGCGCACGATTCCTATGTACTTTCCTTACGTGACTATTAAATCAATGTACTAACACATGAAGCTTTCACATTTCACTTTCAATTTATGAAACATTTATTGTGAGCACTTTGCATTTATAAGACAACTTAAGCTTTTAGTATATAAGATTTATTCCAAAAATTTTATATCTAAAGTTTCCCGAGACACATTTCTCTGTTTTTAACGTAATTTAACATATCCTAAAGCTTTCCCGTTGGTCTTCCACTAGATATTAGCCTTTGCTCCAGGCAAAAGAACCTTTACTGGAAGCACCAAAAGAAGCTTGGGCTATCCAACTTGCAAACATTTATTCTGCACACAAAACTAAACTTATTATGAGGTTTTTATATTTATTCATTCTTATGCGACTAAACGAGACTATTCCAGATCGACTTCAGGACCATGGGTGACTTTGCTGTTCTTGGGTCGATAAGTCTTTGCCTTGTCGAGAGAAATCATTTACAGAGCATGATTGATGCATTTGTGACATCAAAAGTCTTCCTCGGTGCCATCTGTGCGTACAAAGAAAATAAGTTTTCTTTGTGCTCTGGATGAGCCCAACCTGAAATACGACGTAGCAGAGAATGAGATTGGAAACATAGGAACATTTTCATACAAAATTGCAAGCAACAATGTCAACAAAGACGGTAACAAGAGTGTATTTGCATACAACCACTTATTATGCCAAGGGCCTGAGACATTGATAAAATACTAGGCGAATAGAAACACAAGAGGTCATTCTTCATGTTGGTAGTCGATCCACCGTGACATCCACATAAGCGCTCCAGGCAGCCGACCAGCCGAGCAGATCCTGGAGCCGAACCGGTCATAGACCCGACTGTCTCTCGGGCTCACAAAGAACCGGACCGGGCAAAGACATTAGAGCCGACCAGGATCCGACCAGAGGACCGAGCAGACTGGATGGATACGCTCCGAATCAGAACATAACAGACCGACTGAACATCGGGAAGCTCGAGGCCGACCATTGTTGGTCGCAATGAGATAAGTATTGTCAAAAGCACGGGCAATGCGCAGATGGGACATTAGGGAGGTCATCATATCCCTTCCCAAAGCAAGCCTAAGAAAGTGACACGCGTCAAATAAGTCACTACACTGCGACAAGTGTCATAAGCCTGTTCACCTGAATCTTCTAAATTGTCATCTCATGAATGACTAATATTGGCTATATATATGTCGAGAGAATGTACAAGAAAGGACTTTGGAAAAGGCGAAAAATACAGATATAGAGAGACAGATATAGAGAGAGAAAGAAAGAGAGATAAAAAGAAAGAGAAAGAGAAAGAGAAAAGGATAAGACTTGTAAATAACAAGACTAATCATTGACCGGCCAAAATATTTTCGGCCCTCTACTCTTTATCAAGATCATTAATAAAATTTAATGGTCCAATACTTTTCATTCTGTTCATACGTCCCGCTTATTATTTTCTACGTGGCTTCGATCCATTCGTCCAGATCAGCACACGTGACGTTGACCAAATCAGACGTCAACAGAATGGCGCTAGAAGGAGGGCGGCTGAACCTCCGACCTTGTGGTTAACAGCCACATATGCTTTTCTCGTTCATATTGCGAGCCAATCTTATGCTTTTCTTTAAAATATTTCTTGATAAGTATAAGGTTCCCCGTCTCTAACCACAAGTGACGAGTTACCATCAGGCCCGTCCAAAGGGCCCGTCACACAATAGAGGACACCAGTAGGAGGTGTACACGCTAAGGAGTTCTCTATCATGCATAAGCGTATCGGACCATTCTTAGGGTGCACATGACGGACACGACTTCGAGCCAAGCTACAATCAGCGCGCAGATGTTTTGAAAGACAATCTCCTGGCGGAGCACTTTGGCACACCTTGCGTTCATCCGGAAATAACCACACCCACCAAGGGATGGTAAGATGAAAGCATAGGAATCATCGTAACTACGAGTCGAAAGCATAGGAATCATCGTAATATGAAGTTGAAAGCACAGGAGCCATCGTGACCACGGGCTCCTGCTCGACTCGGCTGACCCCTTAGAGGTCATAATTTGAAGGATATTGAGCGTCGCTCAAAATTCCAGAGAAGGTCTCAAAGAGTCCTCGTGTCCTTCAAATTAAAGTTGCAGTCAACATACACTGCAACATCTGAAAACTCCTTCGGAATTCCCATCCACCCGCGAGGTCCCAGTATCCGGACGGTAATGGGCCACCATCAAAACGTCTCCAAGTATTGAGCCATGTGTCAGAAAAGCAGCGACGGCCATTACCAGGAAATTGGAAGTCAAAGCAAAAGTAATCCACAAAGGAGTTTTCCCCATAATCACCCGACCAGCGGTCGTTAGGAGGCCACCGGCGAAGCTCAAAACTCAAAGTGATGAAAAAGCCGCGGAAAGTGGAAAATACCAGTACAACTAAAATGAGCCGAGGAAAAATCTGTAAAAAAAGAGGGGCCCGGCCGACCGAGTCACTGACAATACTGCAACGGCCGACCCAAGAAGAATCCCAGGCGTTCTACGATGACCCCGGTCGAAACTGGGATACACCCACAGGAGAATTCGTTTCAAAAAACAAGGTCAATATGACCCCGAGAACCTGGACCTCGTCGCCCAGAAAGGCGGAACGTATTCTACAAAACACCCGGGGATCATCAGAATTTCCAGGCCAATGATCTCATTATTAAATGAGCACTGGGGCCCAACACGGGACCTCCTGAATCCAAGTAATAAAGCCCGTCAGAACGGAGGTTGCTAGCTAGAATATGTAAATGACCAAGGATCCATTCATTTGTTGAATGCCATGAAGGTACAATCAATAAAATTCGATTTTATGTTCGCCTCGGAAACAAATACACTATAAGACCGAGTCCGCCTCGGCACCTCGAATGACCGGCTCCTCCGGCACTATAAGACCGAGTCCGCCTCGGCACCTCGAATGACCGGCTCCTCCGGCACTATAAGACCGAGTTCGCCTCGGCACCTCGAATGACCGGCTCCTCCGGCACTATAAGACCGAGTCCGCCTCGGCACCTCGAATGACCGGCTCCTCCGGCACTATGAGACCGAGTTCGCCTCGGCACCTCGAATGACCGGCTCCTCCGGCACTATAAGACCGAGTCCGCCTCGGCACCTCGAATGACCGGCTCCTCCGGCACTATAAGACCGAGTTCGCCTCGGCACCTCGAATGACCGGCTCCTCCGGCACTATAAGACCGAGTTCGCCTCGGCACCTCATAAGACCGGTCCACCCGGCACTGAAAGTCCGAGCTCGCCTCGGCACTTTATGAGACCGGTCCATCCGGCACTGAAAGCCCGAGCTCGCCTCGGCACCTCATAAGACCGGTCCGCCTGCAAGATCAAAGTCCGAGCTCGCCTCGGCACCTCATAAGACCGGTCCACTCCGGCACGAAGTCCGAGCTCGCCTCGGCACTTTATGAGACCGGTCCATCCGCATCAAAGCCCGAGCTCGCCTCGGCACCTCATAAGACCGGTCCCACCGACCTTGAAAGTCCGAGCTCGCCTCGGCACCTCATAAGACCGGTCCACCGGCCTGAAAGTCCGAGCTCGCCTCGGCACTTTATGAGACCGGTCCATCCGATCAAAGCCCGAGCTCGCCTCGGCACCTCATAAGACCGGTCCACTCCGATCAAAGTCCGAGCTCGCCTCGGCACTTTATGAGACCGGTCCATCCGCATCAAAGCTCCGAGCTCGCCTCGGCACCTCATAAGACCGGTCCACCCAAGACTGAAAGTCCGAGCTCGCCTCGGCACCTCATAAGACCGGTCCACCTCAGATCAAAGTCCGAGCTCGCCTCGGCACTTTATGAGACCGGCCCATCCGCATCAAAGCCCGAGCTCGCCTCGCACCTCATAAGACCGGTCCACCGACCTTGAAAGTCCGAGCTCGCCGCACCTCATAAGACCGGTCCACCCAGACTGAAAGTCCGAGTTCGCCTCGGCACCTCATAAGACCTGGCCCACCTAAGATCAAAGTCCGAGCTCGCCTCGGCACCTCATAAGACCGGTCCACCTGCATCGAAAGTCCGAGCTCGCCTCGGCACTTTATGAGACCGGTCCATCCGGCACTGAAAGCCCGAGCTCGCCTCGGCACCTCATAAGACCGGTCCACCCGGCACTGAAAGTCCGAGCTCGCCTCGGCACCTCATAAGACCGGTCCACCCGGCACTGAAAGTCCGAGCTCGCCTCGGCACTTTATGAGACCGGTCCATCCGGCACTGAAAGCCCGAGCTCGCCTCGGCACCTCATAAGACCGGTCCACCCGGCACTGAAAGTCCGAGCTCGCCTCGGCACCTCATAAGACCGGTCCACCAAGATCGAAAGTCCGAGCTCGCCTCGGCACTTTATGAGACCGGTCCATCCGGCACTGAAAGCCCGAGCTCGCCTCGGCACCTCATAACACCGGTCTACCCGGCACTGAAAGTCCGAGTTCGCCTCGGCACCTCATAAGACCGGTCCACCCGGCACTGAAAGCCCGAGCTCGCCTCGGCACCTCATAAAACCGGTCTACCCGGCACTGAAAGTCCGAGTTCGCCTCGGCACCTCATAAGACCGGTCCACCCGGCACTGAAAGTCGAGCTCGCCTCGGCACCTCATAAGACCGGTCCACCCGGCACTGAAAGTCCGAGTTCGCCTCGGCACCTCATAAGACCGGTCCACCCGGCACTGAAAGTCCGAGCTCGCCTCGGCACCTCATAAGACCGGTCCACCCGGCACTGAAAGTCCGAGCTCGCCTCGGCACCTCATAAGACCGGTCCACCCGGCACTGAAAGTCCGAGCTCGCCTCGGCACTTTATGAGACCGGTCCATCCGGCACTGAAAGCCCGAGCTCGCCTCGGCACCTCATAAGACCGGTCCACCCGGCACTGAAAGTCCGAGCTCGCCTCGGCACCTCATAAGACCGGTCCACCCGGCACTGAAAGTCCGAGCTCGCCTCGGCACTTTATGAGACCGGTCCATCCGCATGAAGCCCGAGCTCGCCTCGGCACCTCATAAAACCGGTCTACCGGCATGAAAGTCCGAGCACGCCTCGCCACCTCACAACACCGGTCCACCCGGCACTGAAAGTCCGAGCTCGCCTCGGCACTTTATGAGACCGGTCCACCCGGCACTAAAGTCCGAGCTCGCCGGCGCCTCAAAAGACCGTCCATCCTGGAAAAACGGCGGTCTGACCAATAGGGCCGAAACACAAAAAAGCAACAAAGGCCATAAAAAGATCTTATTCACTCAAAATAAGCTCCATACAAAAGAAATCAAGAAGAAGTGGCACGCAGGCCATACATGGAATAAAATAAAAAAGTCTACTCGGCCTTGTCCTCCTGATCGGCCGCCTGAGAAGATTGCCCCCCAACCTCGCCACCCGCCGTCAACGACGTCGCCACCTCCACGTCTCCAGAATCTGCATCTCCAGAATCCGGCGACCTTGCGACCTCGCCTCCATTCTCATCGCTCCAGTCAACGGGAGCATCGCCTATCGACAAATCTGCCGCCCCGTGCGGTCCGAGACACATCGACTCCGCCGCCGTATCCCTCCGCTCCGACATCATAAAATAGGGAAAAGAGGAGGGAAAGCAAGCTTACCGGGAAAGTCTATGGGAAATCGGAGAAGAAGATAAATTGCCGGAAAAAATCCTTCTCTGCAACAACACATAAAAATGGCGAAAGAAGCAATAGAGAAGAAGTCTCTCTTCATTTATGTGAGAAAAAAGGGCATTAAACGCCGAAGCACATGAAGCGGCGATTCATTATAAATCATCACAAAGATCGAAGACGCGTGAAACACAATGACGAATTACGTCCCGCCACGCGTCCCCCTTTCTATGACTCTTGAAGACCCCGAAGTCAAATCAAAACGACTCTCGAAGATACGTCCCTTTAAGAGATCTTATCCACCCCCAAACCGGATCGACCTCAATCTGAAACGATTCCAGCACCGGCCAACCCGGCACGGCCCTGGACTCGGGGGCCCTTGTTGGTAGTCGATCCACCGTGACATCCACATAAGCGCTCCAGGCAGCCGACCAGCCGAGCAGATCCTGGAGCCGAACCGGTCATAGACCCGACTGTCTCTCGGGCTCACAAAGAACCGGACCGGGCAAAGACATTAGAGCCGACCCGGGATCCGACCGGGAGGATCGAGCGGACTGGATGGATACGCTCCGAACAGTAAACATAACAGACCGACTGTAACATCGGGAAGCTCGAGGTCGACCACATTGTCGGCCGCAATGATAAGTATTGCCAAAAGCACGAAGAACAGCGACAGATGACAATTAGGGAGGGCTGTCATATCCCTTCCCAAAGCAAGCCTAAGAAAGTGACACGCGTCAAATAAGTCACTACACTGCGACAAGTGTCATAAGCCGGTTCACCTGAATCTTCTAGCTGTCATCTCATGAATGACTAATATTGGCTATATATATGTCAAGAGAATGTACAAAGAAAGGACTTTTGGAAAAGGCAAAAATACGAGATATAGAGAGACAGATATAGAGAGAGAAAGAAAGAGAGATAAAAAGAAAGAGAGAAAAAGAGAAAGGATAAGACTTGTAAATAACAAGACTAATCAGACGGACCGGCCAAAATATTTTCGGCCCGGCTCTACTCTTTATCAAGATCATTAATAAAATTTAATGGTCCAATACTTTTCATTCTGTTCATACGTCCCGCTTATTATTTTCTACGTGGCTTCGATCCATTCGTCCAGATCAGCACACGTGACGTTGACCAAATCAGACGTCAACACTTCACATAAATGAATTCAAAGAAAATAGAACAGAGACAGATGAAAATATATGATCGTTTTAAGAATCATGCGTAAAAAAGCACACCAATCATCTTAGTCTATCTAAATGAATCTTACATAAGTCAGGACTCAGGAGATGCTGAAAATTTCTAATGTTAGGACTTATTTAAACTGGGTGATATATAAATCCTGAAGTTTGTAACCAATACGTTTAGCTCTAATACGATTAGGGGAGCTAGTAGGTGCTCTGTACCAATTAGACAAGACAATTTACCACACGAAACGAAAACACGACACGAAAATTTAGGCCCTGTTCTCTTTGCTGTTTTGAGGTCATTTTCTGTTTTTATTTTCGAAAACACTAAAAACGTGTTCTTTTTATCATTTTCGAAAATGCATTTTGGAAAACAAAAAAAATATTTGTACACAAAACGCCCAAAATCTCGTTTTGAGCGTTTTGTGTGTATTTCAACAAAAAATCTTCAAAATGCTCAAAATGCATTGAGTTTTTTTTTTTGAATTATCCTAATTTGAAACTAAGTCTAAAATAAAGATTTATAAATTTAATATTAATATTACAAAAAAAAATATTTTGCAAAATAAATTTAACAGAACGCGTTTTCAGCAATTTTGAAAACAAAAATAAAAACAGAAAAATACAAAACATTTTTCAAAATGAAAATACAAAATGAAATACAAATAGAACGCAACCTTAGTGTTTGTGTTTGCATTTTGAGTACACGACACAAAAATACACGAACATGAAAGTACATGATCGAGATTTAGTGTCGGTTTTGTGTTTATCCTTTGGGTACACGACACGATACGAGGTACACAAAATAAATAAATAAATAAATATATACAAAATATTTTATAACATAATTTAAAATATTATATTTAATTTTATAAAAACATATTTATGAATTCTGTTTGTACTAAACTTTAAAATTCAAAAATATAATGTGAACTTTCATAAATTTCGTGTAAACATTCATATTTTCGTTGCCATTCATTTCATTTCGCCTACTAATGTAACACCCCCAGAAACTATCCGGGAATATCACACGCCGCAGACCCTCTCCGTAAGAATCGACCAGGCTAAATACTGAACAAGACATCCTGACATGGCGAAATAACGGACCATGAGACCGATTTGGTCTTTCATCATTAACATACAACTCAAGGATACATAACTCTTCTAAGGCAATCGAGTTGTTCAATCATTCATTGTATCATTTTCATCGTGTTGTTGCCCAAAATATCTATCCGGAGATTAAATACTGCTGGAGACGGACAACAAACAACAATTGCGGGAGCACTTCCGAGAGAAGATAAATAAGACAAGATTTGCCGGGTTTGTTAGGCCCGGGCTTGAATCCTCTCGCGAGATGTTATTAATACAAATATTCGTGGATACAAGTATTAATGAGAGAAATCTAAATACAATGAGTGTAAAAAGACTCTGTTAATCCGGCTCTTGAGCGAAGCTCGGTGTTCTTCGTCCCCGCCGATCGTCTGCCTGATGAGAGAGGCCGGGAGAAGAAAAACCGAAAGATAGCTGTTGCCAAGAGTTGGAAATAGCCAAGTGTTATGTATTTTGCTTCTGTATGGTGTGAAATGCGAGAATGCAGAGAGAGAATCCAAGTGCAGGCTGCCTTCTTTATATAGGGGTTGAGGTGCCTTGTCTCCTAGTGGGCGATCGCCTCTCGGCCATTAATGTAATGGGGCGATCGTCCTAAAGGCCACATGGGCTGTCTGCCAAAAGTCTAAGGCTACAGCTGGTAGCCAGCTGTGCGGTCCAATGAGGATCCAGCACGCGTCCGGAAGTACTGTCACAGGAGGTCCCACTTTGTTACTTACGGCGGACTTTGTCAGTAGGCAAGGTAGGTGACAGGCTGTGGTCACCAGTCTTGTCCGTCAGCTCCTTTTGCAGGTCTGCGGCCCTGTTGGTAGGTAAGGTAGGTGACAGGTTTGTCAGCGCCTTTTGCGGATCTCGCACGCGTGGTGTGCCGTGGCTCGGCCTTGGCCGACTGGATGGCCATCGGCCCAGATCGTCATGATGCGGTCGTCTTTAGATGGACACCGAGGATCGTCCTCGGCCAGTCACTAAGGGTCGGCACTGGTCGGTCACCAAGGGTCGGTCGGCAGATGCCGAGAGAGGATCGTCCGCTAGTCGATCGCCAGGAGTCGGTCGCCGAGTACCGAGAGGCGATCGTATCTGAGGTCGATCGCTCGGCACCGGGACTTGTCCTGGGACCTTCGGGTCGGTCGATGTATCTCGCCCACTGGGTTAAGGCTCGGTCGCCTGGTCGCTGGTCGGCGGATCTGCCTTGGACGATCGACGGTGACTCGGTCGCCCGACCTCCGAGGCGATCGCCGGTCGGAAGGTGTTAATTCTTGACACAACAATTGCCCCCCAGCTTGCTCCTATGTTGAAGACATGGGGCGAGGTGGTTCTTGCTGGCGATCGTGTTCGGATGAGGACGGGCGATCTGAGCTGACTTAGGATTCGGACTTGGGCTATCATGGTCGATTGACTTAGCTATCTTTCGGTCTTGTACCTGCAAAAACAACATTGGCCGATCCCCCATGGAAACTTTGGTGGTTTCGCTTTGTTTGAGGAATCGTGCACAGTCGCGGAGATCGATGGACCGACTCCATGACCGTGTCTTGGTGCGCGAAGACATTGAGTGTCCCGTGACTCACTTTATTATGAGGGTCCTCTGTTAGGCTGCGCCTCGCCTCGTATTTAAACGAAGGGCGTGCGGTCTCGGTCTAGAGGAGTCCTTGCGCGGGGCAGCGTCGGATGAATCAACTCCACGCCCGCGGCTTGTTAGCTCTGCTTCCACCTCGGCCAGCCATGGAGATGGCCGACCTCGACGGTGTACGTTGAGACGGGGTTGTGGCATGTGTCCACCGATTAATGTTGGAGAGCCCTCGGACTACGCCGGCCTCGTATTTAAACGAAGGGCGGGCGATCTCGTCCGAAAGGGACCTTGCATGGCCGGGCGCCGGTTCCATCGATTGCCGTGGCCATGGCTTTATGATGTGCGGTGGAGGCGATTTTATGCCTTAGTCCGTCATGTTAGATCTTTGGATCAGAGGGCGATCGTGTCCTCCGGGTTGCTGATGATGTAGCGTGATGATCGGCGATCGGGCTGGAAGACTGGCGATCGTCGCTCGGCTGCCGATCGCTTTATTCGTAGGTTGATATCGGCGATCGGGCGGGAGATCGTCGTCCGGGCGCCGATCGCGCTGCTCACAGGCTAAGAAGGAACCTTTGCCTGGCCAGAAAATCTGCGGCTCTAGCCCGGAAGGCTGCGTAGGTTGTAGGTTGGGTCTTCGTGAGATGCCTGAACATAGGCGAAAAACCCTGAAATCCTCCTAGGACCGCGTAGAGTGCGGTCTCATCGCTTATGGGCTCGCCGTTGAGGATGATTACGTCTACCCGGTCGATGTAGTCCGAGTCGGACTCCTCTTCCCCCTGCTTGATGTGCATCATGCGAAGGGGACCTTCGGGTCGGACGACCCTGGTGGCGAAATACTCCGTGAAGACGTGCGCCAGCTGGTTAAACGAGCCAATGGACCGAGGCGGCAACGAGGCGTACCACCTGTGGGCGAGGTCGTCCAGCGTTAGAGGGAACATTCGGCACCTGGTCGCGTCTGATGCCCCACACCCGGTCATGTAGATGTTGAACTTCCTCAGGTGCACCTGGGGGTCCGTTCGCCCCTCGTACATAGGTGTTTGCGGGGGAGCGATCTTGTGCTGCACTGGGGCGAGCTCGATGTCGATCGTGAGCGGCTCGCTTGGCCCGGCGATCGTCTTCTTGGCGCCTGCCCTGGATTCCAGGAGCGCCTTCATGTCATCGAGTTGACGTTGCATCGCAGCCATCGCCGTGGCTTGGTCGCTTGCAGATCGGCTTTGGGAGCAGGAGCCGAGGCGATCGTGTACCGATCTCCGGACTCCGCTGCTGCCGGCCTCGGCAATTTGGCGAGGGGGAGCCGGAGTGGCCGCCTTTCCGGGAGTCGGGTAGCCGAGCTCCCGGTGACGGACTCAAACTCCGTCGTCTCGTAGGCCGGGTCCGGACGCCTTGGCCGCTGTGTCGGGTCACTGCCCAGGCGATCGAAGACAGAGGTGCCCCGGCTGGCGAGCGCCTCTTCTTGCGGACGGGAGCCTCCTGGCGACCGCTCGGCCAGCGACGCCTTGAGCTTCCGTTTGGACTTCCGGCGAACGGCCGAGGGGTTGATAGCAGGAGGCGCGTCGAGAGCACTCTGTCGCTCCTGTAGGACGGCCAGGGCCCCTTCGATCTGTTCCTTGGTTCGGAACCGATCGAGCGAGTGGCTTGGGCCGCCGTCCAGGGACGGGATCGAGCGTCTCTGACCACGGCGGCTACCCTCCACCATCGGTTGTGGCTCGGGCCGACGGAGCAGGGGTCCGCCAGTGGTCAGCGGCTTTCTTCGACGCGGAGGCGGAAGACATGTTTTCTGAAGGATTTCTTTGAAGTGCAGTAAGTGTCACTTCAAGTATCTGTCCCGAGAACAGTGAGTGTTCTTCGGGACGGTAGGTATAAAAATTCGAGGGTTGGACCCCTTCCTCTAGCGCCAATTGTTGTTGCCCAAAATATCTATCCGGAGATTAAATAGTACTGGAGACGGACAACAAACAACAATTGCGGGAGCACTTCCGAGAGAAGATAAATAAGACAAGATTTGCCGGGTTTGTTAGGCCCGGGCTTGAATGCTCTCGCGAGATGTTATTAATACAAATATTCGTGGATACAAGTATTAATGAGAGAAATCTAAATACAATGAGTGTAAAAAGACTCTGTTAATCCGGCTCTTGAGCGAAGCTCGGTGTTCTTCGTCCCCGCCGATCGTCTGCCTGATGAGAGAGGCCGGGAGAAGAAAAACCGAAAGATAGCTGTTGCCAAGAGTTGGAAATAGCCAAGTGTTATGTATTTTGCTTCTGTATGGTGTGAAATGCGAGAATGCAGAGAGAGAATCCAAGTGCAGGCTGCCTTCTTTATATAGGGGTTGAGGTGCCTTGTCTCCTAGTGGGCGATCGCCTCTCGGCCATTAATGTAATGGGGCGATCGTCCTAAAGGCCACATGGGCTGTCTGCCAAAAGTCTAAGGCTACAGCTGGTAGCCAGCTGTGCGGTCCAATGAGGATCCAGCACGCGTACGGAAGTACTGTCACAGGAGGTCCCACTTTGTTACTTTCGGCGGACTTTGTCAGTAGGCAAGGTAGGTGACAGGCTGTGGTCACCAGTCTTGTCCGTCAGCTCCTTTTGCAGGTCTGCGGCCTTGTTGGTAGGTGAGGTAGGTGACAGGTTTGTCAGCGCCTTTTGCGGATCTGCACGTGGGTGCTGTCCTGTGGCTCGGCCTTGGCCGACTGGATGGCCATCGGCCCAGATCGTCATGATGCGGTCGTCTTTAGCTGGACACCGAGGATCGTCCTCGGCCAGTCACTAAGGGTCGGCACTGGTCGGTCACCAAGGGTCGGTCGGCAGATGCCGAGAGAGGATCGTCCGCTAGTCGATCGCCAGGAGTCGGTTGCCGAGTACCGAGAGGCGATCGTATCTGAGGTCGATCGCTCGGCACCGGGACTTGTCCTGGGACCTTCGGGTCGGTCGATGTAGCTCGCCCACTGGGTTAAGGCTCGGTCGCCTGGTCGCTGGTCGGCGGATCTGCCTTGGACGATCGACGGTGACTCGGTCGCCCGACCTCCGAGGCGATCGCCGGTCGGAAGGTGTTAATTCTTGACACAACACATCGATTGGCCGTTCTAAGGTAATCGAGTTGTTCAATCATTCATTGTATCATTTTCATCGATTGACCGTTCTAGGGCAATCGAAATGTTCAATCATTCGTGGTGTCATTGTCATCGATTGACGATGTATTCCCAGACGAGTTACATGGTTGCCTTCACAAAGAGTTGTGGAATTCACGAGTGAGTTGGAGCCCGGTACGTCCCCGTTATCGAAGGCACCATACCGGATGGCCCCGACCGAATTGCAGGAGTTGAGGATTCAACTTGAGGAATTGTTCGAGAAAGGTTATCTCCGACCGAGTGCGTCCCCGTGGGGAGCACCAGTGTTATCTGTCAAGGAGAAGTATGGTCCGTTCGTGTGTGTATTAATTATCAGGAGTTGGACAGGATGATGATCAAGGATAAGTATCCTCTACCCCGCATCGATGATCCCTTAGATCAACTTCAGGGAACTTCAGTATTTTTTTTTAAGATCGACTTAAGATCTGGATATCATCAGTTGCGAATTTGAGAGTCGGATATCGCGAGGACGGCGTTTCAAACACGCTATGGCCATTAAGGGTCAAACAACTCGGGGTAACTCTCCCGTACTATCATCGGTTTCCTAAGTAGCCTCTTCGACTCCGTGTCTAGACCACTAAATTTTTAACCAAATGAATCGTCTTGTTCCTCAACTGTTTGATTCGCCGCTCTAAAACTCGTATAGGACGTTCCTCATATGAATGATCATCAGTGATCTCGATTTCGTCAAACTGAAGTATGTGACTCGGTTCGGCAACATACTTCCGTAACTGAGAGACGTGAAACACATTATGAATTCGGCTCAATGCCGGAGGTAAGGCCAATCGATAAGCTAGCTCGCCTACTCGATCTAAAATCTCAAACGGTCCAATGAATCTCGGACTCAACTTTCCCCTCTTCCCAAAACGAAAGATACCACAACTCGGGGATACCTTGACCAAAACATGGTCACCCGTCTCGAACTCTAATGGTCGACGACGATTATCTGCATATGATTTCTGTCGACTCTGAGCGGTCAACAAATGACTCCTCATCAAAGCTACCTTCTCACGGGCGGCTATAAGCATATCGGGCTTGGTGCCGATTGATTCCGATAAGTCATCCCAACACAAAGGAGATCGACAACGACGACCGTACAAGGTCTCGTATGGTGCCATCCTAATCGAAGAATGCCAACTATTATTATACGTGAACTCGATCAACGGTAGTTGGGCTTCCCAATCATCTTTCCAATCGAGGACACATGCCCTCAACATGTCCTCCAAAGTCTGAATAATCCTCTCTGATTGTCCGTCGGATTGAGGATGAAAAGATGTACTGAGATTAAGCTGAGTTCCCATAGCACGATGAACTGATTTCCAAAAATGAGACATGAATCATCCGTCACGATCGGAAACGATACTTTTGGGAGTACCGTGCAGTCTCACTATCTCTTTGATAAATAACTGGGCAAGTATCTCGGGACCCCACGTATCCTTAATTTCAAGGAAATGAGCTGATTTAGTTAAACGATCCACAATTACCCAGATTGTGTTCATGCCACGACGACTCGTCGGCAAACTCGTGATGAAGTCCATAGAAATATCCTCCCACTTCCACTCTGGAATAGGGAGAGGTTTCAGCATACCCGCCGGTCGCTGATGTTCTATCTTGACTTGCTGACAGGTCAAACATCTCGAAACAAATTCTGCGACTTCTCGCTTCATATTACTCCACCAGTAATTTTGTTTCAAGTTTTTATACATCTTGCTAGACCCCGGATGAACGGAATAAGGGGTAGCATGAGCTTCTCTCAAAATCGAGTTTTTCAACTCGTCAATCGTCGGTACGCACAACCGATTCTTAAAACGCAAAAATCCATCCTCGTGGACCACAAACCCGGGGGCTTTCCCCTGAGTTACATCCTCACGAATGCGTAACAGAAATGGGTCTGAACCCTGATTCTCCCTGATCGCCTCCTCAAGTGGCGATGAAATCTCCAACGTACAAAGTTGCCCTTGTACTCGCTGTAACCATACCTCGATCTCGGGTCTCAGAAATTCCTGTTGAAGTTCCTTCTAAACTGTTAATCGAGCAAGCATCTGCTCCTGAACGGACTTACGACTCAAGGCGTCGGCGACAACGTTCGCCTTGCCCGGGTGGTAAAGGATCTCGATATCATAATCTTTGATTAGTTCCAACCACCGTCTCTGTCGCATATTTAACTCCTTCTGAGTAAATATATACTTTAAACTCTTATGATCGGTGAATATCTGACAGGTAACGGCATAAAGACAATGACGCCAAATCTTCAATGCAAACACCACGGCTGCTAACTCCAGGTCGTGGGTCGGATAATTAACCTCGTAAGGTCTCAATTGCCGTGAAGCATAAGCAATAACTTTCCCGTTCTGCATGAGTACATATCCGAGACCCTGTCCGGACGCATCACTATAAACCACAAATCCTTCCGTCCCTTGCGGTAAAGAAAAGACAGGTGCTGAAATTAACCGGCTCTTGAGTTCTTCAAAACTCCGCTGACACGCGTCGGACCACGTGTATTTCTTATCCTTTTGCAAAGGTTCAATTAGCGCACGCTAAAGAGAGTACGTAGCGTGCGCTACTCCTCACACACATCACACTAAGAATATGACAATGGTGATAAACACGGCACAAAACTCCATCTTGATTGATGATGAATGACGACTGATACACGATACAATTACTCTGAACGATGAATACTATGATTGAATATGAGTGACAAATGATCATTAATGAGTGAAAATTATTGAGTGACAATTACTGAATGATAGATACTGAATGATAATGACTGAATTACAACCGGGTATTACATACACCCCCCCTTAAAAGAGTTTCGACTTATACCCATGCACGAGTCAAATACACTCACAAACAGAAAAATACGACAACGAAAAAGGCCATACAATGAGCTCCAACTAACTGCACACAGAACTAGCCTTCATGTGATTAGTATCATTCGTCTTCTATCATCATTCGTAACGATCCTGTGTTTAGCTCCCCAAGAACCTGCATGTACCTGGACGCAATACAGACATCCACCCCCAATTACTTGGGGGTTAGCAAAATTCCACTATTTTGCTAGTGCAAGTATTCAAGTCATCAAATATACCACGCAAATATTAGTCATATCAAACCAACAACAACAACACGATTTGAGAGGATTTTTCGAGGGTTTTAATATTTGTAAAATACTTCACATCTTTAAAATATGAATTATCACCTCGGCATTTTAAAGAAAATCTGAAAAGTCTTTTAGGACCTCAAGTCCTTGGAAGTAATATATATCAACTCGGAAGTTTTAGAAAACGACAGAAAATCTTTTGGGACTTCAAGTCCAAGATTATAAAACCTTTTTCGAAAATAATAGGGTCTTGGCCCAAATCTCGTTCATGCAACAAACATTTTTATAAATAGGAAATCTTTCGGGACCTTCCTTAGTTATAAAACCGTTTCAAATGGGTCTCGACCCAAAGTCATTTTCCGCAAAATATTCTTTACACAGTCGTTAGGGTCTCACCCCAAACTTTATTCAAACCACAATGCACAATAACAAGTCCATTTTACGACACCAAAGCATTACAACCAAGGAACTAAACACATACGACACATATTCTAATGTCATTCTAGCCAAGTACCAAGACCATATATATAATATATCTCAACATCGAGGATAAATGTTGTGATATTCCGGACATATCACAATTACTGAAAACATCAACATCAACATCACGAAAACCACACCTGGTAACCCGTGGCCGTACCCATTAGTATCGACCCCCAGAGGCCCCGTCGGACCATCTCCGGGTGGGAAACCACTTCTGTGACCGTACCCATTAGTATCGGCCCCCAGAGGTCCCGTCGAACCATCCCCGGGTGGAAGAACAACTCACGCACACTAGCGTTCACAACTTTCACAAATTCCGAACGTTGAATATAATGTATATAGTTATGGCACTTGCTAGAATGACCACTTACCGACACATGACCACGACCAAAGACTGCCGCAACTACAAACCATTCCTAGAATACGTCAATACCACAAGGTACCCATGAGCAACACATTCAACACTCAATATCTTCAAAGATTAACGACATGACTACCCCAACAACTTAACCATCTTAGACGCACCTCTACCCATCAACAAGTATACAAACCAATCAACTAATCTCAATAATTTCAATCCTATAATACACGATTTATAAATACGAGTAAACCATCACTCACACTTTGCATCACATCAATTCACATGATATAAGTCATATATGCAAGAACAGTTGCCTCGATAATTGATGCCGAAAGCTCCGACGAACACGACTCACCCGATCGATCCATTGAAATTCCAACCGCAATTGCCGCTCTTAATTAATTGATCAGATCAAACGACCAACGATAATCAACCCGGATCCATATCTCGATTCAACTAGTAATCGGGATCATAATCCAAATTCCTGAACGATTGTCTCAAATACGAACTCCGAACTCGGGCTCACACCATCGATCTAATTACACCAATCCAAATATATCAAAACCTTCGTCTATATCTACTCCTTCGCGTCTACAATCCAAAACGAACGTATACACCACAACAATTACTCGTACGCGCGCACACGCATATATACATACATGCCTACTTTTATATATATAGTATAATATATATACGCACATACTTCACACTTGCACACAGTGGCGCAGCTATTAAGGGGGGGGGGCGCCCACCAAATTTTTTTTGCGATGTAGGGGGTATATAGTTTTCGTGTAGAAAAATTTCGGTATATTCGGTTTCGACCCCCCAAAATTTCGGTATTACCCGAAAAATAGCTTTAGGAAAAAAAAATTTTAGATCCCGACCCCCCACCGAAAAACTTCTAGCTTCGCCACTGCTTGCACATATATATATATATATGAGAAATGCTACACATACACACATTTATACACACTTTCCTACACACTAACATCTCATCCATTTGTTTATTGTGGGACCCATTTGTTTATCGTGGGACCACATTAAATGAATGGATGAAATGTTAAGTGTGTATGAATGTGTGTATGAATGTGTGTATATATATATATATATATATATATATATATATATATATATATATATATATATATATATATATATATATATATATATATATATATATATATATATATATATATATATCCAAGACACACGCACACATTAAAGACACGCACACACATATACCCGCACACAAACACAGCTTTTCACACTCAAATGTGTTTACACACACACACGTAATTATACACACACAGAAATACACACAACTTTAGACACACACACACGCATAACTGTGATTGCACACACACACACTGTTGAGCCCGAGCCGGAACCCAGCCGCCGAACCCGGCGATACTCTTGTGTTAAAGAGAGTGACGTGTTGATAATAAAGATGGTGATGCTAGTGGAGAAAGCGTAACTAACTGCCACTCAGCATGTTGTTTCTAAACTCAGAAACTCAAAAAGATTTTTGAAGAAAAGGTGGTAATTTGGAATATTATCCAAATTGTATATTTCTTTAGATGGAATAATGTGTCATTTTAGAAAGCAATCCATAGATGCAAGTTTCATCTGCATTCAAGTGGGAGAATGGCAAGTTTGGTCCAAAATTATAGTAGGAGTGAGACGTTGAGTCCCGCGTTTGTTACACGTGTGATTTTTAATCCACAACTTTCAAAAATTGGCAAAGATGGTCCGAAATTGTAATTTTGTGGACTAAATCTGCTTAGATGGCAGATTTTTGCTTAGGTGGCCAAAATTCAGATTTTGTGAACTTATTTATTTTTATTTAAAAAAATCTATAAAATTAAATAAAAAATTTTGGACTATATTAATATTAAAAATATTAAAAATCAGTAATTTTATTTTTAATCCTCGAATAATAATATTGAAAAATAAAAAAAAGTTATTTTAAATTCGGAAATTAGAAAATCTAAAAATTTCTGAACTATTTAAAAAATTCGGAAATTAGTAAATTTATTAAAAAATATTAAAAATTTCGAATATTAATATTAATATTAATATTAATATTCGAAAATATTAAGAAATTGGTAATTTTATTTTTAATTCTGGAATATTAATTTAAAAATAAAAAAATATTGTAAATTTGGAAATTAGAAAATCTAAAAAATTATTAATATTCGGATAGCATGTGACCGTTAAAAAATTTCCAAGTTTAAAATAATTTTTTTTATTTTTTAATATTAATATTCCAGAATTAAAAATAAAATTACCGATTTTTTAATATTTTTAATATTAATATTAATATTAATATTTTTAATAAATTTACTAATTTCTGAATTTTTAGATTTTCTAATTTTCGAATTTAAAATAATTTTTTTATTTTTTAATATTAATATTCCAGAATTAAAAATAAAATTACCGATTTTTTAATATTAATATTAATATTAATATTCGGAAATTTTTAATATTTTTTAATAAATTTACAAATTTCTGAATTTTTTAAATAGTTCATAATTTTTTAGATTTTTTAATTTCCAAATTTAAAATAAATTTTTTTTATTTTTCAATATTAATATTCCAGAATTAAAAATAAAATTATCGATTTTAATATTTTTTAATATTAATATATTTCAAAATTTTTTTTTTAATTTTGCAGATTTTTTTTTAAATAAAAATAAATAACTTAACAAAATCTGAATTTTGGCCACCTAAGCAAAAATCTGCCAGCTAAGCAGATTTAGTCCACAAAATTACAATTTCGGACCATTTTTGCCAACATTTGAAAGTTGTGGACTAAAAATCACACGTGGAACAAACGCGGGACTCAACGTCTCACTCCTGCCATAATTTTGGACCAAACTTGCCATTCTCCCGCATTCAAGTTCAATCTTTTTTCCCAAACGTTCAGGTTCCAATTTCATGTTTAAAAAAAATCTATCTCCTTTTAATTAATCAAGATGATGCATGACCTCTCTCTTCTTTTCCACCCTTTCAACTTATGAGACCAGTAACATGGAGTAGGGTATTGCAAGTGCACCAATTCTAGTCAGATCAAAGATGCCATCTACTAGAAACCACCCTCGTTAGCCAAGGGCGTTACATACTGTTTCAATCACATCAACATATGACTCATGTAACTCAGGGAATAAAATAGATGGTGGTGGCAGAATAGCAGTAATAAATATGTACGTAAAAAAATATGAAGTAAATACTTTAGTAGTCCAAGTTGGAACCTTTTACAACAGTTTGAAGAAGCAGGTATAACCATATCACGAAGTATATCCACATCTGAGATATTCTGAATGCTCTCAGTTAATGCAGCTGACTTGCAAATTGTAGAGTTTAGTGTTAGTGTCAACTTCAGAGCAACCCTGCACAATAAGAAACAAGATATATGAAAATGGCAAGTCCAAGGACAAATACTGGTGCTGCTATTTGTCTTGGAGTAAGTAATACACATAGGTATATTTAGTCAGTAAAGATCAAGGTAATTCAGATCGATGTGACTACAAGGAAATGTACAACAAAACGAGATTTCTAACAAAAAACAAAAGCTTACCATTCGTGCATCTTCTAAGTATCTGGTGCTCTTTTTCACTCCACATTCGAGTACTTTCTGTATTGTCAATTATGAGTAAGATTTCTCGTGTGAACTTCAGACAAACGGAATGATGTGAATCGAGATAACGAGGTCTTGAGCATGCCGACTGGACCAATAACGAGGTCTCGATCAAAGAAGTTCAAAAATAATTTATTGACACTCGTCATTGATATGTTTAAAAATAACTATGTTATCAAAGACAACAAATTCGTGAGTAGTGTCGAAGACCAAGTTTTTCGTTTATTTTATCTTGGTGTATTTTAATTTGAATTGTATTTCTTGAGTTGTATATTTATATTTTGAGTTATATATAATTGAGTCGTGTAATATTAAAGTCGAAGACGATCGGAAAAGACGAACAAACAAACAAGGATGCAAATTCCCGCGCGTAAGACTGACACGCAGCAGTCTCGTATTTTGGCCATAACTTACTCGTCTGAAATCCTATTCAGGTGATTCAGGTGTCTATGGAAAGCTAAGAAATAGAGCTACAAATCTTGTTCAGACCATAGGACCAAATTCGGACCCATTGGAGCTCAGAAATGACAAAACAGACAGCATCGGATTTATGGTGACTTGTTGTCCTTGTTTTTCACACCTTAAAATCTTGGTCTTTGATATTTTGTCCCCTAAATATGTGTTGACTAACTTTGTATCAGAATTTAGGATCTTTGAATGTTGATTTTTCTATTTTGTAGGTTTCTTAGTTATTTCCTTGTTCACACTAGAGTTAGGTGTAAGATTTTGGCTATAAATAGCCTTGAAGTTTCATTGTAAGAGGGACCAAAGATTTTATGAAATTTAAGTGTTTGTATTAACAAACCTTTGTGAGTGCTTTCTTGTTTTGTTGAGTGTGTCTCCAAAATATCCCTTGTGTGATTTATATACTTATCAAGTGCAATCTTGTTAGTATTTATATTCCACCCCTTCCGAGTTGCTACGGCGTGTCATATAGAGGTTTGGAAGTAAAGCCCCATTTTACTTATTTTGGAAACATCCTCGGAACGAATTCATCTAGCGGTATCGGTTACCATAGCGTGTAGTGTGGGGGTCGCATCAGTTGGTATCGGAAATTTCAAAAGGACTTAAGTCAGCGACATTGAAAGTAGTGGAAACATTATACTCACCAGGTAGATCTACTTTATAGGCATTGTCGTTAATCCGCTCTAAGATTTGGAACGGTCCATCTCCCCTTGGCATTAGCTTCGATTTTCTTTGAATGGGAAATCGTTCTTTCCTCAAATGAACCCAAACCCAATCACCTGGTTCAAAGAGTACTTGTTTGCGTCCCTTGTTCTTCATTCTTGCATTGTGTTCGTTGCGCTTCTCAATTTGTTCACGAACTTTGGCATGTAATTGCTTCACCATCTCCACCTTTTCCTTGCCATCAAGGTTACTCCTGTCATCTATTGGAATAGGCAACAAGTCTAAAGGAGTTATTGGATTAAAACCATACACGATCTCAAATGGAAAAAATATCGTAGTAGAATGTACGGTTCGATTATAGGCAAACTCGATAAATGGTAAAGATGTTTCCCAATTTTTCAAATTTTTGTTAACAATAGTTCGCAACAATTGACCAAGCGTTCGGTTAACAACCTCGGTTTGACCATCAGTTTGGGGATGACATGTTGTAGAATAAAGCAATTTCGTCCCCAATTTTGCCCATAAGACCCTCCAAAAATGACTAAAAAATTTGGTATCTTTATCGGATACGATGCTTTTGGGCATACCATACAAACGAACAATTTCTTTGAAAAATATATTAGCAATATGTGTGGCGTCGTCCGTTTTATGATATGCAATGAAGTGTGCCATTTTGCTAAATCTATCAACTACAACAAAAATGGAGTCACAACCGGATTTCGCCCTGGGTAATCCTAATACAAAGTCCATAGAAAGATCGACCCAAGGTTCGGAAGGTACCGGAAGTGGCATATACAAACCATGCGGTAACACTCGTGATTTTGCTTTCCTACAAACAATGCATGAATTTACAACTTTAAAAACATCATGTTTCATTTTTGGCCAAAAGAAATGTTCATGCAATATTTCGTAAGTTTTAGCAATCCCAAAATGTCCCATTAGACCTCCACTATGTGCTTCTTTTACCAATAATTCCCGTGTTGAACAAAAAGGAATGCAAAGTTTATTTTCACGGAACAAGAATCCATTATCCCGATAAAATTTTTCTACTCCTTTTTTCTCGCAAGCGACATAAATATCATGGAAATCTTTATCCCCCTCATATGCTTCTTTCAATAAATCAAATCCCAAAAGTTTACAAGAAAGTGTATTGAGTAATACATACCTTCTTGACAAAGCGTCGGCGACAATGTTTTCCTTACCTTGTTTGTATTTGATGATGTAAGGAAAGGATTTAATTTCTTCTAACCACTTGGCATGTGTCTTGCTCAATTTACCCTGTCCTTTGAGATGCTTTAAGGATTCATGATCGGTATGAATCACGAACTCCTTAGGCTATAGGTAGTGTTGCCACGTACGTAGGGCTCGAACCAAAGCATACAATTCCTTGTCATAGGGCGGGTAATTCAATGTAGCTCCTCCAAGTTTCTCACTAAAATAGGCTATCGGCCTTTTTACCTGCATTAATACTGCTCCTATTCCTACTCCTGAAGCATCACACTCAATTTCAAAAGTGTTAGAAAAATCAGGTAATGCTAAGACAGGTGCGGTGCACAATTTATCTTTCAGAGTGTTAAATGCTTTTTCTTGTTCATTTCCCCAATTAAACTTAGCATGTTTCTTGACAAGTTCATTTAATGGGGCTGCAATTGTACTAAAATCTTTTACGAAGCATCGGTAAAACCCTACTAGGCCATGAAAACTTCTTACCTCTGACGCGTTCATCGGTCTAGGCCATTCTCGAATAGCCTTAACCTTTTCTTCATCAACTTTTATGCCGTCAGCACTAACGACATATCCAAGAAAAATAACTTCATTCATGCAAAAAGTACATTTCTTAAGACTAGCATATAATTGTTCCCTTCTCAAGGTAATTAAAGCTAATCTTAAATGTTCAACATGTTCTTCAACATTTTTGTTGTAAATGAGTATATCATCAAAGTATACAACAACGAATTTTCCGATGTATGCACGTAAAACATGATTCATTAATCTCACAAAAGTACTTGGTGCGTTCGTTAGTCCAAAGGGCATTACCAACCATTCGTATAATCCGTATTTAGTTTTGAAAGCCGTTTTCCATTCATCTTCTTCTTTCATACGAATTTGGTGATATCCTTTCATTAGGTCAATTTTAGTGAAAACACATGAACCATGTAATTCATCTAACATATCATCTAACCTTGGAATAGGGTGTCGATACTTAACCGTGATATTGTTTACTGCTCGGCAATCGGTGCACATTCTCCACGTTTCATCTTTCTTTGGCACGATGATCACAGGAACGGCACAAGGACTTAGACTCTCCCGGATATACCCAAGACTTAACAACTCCTCGACTTGTCTTTGGATTTCATTGGTCTCTTCGGGGTTGTGTCGGTATGCCGATCTATTTGGAATGACCGCTCTGGGCACAAAATCTATTTGATGTTCAATCCCTAGGATTGGTGGCAACCCTGCAGGTAGTTCTTCAGGAAAAACATGAACAAATTCCTGCAATAAAGATTCAATAGAACTCGGAATTATCCAGTTCCCGGGGTTAGTAGTAGCGCAAACTTTTCGAAAAATAATCAAGTACATGGGTGTATTTTCCTTGATATCTTCTTCAAGTTCCTTTGCACTTACGAGCATGCATTTTCTCAAATTTTCTTTTTCTTTCTTTTTTTCATTTTTTTTCAATTTTTTCATTTTTCTCATTTTTTTCATTTTTCTCGGTTTTTTCACTTTTTTCATTTTTCTCACTTTTTTCATTTTTTCATTTTTCTTTTCCTTTTCTTTTCTCGATTTTCCTTCAACTTCCTTTTCAAGACGAAGTTGATCTTCTTGTATTTGTACCTTAGTCATGGAAGCTAAGGTAATTTTCTTTCCGTCCTTCTCGAATGAGTAACGATTTTTCCTTCCGCTCAAAGTAGCATCTCGATCAAAATGCCATGATCTTCCCAACAAGATATGGCAAGCATGCATCGGAACGACATCACATAGGATTTCGTCTTGGTACCTTCCGATGGTGAGAGCCACAAGTACCTGTTTATTAACTCGAACTTCCCCACAATCATTTAGCCAATGTAAACGATACGGTTTAGGGTGTCTTCTTGTTGGAAGATCGAGTTCTTCCACTAGCATAGCGCTAATGACATTAGTGCAACTCCCGTTATCTATTATCACACTACAATTTTTATTTTTAATAAAACAATGTGCGTGAAATAGATTTTCTCTTTGTTCGTTAACT
The DNA here is from genome assembly GCA_033398695.1 of Orobanche coerulescens. NCBI lineage: Eukaryota > Viridiplantae > Streptophyta > Magnoliopsida > Lamiales > Orobanchaceae > Orobanche > Orobanche coerulescens. The sequence goes on along the minus strand of CM065805.1, from coordinate 58,674,888 downwards.
TCCTCCTCTTTTGCTTGAGAACTTAACACCCTCCGAACAACAAGTGCGGGTGCATACTCATACGTCTCATCATCACTCTCCACCTCTCTTGTCTCTTCTTCTTCTTCTTTTTCGCTTTCCGTTTCAATCTCCCCATCCCGAAGTACCCTCACCCGTTTGTTGGTGCATTCGGATGCTATATGTCCACGACCCTGGCACTTATAGCATTGGATGTCCCGGTTTCTCCTTTGGGTGCTTTCGATGGGTTTAGGATTCCCATCAAATTTTGGTTTGCTAGTACTCCCAACTTCAAACTTTCCTTTCAAGACACTCCCTTCTCTTTTATCAAATTTTTTAAATTTGTCTGAACTTACTTGAGATTGTTGTTTCCAAGGAGTAGAGTATCGCGTGGAATAGTTGTTGTTGCTCCCTATTTGTAAGCTCCGCTCGATTTTTACCGCCGCATATACCATGTCCTCGAATTCAACAAAGTGTTGTTTGTCAACTTCTTTAGCTATATCGGCTCTCATCCCGTGTAAAAACCTCGCCATGGTGGCCTCTCTCGATTCCCGAACATTGGCCCGGATCATCAACATCTCCATTTCCTTTCGAAAATCTTCAATGTTTCTCGAGCCTTGCTTTAAAGATTGTAAGCGAGAAAATAGTTCCTTAAGATAGTAATTAGGAACAAATCTTTTCCGCATAACAACCTTCAATTCTTCCCAACCGCTAACCGGTCTCTCCCGACTCCTCCTTCTCTCCGTCACAAGTTGGTCCCACCAAATGCTTGCATATTCTGAAAATTCGGTTATTGCTAACCTCATTTTCTTCTCATCGGAATAGTTGTGGCAATCGTAAATGGTCTCCAACTTCCTTTCCCAATCGAGATATGTGTCCGGATCACTTCTCCCTTCGAAAGATGGGATTTTCATTTTGATGTTTCCCATATTCCAATCCTCCTCGTCTCGGACATATCTTCCTCGCCTTCCTTCCTCGTCCTCCTCGCCCTCCTCGATGTACAAACCTCGGAGTTTTCTCCTCGGAATTCATCAAATCTTCATCATCATAGCCTCCAACCTTCGTACGGGCTCCTCTTCTCTACCCTTCATGAGAGTAGCAATTGTTTCCTCTTGCTTATCTAGTCTTCCGACTATTTGAGCAAGTTGTTGTACAATATTTTGAAGGATAAGATTTTGCTCGTCTCTTTCGGTTCCTGACAATTTTTTTCTTTTTTTTTTCTTTTTTTTTTTTGTTTTTTTATTTTTTACAAGAAAATTTCCTCACAAGATCCTCATGTGTATCGCTCAATCGCTCACACTTGCGTATCTCTCGTTTGGCTTTTTCTTAATTCCTCACAATTTTTTTTGCCTTTTTACACGACTTACAAGGTGATTTTAGGTGATTCAAATCAAGTTTCTTCTTGAAAGAACTCAAATCCCACGATCCCCCAAAGATTGTGAATGACGATAAGACAAAAAAATGGAAAGATGAGAGCAAAAGATTTTGGAATAGTTTAGAATATGGAACGGAACGAAAAGTATGATAATTGTTTGATAAGATCGATCAAAATTCGTTCTTCTCTTCTTCCTTGATATTTTTTTTCTTCTTTTTTTTTTTTTTGGTAATGAAATGAATGGATTGATATTTGATATTCGATCCGCAAGCTTAAAATCACCAGATGCCCGGAGGCTAAGGAACAAGTTCTTCCCCTGGCCTCGGCTTGAAGAGTTATCAAAAACAATCAAAACCTTCACGACTTATAATTTTTTTTTTAGTAATGAAATGAATGGAGTGATATTTGATATTCGATCCGCAAGCTTAAAATCACCAGACGCCCGAAGGCTAAGGAACAAGTTCTTCCTCTGGCCTCGGCTTAAAGAGTTATAAAAAACAATCAAAATCTTCACCACTTATATATATTTTTTTTTCTTTTTTTTTTTATGTGAAGAAGATGGAAGATTTAGAAGATAAAGGAAATAATAGGATGGTAAGATAGGAAGATTATGGTAATGAAGGAAAATAGATGATACCACTTAGTTTTGGAATAACCGAGTTCCGAAGCCAACTGATGCGACCCCCACACGACACGCTATGGTAACCGACACCGCTAGATGAATTCGTTCCCAGGATGTTTCTAAAATAAGCAAAATAGGGCTTTACTTCCAAACCTCGACACGCCGTAGCAACTCGAAAGGGGTGGAATATAAATACTAACAAGATTGCACATGATAAGTATATAAATCACACAAGGTATGTTTTGGAGACACACTCAATAAAACAAGAAAGCACTAACAAAGGTTTGTTAATACAAACACTCTCAAATTTTATAAAATCTTTGGTCCCTCTTACAATGAAACTTGAGAAATTATTTATAGCCAAAATCTTACACCTAACTCTAGTGTGAACAAGGAAACAACTAAGAAACCTATAAAATAGAAAAATCAACATTCAAATATCCTAAAATCTGATACAAAGTCAGTCAACACATGTTTAGGGGACAAAATATCAAATACCAAGATTTTAAGGTGTGAAAACAAGGACAACGAGTCACCATAAATCCAGTTCTGTCTGTTTTGTCATTTCTGAGCTCCAATTGGTCCGAATTTGGTCCTATGGTCTGAACAAGATTTGTAGCTCTCTTTCTTAGCTTTCCATAGACACCTGAATCACCTGAATCGGATTTCGGACGAGTAAGTTATGGCCAAAATACGAGACTGCTGCGTGTCAGTCTTACGCGTGTGGAATTTGCATCCTTGTTTGTTTGTTCGTCTTTTCCGATCATCTTCGACTTTAATATTACACGACTCGATTATATACAACTCAAAATAAAAAATACAACTCAAGAAATACAATTCAAATTAAAATACACCAATATAAAATAAACGAAAAACTTACTGTTCGACAACTTCGACACTACTCACGAATTTGTTGTCTTTGATAACATAGTTATTTTTAAACATATCAATGACGAGTGTCGATAAATTATTTTTAAACTTCTTTGATCGAGACCTCGTTATTGGTCCAGTCGGCATGCTCAAGTCCTCATCCGGATTCTTCATAATATCTCGATTCACATCACGGAAGTAGTTGCCTAAGTTCAACAAGCATTAAGATTGATTCCACGCATAATCAGTAAAATAGATGAGCACATACAACTTCCTTATGCATGCAATGGAAGGAAATCTAACAATAAAAGCTGAAAATACAATAATTTGGTCGAATCCATTTATAAGGTTTGAAGGAGGATTATATTCACTGTTTCCTGGTGGTTTTTAAACCACAGATCCTTTCTTGTAATTGATACTATTAGAAAATGGTGCATTGTTATTTAGTTAGGTTTCTATGCTTTATTTAGGATACCTCATCGCCTTTGCGATCATATGTTTCAAACTATGTAATTTCTTTGTGGTTTCCTCTAAGGAAACTATAAGGTATTGGAAAAAACACCTTTACTTGGACTGTTGGAAGAAAAAATTAGAGTCTCTTAGAGATTTCTATCTTCGAGCAGAAGGTAGCAAAAAACTCATAGCAAAAACCAAGATAGCTTAGTATAACATATGATGCCAATTCAGACAGCCCTATGTACAGAACAAAATATAGATTATCATTTGATCGACTTTAGAACAATAGAACTAGTAACAAAATAGCTTAGTATAACATTTGATTGACTTCAAAACTAGTAACAAAATATGTTTCCTATTCCTATGGTTAAACTGATAAAAAGCAAACTGACGAGATCATAAAAAATATGTAATAAGCTGGGATACGTGAAGCAAACTTATATGCACTCATCAACCTATCCATCCACAAAATCACTGTACCTTTAAAGTTAACATAGGTGATGGTACTAACACACTGATTGGCTGATCCAGAGCACTGTATAAAGCTTCAGTAATGGCACAAGCCACAGTTTACCCAATAGGATGACCACCCATATTGGTAACATACTAACATCTGTTCCCTCAGAGCGAAAATGAAACTGAATAACTTGATTCCCTTTAAAAAAAAAACACATTAAGCACCGTTGAGTATTGGTCCGAATCGGGTGACGAATTATTACAATAATTATAACAAATATAACTATTACACAAATCTACTCGGGATAGGGATTAGGGATTACACAACTTCTATTTAAATAAATTAAACTAAAATACTGGAAAATAAAAAACAGTGAGTAAAGAAAATGCAAACCAAACGGCCGAAACCGATCGGAAGTGATGTCACTGTCGAAATCAGCCCGGCTCAGTCCTCCGTCTCCGTAGCCACGTCCAGGACTCAAATGACCCGCGGCCAGCACCAGAAAACGGAACCCACCACCGGACCGGAAGCAACCACCGGAGGAATCGAAGCACTCAGCAAGATTCAACCGAAAACCCCCAGAAAACTCAGATCCCGAATTATCTCACAAGCCTCACCCTCAAGTCACTCGATTTATTTCACAGAGAAAAAGAATCGAAGTAAACAAATTACTTGCTCTCAATTCGTTTTGTTGTTCTTTCATCTCACACGGAAATGATATTTATAGGAGAATCGGAACAACAAACGAAGAGAGAAAATCGGACCAGATTTGGTTTCCATATCAGAGGAGCGAAGTCAACCGAGGAGAAAGGGGAAACAGAATCGGGAGAGATAAGGGGGGTGGAGGCGGAAACAGAAAGAGAGAAAATGAGGGTAGGGTTTGCTGTGGGGGGTAGGTTTTATATTAGGGGTATTATAAAACCAACGGCCGGGATTAAAAGGAACCAAATAAATGGCCAGGATTAATCCGGTCATAATGGGCTGCTTCCAAGGTTACGGGCTGGGTCAATTTCGAAGTGGGCTGCAGGAGAATTATTTTCGGGCCCTCACAATTTTATTCATTTGGCCCAAATAAACCCAACAATTCTCCACCTGGGCCAAATGAGTCATCGGGGTACATAAAGGAGACAGAGGTCATCATCGCCGTAGGACACCACCTGCACACAAAACACTAAGTAAGTACAGGTAATCACAAAGAAAGGTAACAACAATCACTAAGACAGTAGGGCCATCACAAAGATAGCGAGGTAATTCACTAAGAATGCAAAGCCATCACAACGAAGGCAAAGACTAAGAGTTAGTCTTGTGTTCCTAAGTGCAGCAGGTCGGTGCAGGTCAGGAACTTCTCCAAAGGTAGGCATTTGGTGCCCATATCTGCAGGGTTGAATTGTGAAGGAATTTTTCCAAGCTCAAGTTCACCTTTTTCAACAATATCACGAATAAAATGAAATTTAACATCAATATGTTTAGTGCAGTCGTGAAAGACAGGATTTTTGCATAACTGAATTCCAGATTGACTATCCGAAAATACCACGACCTTTTCTTTTAGACAACTGATTTCAGATAAAAGACCCTTTAGCCATATGGCTTCTTTAAACGCCTCAGTTGTAGCAACATATTCAGATTCAGTCGTAGATAAGGCAACAACATTCTGTAACTGAGATTTCCAACTAATGCAAGAGCCACAAAGGGTAAACACATAAGAGGTCGTGGATTTTCGATTGTCACGATCATTAGCAAAGTTAGAATTGACATATCCAACAAGTTTAACACCATCACCAGATTTAGAAAACTTAATACCAACATCCATAGAGGATTTCAAATAACGGAAAAGCCACTTCAAGGCTTCCCAATGTGGCATACGAGGATTAGACATGTATCTACTCAAACAACTAACAGAATAGGCTATATCGGGCCTAGTACTAACCATGAGATACATGACTGATCCTATAGCATTAGCATATGGAACTTTTTCCATTGATTTTTCTTCTTCACTAGTTTTAGGAGATTGATCTTTGCATAATAGAAAATGAGCAGCTAGAGGCACAGAAGCAGGTTTTGCGGCAGTCAAAGAGAATTTTTCAAGTATTTTCTCAATGTAGGAAGACTGATTTAGGAACAAAGAACAGTTTTTCCTATCTCTAACAATGTTCATGCCTAAAATTTTCTGGGCATCTCCAAGGTATTTCATGTCGAATTGTTCACTAAGACACGATCTAACATGATCAATCAATTTCATGCACGGACTCACAAGTAACATGTCATCCACATAGATAAGCAAGAAGATAGGAACAGTGGAGTTTTCTTTAAAATAGAGGCAAGGGTCATACGAACTACGTTTGAATTTTAAAGAAAGCATGTAAGAGTCAAATTTCTTGTTCCATTGCCTTGGAGACTATTTGAGGCCATAAAGAGCCTTTTTAAGAAGGCAAACGTGATCAGGTTTATTAGAGTCGACAAAACCTTCTGGCTACCTCATATAAATTTTCTCATTTAATTCACCATGAAGAATGGCTATTTTAACATCCATTTGTTTTAATTCCCAATTGAAGTGAGCAACTAAAGCAAGCATGACATGCACGGTGGTGAATTTCACAACAGGAGCAAATATCTCAGTATAATCAATTCCTTCCTTTTGAGTGAAACCTTTAGCAACCAACCTAGCTTTAAATCTGATATTCTCTACTTCATTCTTAACCTTGAATAACCACTTACAGTCCACAAGAGAACAACGATCAGGTTTTGGAACAAGAGTCCAGGTTTGGTTAACATGCAGGGAGTTCATTTCATCATTCATAGCATTTAACCAATCAGAAGCATTTTCAGATTTTAAAGCATCTTTGTAGCTTTTAGGTTCGTTATTATCTAATGATTCAAACACATTGCAAGCGTGAGACATCATATGAAAATCATCAAAGTGATGCGGCCTCCTAACATTCTCTCTTCTAGGCCTATCTTTGGTTAATTGATAGTTGGACAGATCAGCACTTTCATCAACATTCTCAATTATTTCATCACTAGGATTTTCAGAGGGATTTTCATTTTCAGCATGCAAAGTTTCATCATTTTCAGGCCCCACCTCACTCAGAGTAGGGTAGTTAGAAACAAATTCTGGATTAGATATGTGCACGGGTGCAGGTGCAGGATGTTCAAGACAAGGAAATTCATTTTTATTAAATATAACATCCCTACTAATTAGCACCTTAAACCCTGGTTAGCTTTTAAGCCATAACCTAAATCCTTTAACTCCCTCCGGGTAGCCTAAGAACACACATCTTATCGATCTAGGTTCTAGTTTATCATGTTTATGATGAACATATGGAGCACACCCAAATACACGAAGATTTGAGAAATCAATATTACCACCAGTCCACACAGATTCTGGATAGTTTCCATTCAAAGGAACAGATGGAGATCTGTTTATAATATAGGCAGCCGTAGATAAAGCCTCACCCCAAAAACGTTTTGACAATCCGGAGCTAACGAGCATAGACCTTACCCTATCAAGGAGGGTTCGGTTCATGCGCTCGGCGATTCCGTTTTGTTGGGGGGTGTAGGGTGTTGTCCTATGCCTTTGAATACCACTTTACGCACACAAAGTATCAAACAAATTATTGCAAAATTTCAGACCGTTGTCAGTTCTCAAAATTTTAATTTTCTTACCGGTTTGATTTTCAATTAAAATTTTCCACATTTTGAACGTGTCAAACACATCAGATTTGTTCTTAAGGAGAAACACAAAGACTTTCCTGGAATAATCATCAATCACAGACAAAAAATATCGGTTTCCGCCATGTGTCGGAACACTGGCAGGCCCCCACACATCAGCATGTAGACACTCAAACATATTTGAACTCTTAGGGGGGTTTGGGGAAGGTGAATGAGGAAAGTTCGCACGATGTTGCTTACCATACACACAGTTATCACAAAATGGCAAGTCAGATATTTTATCATTCCCAAAACAACCATTTTTATGCAGTATTTCAAGACCTTTACCACTGATGTGACCTAACCGTTTATGCCAGATTTCAGTTTTATCTCCATGGACTGCATTAACGGAAAAGTTACTAACAGTGGAGCAAATATATAAGTTCAGTTTACGAATGGCGACAAAAAAGGTTTTGGGACCTCTCGTAACTTTCATTGCACCCTTACCCCATGTACCTTCAAAACCATCATCTTCAAGACATGCACACGACATTAAATTATGAGCTAAGTGAGGAACATGCCTAACATTTTCCAAAGTTATCGAATTTCCAGATTCAAATTTAAGGCACACGGTTCCTATTCCAGCAACATCTCATTTTACATGATCAGGCATAGACACATATCGATTTTTCAAATCACGATAGCTAGAAAAAAGTTGTTTGTATGGAGTCATGTGAAATGTGCATCCAGAATCAACCAGCCAATCATTTTCACCAAGGTCAGCTAACACAGAGTTCACAGAGGCATGCATGGCATCAGAAATCATAAACACATCACCTAGATTTTCACTGATAGCTAGGTTATCCTGTTCAGATTGCTGGTTCTTCTTAGGTTTAGTGCAGTCTTGAATGTAGTGACCGTATTCACCACAATTGTAACATTTACGATTAGTAGGTCTAGGTTTAAACCGAAATTTTTCATTGCCCTTTTTCTTGTTGGCTTGGTTATTTTGACTGTTGGAAGACTTTTTATTTTGAAAACGTTTTTGTGGTCTTCCTTTGACAAAATTAACCTCGCCAAGATTTCTAAGGGCGGCACCTTTATTGTTTTTCAAATCTAATTCTTTGCTTTTCAATCCGTTAACAACAATGTCCAAGGTCACTTGATCTCTACCATATTTAATGGCAGATTTCACATCACTGTAAGAATCAGGAATAGCATTCAAAAGAACAATCGGAGTGTAATCATCGATGTTTATATCTCCAATTAACTTTATATCTTGAACCAGTTTTGTAAACACGTCTAAATTAGCATCGATGTCTTTATTTAGATCAAGCTTGTAGCGGAAAAATTTTTCAAGAAGAAAGCTTTATCAAGGCGTGAAGTTTCAGTATACATTTCTTCTAATTTTTCCCATAATTCTTTAGCCGAACCATGTTTACCTAATTTCCTTATCACAGAGTCAGATAGGTTCAAGATAATCGCAGAATAAGCAAACTCATCAAATTCAGCCCTTTTATCCGCAGTCACATTAGAAGCGAAAGAGTTATCGATAGCTTTGAAATATTTTTGTTGAATGAGTATGCTTTTCATTTTCTGTTGCCAAATGGCAAAATAACCTTTTCCATCAAATGGGGCCACAGAGAAGGCAGAGATTGTTCCCATTTTAATTTTCAAAATGAACAAAGTTTTTGAAAATTTGTGAAAAACACAAACAAGAAGGAAACGGTTAATTTTATCAAAACTCAGAAACACAAAGTAATCAATAAAATCACACAGATAAATAAAATTAAGCGAATCCGAAAAATTCAATACCAGGCCCCTATAAGATCCGAGGACACTTAAGCGGTCCAGGCAGGAGGGTTTTAATGCCCGATTATGAAAAATCCAGATTCAAAATGAACACGAAGTAATATCGCAGTAATAAACACACAGAATATTACCAACAATGCGTCAACTAACATACGCAGCAGAAGCAATAACAACAGGGCCGAGACAGTCAATCCAAAATAATATCACGAAGAACAGTGGGCCGAGAATAACACGAAGGACAGCAAGACCCGAACAATAACACAAAGAGCAGTGAACGAAAAATATCACAAAGAATCAGTGAGCATAAAAAACAGTAAAGAGGAGGGTAAAGCCGATATACCTGAGCGATCCGGGTTGACCCGATTCAGACAGATCCGAACCAAAGCTCTGATACCAATGTTGAGTATTGGTCCGAATCGGGTGACGAATTATTACAATAATTATAACAAATATAACTATTACACAAATCTACTCGGGATAGGGATTAGGGATTACACAACTTCTATTTAAATAAATTAAACTAAAATACTGGAAAATAAAAAACAGTGAGTAAAGAAAACGCAAACCAAATGGCCGAAACTTTTTTTTCATTTTTTTTATTTTTTTCATTTTCTCATTTTTTTCATTTTTTTCATTTTTCTCGGTTTTTTCACTTTTTTCATTTTTCTCGCTTTTTTCATTTTTTCATTTTTCTTTTCCTTTTCTTTTCTCGATTTTCCTTCAACTTCCTTTTCAAGACGAAGTTGATCTTCTTGTATTTGTACCTTAGTCATGGAAGCTAAGGTAATTTTCTTTCCGTCCTTCTCGAATGAGTAACGATTTTTCCTTCCGCTCAAAGTAGCATCTCGATCAAAATGCCATGATCTTCCCAACAAGATATGGCAAGCATGCATCGGAACGACATCACATAGGATTTCGTCTTGATACCTTCCGATGGTGAGAGCCACAAGTACCTGTTTATTAACTCGAACTTCCCCACAATCATTTAGCCAATGTAAACGATACGGTTTAGGGTGTCTTCGTGTTGGAAGATCGAGTTCTTCCACTAGCATAGCGCTAATGACATTAGTGCAACTCCCGTTATCTATTATCACACTACAATTTTTATTTTTAATAAAACAACGTGTGTGAAATAGATTTTCTCTTTGTTCGTTAACTTCCTCCTCTTTTGCTTGAGAACTTAACACCCTCCGAACAACAGGTGCGGGTGCATACTCATACGTCTCATCGTCACTCTCCACCTCTCTTGTCTCTTCTTCTTCTTTTTCGCTTTCCGTTTCAATCTCCCCATCCCGAAGTACCCTCACCCGTTTGTTGGTGCATTCGGATGCTATATGTCCACGACCCTGGCACTTATAGCATTGGATGTCCCGGTTTCTCCTTTGGGTGCTTTCGACGGGTTTAGGATTCCCATCAAATTTTGGTTTGCTAGTACTCCCAACTTCAAACTTTCCTTTCAAGACACTCCCTTCTCTTTTATCAAAATTTTTAAATTTATCTGAACTTACTTGAGATTGTTGTTTCCAAGGAGTAGAGTATCCTGTGGAATAGTTGTTGTTGCTCCCTCTTTGTAAGCTCCGCTCGATTTTTACCGCCGCATATACCATGTCCTCGAATTCAACAAAGTGTTGTTTGTCAACTTCTTTAGCTATATCGGCTCTCATCCCGTGTAAAAACCTCGCCATGGTGGCCTCTCTCGATTCCCGAACATTGGCCCGGATCATCAACATCTCCATTTCCTTTCGAAAATCTTCAATGTTTCTCGAGCCTTGCTTTAAAGATTGTAAGCGAGAAAATAGTTCCTTAAGATAGTAATTAGGAACAAATCTTTTCCGCATAACAACCTTCAATTCTTCCCAACCGCTAACCGGTCTCTCCCGACTCCTCCTTCTCTCCGTCACAAGTTGGTCCCACCAAATGCTTGCATATTCTGAAAATTCGGTTATTGCTAACCTCATTTTCTTCTCATCGGAATAGTTGTGGCAATCCTAAATGGTCTCCAACTTCCTTTCCCAATCGAGATATGTGTCCGGATCACTTCTCCCATCGAAAGATGGGATTTTCATTTTGATGTTTCCCATATTCCGATCCTCCTCGTCTCGGACATATGTTCCTCGCCTTCCTTCCTCGTCCTCCTCGCCCTCCTCGATGTACAAACCTCGGAGTTTCCTCCTCGGAATTCATCGAATCTTCATCATCATAGCCTCCAAATCGAATGGGTTCCGGTCCCCTTCGTACGGGCTCCTCTTCTCTACCCTTCGTGAGAGTAGCAATTGTTTCCTCTTGGTTATCTAGTCTTCCGACTATTTGAGCAAGTTGTTGTACAATATTTTGAAGGATAAGATTTTGCTCGTATCTTTCGGTTCCTGACAATTTTTTTCTTTTTTTCTTTTTTTTTTCTTTTTTTTTTCCTTTTTTTTTCTTTTTTTTTCCTTTTCTTTTTTTCTTTTTTTTTTTTTTTTTTATTTTTTGTACAAGAAAATTTACTCACAAGATCCTCACGTGTATCGCTCAATCGCTCACACTCGCGTATCTCTCGTTTGGCTTTTTCTTAATTCCTCACAATTTTTTTTTTGCCTTTTTACACACAACTTACAAGGTGATTTTAGGTGATTCAAATCAAGTTTCTTCTTGAAAGAACTCAAATCCCACGATCCCCCCAAAGATTGTGAATGACGATAAGACAAAAAAATGGAAAGATGGGAGCAAAAGATTTTGGAATAGTTTAGAATATGGAACAGAACGAAAAGTATGATAATTGTTTGATAAGATCGATCAAAATTCGTTCTTCTCTTCTTCCTTGATATTTTTTTTTTTTTTGGTAATGAAATGAATGGATTGATATTTGATATTCGATCCGCAAGCATAAAATCACCAGATGCCCGAAGGCTAAGGAACAAGTTCTTTCCCTGGCCTCGGCTTGAAGAGTTATCAAAAACAATCAAAACATTCACGACTTATAATTTTTTTTTTAGTAATGAAATGAATGGAGTGATATTTGATATTCGATCCGCAAGCTTAAAATCACCAGACGCCCGAAGGCTAAGGAACAAGTTCTTCCTCTGGCCTCGGCTTAAAGAGTTATCAAAAACAATCAGAATCTTCACCACTTATATATATTTTTTTTCTTTTTTTTTTTATGTAAGAAGATGGAAGATTTAGAAGATAAAGGAAATAATAGGATGGTAAGATAGGAAGATTATGGTAATGAAGGAAAATAGATGATACCACTTAGTTTTGGAATAACCGAGTTCCGAAGCCAACTGATGCGACCCCCACACGACACGCTATGGTAACCGACACCGCTAGATGAATTCGTTCCCAGGATGTTTCCAAAATAAGCAAAATAGGGCTTTACTTCCAAACCTCGACACGCCGTAGCAACTCGAAAGGGGTGGAATATAAATACTAACAAGATTGCACATGATAAGTATATAAATCACACAAGGGATGTTTTGGAGACACACTCAATAAAACAAGAAAGCACTAACAAAGGTTTGTTAATACAAACACTCTCAAATTTTATAAAATCTTTGGTCCCTCTTACAATGAAACTTCAAGGCTATTTATAGCCAAAATCTTACACCTAACTCTAGTGTGAACAAGGAAACAACTAAGAAACCTATAAAATAGAAAAATCAACATTCAAATATCCTAAAATCTGATACAAAGTCAGTCAACACATGTTTAGGGGACAAAATATCAAATACCAAGATTTTAAGGTGTGAAAACAAGGACAACGAGTCACCATAAATCCAGTTCTGTCTGTTTTGTCATTTCTGAGCTCCAATGGGTCCGAATTTGGTCCTATGGTCTGAACAAGATTTGTAGCTCTCTTTCTTAGCTTTCCATAGACACCTGAATCACCTGAATCGGATTTCGGACGAGTAAGTTATGGCCAAAATACGAGACTGCTGCGTGTCAGTCTTACGCGTGTGGAATTTGCATCCTTGTTTGTTTGTTCGTCTTTTCCGATCATCTTCGACTTTAATATTACACGACTCGATTATATACAACTCAAAATAAAAAATACAACTCAAGAAATACAATTCAAATTAAAATACACCAATATAAAATAAACGAAAAACTTACTGTTCGACAACTTCGACACTACTCACGAATTTGTTGTCTTTGATAACATAGTTATTTTTAAACATATCAATGACGAGTGTCGATAAATTATTTTTGAACTTCTTTGATCGAGACCTCGTTATTGGTCCAGTCGGCATGCTCAAGTCCTCATCCGGGTTCTTCATAATATCTCGATTCACATCACGGAAGTAGTTGCCTAAGTTCCACAAGCATTAAGATTGATTCCACGCATAATCAGTAAAATAGATGAGCACATACAACTTCCTTATGCATGCAATGGAAGGAAATCTAACAATAAAAGTTGAAAATACAATAATTTGGTCGAATCCAATTATAAGGTTTGAAGGAGGATTATATTCACTGTTTCCTGGTGGTTTTTAAACCACAGATCCTTTCTTGTAATTGATACTATTAGAAAATGGAGCATTGTTATTTAGTTAGGTTTCTACGCTTTATTTAGGATACCTCATCGCCTTTGCGATCATATGTTTCAAACTATGTAATTTCTTTGTGGTTTCCTCTAAGGAAACTATAAGGTATTGGAAAAAACACCTTTACTTGGACTGTTGGAAGAAAAAATTAGAGTCTCTTAGAGATTTCTATCTTCGAGCAGAAGGTAGCAAAAAACTCATAGCAAAAACCAAGATAGCTTAGTATAACATATGATGCCAATTCAGACAGCCCTATGTACAGAACAAAATATAGATTATCATTTGATCGACTTTAGAACAATAGAACTAGTAACAAAATAGCTTAGTATAACATTTGATTGACTTCAGAACTAGTAACAAAATATGTTTCCTATTCCTATGGTTAAACTGATAAAAAGCAAACTACTCTAAGTTCTACATCTACCCCAATCACTTAATCTAAAGCCAGTCACTAGTTTTTCCAAATTGTCCAAGATTGATTTAAGGTCTTATATGATTCAGAGGTTGACCACAGTATGCCTTAAATAAAGGGTTGACATTGAACTTGACGAGATCATAAAAAATATGTACTAAGCTGGGATACGTGAAGCAAACTTATATGCACTCATCAACCTATCCATCCACAAAATCACTGTACCTTTAAAGTTAACATAGGTGATGGTACTAACACACTGATTGGCTGATCCAGAGCACTGTATAAAGCTTCAGTAATGGCACAAGCCACAGTTTACCCAATAGGATGACCACCCATATTGGTAACATCTGTTCCCTCAGAGCGAAAATGAAACTGAATAACTTGATTCCCTTTAAAAAAAAACACATTAAGCACCAAAAGCACCGTCACACGTTAATGAAAAAAACTAACACATTAAGCATAAGAGTGCCAGTGATATCAGCATTGCCACCAAAAGCATCGTCACGCGTCAATGAAAAAACAAAGCACTCATGAGGATTTAAACCAGCTGAGAAGAGGTTGGGAATCGTTGTACAGGATCTAACTATGCGATGTCTGTGCATCAGGAACATTCGTCTGGTGGTTCCACGAAGCACAAGACAGGTGACGCCGTGACGGGGACCTGATAAAGATAATGGAGCTAACGAGTGTGCTACCCCACAAACAGGCTATGCTGGAACAGTTTTTGCACATTGCCTTTGCTCCCCGCCTTTAGCATAGCTATAAATAAATTACTACTGCCCGAGTACTTGGAAGCCAGAGTTTGCATGTCCCGGAAAACTGATTTGGCTGCAGAAACTGAAGCCTGGAAAAGTTCTTAGTTGTCGAGCGATCAAAGTCTTCCATGTAATCACTCTCTTCAGATCAATCTACAAGAAAATCTTAGTTGCAACCCACCATCAGCAAACTGGCATTGGATAGCCTTTCTGCTTCCTGCAGGGCACATGATATATCATCCAGAAGATTCTTGTGAGACTCGAATCTTGGGATGGGTAAAGATCTGGTGATGAGACAGTGCATACCCTCTTTAACAGACACTCGCGAAAAACTTCCTCCCCACTACTCACGAATTCAAGCACCCTATCTTGGCAATGCCTTGGAAGACGAGACAAGCTTCCCTTGCCCTACAGATACGCCATTAAACGCAGAAGTGTAATCAAAATTCAGAGGCAAAAGAAGACTAAACAACTGCTTCCAGTCCAGAAACGAGCTCCAGATTCTGACTTGATAATAGCATGCGACAATAGTATCCATGAACAGAACATTTGCAGCTGCTGCATCTCAGTTTTTTCAGAATAACTCCATCTTAGAGAGAAAGATACTCAGCAGTCATACTATCTTGACCCAGTGCCAAAAGATTCCAACAATTCTGTCCAGTGACTAACTAATTATTTAATGAAACAAGCTCATTGAGTTCTATTCTGGAGTTTATGGACTGAGAATGTAACCATGGAGACAATCTCCATCGAAGTCCCCTCTGAGTGATTAACGTATTAGAGGATTAATGGAGAGAACAGAATCTATTGGGACAACTTTTAAAGACAACACAATAAGGGAGTGCTGATGAATAGATGGGGGCCTATTAATCAACACAATATCTCCATCAATAAGAGGCCTGCAAATAGAATCTCCCGCAGACAACATGTCCTCAAACCATGTAGAAACCCTCTGACCATCCCGAATAACAGAGAAGAGTCCTCTTCGGTGAAGCGTGGAATTAGCTTCTCTCAATTCCACTCATTCATATAGTAGTTGATAAGCAAATTATCTGCAACATGAAAGAGCATGCTGATTTCATGAACCTTAACTCTAGGGGCACCAACAACCATCATGCGAAAAGAGTGATCTGTTTGCTTTCCATGTAGTAACTCGTTAATGTTTTTCAGCCCTGATTAACTTGGAGCAGAACCATTTGTTGCTTGTTGCTCATATGTTTTCTTTACGTTTGACTGCTTCTCTGAGCGTATCTGCGGCAAGAGAGGTTTTATCAAATAAAATTTTCCCATTGAATATCCATGTACCATAATATATATTTCTAAAAGGTAAGGCAGGGTAAGGTAAGATACATTGTGTGATACTTTTAAACATCAAGTAAAGACAGCATGAAATAGTGAAATGGTTAAGGAATAGAAACATCAGAAAAATACATAAAACTCATTAATGAATGAAATGGAGCAGGACAGTTTAAGTACTTACAACAGTTATTCGCTGACCATATTCTCTCATTCGATAACCATTTAGTGTCACAAGCAAGGAGTTGAGAAAGATCAAGTTTTTCCTTCTGAAAAGAAAAACCTGAAAGGCCAATTGCAGTATAGAATCAATTACTAAGTAGATGATATCCAATATAATATTAAATTAAATGGAAGAAAAGAAATCTCAAAAACTAAGGAAATAGTAAGATTCTAAACAGGAACTTGTGTGATCAGCTTAAATACTGTTGTCATTGAGAATCTCAAGATTGGATAAATGAAGAACGCAAGGTCTAGTGCATGCTTTTTTTTAGAAGTCTAGTGCATGCTTCTCTTGAAGTATAAGCTATAATACTAAACATAGCTTCCAAAGTACATGCTCAATTAGTTCAAAGTGAAAGTAATATTGTCTTACTCCAGGATGTTTAATCTAGAATATGAGTGGGTAATATGTCTTCATTGAAGAGTCTATTATCAACAGCTTAGACCTAAACTTAGATGTCGAAAGGGAGCGAGGACTATCACATTATTTGCACTCTTTCAGATAGTCTGATGCTTTTTGAGATCAAATTCATCTCTCAAATGGTTGATTGATACCACACATTGTTCTATCATTTGTCCAATTCGATTCAAATTATTAGTTAGCTACTTAACACTACCAAAATAACGAGATTATTGATTTACAAACATTTTAGCTAATATGATAGTTCCTCATATATGGCCTTACACTTTTGAGGCAGAAGGGCTTATGATGCTTTATTGTTCCTTCATGAGGGCCCACCTGGGAAAGAAAGAGAAAATAAGAAATTTAATTAACAAGGGCAAATAAAAATAACCAATTATCATATATAAAAGATTATTGTAACAATTGAAAGACCATGCAATACAAGTTAAATACAAACAACCTATTTGCTGTGTAAAATATCTTTTATCTGTTTTTGTATATCATCGGTAAATGCAGAAGCATATAGAATGCCGCTATCTGGCACCCCAATCATGGCGATCACATGTCCCCGAGAATTGAATACAGAGCCACCCACAGACGACCCGGCCCGTGGACATCCGCTGATACAGAAGAATGGAGTGTCCTCATCCACGTATTTAAACCAGTCTACAAATTCATCGTCGTATATTTGAATCTCACTTTTTTTAATACAATCAGACGGCACATGGCTGATGAAAAAACTGTAGGTAGCACAATTACTCGTGAAAAAACTGCAGGGACCCGACTCTGTTACTTCTATGTCGTGCGATATTCCAAAAACATTCATGCCTATGTCTATCTGAACTGTATCTTCAAACACGCCATAATCAAAAGACTTCTCTCTATCAACCTTTAAAACTGTAAAACCATACTTTTGCGACTTCTCTACAATTTTTGCCTTATACACAGTAGGGTCATCCATAGTTTGGACACTAATAGTAGCACCTTTTTCATCCAATATGCCAGATTCGCTAAAAATAATATGACCATTATTGTCATGCAGAAACCTGTGGTGTACATTGGTCGAGGACTTAAGCCGTCTTCTGTTTCAGATTTAACTAGCCACATAAATTTTCTCCTCTCTATGTACAGACTCTCCACTACAAAAAAAAAAAAAAAAAACAGTTTTTATCGACGCTATTTACCGACGCCCGTACCCGCCGTTGTTAAACTTATAATTTACCGACGCCATTACTGACGCCCGTCATTTAATTGATTTACGGACGCCATTGCCGACGGCCGGTTCGGAGACTTATTTTTTTTCCTTTTTTTCACAATTAACGACGTCGTTGACCGACGCCCTTACCGACGCCATTTCGGCATTGGTAATTTTTTGTTATTTTTTTTCTTTTTTCACAATTAACGACGCCGTTTACCAACGCCCTTACCGATGCTGTTTCGGCGTTGGTAAATTATTTTTATTATTTTTTTCTTTTTTTCACAACTAAACGACGCCGTTTACCGGACGCTATTACCAACGCGGAAATGGCGTCGGTAAATTTTTTTACGCTATCCCACATCGGAAAAACAGTAGTGTATTGTGTTGTTTATATACCAAAATCTTTCTCAGTCATTTGAAATTGAATGAAGATCGGACCTGACCCGCCTGAGCCGAGACCTGACCCGTCCGGACCTGGACCTGACCCGCCTAAGCCCGGACTTGACCCGCCTAAGCCACGACTGAGCCCGGACGTGACCCGCCTGAGTCCTGACCTGATTTTTTTAGATTTTTTTTTATTTTTAATTTAACAATGCCAAAAACGGCGTCGGTAAAAAATTACCGTCGAGCGTTTTTCCAATGACGGATTTCCGTTGGTAAATCAATTACCGACGCCATTTTCTATTTTACCAACAGCGTTTGGCGTCGGTAAAAACTGTTTTTTGTAGTGCTCATACTGTTTTGGTTCTAAGGAACAATTTACATCTAATGGCACATCGCCATGTGCTGGAGGCTGTTTCAGATTTGAGATTTATATTTTTTTTTTTTTGGCAACCTCTATTTTGACATCATAGAATGCATGGGTGAAAATTGGTGTGATTAGTAACACTACCAGATTTTAATTTCCAATTTTAGTTCAATGTAAGACATTAAATGAGCATGCAAATATAGTTTTAATTCAAGAATGCTCTTCCAAGAGATGTAACTCCACTCACGCAAACTAAGTAAACTACCAAACCCAATAGCTTTAATATGTTCTGCACATCATTGAACATCCTAATATATATACATAATATAGAAGGTCTAAACCTCACAATAAGGCTACAAAGAAACAAATTACGTACATTAAGTTCAAGAGAAAAGTGTCACTTTTGTTCTCGATAACTATTGCTTTTACTAGAACTCATTGTTACTTTTATTTTAGGTATACATCTAAAAAAATTTCCAACTCATTCATAATTCGACGAGGAATGACATCAAATTAGGTTCTAAAAGAATATATCTTCTCTCATGTTAAATCTTAATATACTTTTTAGAATCAGGAATGATATTCATAATTTGACCATAATACCACTTTTCCAGAAATTGATTGCACTAAATAAGCATGCAAGTATATATTATATAATTTTAATTAAAAACCAATAGTTTTATCTATAAATCAAACAACAAATTATCATTATATTTGCACTAAGGGAGATTAAGAGGTAAAGTTCAAAAATTGAAAATCATCAATAATGAGCAAACATGTACGCCTTGTATTAGAGCATATTGATATGCAATATCCATAACAATTATTTAATAATTGGACATCCACTATTAAACTAAAGTAGACTAAAATGAAAAGTTTCTTTTTCTTTCTTGCTCTTTTTGGTTTTCCTACTACTCCCAGCTTCTGATTCAAATGAGCCTTTCGATTCTCTGATGCAGTAAAAACATATGATATTATTCATTACATAATAGTATCATCTAGTACAACAATGGTATCTTAGATGAACGTCCCTAATTGTTTTCTAGTTCAAAAAATCACAGTTGCTGGATTTCCCTTCTCCTCCAAGATCAGATGGCAATATCCACTTTAATCTCCAAATTCTCCTTCTGTTTGATGAAAGCTTTTGATAATTAGTTACATATTTTCTACAAACTCACATCACCACAAAACAAACATTGGTTGGTTCCTACCTCCTATAGTTTAGCTTTACAAATATATGTTAAAATTTCAGTTTTATAAAAAAAAAAAAAAAAAAAAACATAGCAAACAAGCTAGAATGCATAATCTGATTTCAAAAGAAAGGTGTAGAGATTATCTTACACTGTTGAAACAAACCCTTGGGCCGAGGTTGTTGTCGAGCTGTGAGTGTGAGCGATTGAGAGTAGGGGTTGGCTGTTGTGAGTTGTTGCTTAGAGATGAGGGAGACACGTTGGTGATCAACTATACAGTGGATTTGAGAGGTGAGGGAGGAAATTATATATTTAGGTCTGTGGAATTTGGGAACAAAGGAGAGAGAGGCCGTTGCAAATAAGATTATTGCATTACTATTCATGTTTTGAATTTAACGCAATCATACCATGGTAGTCCAACGAACATGTTGGAACTCATTAGGTTATATATTATGACAGATGATTTATTAAAAATTCTTTTTTTTATTCGTCATAATTAGCTAGGAACCTAGTTGGGAGTATTACAATGAGTATTGATCCAAGCAATTTGATAACCAAAAGATGGAGATGGTAATTTATGTATGATTAGTCCGGACTCATAATCACACAGCAACTCATCATTTCGAGAGAAACCAAATTTATGAACAGGAACTCTACTCAGCAAGTAGAAAACATTGTGTTCCTATTTCATCACAGAAAAAAAAAAACACCCACACTAACACAGACAAACACAAAATTACATTACCAAGAATGAATCCTTATTATGACACGCACGCACAGAGAGTAAAGAATGAATGCCTGAGAAGGTGGGCGGGCAGGGACACATAAACACACATACATAGATTTAGTAGAATGTATCTCAAGAACAACATATAAGAATGAGGATTTTAGTTTTACCACTTGAATGCCGAGTCGAAGAGTGCGATGGCCCGCGGTGATGCTGGTGGGCAGAGACGACGCTGCGAGAGAGAGCATCAGCGGCGGCGCGGCGAGGCGGAGCTGCGGTGTAAGGTGAAACGGGCAGCAATGCGGAGTAGACAAGGCCGATGTGAGTTGGGCTATGCCGCGTAGTGAAGGGATCTGGAACGGGGCTACAAGGGATGGTTTGCAAGGCGCAGCGTCGCTCGCTGAGAGCTGCTGCGCGGTGAGGGAAAGGCGGCGACGGCCGCCGGTGCTGAGCGGAGATGGCGCAGCAGCGCAAGTGGAGGTGCGAGAGAAAGAAAGAGAGAGTAGAGTGGAGGGAGTGGGAGGGCTAGGGTTTCACACTATCACCATGGTGATTTTTTCTAACCCTATCTTTTCATGCACTAATGTTCATTTCTATCTCCCACTTCGACTTTTATCATTTCTACTCGCATTACTGATTTTAGTGTCAATAAAATAGAGAATGGTAATTTTCATATACTAATGTTCATTTCTCTCTTCCACCCCACTTTTATCGGTTCTCCTTACATTACTGATTTTAGTGTCAATAAGATCCATTGTTCTATATCGATCGGATAACATGATGCTTCACTACTAAAAAAACAGCCACAATGGCTTCACATTATTAGCTTCACAAAAAGAAGTGAAGCTAAAGAAGAAATAGCGACAAAAATAATACACAAAGGCGTCACATATGTGACGCCTTAAATTTTAGAGTAAAGTGGTCAACACAACAGACAGCGCATATGTTAAGCTATTGTAAAATATTTATTTTTTTTAAGTTTAATCCTGCATTTGCGTCACTAATGCGAAGCTAAAAGTAAAAAAAGTCCGTTTCTTTAGCGTCACATCCGTGACATCCTTGTGTTTTATAAAAAAAAAAGGTAAAGGTGTCACATATGTGACACCCTTGTTTATTAAAAAAAAACAAAGGTGTCACATATGTGACACTAATGGTGTTAAATGCAAAAAAATAAGTAAAGGTGTCAAATATGTGAAGCCAATGTAAATTAATATATATATATATATATATATATATTATTTAATTTATGTATTGGTGTCACATATGTGACACCAATGCTTTTTAAAAAAATAAATTGGCATTTTGTCACTGAGCTATTCTGTTAATTCATTAAATTTGATACATGATTTATATATGTACATAATCAGAATTATAATTTAAAATTATAATTTAATAAACTAATTATAAATAGATAAGTTTTGTAATTTTTATTTAAAAAATAGTTAGACATGATATTAATGAGATAGTATTTATAATTGATCACAGATAAATAGATATTATTATTCAATATATATTATATAAAAAATCTAAAAGTATAACCTCTATAAATTAATACTAGAGCCATATTTTACTAAGTTGTCTTAGTTATCATTGTAATTTTCTCAGATTATAAATTTATCATTTTGATGGGACTCTTGATTTATAAAGGGGTCTCAAAAAAATTATTATATGATCAATTTATCGAAATTTTAATTTACGCTTGGAGGCGAAGTCGGGACCGAAAAAATATTAATTTTATAGAGGTTATTAATTTATCGAGTATTAATTTAAAGAAGTTACACGGTTAGAATACATATTACAATTAATTAAGGTATTGGCGTCACATATGTGATGCTAATGTTAATCATTATATATTATTTAATTTATACATTGGCTTCACATATGTGACACCAATGTTTTCAACATCATTAGCTTCACATATGTGAAGCTAAAATGTACACCTACCAATGCTTTTAGAAAGGCGTCACTCATGTGACGCTAATGTGTAAAAAATTGCAAAGAAAAATAAAAACATAGCTCAGTGGCGGGCGCGGGATTCGAACCCGCGTCTATGTGATATAGGAAGTAGCATGTTGCCACTGAGCTATGTTTTCATTCATTTATTATGTTACATAAAAAATATTTGTACGTACTATTTTTCATTTTTTATATTTTTTATTTTTAAAATTAATTCAATTATTTGTACATTAAATTTATTATAAAAATTAAATTAGTTTCCGAGTAAAAATTCCTTAAATTTATAGTTGACTTATTAATTAATGAATCTTTATATACTCTATATATTTATAAAACTATCTATATATCTATCTTATACTACATTAAAATTGAGTTTTTTAGCTTTCTCATTGGTTTAACTTATGTTTTTTTTTGTTTTTTTTTCCTACTATTGACTTATTAATAATTAATCTCTCTCTATATATTGTGTGTGTATGTGTATGTGTGTATAATATATAAAAATTGAATTATTTCTGCTTCCTCATTAATTTGCCTTATATGTCAGTTTGTGGTTCTTTTAAATTTATTTTTTTGAATTCTTTCTAACATTGACTTATCAATTAGTTCATCTGTATCTGATCGGCTATGGCATGTCTATCTTATAATAAAAGTTTGTATTCATAATAAAAATAAGTAACAAAAAACTTATTTGACACTCTTTAACTATAATTATAATAAGTAACGTTTATAAATTTATTCTTGATTTCTCTCATGTGCAAATATAATAAATTTAATTTTCTGAGATTTTTTTTGCCACTTTTGAGATTTTTTAAAATAAAAGTAATTGAACATATAATTAAACCTAACATATGATTTATATATAATGACGGTTGTTCCCATATTTTATTATCATTTCAAAGATTTACCAAAAATTTTGATTGTATGTCCCGCATAAGTTTTCGTCAATAGTTTAAGTAATATTAATATTATATTTTAATGCTTTCATATATTATTTGTGATTGAGGATGAATATGGCTTTTTAATTTTTTGTTCCCTTTTAGTCATATTCCGTGAGAATTTAAGGAAAGTTAAATCGCAAAATTTTGATCCATAAATTCAGCAAAATAATTAAGAGAAAGGTAAAAATATGTGAAAATCCTAACATATAATTAAGGCATTAAAATATTTATTAATTTTATAGAGTTTATTAATTTATCGAGTATTAATTTAAATAGGTTACACCATTAATAATACATATTACAATTAATTAAGGTATTAGCGTCACATATGTGATGCTAATGTTAATTATTATATATTATTTAATTTATACATTGGCTTCACATATGTGACACCAATGTTTTCAACATCATTAGCTTCACATATGTGAAGCTAAAATGTACACCTACCAATGCTTTTAGAAAGGCGTCACTCATGTGACGCCAATGCATAAAAAATTGCAAAGAAAAATCGAAAAACATAGCTCAGTGGCCGACGCGGGATTCGAACCCGCGTCTATGTGATATAGGAAGTAGCATGTTGCTACTGAGCTTTGTTTTCATTCATTAATTATGTTACATAAAAAATATTTGTACGTACTATTTTTCATTTTTTATATTTTTTTTATTTTTAAAATTAATTCAATTATTTGTACATTAAATAATTTATTATAAAAATTAAATTAGTTTCCGAGTAAAAATTCCTTAAATTTATAGTTGACTTATTAATTAATGAATCTTTATATACTCTATATATTTATAAAACTATCTATATATCTATCTTATACTACATTAAAGTTGAGTTTTTTAGCCTTTTCATTGATTTAACCTATGTTTTTTTTTTGTTTTTTTTCCTACTATTGACTTATTAATAATTAATCTCTCTATATATATTGTGTGTGTGTGTGTGTATAATATATAAAAATTGAATTATTTCTGTTTCCTCCTTAATTTGCCTTATATGTCAGTTTGTGGTTCTTTTAAATTTTTTTTTTTAATTCTTTCTAACATTGACTTATCAATTAGTTCATCTGTATCTGACCGGTTATGGCATGTCTATCTTATAATAAAAGTGTGTATTCATAATAAAAATAAGTAACAAAAAACTTATTTGACACTCTTTAACTATAATTATAATAAGTAACGTTTATAAATTTATTCTTGATTTCTCTCAAGTGCAAATATAATAAATTTAATTTTCTGAGATTTTTTTGCCACTTTTGAGATTTTTTAAAATAAAAGTAATTGAACCTATAATTAAACCTAACATATGATTTATATATAATGACGGTTGTTCCCATATTTTATTATCATTTCAAAGATTTACCAAAAATTTTGATTGTATGTCCCGCATAAGTTTCCGTCAATAGTTTAAGTAATATTAATATTATATTTTAATGCTTTCATATATTATTTGTGATTGAGGATGAATATGGCTTTTTAATTTTTTGTTCCCTTTTAGTCATATTCCGTGAGAATTTAAGGAAAGTTAAATCGCAAAATTTTGATCCATAAATTCAGCAAAATAATTAAGAGAAAGGTAAAAATATGTGAAAATCCTAACATATAATTAAGGCATTAAAATATTTATTAATTTTATAGAGTTTACTAATTTATCGAGTATTAATTTAAATAGGTTACACCATTAATAATACATATTACAATTAATTAAGGTATTAGCGTCACATATGTGATGCTAATGTTAATTATTATATATTATTTAATTTATACATTGGCTTCACATATGTGACACCAATGTTTTCAACATCATTAGCTTCACATATGTGAAGCTAAAATGTACACCTACCAATGCTTTTAGAAAGGCGTCACTCATGTGACGCCAATGCATAAAAAATTGCAAAGAAAAATCAAAAAACATAGCTCAGTGGCCGACGCAGGATTCGAACCCGCGTCTATGTGATATAGGAAGTAGCATGTTGCCACTGAGCTATGTTTTCATTCATTCATTATGTTACATAAAAAATGTTTGTGCGTACTATTTTTCATTTTTATATTTTTATTTTTAAAATTAATTCAATTATTTGTACATTAAATTTATTATAAAAATTAAATTAGTTTCCAAGTAAAAATTCCTTAAATTTATAGTTGACTTATTAATTAATGAATCTTTATATACTCTATATATTTATAAAACTATCTATATATCTATCTTATACTACATTAAAATTGAGTTTTTTAGCTTTCTCATTGGTTTAACTTATGTTTTTTTTTTGTTTTTTTTCCTACTATTGACTTATTAATAATTAATCTCTCTATATATATTGTGTGTGTGTGTGTGTACAATATATAAAAATTGAATTATTTCCGCTTCCTCATTAATTTGCCTTATATGTCAGTTTGTGGTTCTTTTAAATTTTTTTTTTTTAATTCTTTCTAACATTGACTTATCAATTAGTTCATCTGTATCTGACCGGCTATGGCATGTCTATCTTATAATAAAAGTGTGTATTCATAATAAAAATAAGTAACAAAAAACTTATTTGACACTCTTTAACTATAATTATAATAAGTAACGTTTATAAATTTATTCTTGATTTCTCTCAAGTGCAAATATAATAAATTTAATTTTCTGAGATTTTTTTGCCACTTTTGAGATTTTTTAAAATAAAAGTAATTGAACCTATAATTAAACCTAACATATGATTTATATATAATGACGGTTGTTCCCATATTTTATTATCATTTCAAAGATTTACCAAAAATTTTGATTGTATGTCCCGCATAAGTTTCCGTCAATAGTTTAAGTAATATTAATATTAGATTTTAATGCTTTCATATATTAATTGTGATTGACGATGAATATGGCTTTTTAATTTTTTGTTCCCTTTTAGTCATATTCCGTGAGAATTTAAGGAAAGTTAAATCGCAAAATTTTGATCCATAAATTCAGCAAAATAATTAAGAGAAAGGTAAAAATATGTGAAAATCCTAACATATAATTAAGGCATTAAAATATTTATTAATTTTATAGAGTTTACTAATTTATCGAGTATTAATTTAAAGAGGTTACACCGTTAATAATACATATTACAATTAAATAAGGTATTAGCGTCACATATGTGATGCTAATGTTAATTATTATATATTATTTAATTTATACATTGGCTTCACATATGTGACACCAATATTTTCAACATCATTAGCTTCACATATGTGAGACTAAAATGTACACCTACCAATGCTTTTAGATCGTCTAGATAAAACCGGAAACACTATAATCTAGTACTCAACACAATAAGAATATTTAGTCTCTGTGGAATACGACATAGATCGTCGCTTTCTACATATTCTCCGTACACTTGCGGATTGTTTAAAAATAGAGCGAACAACATACAATTAATATGATCCGAAATTTTAGCAATTAATTGATATAGACTTGCTTAAATAATGTGAAGCCAATGTAAATTAATATATATTATTTAAACTTTAACTTAAATAGATATATTATTATAGCAATTAATAGATATATACTTGTTTAAATAATGCTTAAAATGCTCAATATATCCTTCAATATATATTCTGGAAAAAATTCAGATAAAAACGATGTATATTTGTATAATTTAGTTGGCTTCAGAAAAAAAAACGATGTATATATCGCGTTCATATCTCAAACTGAGTTATATAATATATTTAATCAGATATTGGCTTCACATATGTGAAGCCAAAGAATAATATTAGAATAATTTCGGAGGCGGTAGGTGGCGCACCCGGATATGGTGGTTGACAAGTTTTAGCTTCACATATGTGAAGCTAATGTGCATGACAAAATTATCTTACTAAAAGCGTCACATATGTGACGCCAATACAAATATTTTAAAAAAAAATTGGCGGAAGTTTGAAATTTTTGGCGTGGCATGGAAATTCAAATTTAGTGAAATACTTTAGCTTCACATATGTGAAGCTATTGTGTTTCAAAATATATTATAAATACAACATCACTACAAACCTTCCTTCATTCCAAAATTCTAATCCACATTTCATCTCATTTCTTCAACTTTCATCTCTCAATCTTCAAGGTAATTTCTAAATTATTTTCAATTTTGTTAATAATTTTACTTATATTATATTTTGTTTCTACTAACTTATTAATATTTTTGTTTTTTTCCTTCTTTTGCTGGATTTTTATTTATTTAAATATAAGTTAATTACAATATTAATATTATTGAAACATAACAAAAATGATTATATTTATTTTCTAATTAAATAAATATCTTTTTAGTATAATTATTTTTTAATAATAATTAGAAGTGTAGCTTTTGGCATATTTTCTAATTACAACAAAAAATATATTTCAAAAATATCTATGATTATATATATATATATATATATATATATATATATATATACACACACCTGAAATTAGCCAGAAATTCGTTCTGGCTAATTTCATTTTTTTATTTTAAACCAATATCTTTAGCGTCACGTATGTCACGCTAAAAATATATTATTTATAATTGATGGACTATCTTTGGCGTCACATATCTGACGCCAAAGATATAATAATTAAAATTGCTGGAGTTTCTTTGGCGTCACATGTCTGACGCCAAAGATATAATATATAAAATTACGGGAGTTTCTTTGGCGTCACACATGTGACACTAAAGGTTTAATATTTAAAATTTCGGCGGCAAAATGCATCCTTAGGTCCCTGAACTATTAACTTTTCTTTCATCAGGTCCCTGAACTATTTTTATGTTTTAAGAAGGACCTAAACTATTGAAAAACGAATTCACGTGGTCCATAGTTGACGGAACATTAGTATGAATATATTTTATGAACGTTGACTAATTGCTTGAACATCAATGAATATATTTGGCAAAATGCATCCTTAGGTCCCTGAACTATTAACTTTTCTTTCATCAGGTCCCTAGGTCCCTAAAATATATTTTATGAACGTTAATAATACTAGAAATGTTATAATATGGCAAAATGTGGCAAAATATATTTTATGAACGTTAATATGAATATATTTTATGAACACCGAACGGAATTGCTTGAACGTTGACTAATTGAATAATGAGTACTTTACGCCTAATTTTAATATATTTTAATTGAGCTCAATTTATTTTATCAAAATTCAGTTTTATTCAAGATTATTCAATTCAATTTAATATTATTCATTCGACTTAAAATCAATATTATTAATTACTATTATCATTATTTGTGTTCTAAGTAATTATATAAAATAATTTTTATTATAATTTTTTTATTTTTTATTATAATTATTTATATTATCAATAACATTATATAAATAACAATTATATATATAAATATTATCTAATTTTATTATCATTAATTACTATTACTATTATTATTATGATTATTAATATCATTATTATCAATAGAATTATATATTATTTGTAATATTATCAATAAATTTATTATTAATATTATTGATATCAATATTCCCAATAGTATTATTACATTTCTAGTATTATTAACGTAACTTTTATTATTATTATTATTTTTTTTGTTGTGATATAACTTATTTTATTATTGTTGTATATATTTTTATGTGATATAATTATTATATTAATCTTATAAATAGTATTATATATAATATACATAATATACAATATTATTGTAGATGTTATATACATATATATTCTAATCTATATTACTCGTTATTATTATTATTATTTATTCGGTCATTTCGATTCGATTCAATTCGATTATATTATATATGTATCCTTGTTGTTTATTAATACGGTACATGGCATGCTCAAAATTAATCTATATTCTTAGAAGTTTGGAAATTTAAATTATAAATAAAAATTATTTAGAGTAAGTTTGTTGTGACATATAGTAAAACCTCGATAAATGAAAGTTCGATAAGCAAATAATCTGAACAAATAAATATTTTTCCCGGGGCAAGTCTTTATAACATGTTCAAATTATCGCTCGATAAAATGAATAACATCGCTAAATGAATATTTTTATCCAATCCCAATATTATTTATTCATTATTTTTGTTATTTTATCGCACACCATAAATACCATAATGTGATTTTCAGCACTCATATTAAAACATAAAAATAGTTCACGGACCTGATGAAAGAAAAGTTAATAGTTCAGGGACCTAAGGATGCATTTTGCCTATTAAAAAATTCAACACAGAAGTCCGCTTTCCATTCCAATCGCACTCACAAGCGCGTGCAATATTCATACTAACGTTCCGTCAACTATGGACCACGTGAATTCGTTTTTCAATAGTTTAGGTCCTTCTTAAAACATAAAAATAGTTCAGGGACCTGATGAAAGAAAAGTTAATAGTTCAGGGACCTAAGGATGCATTTTGCCAAATTTCGGCACTTTCTTTAACGTCACAAATGTGACGCTAAAGATATAATATTTAAAATTGCCTGACTTCTTTAGCGTCACACATGTGACGCTAAAGCTTAAAAAAATAATATTCCCCGCGTTAGCTTTAGCTTCACCCATGTGAAGCTAATGTAATTAGGGCAATTTTACATTTTCTTTAGCTTACATGGACGCTAAAGTTCAATTCTTTAATTCACCGGTCAAACATTGAAGCTAAAGCTTCTTTGCTAGCGTCTTTACCTTCACATATTAGCGTCGCATATGTGAAGTTAAAGCTCAAAAGTTCATCGAAACCTTTTCACATTTTGTGAAGCTAAAAATTTATTAGTAGTGCTTCATCTAGCTAGTATCATCACCACTAGATGTACTCGATCTCGCAGCGTCACAAAGAGATCCATGCCTCCGCATCAACCAACTACTCACAACTACTACGTAATGGTCCATAAAGGATACTCGCTTCCGTCTAGTACCACACATACTAGCCCTCTCAAATCCTAGGGCTCCATACTCCAGACATTGGTCAAGCTATCTGTACACTCCGCAGTTTCTTCCTCCACCTCGTAACTAGCATGTACATGTGCAGCAGCTGAAGTGGTTCGAACAACACCACTCCCATGATGACACTCAATGACCCTGAAGTGGTTCGATGGAAAGTCGAGCCCTGCTGGAGTCCGAACATTAGATGCGGAAAAACTATCTCCTCACGTGCTATTGGACAGTAACATCCTACCTCGTGCATCGTTTCTGCATATAGCAGGCAAAAATTTGTGGTACCACGTCAGTAGAAACTCGCGGCACCTCTAGATAGAAGTGCTCTGGCGTAACATCATTCCAAGTAAACTGCCTAAAGGGAAGATAGGCTCCCCTAGTCGCAACTCTGTATACAATAAATACATATCCCAAGTGACAAACGAACCTAGGCAGATCCGCCTCCAAATCATGGCTATCTGTCATGCGGCATATATAGTCATCAAAGATCTCTCTATCATAGCCTTCCTAGTCGGAAGGCATCCGTGTCACTGGGCGCCTAACCCCATCAAAATAATCGCACCATGCTCACGTGCAGCCTCCCACAAGTGGTTAGTACGTAGTGGACTAAGAACTCTGCCCACGTTGTCTCCCCAAACCCTACCACAGTTGTTGTACTCATGTAGAACTCTACTCGCGTAGCACATGGCCCTAGCCTCCTCCAAGTTGTACGTCTCACTCGCTGCATTTAGGACAAAAGCAATACTACGATAAACCAAACTTAAACATAACGGGTAAGCATTTGTTCTTAATTAAGCGATAAAAATAATTAAGGAGATAATTACAAATCCAATAATTATATTAGATAGGATTTATAAAGAAGGAAAGAAAATAATTTAAATTAAGGAAGTAGATAAACCTAGTACAACTAAGGGGTTGTTTACCAAATTTTCCATTAAGTACTGTATAGATAAATTTGTCTGTCTGGGTTAATATGTCTGTCTGGGTAAATATGTCTGTCTGGGTAAGTTGATGTTGTTGTTTACTTTTTCATCTGAATAAACTATCTGAATAACAGAAATGACAGATTTACCCCTGAATATGAATTATAAGTTGTTTTATAAATTTCTGTTTATTTTTTAAGCCATATAATTGATATAATCCAAAAATAGCAAGAATAAATTTACTAATTTTTGAATTTTAAATAGTTCATAATTTCTTAGATTTTCTAAAATCTGAATTTAAATTTTTATTTTTATTTTTTAATATTAATATTCCAAAATTAAAAATAAAATTACCGATTTTTAATATTTTTTTAATATTAATATTAATATTAATATTCGTAAATTTTTAATATTTTTAATAAATTTACTAATTTTTGAATTTTTTAAATCATTCAGAATTTTTTAGATTTTCTAATTTCTAAATTTAAAATAATTTTTTTTTGATTTTTTAATATTAATATTCCAGAATTAAAAATAAAATTACCAATTTTCTTAATATTTTTTCAATATTAATATTAATATTCGAAATTTTTTAATATTTTTTAGGAAATTTACTAATTTCCGAATTTTTTAAATAGTTCAGAATTTTTTAGATTTTCTAATTTCTGAATTTAAAATAATTTTTTTTTGATTTTTCAGTATTAATATTCCAGAATTAAAAATAAAATTACAGATTTTTAATATTTTTAATATTAATATAGTCCAGAATTTTTTTGATTTTTTAATTTTGCAGATATTTTGAAATAAAAATAAATAAGTGTAACACCCCAAAATAAGGGCTATTACAGTGTCGTGGACCCCCGACTGGGACCCACCAGACGAATGAAAATTAATGAATTAAATAATATAATTATAGTACCGAACCACATTATATCATCAATTACTCCGATGAGGAGTTTCAAGTACAACACACCTAGGAAATACAGAATAAGTGTATATTTTATATGAAGATAAAATATATAACACTAAATAAAAATGAATATTCAAACGGAAATCTGCAACAGAAATAAAAATGAAAAAAACATGAATGACTGAAAGGATTGGGGGCCCCTACTAGTATCATTGTGATACGGAATCATTTGATATGAACGAAGAAGACGAAGTAAGGATCGATATAAATGACCTTACTACACGCCATGCACGGGCTACTACGTATTTAGGCGAGAAAACGGACATAAGACGTGGAGTCTCGGTCTCAGCCGTGTCATATAACACGGCCCGTGTCATGCTATGCCGGAAGGTCGACAATCGGCCGGAAAATGGACGAACTGCCGGAAAAATCACCACCTGCCGGAAAAATCACCACCTGCCGGAACTGGCCGATCGCTGCCGACCACCACCTGCCGGAACTGGCCGATCACTGCCGACCGAACCCGACCGTGTCGTCCGACACGGCCCGTGCCGAGGTGTCCTGGATAATGAAATCTCGCTGCCGACCGACCGTGTTGTCCGACACGTCCTGTGTCGACACAACCCGACCGTGCCAGGCGACACGGCCGAGTCACACTCTTCCGGATAGTAAAATTCCCATTGTCCAAACCAACCCGTGCCGGGCGACACGGTCGAGTCTGCCGAACATGTGCGCCCGCACATGCCGCAATGGCCGTGTCGATCGGCACGCCGTGTCAAACCAGAAAAGAAATGACCATTATTGCTGATTTTTTATTTTTGTTGTTTTTCCTCCTCACATGTCCTGATTAGACTTGCATGTTATGTGGGGTGGCTTATATTCATTTTGTTGTGTGATTCCCCCCCCCCCCTTTGATTTGATTCCTTTGTATTTTATCTTGTTGTTTTGTTTTTCATTTCAAGATAATGTGATCTTGTTTTTTTTCCTTAGTTGCTAAGAAGACTACCATGCTATAAGTAGTCTTGTTCATGCTTTCATTATGTATTGTATGTTGAAGAAATAAGAATACACTTGTGTTTTCTTGGTGAATGCTTTTCATCGAAATCTTGGTTATAATTCGACGCGTTTTCGAGTTTTAATCGAATCGATTCTCAATAGGTCTTGAGGAAAGATTATCTTATCAAACTATAGGTCTAGTTTGATAAATCATTCATATTGCTCTTGTTTATGTAAGCCGAATTGCCCTACTTTCGGTTATATCTTACGAGTGTTACACATATTCGAGTGTTGTGAGGATCAATTATATTTCCGCTGCATTCCATACGAGTTTACGTACATTTTCATACGTAATTCGTATCATTAGTGGCATCGGAGCCCAAGGTTACTTCCTTGGCGAATTTCTCGTGGCGATTTTCTTATCAAAACTATCTTATCATGGATTTTTCCGACGATTTCATGGAGAAACTACGTGAGGCACTACACAGCATGCAAGAACCACGTTTTCAAGCAAGAAGAGGAGGATATGATGCACATTCACTGCGTCATGTGGATGAATTTAAAGTTAATGAACTTCCGGAATTTGTCGGAGGTACTAATCCCGAAGTTTACTTGGAGTGGGAGAGGAAGATTGAACGTATGTTCGACTTCAAGCACCTTAACGATGAGAAACGTTGCAAATATGCAATTCTCAAGTTAGGGAAGGGCGCTTCCTTATGGTTCGAGGGTATGAAAACACAACGAGCTCGTGCGGGAAAAGAGAAAATCCGTTCTTGGGATTCTTTGAAGAAAAAACTACGTAAAAGGTATGTCCCGACATCACATCGGTTAACCTTGTACCGAAAAATTGCGGAGTTTGTACAAGGGAAACTAAGTGTGGAAGAATATATCGAAGAATTTGAAGTCTTGGCCTTAATCGGAGAACTTGAAGAAAATGAAGAACAAAGAATGTCACGTTTCTTACGTGGTCTAAACGGAAACATTGCAAATACGGTGGAATTATACCCATACGGAGATTTTGACACTTTATGCGGGCTATGCATAAAAATTGAAGCTCAAAACAAATTGAAGTTTACCAAACCCGAATTCCCATACAAATTCGGAAATACAAGTGCCGGTTCAAGTTCGACTACGAAACCTACCGTACCTTTTCAAGTCCCTACCCCGGCCCCGAAGGTTCCCCACGTTTCCAAGGAAATGAGCTTGGCTAAAGTGCCATGTTTTAAATGTCAAGGCTTTGGTCACTATCAAAATGCATGTCCAAATAAACGGGTGGTCACTTTAAGAGAAGCTCTTGCGGCCCGAGACGAACTTTTGGTCGAGGACGAGAAGGAAGGCCTTGGTGACGTATTTAACATGGAGGCCGAGGAAGAGAATGAGGATTGCGAGACTTATGACGCTCCGGAATATGATACTACTCTAGTGCTTCGAGCACTACATACCAAAATCGTTCCAAGTGATATGGAGCAAAGAGACCAAATCTTTCATTCCAAATGCAAAGTCGGAGAAAAGTGGTGTAGCTTGATAATAGACAGAGGGAGTTGCACGAATGTAGCATCAAATGAGATGGTCACCAAGCTCGGGCTAATTACTACGGCTCACCCGAGACCGTATGCTTTACATTGGCTCGATGATGGAAGCAAAGTGAAGGTGACGAGACAAGTACGGGTCAACTTAACTATGGGATCATACGGAGACGATGTGTTATGTGACGTACTCCCGATGGACGCATGCCACGTACTTTTGGGACGACCATGGATGTTCGACCGAGATGTTTTGCATCGAGGAAGGAGTAACGAATATGAATTACGAGATAAAGGCAAGAAGATTGTGCTTAAACCGATGGCACCCCAAGCCATTCGATCGATGAGTTCTAATCAAATGGAGAAACCAAAGCTTACCATGTTTGCTAGCGAGAGAGAGGTGAGACACGCTATTGACGATGGCGAGCGTGTTTATTTATTGATGATTAAAGAAACACGAGATGTTGACGTAGTTGTGCAAGGCAAGAGAGATATCGATACCTTGCTACAAGAATTTGCGGATGTCTTCCCGGAAGACTTACCGCCGGGTTTACCACCCTTACGTGGGATTGAACACCAAGTCGACCTTGTACCGGGTGCATCACTCCCTAACAAGGCCGCCTATCGATGTAACCCCGAGGAGATAAAGGAGTTGCAAAAACAAATCGAGGAGCTAATGAACCGCGGGTACGTTCGAGAAAGTTTGAGCCCTTGTGCGGTTCCGATTTTACTTGTTCCAAAGAAGGTGTTAGGAGTATGCCCTCGAATGCCACTTAGAGGTTGTTGAGTGAGGGCATTGTACTTGTAATTATGTAAACCATTTATATAAGGCAAATGAATGTTTCTTTATTTACTGGTAGTTACTGGCATTCCTAACTCGTAAATAAACATATAGAAACTAGTCCGTGTATTTGAGAGCAAAACGTTCTACTCCTTATTGGATAAGGGGGTCGGCACTGGAAAGGATATAGCTCAAATACTTAATCGTTCGCAAGTCGATGAAACTTGACTGGGCGTTAAGTTTGTGAGAAGACTTGTATGACGTGTTCTTTGACATGGAGAGTGCCTGTCGAACACTAATGGTTAGTGGGAGCACACGTTATAGGTATGCTAATTAGATTAGTATACTCGAACCGACTCACCCTCGATTCGTCACATGGATTTCACTCTGGGATAGTCAATGACGGAATCGAATGGTTGTGATAGGTATTCGTGAACCTTCGACTTGAGGATTTAGTAGGGATGTGCTTGTGACGTCAAGATTTTCATTAGAGTAGTTCGACCCTGTAAACCGGAAGGCGGGGGTAAACCTCGACGTGCATCTTGACGGGCAAGTAGCAGGTCATACTAAATACCAAGATAGAATTCTTTCTCCTGTTAGTGAACGGGTTATATGTCCTATGCGGTTATTGGCAAATGAGATCATAAGTCTTTGGCCAAAGCATTGGAGCTAGCTGTATTAGATACACGAGAGCTCGATGAACTCGATTTTCATTAACACATGCATAGCGTCAAATACAGATAGGGTTTGACTGACCGTGACCCTATAACTTGATCGGGACATTTGAAAGAAGGGTTTATACGTATACTGGTATTCACGACAGAATGGTTCTTGAATGATCCCAATCATTCGTTCTCAGTCGGGGTACAGTGTAGGCCACCAGGCTGGCTAGGTGGTGCTACTACTCTTTGGTTCTTCCCATTGCTGACTGAGACGGACCTACCGAGTCGCGCATTAGGATTGACGATGGAATGAATCGAGCTTAATCTCTCATTATGAATATTAGATATTGGATATCTAATTTGAGACATTGGATGTCTAAATCAATTTATTGGATAAATTGATTTATGGCCTAATGGATTAAATAAATTACTGGGTGATTAATTTAATTCATGAATATAATTATTTCTTGGAGAAATTAATTATGTTATTTTGTATTTGATATGTTTAATTAATTGGATTAATTAAACAATATAAATACATCGGAACGGAATTGGAGTTTATCTGTTTGGACTCTCGGGAGTCCGAAACGAACCGAACTCGTCCGATTTCTTCTAGAGGCCGGCCCCCACCTTGATTTCCTACCTTGATCATTGTCTTGTTTTCTTGTTGGAAGACTTTTGACATATGAGATTTCATATCTCTTATTATAAGGTTAAAGGTGATTTTGTGGGGGGAATCTTATCTTGTGAATGATTTAAAGACCAAAATAAAGCCTCATTCCATTCTCATTTTTGGGAACTCACGGCAGCAACATTAAAGTGAGAGGGAAGAGAAAATTTTTTGGTGTTCTTCTTCATTCATTTCTTCTTCATTTTTCTTGGAGAAAAATTGAGAGAAAATCATATAGAGAGAGTAAGATTAAAACACTTAGAGTGTAGTAATCTTTACACATATAGCTTCATCACTTATCTCTAGCCATATCCTCGTAATAGCAAGGTGATCGTCGTTCCGGTTGTTTTTCCGGCGCGTGGCAAGTAGAGACGCGGTGCTTTTGGTGTTGGATCGTTCAAGAGCTTGGGGAATAGCTCAAGAGAAGGTTATCCATTTAATCAACGGACTACGAGGGTATATTTCTCGTATCTCTTGTATTTCGTTTTTGATATTCGTATATACGTAGCTCGATCGATCCTCGTAGGGATTCAGATCGAATTAATTTTCGTTTTACCGCTTCCGCTGGGCCTTCATTTTAGGCACCGAATCCCAACAGTGGTATCGGAGCGTAGGTCTTGCGATCGTATATACGATATTAGCATTTGGAATGCTCGATTATATGGTGAATGATTTGGAATCATTTTAGTCATAATCGTGGTATATGTTTTTACGTTCGTTGTAATTATATTTTTCGTAAGTTTATGTCTAAATATAAATCTTAATTTCTTGGAAAAATCATTTATATTGAAGATATGAATGTTGGAGAATATAGATATTGGATATCCGGTCGAAAAACTAGTCCCGAAATGCCGTTGGACGATCAGGAGGGTCCAAGTCGGGGCCGCGGCCCTGTGGTGGCCGGCTGGCGGCCACTATATTGTGGGCCGCGGCACAGTCTCCAGGGGCCGCGGCACAGGGCTGCTGGGCAGCCGGCCGGCAGCTGCCGAGCATGATCGGCCATGCCAGGCATGTCTGCCGGCAGTGACTAGGCCATGGCAGGCCATTTCGCCCCGGCTCGATTTTTTCGTGTATTCTTGAAAATTAATATCCCGCATGTTAAATTGGATTTAATATGATTAAAATGATTTATGGTATTTCATTTTATAAGGGAAATTTGATTAATTGGAATATTTATGGTCGACCGAATTATTTTGAACATTATCATATTACCGATTGTGTGAATCGATTGGATCGGTTCGTATTGTTGACTGCATCATTGTATCTCTACGCTTTCCATTTATTTAGTATTTATTGAATGAATGCTTTTGAATGGGGATGTGGTTCGTGGACTTAGTTTTTGAATCATTCGTTTTATTCGATTGGGTTGTAAAGGCCGTTTTGAGCCTATTTATTTTACTAGAAAAATTTGTATCTAGGATGCAATTTTCAATGTAAAATTTATATGTAATGACGAAGACCGGAGGAAGATCCATTTCGAGAAGACGAAGATTCAAGACGAAGACTTGTAATTAGATTACAGAGTTTTTGTTTTCTAGGAACGGTCCATGAACCACATGTTGGTAGCAACTAGGTTGTGAATGGTTGTTTCATATTGTATGAATGCCTCAAACGCGCTTAAATGATTAATGTGAAAAGTGTAACGCTAATCGCGAAAATTCTCCCACGATAAATTATTAAGTTTATAAGGTTTCAAGGTTTTCCTTCCCTCCATCGAGTTTTCGGGAAATTGAAATCCAAACTGGATGTGCTATGCTTCCGAGTTATCGGGCTAGTCGTTCGGGGAGGATGGATAAATTACCGAGAGCGCATTGGATGCCTTCGGTTGGAGCAAATTTTATCCCTAGAAACCTGATAGGTTGCCGGATAAGATTCAATTGTGAAACTGATTTGCGTCGATGGTATAAACTTAACTTGTTCACGAACCATAGAAACCGTATAGGTTGAGGGGAGTGAACAAGGGGAAAAAGAAGATCGAATCATCCATTATATGGGTTGGTGTTGGACACCACTTTATGAAAATTAATAGACTAGAAACCTGTTCAGTTGCCCTCTATTAAGATTTATAAAGAACTCGATCACCACTATGAAGTAGAGCGACGATACTTCCGGATTTCACATGGGAGTGTGTTATTCCGATAAAAATAGTGGGAGCTGGGTAACAAGAATAGAAAAGACCTTAATTCTATACTCAGAACATAATATAACTAGTCACTAATTAATCTGTTATGCTTAATGCAGACATAACTCAATATAACAATGAATCCACTCGCAATTCTACTCGAAAAGAACACCTTAATGGGACCTAACTTTGTAGATTGGCTCCACAATCTGATGATTGTCCTCAGTATAGAGGCACTGGGATACGTCTTGGAGACGGACATTCCGGCGCCTCCTGTGCGGACCCGAGCCAATCAGGAAGAGATTGAAAACCACGAAAAGTGGGTTAAGGATGACGTAAAAGTCCGTGCATACATGATGGCTTCTATGTCTAATGAGCTTCAGAGAGCTCATGAGAAAATGACTTCTGCTAGGCAGATTCTATCTCACTTAACCGAACTTTATGGTGAGCACAGCAGTAATCGCTAGATATGAGATATCCAAGCAACTGTTCGGTGCAAGGATGAAGGAAGGTGAGAAAGTTGGGGAACACGTCCTCAAAATGATATCCATGATCGAGAGATTGGAGGCTCTTGATTTTAAAATGGATACTTCTCTCCAAACCGACCTTATCCTACAGTCTCTCCCTGATTCCTTCTCACAGTTTGTTATGAACTTCAACTGCAATGAGATTGCATGTAATTTAGCTGGGCTAATGAACAAACTTGTGACCGCTCAGTCTCAGATGAAGACTCCGCGGATGAAGGAGTCTGCTCTTGTGATTTCTTCTGGACTTCGGAAGTCTAAGAATAAGAAGAAAAAGACCAAGAAGTGGACTGGACCACAAGCTAAGGACCTTAAGGGAAAGGGCAAGGCCCCGATGGTTCCAAAGAACACGAAGAAGAAGGATGCTTGTCTCAAGTGCGGTGAGCTGGGCCACTGGGCTAGAGACTGTCCGATTCTTCATGGCACTTCAGTCTGTAACTTTTAGTTTTGGAAACAAATTGTTCGCTCTTGTATTTTCTACTTCCTGATCTTTGGATTACGGTGCTAGTTCTCATATTTGTACCATAAATCAGGATCTGGAACAAAGTAGGAAGCTTGGAGCTGGAGAAGTTATGATCACAGTCGGAAGCGGGCATAGTGTCGAGGCGACCGACATAGGATCACTTCTTTTGGGTTTAGAATCCGGCTTTGTTTTGACTTTAGAAGATGTACTTGTTTTGCCCAAGGGCACAAAACATTGTATCCATTCAGTCATGGACCGAAAAGGCTTTTCATTTTTCATTGGTGATGGTTCTGCAAAATTTATTTTAGAAATAAACTAGTGGGTCTTTGCTACATTGTTGAATGGATTGTATCATCTAAATCTCAGCAACAAAGTAGTTGTGAATACTATGACTAGAAAACGTGGTAGGGATAAAACCAATCAAGTTTTGAAATGGCATCTTAGACTTGGTCATGTTGGTCAGACCAAGGTTTACAAGATGGAAAAAGATGGACTTATGGGTCCATTGGGATCGGATCCCTTTCCTACTTGTGAATCTTGCCTTAAAGGCAAAATGACTAAGTCCCCCTTCACAGGACTTTTGAAAGAGCCGATAAATCGGGATTAATCCATACCGACGTTTGTGGTGCTTTGGAAGCAGCACGTGATGGATATCAATATTTCATTACGTTTACAGATGATCATACTAGGTATGGTTATGTATACTTAATGAAACATAAATCCGAGGCCTTTGAGAAATTCCAGGAATTCAAGGCCCTAGTCGAGAAACAAACTAGTAATCATGTCAAAGCACTTCGGTCGGACCGAGGTGGCGAGTATATGAGTATGGAGTTTGACGAGTTCCTTAAGGAACATGGAATAGTTTCACAACTAACACCTCCAGGTACTCCTCAGTTAAATGGTGTGTCAGAAAGAAGGAACCGGACCCTGTTGAACATGGTCCGTTCCATGTTGAGCTATCTTGACTTGCCGATTTACCCGTGGGGGTATGCACTGACCGCGCGTATATCTTGAACAGATGTCCTTCCAAATCCGTTCCTAAAACTCCACATGAGATGTGGGAGGGAAGGAAACCAAGTCTTAATCATATTAGGATTTGGGGATGTCCCGCCTATGTCAAGAAGACTAAGGTGGAAAAGTTGGAAGCTAGGTCTGCGAAGGGACGTTTTATTGGATTCCCATCTGGGACGATGGGATATCTATTCTACATGCCCGAAGATCGAAGGATCATTGTTGCTTTACAAGCACACTTCCTGGAAGATGAGTTCATTCAGGAAGGCGGAGCAAGTAGAAGTATTTCTTTAGAAGATTATAATGAAACTCCTCAGGAGACACCTGTGCAAGAAACTGGAACCGAACCTTCTGAAACATAAGTACAACCACCTCGTAGGTCTAGTAGGGTGTCTCATTTACCTGAGAGGTATGGGCTTGTGCACTTGTAGAAACTGGGTCTCCATGAGTTTCCAAGTGATAGCCAAGAGACCGACCCGACGACCTATGACCAAGCGATGGTGGATGTAGACTCCGCGAAATGGCGTGAAGTTATGGAAGCTGAGATAGACTCGATGCATGTAAATCAGGTCTGGACTTTAGTAGACCGCCCCAAGGGCATAGTGCCTATTGGGAACAAGTGGATCTACAAGAGAAAGACTGATGGTGATGGCAAGGTTGACGCCTATAAGGCCAGGCTTGTGGCAAAGGGTTATACCCAGAAGGAAGGGATCGATTACCACGATACCTTCTCGCCCGTAGCTATGATCAAGTCTATTCGCATGATGCTTGCTATAGCTGCCTACCACGATTATGAGATATGGCAAATGGACGTAAAGACGGCTTTCCTTAATGGATTC
This sequence comes from Orobanche coerulescens, assembly GCA_033398695.1. Classification (NCBI taxonomy): domain Eukaryota; kingdom Viridiplantae; phylum Streptophyta; class Magnoliopsida; order Lamiales; family Orobanchaceae; genus Orobanche; species Orobanche coerulescens. Next base: position 58,632,989 of record CM065805.1, on the reverse strand, counting down.
CTCGAGGAGGAAATCTATATGGAGTAGCCTAAAGGCTTTGTGTCCGAAGTCGATATTCAGAAAGTGTGCAAGCTTGACGTTCCATTTATGGATCAAGCAATCGTCGCGTAGTTGGAACCTTCGTTTTGACGAGGCGGTCAAAGAGTTTGACTTCGTGCAAAATGAAGAGGAACCTTGTGTATACAAGAAGGTTAGTGGGAGCAAGATCGCATTCTTAGTACTATATGTAGATGACATTCTACTAATAGGAAATGATGTAGGAATGCTCGATTACGTGAAAGCTTGGCTTTCGAGTAATTTCTCCATGAAAGACTTGGGAGAAGCAACCTATATTCTTGGTATTCGGCTCTACCGGGATAGAGCGAAGAGAACAATAGGCCTTTCCCAAGCCCTCTATATAGATAAGATCTTAAAGAGATTTAAGATGGATGATTCTAAAAGAGGGTTCCTACCAATGCAACATGGAATAAAACTCACCTTGAAGATGTGTCCTCAAAGTGAGGAACAACGCAAGGAAATGAGTAATATACCATATGCTTCGGCCGTGGGTAGCCTTATGTATGCTATGTTGTGTACAAGACCTGACATCGCGTATGCTGTAAGCGTGGTGAGTAGGTTCCAGGCAAACCCAGGTAGGGAACATTGGACTGCTGTAAAGAACGTTCTCAAGTACTTGAGAAGAACGAGAGATATGGTTCTTATATATGGCGGTGGAGATTTGGATGTGGTGGGATTCACTGATTCAGACTTCCAAGGACTGAAGGACGACTCGATGTCCACTTCTGGCCACATATTTACTCTTAATGGAGGAGCAGTATCTTGGCGTAGTGCCAAGCAAAGCGCGACTGCTGATTCCACCTGTTAGGCTGAGTATCAAGCAGCCTCGGAGGCTTCCAAGGAAGGGTTCTGGATTAAGAAGTTTCTAGGAGAACTTCAAATGATACCATGTGCTTTGAGCCGCTGTTCATTTGTCTTTGCGACAACGACGGAGCTGTAGCACAGGCCAAGGAGCCGAGGTTTCACAACAACACCAAACATATTGAGAGGAAGTATCATCTCGTAAGAGAATTTGTTCGCAAAGGATACATTGTGCTGCACAGAGTAGACTCGGCCGACAACGTCGCCGATCCACTGACCAAGCCACTATCTCAGACTAGCTTGGAGCGTCATCTGGAGAACATGGGTATTAGATACAATAGTGTGTGGCATTGAGTGCAAGTGGGAGATTGTTAGGAGTATGCCCTCGAATGCCACTTAGAGGTTGTTGAGTGAGGGCATTGTACTTGTAATTATGTAAACCATTTATATAAGGCAAATGAATGTTTCTTTATTTACTGGTAGTTACTGGCATTCCTAACTCGTAAATAAACATATAGAAACTAGTCCGTGTATTTTAGAGCAAAACGTTCTACTCCTTATTGGATAAGAGGGTCGGCACTGGAAAGGTTTATAGCTCAAATACTTAATCGTTCGCAAGTCGATGAAACTTGACTGGGCGTTAAGTTTATGAGAAGACTTGTATGACGTGTTCTTTGACATGGAGAGTGCCTGTCGAACACTAATGGTTAGTGGGAGCACACGTTATAGGTATGCTAATTAGATTGGTATACTCGAACCGACTCACCCTCGATTCGTCACACGGATTTCACTCCGGGACGATCGATGGAATCGAAAGGTTGTGATAGGTATTCGTGAACCTTCGACTTGAGGATTTAGTAGGGATTTGCTTGTGACGTCAAGATTTTCATTAGAGTAGTTCGACCCTGTAAACCAGAAGGCGGGGGTCAACCTCGACGTGCATCTTGACGGGCAAGTAGCAGGTCATACTAAATACCAAGATAGAATTATTTCTCTTGTTAGTGAACGGGTTATATGTCCTATGCGGTTATTGGCAAATGAGATCATAAGTCTTTGGCCAAAGCATTAGAGCTAGCTGTATTAGATACACGAGAGCTCGATGAACTCTATTTGCATTAACGCATGCATAGCGTCAAGTACAGATAGGGTTTGACTGACCGTGACCCTATAACTTGATCGGGACATTTGAAAGAAGGGTTTATACGTATACTGGTATTCACGACAGAATGGTTCTTGAATGATCCCAATCATTCGTTCTCAGTCTGGGTACAGTGTAGGCCACCAAGCTGGCTAGGTGGTGCTACTACTCTTCGGTTCTTCCCATTGCTGACTGAGACGGACCTACCGAGTCGCGCATTAGGATTGACGATGGAATGAATCGAGCTTAATCTCTCATTATGAATATTAGATATTGGATATCTAATTTGAGACATTGGATGTCTAAATCAATTTATTGGATAAATTGCTTTACGGCCTAATGGATTAAATAAATTACTGGGTGATTAATTTAATTCATGAATATAATTATTTCTTGGAGAAATTAATTATGTTATTTTGTATTTGATATGTTTAATTAATTGGATTAATTAAACAATATAAATACATCAGAACGGAATTGGAGTTTATCTGTTTGGACTCTCGGGAGTCGAAACGAACCGAACTCGTCCGATTTCTTCTAGAGGTCGGCCCCCATCTTGATTTCATACCTTGATCATTGTCTTGTTTTCTTGTTGGAAGACTTTTGACATATGAGATTTCATATCTCTTATTATAAGGTTAAAGGTGATTTTGTGGGGGGAATCTTATCTTATGAATGATTTGAAGACCAAAATAAAGCCTCATTCCATTCTCATTTTTGGGAACTCACGGCAGCAACATTAAAGTGAGAGGGAAGAGAAAATTTTTTGGTGTTCTTCTTCATTCATTTCTTCTTCATTTTTCTTGGAGAAAAATTGAGAGAAAATCATATAGAGAGAGTAAGATTAAAACACTTAGAGTGTAGTAATCTTTACATATATAGCTTCATCACTTAGCTCTAGCCGTATCCTCGGAGGATAGCAAGGTGATCGTCGTTCCGGTTATTTTTCCGGCGCGTGGCAAGTAGAGACGCGGTGCTTTCGGCGTTGGATCGTTCAAGAGCTTGGGGAATATCTCAAGAGAAGGTTATCCATTTAATCAACGGACTACGAGGGTATGTTTCTCGTATCTCTTGTATTTCGTTTTTGATATTCGTATATACGTAGCTCGATCGATCCTCGTAGGGATTCAGATCGAATTAATTTTCGTTTTACCGCTTCCGCTGGGCCTTCGTTTTAGGCACCGAATCCCAACAGAAGGATGGGTCATGGTGGATGTGTATAGATAGTAGAGCCGTGAACAACATAACCATCAAATATCGGTTCCCAATTCCGAGACTTGATGATATGTTGGACGAGTTGCATGGTTCGGTGATTTTTTTGAAGGTGGATTTGAGAAGCGGTTATCATCAAATTCGCATGCGGGAAGGAGACGAATGGAAAACGGCTTTCAAGACAAAACATGGATTATATGAATGGCTCATCATGCCCTTTGGCCTTACAAATGCGCCAAGTACTTTCATGCGATTAATGAATGAGGTACTTAAGCCGTTTTTGGGAAAATTTGTCGTCGTATACTTGGACGACATCTTAATTTATAGTCGATCATTGCAAGAGCATACCGGGCACTTGAGGAAAGTCTTCGAGATCCTTAGGGATCAAAAACTTTATGGGAAAAAGGAGAAGTGTTCGTTTCTAGTCGAGAGTGTAGCCTTTCTTGGCTACATCGTTTCTAAAGAAGGAGTGTCGGTTGATCAAACCAAGATCGAGGCGATTAAATCTTGGCCTACGCCCAAAACCATCACGGAAGTCCGATCCTTTCACGGACTTGCTTCATTTTATCGGAGGTTCATACGAGACTTTAGTACCATTTCTAGCCCGATAACGGAATGCTTAAAAAAAGGACCGTTTGTGTGGAACGGGGCTGCCCAAGGGGCGTTTGAAAAATTGAAGGCGAAAATGTGTGAAACACCTATCTTGGCTGTAATACCCGGTTGTAATTCAGTCATTATCATTCAGTAATTTCATTCGGTGATTGTCACTCAGTGGATTTTCACTCATTTATAATCATTCATCAATCATATTCATTCACCGTGTTCACCATTCGGAAAAACTTCGAGTTGTGTATCGTTATTGTTCATTGTTTCAACTTTCCTCATATGAGTTCGACTTTGTTAGATCACCATTAATTTTTGGTAACTCCAAAAATTCTAAATCTTTGCAATATTATAGAGCATCGAGTTAGCTTTCCAATGGTTCAAACGGTGAGTCAATCGGAGTCCGGACGAGAGAGTTATGGTCGTGTTAGCTCACCCGCTCATTTTTCAGATTTTGGCCGATCACGGCCGACCGGACTTCGGTCGTGTCGTCGGCACGGCCGTGCCGTGCTCGTCGGATAATGCCGAGTGTACGCCTCGAGGACCCGGCCGTGTCGTGCAGCACGGCCAGTCGCACCCTTCCGGATAGGCGAACTGTCGCCGAGAGGCCCGGCCGTGTGCCGTGACACGGTCGAGCCAATCTGCCGCCGCGGACGGGTCCTTGTCGGTAGGCCCCTTCGCGCCGCGACCGTGTCATGCGGGACACGGTCGAGTCCCTGCCCGGCCAGATGCGCGCCGCGACCGTGTCGCGGGCACGGTCGAGTGGCCGCTGAGTCAACCCCTATAAATTCATTTTTGAGCATTTTGAGCTCATTTCTCCCATTTTTCCATCTTCTTCACCTGCAACCGAGAGAGAATAACTTGAGGGAGAGATTTCTTCATCAATTATCATTTGAGTGTGTATTTTCATCACCTTCAATCATTTGGGAAGCTTGGATAGTCGTTTTTACACGTTTTCATCGGATCGAATTGGTTGGATCTTCAAGAGTAAATTCTTCAACACTTTGGACTTCGATTTTGTGTTGAGATATGATGTTTTGGACGTTATAATCATGTTATATGAAGGGATATGTATATGATTATGAGTTTGTATAAGGATTCATTGGATTATTGAGGAATTATTCAAGAACACGTTGAAAATCGAGTTGGAATTGGGGATTTTCGACTAATTGTTGTTATAATCACATTTTGGATATTCATAACGGATTATTGATCGTATTGGAGATGTTTTGTTGGTTTGAAACACTTCGTGGGATTTTTTGATCTTGGTTTATCGAAGTTTGTTTGTAAACAATCTGAGTTGGTTTTTACGTGTTTGATTTAATGTCTCTATGGACTTGGTTTAGTCGTATCGGCGTTTGGAATTCGTTATATTCGTGTATTGATCGGATTGTTGGTAATTGTATTGAATTAAGGTTGTTCGAAGCGACCGATATCTCAATTAGGGCGTTGTTCGTGGAAGGATAATTGGCATCGGTATTGAGTAAGTTAATTCTTACTCGGTTAAAGGATACTCATTCCTTTTGTTGTTGATTGCTCATAATCATAATTCATTCATCATAATATTAATCATTTTGAGACTTGTAATTGTCGAATAATCATTTCATTCACGAGGAGCAGCGGTTCCAAATCATTTCACTTTGGGTTCAATCACGTCACTATTACTTTCATATTGGTGAGTCATCTTGGCCTAGTCTAATTGTTATTCATTGATATTCATCATGGTCATTCTCGTTCATGTGACCTTAGGGTTCATATTGCGTGGCGGGTGTGGGTGTGTGGAATTTTTAGTCGAGCACACGATGGTCATGTATTGGGTTCACCGATACATCGGCCGTGCACGGTACGCTTACCTCCGTGAGACTAATTAGGTACAAGGACGGGTGTGTCGGTCATTCGTCTTGTACACTTGCACGGGACATTACGGGCGTACTATGATGCTCCTCTTGATGTAATTCATGATTAAGAATATTTCATAACTTGATTAATTCATGATTGTGTAATTTCAACTCTTGAGGATTGTTGTTCTTTATGGCCCCCGTTTGGGGATTTTGTTTTTCAGTCATGGCAAGGCAAACGCACGGGAATAGCATGTTGATGTCGAGGAGTCCTAGTGATACTAGTGGGGGCCCCAAATCCTTTCACTCATTCCTATTGTTGTCATTTATTTTCCATTATGATTTTCATTTGAATACTCCGTTTCATTCGGATTGTGTATTTTATCTTCATATAAAATACACTAGTATTCGGTATTGTCTGGTGTGTTGTAACTAAACTCCTCATCGGAGTAATTATCGTTGTAATGTAGTTCGGTACTACATTTATCTTGTGTAATTCATTCATTTTCATTTGCACAGTGGGTCCCGGTTGGGGATCTACGGCCTTGTAATATCCGCCTAGTTTGGGGTGTTACGAGTTGGTATCGGAGCGTGGTTTTGAATACTACCCTCCAAGTCATGTCTTATTTGAAATCATCGTCAGATTAGTATCATTGGACTTTCGCGTCACGTGTGACTGTGCAAATGCCGAGCCAATCGATAGGAAGAAGCGTAAGGTTTCTAACGCCATGGTATAATTTACATCAATAGTCATTCATTCATCATTCATCAATTAACAATCCGCAAACATCATCATTCATTGTGATTAGGACGATCATGTTAATTCATTAATCACTTAAGTCATTTCATTACGCGATTAATAATCGGGACGATCACGTTAACTCATTAATTACTCAATTCATTTCATTACTCGGTTGTCAATCGGAAGATCATATTATCAATCTTGTTAAGTTATTCAAGATAGTCATTTTAAGAATTTCATCAGATAATCATGTAACTTCAGTAAATCATTCATATAATCACTAAGTTAGAGCATGTATACTCATTTTCATCATCTCATGACATAATCATAACGTGTTAATCATACGGGAATTATAATCATTATGCGACCTTTCTACTTGAGATGGAAGGCGTCGGGAGATGCACGGGGAGAGGCAGCGGTGCGGGCAGAAACCCGAGAAATAATCACTCGCCGGGAAATCGTGCCCGGGACTCGCTCGATCAGAAGATGTTCGGGTTGATCCACTCACTTTTATGCAGGCCATGATGACCCATGTGCGGTTGCTCAATCATCATTGCGCCACTGACCGGATTAATCGAGAGAACCCTCCCGTATGAGCCAGCTGCTAAGGAAAGTGCTGAACAACAACCTTCATTTGTCAGCAAGAAATCAACGAAGCGTAATCAATCCGAAGGCGGTCAGTCAACCTTCAAGAAGCCTCGTGTGAGTCCTATCATTTCTGAGCGACCTCCTACGGTGCATAGTTGCGCGGGATCTCAGTCTCGAGCGGCCAATTCAGCCATCACCTGTTATAACTGTGGGGATCTTGGTCATGTCAGCACCAAGTGTCCGAGACAGTCTGTCACGTGCTATAATTGTGGGAATGTTGGACATAAGGCCCGTTTTTGCCGAAAGGACTCCAAGTCGGCTCCGTCGGCATCCCAAGCCCCGAAGCAACCAGCGTTTCAGAATCAGACTGCTTTGTCATCGTCGTTTAAGATAATGGAAGCAAATAGAGTTGGAGCTCGTATTTATCAGACGGGAGCGTCCGGTTCGGGGACCGGCAAGTCCCAGATTCATATGATGAGGAGGATCGACGATCCGGTGGCCCGAATGATTTCAGGTATACTCGTAATTTTATTTCAACTTGTGTGTACCTTTTGATTCTGGTACACCGCATTCATTCATTTTCGAATCATGCTTGAATAGACTTATTTCGGGATAGTCCTATTGCTTGTGGACATCATACCATCGGTATACCTGACGATGGAAGAATTTTCGGAATCATACCTAAGTAAGCTTAATGACCGCGATTGGTTGATAGATCTAATCGTGGTGAACCTATCTTAGGACGATGTAATTTTCGGTATTAGTTGGTTTAACTGTCTTGATACTATCCTCAGTGTTTGTTAGCGTTTGGTCGCTATCTTTCCGTCGTTAGTTGTCGAATGTGTGCTTCAGGGAAGTAATTCCCGTTGTTCCAGTAGAATTTCTATTATGGCGGAAGCAGAGAAATTCCGCAATCGAACTATCCAATCATTCATTGTATCATTTTCATCGATTGGCCTTTCTAAGGCAATCGAGTCATTCAATCATTCATTGTATCATTTTCATCGATTGGCCTTTCTAAGGCAATCGAGTCATTCAATCATTCATTGTGTCATTTTCATCGATTGGCCTTTCTAAGACAATCGAGTCATTCAATCCATTGTATCATTTTCATCGATTAGTCTTTCAAAGGCAATCGAGTTATTCAATCATTCATTGTATCATCTTCATCGATTGGCCTTACTAAGGCAATCGAGTTGTTCAATCATTATTGGTATCTCTTTTTATCGATTGACCATTCTAGGGTAATCGAAATGTTCAATCATTCGTGGTATCATTGTCATCGATTGACGATGTATTCCAGGCGAGTTATCTAGTTACCTTCACATAGAGTAGGGGAATTCAGGAATGAGTGGGAGCCGGTACGTCCCATTTATCGAAGGCACCGTATCGGATGGCCCCGACCAGAATGCAGGAGTTGAAGATTCAACTTGAGGAATAGTTCGAGAAAGGTTATCTCCGACCGATTGCGTCCCCGTGAGGAGCACCAGTGTGATCTGTCAAGGAGAAGGATGGCTCGTCTCGTGTGTGTATTAATTACTAGGAGTTGAACAGGGTGATGATCAAGAGTAGTATCCTTTACCTCGTATTGATGATCTTTTAGATCAACTTCAGGGAGCTTCAGTATTTTCCAGGATCGACTTAAGATCTGGATATCACCAGTTGCGGATTCGAGAGTCGGATATCGCGAGGACAGCGTTTCATACACGCTATGGTCATTATGAGTTCGTAGTTATGCCGTTCGGGCTAACTATTACACCTGTGGTATTCATGGGGTTAATGAATCGGGTTTTCATCGACTTTTTGGATCAGTTTGTTGTTGTCTTCATCGACGACATTTTGATTTATTCTCGTAGCCGAGAGGAACACGAGGTTCATCTTCATCAGGTTCTCGACGTGTTGAGACGAGAACAACTATATGGAAAGTTTTTCCAAATGTGAGTTCTGGAGGTCCGAAGTGACTTTCTCGGGCATGTAATTTCATCTGACAGAGTTCGTGTCGACCCTCAGGAGACGGAGACTATCCGAGATTAGCAACCTCCGAAAGATATTAATTAAATCCGATGTTTCCTCGGATTAGCTGGTTAATTATCCAACCCACGACCGGAACTAGCGGTAGTGGTGTTCGCTTTGAAAATTTGGCGTCGTTACCTTTATGGCGTCACCTTTCGCTTATTCACCAATCACAAGAGTTGAAGGATATATTTACTCACAAGGAGTTAAATATGCGACAGAGGCGGTGGTTGGAACTAATCAAAGATTTTGATATCGAGATCCTTTACCACCGGACAAGGCGACGTTGTCGCCCGGCTCTGAAGTCGTAAGTCCGTTCAAGAGCAAATGCTTGCTCGTTTAACGATCGAAGGAGCTTGATAGGAATTCCTTAGACCCAAGATCGAAGTCGCCGGCGAATTCGAGACGACTTTGTATGTTAGAGATTTCATCGTCACTTGAGGAGGTAATCGAGAGAATCGAGTTCATACCCTTCATTGTTGCGCATCCGTGAAGATGTGGCTCGGGGAAAGCCCACGGATTCGTAGTCCACAGGATGGACTTTTGAGGTTTAAGAACCGGTTGTGCGTGCCGTGAATGACGAGTTGAAAAACTCTATTTTGAGAGAAGCTCATGCTACCCTTATTACATTCACCCGGTCCGGTCCAAGATGTACAAGGACTTGAAACAAAATTACCGGTGGAGTAATATGAAGCGAGAAGTCGCGGAATTTGTTTCGAGATGCTTAACTTGCCAACAAGTCAAGATTGAACATCGGCGACCGCGAGTATGCGATACCGCTCCCTATTCCGGAATGGAAGTGGGAAGACATTTCTATGGAATTCATCACGAATTGTCGGCAGTCGTCGTGGCATAAATACGATCTGAGTGATCGCGGACTGCTTTACTAATTTAGCTCATTTCCTTGAAATCAAGGATATGTGGAGTCCCAAGAGACTGGCCCAGTTGTTCATCAAGGAGATAGTGAGACTGCACGGTACTCCTAAGAGTATCGTTTCCGATCGTGACGGTCGATTTGTGTCTCATTTTTGGAAATCGATTCATCGTGCTATGGGAACTCGGCTTAATCTCGATCGCCTTTCATCCTCGGTCAACGGACAATCAGAGAGGACTATTCAGACATTAGAAGACATGTTGAGAGCTTGCGTCCTCGATTGGAAGGACGATTGGGAAGCCCAACTACCGTTGATCGAGTTCACGTATAATAATAGTTGGCATGCTTCCATTAAGATGGCACCTTACGAGGCCTTTTACGGTCGTCTTTGTCGATCTCCTTTGTGTTAGGATGACTTGTCAGAATCAATCGGCACCGAGCCCGATATACTTATAGCCGTCCGGGAGAAGGTAGCTATGATCAAGAGTCGTATGTTGATGACTCAGTCGCGAAATCGTATGCGAACAATCGTCGTCGACCACTAGAGTTCGAGACGGGTGACCATGTTTTGGTCAAGGTATCCCCGAGTCGAAGTATTTTTTTCGTTTCGGAAAACGGGGGAAGTTGAGCCCAAGACTCATTGGACCGTTTGAAATTTTGGATCGAGTAGGCGAGTTAGCTTATCGATTGGCTTTACCTCCGGCTTTGAGCAGGATTCATAATGTGTTTCACGTCTCTCAGTTGCAGAAGTATGTTGCCGATACGAGTCACATACTTGATTCGGCCGAAAATCGAGATCGCGGATGATCATTCGTACGAGGAGCGTCTGTACAAGTGTTAGAGCGGCGAATCAAACAGCTTGAAGAATAAGTCGATTCCTTTGGTCAAGATTCGAGTGGTCTAGACACGGAGTCGAAGAGGCTACTTGGGAATCGAGGATAGTATGCGGGAGAGTTATCCCGAGTTGTTTGACCCTTAGTTTGGGACGAAACTCTTTTAAGGGGGTGTATGTAATACCCGGTTGTAATTCATCATTATCATTCAAGAATTTCATTCGGTGATTGTCACTCGGTGGATTTTCACTCATTTATAATCATTCATCAATCATATTCATTCACCGTGTTCACCATTCGGAAAAACTTGAGTTGTGTATCGTTATTGTTCATTGTTTCAACTTTCCTCATATGAGTTCGACTTTGTTAGATCACCATTAATTTTTGGTAACTCCAAAATTCTAAATCTTTGCAATATTATAGAGCATCGAGTTAGCTTTCCAATGGTTCAAAGCGGTGAGTCAATCGGAGTCCGGACGAGAGAGTTATGGTCGTTTTAGCTCACCCGCTCATTTTTCGATTTTGGCGATCACGGCCGGCCGGACTTCGGTCGTGTCGTCCGCCTGCGGCCGTGCGTACTCGTCGGATAATGCCGAAGTGTACGCCTCAGACCCGGACCGTGTCGTCAGCACGGCCGAGTCGCACCTTCCGGATAGGCGTAACTGTCGCCGGAGGCGGCCGTGTGCGAGGACACGGTCGAGTCAATGCCGAGCGCCGCGACGGGTCCTTGTCGGTAGGCCCCTTCGCGCCGCGACCGTGTCATGCGGGACACGGTCGAGTCCTGCCCGGCCGAGATGCGCGCCGCGACCGTGTCGGGCGGGCACGGTCGAGTCCGTCGCGAGTCATCCCTATAAATTCATTTTTGAGCATTTTGAGCTCATTTCTCCCATTTTTCCATCTTCTTCACTGCAACCGAGAGAGAATAACTTGAGGGAGAGATTTCTTCATCAATTATCATTTGAGTGTGTATTTTCATCACCTTCAATCATTTGGGAAGCTTGGATAGTCGTTTTTACACGTTTTCATCGGATCGAATTGGTTGGATCTTCAAGAGGTAAATTCTTCAACACTTTGGACTTCGATTTTGTGTTGAGATATGATGTTTTGGACGTTATAATCATGTTATATGAAGGGATATGTATATGATTATGAGTTTGTATAAGGATTCATTGGATTATTGAGGAATTATTCAAGAACACGTTGAAAATCGAGTTGGAATTGGGGATTTTCGACTAATTGTTGTTATAATCACATTTTTGGATATTCATAACGGATTATTGATCGTATTGGAGATGTTTTGTTGGTTTGAAACACTTCTTGGGGAATTTTGATATTGGTATATCGAAGTTTGTTTGTAAACAATCGGAGTTGGATACAACGTGTTTGATTTAATGTCTCTATGGACTTGGTTTAGTCGTATCGACGTTTGGAATTCGTTATATTCGTGTATTGATCGGATTGTTGGTAATTGTATTGAATTAAGGTTGTTCGAGCGACCGATATCTCAATTAGGACGTTGTTCGTGGAAGGATAATTGGCATCGGTATTGAGTAAGTTAATTCTTACTCGGTTAAAAGGATACTCATTCCTTTTGTTGTTGATTGCTCATAATCATAATTCATTCATCATAATATTAATCATTTTGAGACTTGTAATTGTCGAATAATCATTTCATTCACGAGGAACGACGGTTCCAAATCATTTCACTGGGTTATCAATCACGTCACTATTACTTTCATATTGGTGAGTCATCTTGGCCTAGTCTAATTGTTATTCATTGATATTCATCATGGTCATTCTCGTTCATGTGACCTTCCGGGTTCATATTGCGTGGCCGGGTGTGGCTGTGTGGAATTTTTAGTCGAGCACACGATGGTCATGTATTGGGTTCACCGATACATCGGGCCGTGCACACGGTAACGCTTACCTCCGTGAGACTAATTAGGTACAAGGACGGGTGTGTCCGGTCATTCGTCTTGTACACTTGCACAGGACATTACGGGCGTACTATGATGCTCCTCTTCAGTGTAATTCATGATTAAGAATATTTCATAACTTCAGTTAATTCATGATTGTGTAATTTCAACTCTTGAGGATTGTTGTTCTTTGTAACTGACCCCGTTTGGGGATTTTGTTTTTCAGGTCATGGCAAGGCAAACGCACGGGAATAGCATGTTGATGTCGAGGAGTCCTAGTGATACTAGTGGGGGGCCCCAAATCCTTTCAGTCATTCCTATTGTTGTCATTTATTTTCCGCTGCAGATTTTCATTTGAATACTCCGTTTCATTCAGTGTTGTGTATTTTATCTTCATATAAAATACACTAGTATTCGGTATTGTCCTGGTGTGTTGTAACTAAACTCCTCATCGGAGTAATTATAGTTGTAATGTAGTTCGGTACTACATTTATCTTGTGTAATTCATTCATTTTCATTTGCCTGGTGGGTCCCAGTTGGGGATCTACGGCACTGTAATATCCGCCTAGTTTGGGGTGTTACATTGGCTTTACCCGACTTTTCACAACCTTTCGAGGTAGAATGTGACGCAAGTGGAGTGGGTATTGGGGCAGTCCTCGTCCAAGGGAGGCGACCAATTGCATACTTTTCGGAGAAATTGGGTGGGGCTCGATTCAACTATTGTACTTATGACAAGGAGTTCTATGCCATTGTGAGAGCTCTTGATCATTGGAGCCATTACCTTCGGCCGAAACATTTCATCCTACATTCGGATCATGAGTCCTTGAAATATATTAACGGCCAACTAAAGTTGAGTCCGAGACATGCTAAATGGGTGGAATTCTTGCAATCATTCCACTTTTCATCGAAGTACAAAGATGGCAAGAGCAACGTTGTGGCAGATGCTTTGTCTAGACGGTATGCCTTGCTCTCTACTCTTGACATTCGGTTTCTTGGGTTCGAAGCATTGAAGGAGTATTATGATGGGGATGTGGATTTTGGTGAGGTTTTCATTCGGTGTAAATCTGGTCCGTTTGGAGAGTTTACGTTGCAAGAAGGATTCCTTTTCAAAGGGAATCGCCTATGTTTACCCAAACACCCGATTCGGGGATTATTAGTTCGGGAAGCTCACGGTGGAGGCTTGGCCGGTCATTTTGGTTCGGCCAAAACGTTGGAGGTCCTTAAAGAGCATTTTCATTGGCCGAAGATGCAAGTGAATGTACACGACATAATTAATAAGTGTGTGACATGCCATATTGCTAAATTTCATTCAAACCGGGAGCATACATGCCTTTGCCGATTCCGGAAAGACCGTGGGAAGATGTCTCAATGGATTTTATTGTTGCCTTGCCTCGTACTCAACGAGGGAGAGATGCTATTATGATTGTCGTAGACCGATTTTCGAAGATGGCTCACTTTGTGGCTTTCCACAAGACGGACGACGTGAGTAACATCGCCGATTTGTATTTCCGAGAAATCGTACGATTGCATGGAGTTCCAAAAACGATTGTTTCGGATCGGGACTCAAAATTCCTTAGTTATTATTGGAACACCTTGTGGAGAGAGGTGGGAACCAAACTACTATTTAGCACGTCACATCATCCACAAACGGACGGTCAAATCGAGGTGACCAATCGAACGTTGGGCACATTACTACGTGGTCTTGTGAGCAAGACACAGAAGGATTGGGACTTGAAACTTGCACATGCGGAGTTCGCTTATAATCGTTCTCCTACTCATGCCACGACACACTCTCCGTTCGAAGTAGTTTACGGACAAAACCCGTACATGCCGTTAGATCTAATTCCATTGCCAAGTGACGAGTTAGTGCACAAGGATGTGGAATCAAAATTGAAATCAATGATGAAATTACACGAGCAAGTACGTAATCGAATCAAGGAAATAAACGAGGCTTACAAAAGAAAGTCGAACAAACAAAGAAGGCCGAGATTGTTCGAAGTTGGTGATTTGGTTTGGTTGCATTTGAGGAAAGAGCGATTTCCAAATAAACGTAAGAACAAATTAATGCCGCGAGCGGAGGGACCATTTAAAGTAATCGCGAAAGTGAACGACAACGCTTCCAAATTAGAACTTCCGGGAGATTATGGGATTCATGCAACCTTTAATGTTGGGGACCTCTCACCTTACATCGATGATGACGGAATTTCGGAATTGAGGACAATTCCTTTTAAAGGAGGAGGAGATGATACGGAATCATTTGATATGAACGAAGAAGACGAAGTAAGGATCGATATAAATGACCTTACTACACGCCATGCACGGGCTACTACGTATTTAGGCGAGAAAACGGACATAAGACGTGGAGTCTCGGTCTCAGCCGTGTCATATAACACGGCCCGTGTCATGCTATGCCGGAAGGTCGACAATCGGCCGGAAAATGGACGAACTGCCGGAAAAATCACCACCTGTCGGAAAAATCACCACCTGCCGGAACTGGCCGATCGCTGCCGACCACCACCTGCCGGAACTGGCCGATCACTGCCGACCGAACCCGACCGTGTCGTCCGACACGGCCCGTGCCGAGGTGTCCTGGATAATGAAATCTCGCTGCCGACCGAACCCGACCGTGTTGTCCGACACGGCCCGTGTCGACACAACCCGACCGTGCCAGGCGACACGGCCGAGTCACACTCTTCCGGATAGTAAAATTCCCGCTGTCCGACCAACCCGACCGTGCTAGGCGACACGGTCGAGTCCTGCCGAACATGTGCGCCCGCACATGCCGCTGCGGCCGTGCCGATCGGCACGGGCCGTGTCCGACAGACCAGCAAATGACCATTATTGCTGATTTTTTTTTATTTTTTGTTGTTTTTCCTCCCCTCACATGTCATGATTAGACTTGCATGTTATGTGGGGTGGCTTATATTCATTTTTTTGTGTGATTCCCCCTCCATTTGATTTGATTCCTTTGTATTTTATCTTGTTGTTTTGTTTTTCATTTCAAGATCATGTGATCTTGTTTTTTTCCTTAGTTGCTAAGAAGACTACCATGCTATAAGTAGTCTTGTTCATGCTTTCATTATGTATTGTATGTTGAAGAAATAAGAATACACTTGTGTTTTCTTGGTGAATGCTTTTCATCGAAATCTTGGTTATAATTCGACGCGTTTTCGAGTTTTAATCGAATCGATTCTCAATAGGTCTTGAGGAAAGATTATCTTATCAAACTATAGGTCTAGTTTGATAAATCATTCATATTGCTCTTGTTTATGTAAGCCGAATTTCCCTACTTTCGGTTATATCTTACGAGTGTTACACATATTCGAGTGTTGTGAGGATCAATTATATTTCCGCTGCATTCCATACGAGTTTACGTCCATTTTCATACGTAATTAGTATCACATTGGGACTCCTCGCCATCAACGTTCTCTTTCCGTGCCTTTCCCTTGCCATGACCTGAAAACAACATCCCCCAACGGGGTCAGTTACACAAAACAACAATCCTCAAGAGTTGAACTAAATACAACAATCATATGAATGAATTAAGAAATAGAGTTGAATGATGGGCATCATAGTACGCCCGAATGGAATGTGCAAGTGCACAAGTAGCCGAGTGTCCGGAGTCCCGTATATACACCCGCAACTTGGCCTAATTATTCTCACGGAGGTACTTTACTATGTGCACAGTCCAATGTGTCCGGAGTCCCGTATATACACATGATCATCCTGTGCCCGACTAAAAATTCCACACATTCACCACCCGACAATGTAATACAATCCCGGAAAGGTCACAAGAACAAAAGCGACCAAGATGAGAGATAACGAATAAAATCCGACGAGGATCAAGAACGACTCACCAAGATGAAATAATGATACAACGAGTGATAGCTTCAATGAACTGATTTGGAACCGTCGTTCCTCGTGAGTTACATGATTAGTTGATAATTACAAGTCTCGACATGAATGATATATTATGAATGAATTACATGTATGAATGAACAACAACGTAAGGAATGAATGTCCTTTTAACCGAGTAAGAATTAACTTACACAATACCGGTGAAGAATGTCCTTCCTCGAACAAACGTCCTAAATGATATGTCGGTCGCTCGAACAACCTTGAATAATACAATTACCAACAATCCGCTTAATATACGAATCAAACATGATCACAACCAAATCAACACGTTGATACGACGAAACCAACCTCGTTGAGGCATTATAACAAACACGTTGTAAACAATATCCCATTATTTACAACCAATTCTAATTGTATCGAAAACCAACTTCCAAATGAGTGATTCAATCCACAAAACATCCTTGATACAATCAATAACCCACTATGAATACACAATTTCGGGATTCCCACAACAATAAATCGAAACCCCCAAATCCAAATCCACATTCAAGGTGTTCTTCAAATAATCCTTCAATAATCCAATGAATATTCATACAAACTCATAATCACATGTACATCTCTTCATATATCATGATTATCACATCCAAAACATCATATTCCATCCTAAAATTGAAATCTAAGGTTTGGAGAAAATTAACTTTGAAGATCCAACCTCTTCGATACGTCGAAACTCGCGTTAATCGACTTCCCAAGCTCCACAAACGAATGAAGATGATTAATCCCGAACATACAAGTGTTTGTTGATAGAAAATCTCTCCCACAATGTCTCTCTCTCGGGACAAAAAAAGAAGAAGTGGTGAAATGAGCACGAAAATCCCGTTCATGTCTTTAAATACTGCGCAGAGTTACGGCCATAACTCTGCCACATTATGGCCGTAACTTCCAAGTCAACGGCCTTACGGCTGTAATATCCATTACATACGGCCGTAACAACAATTCGTCAAAAACTGATAATGAACACACTGTCTGAGTTACGGCCATACCAAAAATACCTTACGGCCATAACAACAACTCTTACGGCCGTATCCTGCCGAACTTACGGCCGTAAGTCGTCTTCGTCAAGAACACCCTCCTGCCCAACGAATGCATGTTACGGCCGTAGTCGCCCAAAACATACGGTCGTATCCTCTTGCTTACGGCCGTAAGTTGTCTTCGTCCAGAAAGACAACCATTTCCACGAATGCATGTTACGGCCGTAATGATGATCAGTTACGGCGTAACTCACTGCTGGAAATGACAAAAATCCGACAAGCGTCTTCTCGTTACAAATGATGAATGATCCGACATACCATGCGTATATGAATGAAATCCAGTCCAATAACATGCAATAGATGATCCTTCCAACACAAGACTACCCATTACGATGATTATGAAAATACTCTCGTCTCGATACTCAAATAGAGTTGAATAACGATCGGTAACTGATACACGGCTCCAAGTACGCCAACGATGAATACAATTGAATGAACCTGAATGATGAATGATCATTAATGAGTGAAAAATTACTTAGTGACAAATACTGAATGATAATTACTGAATGATAATGAATGAATTTACAACCGGGTATTACAATAAGTTCCGATTTTTTTAAAAATTTTCAGATTTTCTAGAATTTTTTATATTCTTTTAATATTTTTTATTATTTTTACGAAAAAATAGTAGTTTTTATTATTATTATTTTAAATTTGTAATATTTTTCATATTTTTTATGAACATAAAAGAAAATAATAAAAAATCTGATTATTTTAAGTTTTATTATTTTAAATTTTATTATTTTAAGTTTGTGTTATTTTTCTCAGATTTTTTGCGAATTAATAGGTCGTGAAATGGGAAAGGGGTAGCGAGTGTCATTTTTGTGTGTTAATGGGGACAAGAGGGGGGAGGTGACTTAGTCATTCAGACTCCTCATTTTTCATTAAGTCGTAAGTAAACACTCACTTATGTCTGCACGAATAAGTCGTGTTGGGATAAATAATGTTGTTTTGATAATTGCCAAACAACAAAGCTTGATACAGCAAGCCCTGTATCGAAAGCCGGTTGAAATTGCAATCCTGTATCGAAGACCCTCTGATAGCGCCAGCATACAGCAAGCTCTCGCGCTACCAAGATACAGCAACAGAGTCTAAATAAAGCGCCAAGTATGGAAGCTGTCTCGAAACCTCAATACAGCACCCTTCCATACAACGCCTGACTATTCCAATATGGCTACAGCTCTAGTGGATACATCATTCACATCAAAACAGGACTGAAGACCATTTGGAAAGGAATCTTTAGTATTCACTAAAGTCAAATACCGTTTGATAAAGAAGTATT